>CM024802.1:17830168-18430168 GCA_014281875.1 Nibea albiflora | reverse complement strand
CCCAGGCATCTGCATTCCTGAAAATTCCCTGATTTAAGTGTGTGTGTGTGCGTGTGTGTGTGCGGCTGAGAGTAAATCTGCTGAGCCACAATAACCCTGAAGGAAGAAGTGTTTATTTTCTCTCCTGAGCTCATCTTTTATTGAACAACAGAGGCGCGATAGACTTCAGGGTTTTTCTCGTATTTAGGCGTTTTACTTCCTCCTTTTAATGCTCTTATTAAAAAAGTTCTCAGACTTTCTTGTAAACAGTTTGATGGATGTTTCCGTACGCGCCGTATTATTTTTGCAATATATGGGCGGTGTGTAAGCTGCGATTGTGTCTGAATTAATCCCCTCACAGACATAAAACGGATGAAGTGTTGTGCCATGATTGTATTCCCTGTGATATATTAGCATAGAAATGCTATTGTTTGACTGTAGCCGTGCTGTTCTCCCTCCGCACGCCTTATTACGCTGCTGAATCCTATCTGAGTTTTATCTGATGCTGCCCCGTCCTCAGCTTTCAAAGCCTCAATCAGACTTGGAAAAAAATAGATTGTACACTACCGTCCAGTACAGTCAGATGGCTGACAGCACTGCTCTGTATCATGCTTTTAGATTGCTGACAGTCCTCTGATACAAATAGATGCTATTTTGTATGAAGGCTTTGCAGGCAGAGTAATGTTTTGTACATAGAGAACAAAATGCTTCAGTGGTTCAACCGGAAAGAGACGAAGAACCTTCGGAGCAACGGTTCAATAATCAGTCAGTGCTAAAAGAAACTGAAGGTTCAGCATCGAAATGTGCAGATTTAAATAAAAACAGGCTCCTGTTTCAGTGTCGAGAGCGCGTAAATGTCTCGAAATAGAAACAGAAGGTCGGTCTGAGGTCTGGATCACGGAACATCAGCCGAACATTTTATGGACCGACAAATCAGCTTAAGCGCGTTCACTCCAAACACTGAGTGGACTGCAGATTCACTGTCGTGGCTCAGTAATGATCGAACGTTAATGGACTGAAAAACAAAATCCAACAAAAATATGGTGGAAAATATTTACTCTATCTTTTAATAGTGTGTGTGTTGTGTGTGTGTGTGTGTGTGTGTGCACTGTAACACCATATGGACTCTATGGCTTATTCATTATATAACTGTTATTATTGTCTGGTTTACTGCAGCACACTGAGCAAAACACAGAGATTATGAAGCCTGATGACTGTTGTATATTCGGATTTACTGTAAGTACAATAAATTAAAATGCATGTATTTAACCTATATACCTCCTGCACAGCTTAACGTCACTACAACTACATGAGAAATATTTAAATATTAAATATAACGATAGGATATTCTCTGATTTCTGATGAGGAGAATCACTGTTATTGTATGTTTCATTAAACGGCTATTTGAATTCAAATTATACCTGAAAGCAGAGATTATGTTTCGCTCTTCTTGTCCAATATTTCAACATAACAACATTTTAATACTCACAGATGAAAGTTCAAAACGGCTGTGACAGAATTAAAAGGATTTTCATGAATGCATTAAACAACTTGCATAATCATTTTCTGAGTTAATAATGTGATGAATATTCAGATTAGCTTACTTTGATGTAATAATGTCTTTCTGGATGAAGCGATCCGGCACAAAGGGAATGATATACACACACACACACGCATACACACACCAAACGTCCAATCTAGCCGGCCTGACAAAGACAGTAATAGCACACCACTTACATCCAGCAGCCCACATCCACTAGATAACAGTTCCACTGAATGAAAATCCATCTGCCAAACACTGACAGGGACACTACAGATGTAGAAAAGAAGAGACATGCAGATTATTCTCCAGCTTTTGAAAAGAAATAAGTCTAGAAACCTTCGCCAGTATCTGTCTGTCTAGCATCTATTTCACTCATGCACATACAGCTCCTATAAACAACAGCATGAGAGTTCATCCTCGACTTTCTGAATGTCAGAAGAATTAATGATGAAGTCAGTGAGGTGGTTTCAAACTCCAGGTGAGCAGCTTGTGAAGGACTTTGAGTTCATTTGTCAAAACACATAATTACACTTAACGTCACAGGATGCTGCTGTAGCCAAACTATCCTTAAAAGTAAAGCTCAGAAATTTCAAGATGCTACTACTGCTACTACTACCTGACAGTTAGCTTAGCTTAGCACAAAGACTGGAAGCAGGGGAAAACAGCTAGTGTGGCTGTGTATAAAGGTCACTAAATCAAACAACAAGCACCTCTGATTAACTAATCTAATTAATGTTTGATTAGCCAAAAAGATCACCCAATGCCAAGTGGTTAACTGCTAACTGATGTCTCCACGCTATGCTAAGCTAACTAGCCTGCTAGCCTATAGCTACATATTTAGCATACATACATGTGAGGTATCAATCTTCTCGTCTAACTCTCTGCAATTAAATGAACAGGAGCATTTCTTAAGATTTTGAACTAACGGTATTCCTTTTAAAGAAAACATTACAAAATGTATCAGCTATCTTCATAACTGTGATGGTCATAACACCAAAAATCGAGCTCTGTCTGTGCTATAAAATGAGTGACTTCCAAACTTATCTAACAATGATACAGCACAGCGATGTCTCATAACACCGAGGCAGCATTTGATCTTTAAATTCAATATAACACACCAGCAGAGAGAATATAAAATGGTGTGTTCCTGTTCTCCAGTTTACTGGTTACCAAGGTTAGTTTTTCCTCTGATGCAAGGTCAGTTGTTCAGTTTTTGTTCCCTTTTACAGAGTTTCCTTTCTTCATGTGTTCAAAAGAGAAAATGGAAGAAACGTCTCTAAAGCAGCAGAAAAATATTGACTTCTCTCTTTGCTGCTACCGCGTTTGCAGCCTTAGAACAATTAATAACGTCGTTTCACGTCTTGAATTTGAATTCCTGAATCCCAGAAAGAATCATCAGCTGTGGACTAATCCCTTCGTCTTCTTCTCACCCACATGATCTCATGCTGTTGGGTGTGAGTCACCTTGGCTCCAGCCTGCAACAACACCTCAAAACTCAAAAAAAAAAAAAACCTGCAACAGCTCCAGCAGGCGCACATTGACAGTCATCGGGTCTATGTCCATTAGACACAGGACACTGCAGCTCAGCTTGAGTCTTTGCAGCACAGTGTCCCAGAATATATTCATGGATGAATAACAAGTTTTCTACTGAGTGCAGCTGCCTTTCACCGTGAAGGAACAACAGAATATTTGCTTGTCAGGCTTTTTTCTCTGGCCAAAAAAAGAGCAGATGTGTGTGTATTTTTTTTAACATCTTTATATTATCCACAGACGTCCACAGTGGTCCTGATCTCCACACTCCCAAAACAAATGTCCCGTCAGGATAGCTGTACTCAAATGCATGCATCAGTATAACTCCTATCACCTGATGCGAGTGTAGCCCGGGTGTTAACGTAAATTATTCTCTCAGTGGATAGCTAGTTTTACTGTCTTGGCTCGACCTAAAGCTTTTCCTCCCTCCAAGATTTGGAGGATATTTGCTAGCACGACAGTATATTTTGCTTCTATTTTTCTTCCCTGCTTTTTGTTTTTGTCAGCAGCCCTACCAAGCTGTCATTTCACCACCATCCATATGGGAACAAACCAACACACAAGATGACATTACAGTTATAAAAATATGTACCATCTGGCTATAAGATATAGGAGAAACGAGACCTATACGCACCTGCTTTCCATCTGTCACAATAACTTCTTTTTTTTAAAGATCACTTTGGACCATAAATAAAGATCTAAGTAGTACTGCACGGGTTGTTGCTGCTTGCTAGACAGTTAGCTCCCTAAATAAAGATCCGAGCAGCCAAACTAACCGAGTTTCTCTGTAAATCACGGGACCACACCAATATCAGCTTGAAACCTAAATAAAGCCTTTTATAGTGCAGCGACATGGAACCTGCAAGTTCTCCATTAAGTTAAAAAAAACTTTTCAAGAAGTAACTTAAGGTTTGCCGCCCTTTAGTTGCATGTTGAATCACTGCAGGCGACACTTCTTTAACTGTGAATAATGGATGAACTGGTACAGTCTTCTGCACTTTGCTAACAGTGAGGATGCAGAGAGAGAGAGAGACTAGATGTGGATTTACTCTACAGCATTCGCCATAAACTGGCAGGGGAGCAGAGGGATGACAGCAGTGACACAGTGCCTTTGAATGCATTTCCATACACACACACACACACACACACACATGCTGAATCCCTAAACAGGCCATACATACATATGCATTCCTGTTTAGCATTCTCTGTTATCGAGGGAACTGTCAGTGAAGTTCCTCCTGGGATGCCAGTGAAGGGAGGAAGAACAAAAGGTGAAGAGTAAAACTGGTATGAAACAAAGATCCTACCAGCGAGAATATTTTCTTTTAATTAATCAATTATTTGTCATTTCTGACACATTACCCAGCACATTTATCTTTAACCAGCAGCACCTCACAACCCTGCTTCATGACAGATTACATGCACAGGAGGATTGATAGGAGCCATCTTTATTTCATCAACTTTCTAAATACTAAACATGATTAGCGTCTTCGTAGAGAGTATTGGACATTGTGCCAACTAATTTTTATTCTTCCCGTTACCGTCCAAGCTAACGTCCTTTCAGCCCGGTTTAGAACAACCGAAACTAGTTTGACAGCAGTGTAACATTATAAAATCCACTTTGCTGACTTCACAGTGCAGAAGTGGTTGTCGGTTATTTTTCTACCACAGTTATCTTTGTCCTAAACAGCATTTAGATCAAGTGAAAGCCAGACAAATAAACTATTTTTTATAGGAGTTTAAGTATCATCAGCTAACAACACAGAGAGCGATATTATCCTATGTACTCGTAAACAAGGTGACATATGAGCAGCTGTGTTTTGGACACACACACTAATGTGTCAGAGGTGTGTGTTGGAGCTGCTGTTGTGATCCGACTGAGACACTTTGAATTGATCCAATTCTGTGTTTCCTCTGTAAAACTTGCTCACCCAATAACCTTCTGTGGAGTTATGCAATTATGTTTCAATCTGATCGTTTGCCCTGCAGCGTTAACGCCGCGCGCCGTGTGTTTCAGTGTGAGAGATTAGATTGTTGTGGTTATTATGTTGTCAACTTTATTACTTTTTTTTGGGGGGGGGGGCACCACGCTCTCCTAATTGGATTGTTGTAGTCTGTATTCCCTTCGCGAGACGATGTTCAGACATATAAAATATTCCAATTATTAAAGCTTGAAGAAGCGAAGCGCCGATGTTGAACCTCGAGTTTTATGTCCTCTAAAAATAGAAACACAGATTGATGACAAACAATTGTGTGTGTGTGTGTGTGTGTGTGTGTGTGTGTGTGTCCATGTGGTTGCAGTTACAGAAGTCAATCCCCAGCATACAATGGAAAACAATAGAGAGCAGTCCATCATTTTATTGCACCAGATGCAGTCCATATTCCCACGGCTCTCCCCGTTTTCATTTTCTCCAAGAATACCAGCACACCTCCTGCACTTTTTTTCACCATGCTCATCCTTAACACGTGTCAGAAATACAAACACAATGTTCCAAGTGCGCACGCTCATAATATATCTTCATCGACCTCGCCCTTTGTCGTTAGAAAGCTGATTCAGTCAGCTAAAGCTGATGCAGCATTTTTATTATTCATTGAGAGAAAGTTAAATGAGGATCTCATTTACAAATCAAACAGCGATCTCTCTGCACATACGCACTGACATCACACACACACATTGACAGCCAAAAATATGAGGCCATTAGCCTGTGTGAGGCCCTAAACTGTGTTGGGCAATATGTGCTTGTGATTTCTCTTCAGTGTCTCTGCAGACAAAGTTGCAAATCAAATGAGCAGCAATATTTACAGATATTATTGCACACCTTTGCACAGGTCTCCTCCAAATCCCACTAAGTGTGATAAAAGGTGTAATTTGTCCTGTCCAAACAAGTGCAGAAATCTACACACACAGTGCTGAGAGGAGGTCTAAACAACCACAATAATTTAAAACACCTGTTTGTGTTCACCATGGGTAAGCAGGACGCTTTAATTCACGATATGAGCCAACAACAGTCACTCCTACCTGATTATTTCATCTATAAATGGTTCCAAAGGTGAATAAAAAGGAAATTTACTATATGAGGATGTAAATTAGACCATGAAAGAAGATTTAATCCAAATTGCACCCCTCTAATCCAAAAGGAGACCAGTAAAACCTTTTATTCTAATTCTTGTCAGACGTTCTGGGCTGTGAGGCGCTTTAGCTGCTGCAATAGTTACCATAAATCCCCAAAGAAATATTTGATTACATTTTGGCGTTCAGAAAGGAAAGTCTCATCATTCATTGTCAAATCAAATCATATATGGTGGCAACCGAGCATCAACCTCCATCACTGTGAAGTGAAGTCAATGTGGAATAGCCAGAAACTGCAGTTCCTCAAACGTCCACTCGAGGCTGGTTCCAGAAGTGAGTCAGTCTCCATAAGTCCCCATGTTCAAATGTCCAACTTCACAGCAGAAATAAACCTTCAGAAACCTGGCACACACATCGTCATACAACATTAATATCTTGTGTGAAAAGGCACAGCTAACTTTAGTCATTAATAAAAAATAAAGTTCAGCCAACACGAGTTAGCTGAATGAAAAAAACAGAACGTGTCACAGTGCTATCAGTGTGTAAGTTATCTTTGTATAACTGCAGCTTTTTTCCTACCACGACCTGTCAACACGAAGATAACACAACATCAATAAGCACAACCGTGTCACTTCCAAATATAACTCTCTTCTCGGTGTAGCAAAAATCAAAGTCTGTAATTTAATTCTGTCAGTTGCAACTGTAAGTTTAATTTCATCATGAACTCCCCTGCATTTATCACACACACACACACACACACATACACACCTTGACTAATACAGATCCAAAGCTGTAAAGATGAAGTCAAAATGTCAAACGTGCCAACAAGTTCTGCACCAGCACATCTAGAAGTCTGATAAGGTGAAAGCAGTTAACTGCAGTGACAATATCGAGCATGAAAACTTTCTGAATCAGTTTTTTCTTGATTTTTCAGACACAGGATGAATCTATCCTCTTTTCCCCTAACACTATAAATAATCATTTTCATGTGCCCACTCCAACGCTCCCTGAAACCTCTTCCATTTCTGTTCCATTTCACTCCAACCAAACACCGCAGCAGCTGTTGCTACTGATTAACACAGCTGCTTCAGGGTTTGGTTGACGACCTCTTTCGTGGTACCGCAGACCTGCGACTCGAGGGAGAACAACTAGCACTCTCCACGTTTGTATGTTTGTTTATTTGAATTATTTCAGGTGATAAACACCGACTCGGAAGGAAAAAAGAAAGCTGCCATTAACATCCATCTCTCCTTTAGTTCACAAAAAAGGATAAAGGTTCCACGATGAAGCTCTGATCAGATTAATACGAGCCACTTGGTGCCAAAAGATCCCACCGAGCTGTGGGTCTGTTATTTGGCTCAAATCTGAACATTTCTTGTGATAAAATCAGTCATTTTTTTTCCTGCAGGTGTACAACACTCAAACACATAGAATAATATGTAATAAATGTAGACATAAACACACCCAGAATGATTGAAAAACTACTCCCAGACTGCACCAATCAGATCAGTGCTGGGAAGAATGTAACTTAACGTTGTATGCAAAGGAATTTTGAATTTATGATATATCTATTCAGTTTATAGCAGCAAATCAGAGAGAGAGAGAGACACACACACACAGATGTGCAGCAGCAATAAAAAATAATGATAATGATGACTATAAACTTTAATGGAGAAATGACTAATAGTATTACTGATTATAGTATTTATAGTGGACATCAGGCAGGACCACAGCAGGAGGTGCAACCACGATACCAGATGATCTGTGAGAAAGCAGAAAGACCTTGGGGAAGAAATAAAGTTAGTAACATGCGTTAATTGGACATAAATGTGTACAGATAGAGAGGAAGCTCAGTGCATCATGGGAAGTCCTCCAGCAGTCTAGGCCTATGGTTCAGGACTCATCTGAGCTATGGTAGAAACTGCAAAAGCCAACGTCGATGTTGCATTTTCACAGTTCACTGAAGATTTTTGAGCATATTTTAACAAAACTGTATCCATATGAATAAAGGAGACATTGTTATCAATGTCCTTGTCCTGGACATGCAAACAGTAGAATATCTGAATGTTTACAAGAAGAGAACAAAACCACTGAAGTCACCTTGTCATGAGGTTCTGCATATTTTAAGTAAGTGCAATTAAACCATCGTTTGTGCATTGTTGCATGTGACAGTGTGTAGTTACACTGCGGTGGTCCAGAACTGCCATCTTGATGTACGTGGTCAGTTACTGTAATGTGATTTCGCGTCCCAGGACAGGATTTAATAAATGAAAGGACATGAGGCTGATGTTATTCTGTCGCTGTCACTGCAAGATGACCGAATTTGTCGAAAAACAGAGAAAGTGAGCCAAGGATACTGCTCCCTCTGAGAGTATTTTAGTTTTATTGATTTACTGATGTGAGCAGGGAGGAATAAATGTCCCCTGGCAGTCCACCTCAATGGCATACACATGATACTGAAAGAATGTTGGCTTCACAGGGTCTGTGCTCACTAAACAATGCCTCTTCTTGGGCATATTAGCCTCAGCGCAGTGATAAATACTAACAACAACAGAAGTTCATATAGTGTAATAGACAAGCCCATTAACCATTGGCATGAAAAATGTGTCATCTGCAGTAATGTGGAGTTATCTTTGTGTGGCCAAATGTTTCATCTGGATCCGAGTAATGAAAATATCTTAATCCTAATCTAACTGTGACTTCAATTCAGCATCTTTCAACTCATGATGTCTGACAGGCAATCTGTAAGCTTAATAAACCATTGATCTGCACTGGTCCAGATCCTGAGTTGCATTTTGGGTCTTATTCTTCGTGTTCCTGGTTAACTACTGAACTATGAAATGCTGAACTGAACTGAGGAATTTAAGTTAGGTGATGTCATACCCTTGTCTGTTTTCAAAATTGCAGTGGGAAAGTGAACCAAACCAAATGAAGATGTGAATGTTTTCAAACTGTCCCCTGGACTATCCTGGTGTGAAAGGCCTCAAGCTGCTAGCCTCCTGCCAGCTCCAGCTCCTGGGTCAACTAGCCTCCGGCATGCATCCCAGTCAGCTAGCCTCCAGTCTGTCTGTTCCCCAGTGTTGTGTTGTTCAGTCTGAGTGCTTCTCCCCGTGTTCCTGCTCCTAGTGAAGTCCTGTATGTTTTTGTTGTTGGACTTTTGTTGTCTGAATTCATCTTGGATGATTGGATGGTCCTCAGCCACCTTTCGTTGTTGGTTACCTGCCTGTTCAGGAAGTGTAAGATTAAAGTTACTTTTGTTCACTACATCTGAACATCTGTATTTGGGTTCAGCTTTTGTACTAAACCATAACAGACAAGTTTAATGCTGTTTGCAGTTCGCTGGTCTGCAATGTTCTGAAACCTACCTACACCAATTTGACTAGACAGAGCGGTATATCATCTGCATAGCAACGTCTCTCTGTACGTCCATTTATGACTGCTGGCTTTTCAGGCTTTACTGTAGCTGGATATAATTTGTTTGTCTTAAAATATGAATGAGCATAGTGTTGATAAGTTACATGCTACTGTAGCAGAGGGTTGAATTTCTAGAGACTTGCATCAATTAAAGTTGGTGGTCAATCCAACAAGGAGCTAATTAAAAGAACTGTAATTTCATTGGGGATCGTAAATGTTTAAAAAAATCATTTCAATGCATCCAACAAGAGTCAAAATTCAGTCTGGTCTAACTCATGCTGCCACCCCTAGAGCCTAAACATCTAGGAACATTCAGAGCAACTATTCTAAGATGATGCATCATGCTGACCAGATAACATCCTGTCAGTCATCAGCGATAGCTCCACGTTGTCCCTGGGTGTTTTATTCTGTTTATAAGCTGAGGCTTTGTAGGTTTGGCTGGTAAATGATTGTAGATATTGGAGGATTTGTCAGCTTATTGATGCCCCATGCCCTTCTGAGGGTATCTGTGCATAAACCCAACAACTGAGCCCATGTGATAACCTTGTATGCTGTAATGAATAATTTCAGCACCTGGGAGCGTAATCCCTTTATTGATGGACCTTGAGGCTCTTTCTTGTTTAACCTGATAATAAATGCACGTACCATTGCGTTCTACAACCACCCGATACATCAAACCCGTGCATCTGTTTGTGTTTATGACTGCGTGTAGCGCCACCAATAAGTTTTCACCGTCCTCAAAGGTTTAAAGAGTTATTGACCCACAACAAGACAAAAATTAATGCACTTGTATTGGCTTCAAGCTCCAGTGGACATGAGTGATTATGAAGTGTGCGTGTGTGTGTGTATACAGCATGTGTGTGCTTGTACTTCTCACAATGAATCTTTAAAGTGATGTAACTTGAGGAAAGTGAGTTTTTTTTCTGTGTTTGGTCCCACTGTGAGTTGAGGTTATGGTGAGATCTATGTTCGGCTAGAGTTTTGGGAAGCATGGTGTTTGACACACACTGTGATAATAGATTGGTAGAAGCAGAGAAGGAAAAGTATGAAATGCAAAATTGATATTTCGTTAAGCCCCTTGGTTACCAGTTTCTATTTCCATCCAATTTGAAACCTGAGTGGAAACACAGAAACTCAAGTTTTTATGCTTGGCTGAGGTGAAAAGTTTTTGTACTGCTGAAAGCAAAATGCAACAAAGTGCAATGAAAACAAACCTGGCGAATTAATCATGATGTACATGAAGCATGTGACTAAAACATCCACAGATTTCTGTGGAACTACGAGAAAGTAACCTTTGAATTAATGCAAACATAAATGCCAAAAAACCTTTAAACCGTAACGTGGCTACTGTTGCTATCCATCAAGCTTTCATTCTCCGGTCGATAACCAGGGAAGATTTCATGCTCAAAATATTTTGTAATTTTTTGAAACAGTGGCTCCTTCTTTCACACAGAGGTGGATGAAAGCTGGCTTCTCATTTCTAACTATAGTGGTCATTAATTTTGTTTGCTGGAATCTGAACATATTTCATCTGCTGTAGATGGCTGGCTTATTAAGTGATCTGTAGCTTCATGAGTTGGCTGAACATGCTATATCTGATTCCTGAATGTTTCCAGCTGGCTTGTTTTAAAATGGGAATCCTGTAAAAAGGAAACCAGCCAAATGTATACGTTTCTCAGACCTCCACTTGAGGCTGGCTACAGAACGAGTCAATCTCCACTAGCCCCCATGTTTCTTTCTTATTCTTTCCCAATTCTTATTTCAGCTCAAGTCAGCTAACCCGGCAGTATTGTAATACACTTGGATCTCAGGGGAGATAAAAATGTGAGATATATTTCTGTACATGGTGCAATTTTAATAAGTGCAAATTAAATTAGCAGTGACACACTGGAACGATCACACGGACATTTTAATCCACTTCCAATCTGGCGGTTATGATGACACAGTTATTGTAAAATGTAATTATACTGCACTAGTTTCTCTGTTTATCAGCCTTATCACGAACAGCTTCTGCATTTTGTTTGAATTCCAACATAGGAAATCACAAATTCATCTATATTCAACATCTGTAAAGCTTGGTTGGTTCAAATATAGCACCTCCCTGTAAACACAGACACGCACGCTGTGAACACTCACAGTCTTGAGGAAGCATGAATAGAAATCATACCGTTTGCGTCATCCGTGTGATTAGAAAAATGCGAGTTACTGCCTGCAGCTGCCATTCCAGCCAGTTTTAAATTTTTTATTTCAGCCGAGCTTTGATAGATGACGTGACGTCAGTAAAAACCTGACTCGGTGCATTCATGTTCCATGGAAGAACTGTGTACTTCACATGACCTCCCTACTGAGAGTTACAGTTCAGAGGAGCGAGGAGAGAAAATAGGACATCTGCTGCAGATTGATTTCATTTTGAGGGTGTATGTTTCCCCTGATTAAAAACAGCAGCACTTCCTTCAGAAGTTCAAAAAAATTTACTTTGTTTCATATTTTATGATCTCTGTGGATCAAAACAGGAGAGAGATAACATTCATTGACAGACCAGATGGAGGGCCAGATTTTAATCTTAATGAAAACATGCATTGCCGTGCAATCATCAGGTTGGACGCTCATTTATCATCTTTCCCATATAACATGGACATAATAGCATGAACACATTCTGACTGCAGATTGCAGGACGGTAGCCGCTCACCAAAAACTTTGATTGCAGAGGTTTGATGTCATGGAAAAGGCACAGACAAAAACAAATGTGTCATGTGTTTTTATTTGGTGTTAGTCTTTGTTTGAATCAATATAACATGGCACACATGCTCGGTTCATTATGAGTTCTGTGCAAAATAATATGAGCATCCAGGACTGTGAATCTATCAGAGTAATAATCAGTTTAAGTACTGCAGCTTCAGATCCAGTAATATAAACATACTTATTGTGCAGCTATTAAAGGACTTTCAGTAAATGCATTAATGTTACAAGCATCCATCGACAAAGTACAATTGTCAAGGCCATAAGCAGTATTGATTTTTATAATCCTGATATACGGGAATACAGTCCGAACCTGACAGATTGCCAGTCTGCTGAGCATGAAAATAGCTTTAACTGTCAATATTTTACCAGCGATTTTGGAATAACAGCCTGTGATGTCAGAGTGAGAACAGCCAGACATCACAGCACCATTAGGTGTGAACATTTTAAACTCATCCTGTTTCTTCCCATTTTTATTGTAAAGCTTGCCGGCACAGCGTTTCCACTACAATATGACAGCAATGTGAATTGCTTTGTCTCAGCGCTGACATCCAGAGACAGGAGGGGATAATAGAAAATGCATCTCTGAGCAGTGAGCACAGATGATGCATCATTTAAACGCTGTCGACTACTGAGACTTTCTCCCTGATTGGTTATTCTTTCTATTTGTATTATTTTATTATATTTATTCTCTTAATGTATTATTTTCAGAATCAGAATCACTTTTATTGGCCAGCTATGTGCACACACAAGGAATATGACTCCAGGTACACGCTGTTCTCAATGTACATGTCTCAGTTTATCATGCTGACTGGCAGGTTCAGATTATATACTCCATATAACCCGTAATTTGTCAGCAGATGCTTCTAACATTAATACATTTACTTGAAGCATACTAATATTCACAGTTTGGTAGCTTTACACAAATCTACTTCATCTAAATCTACTGTATTTTAACTGATTAATACTCTGATTGATTCACAGTCCTAGACGTCCAAATTCTTTTGCACAAAACACACAATGAGCTACATTTTTCGCATATATCTCAGCCAAAAGCACACATGTATACAAGACATATACAAACACCAAATAAAGACACGTTATACATTTTGTTTTTCGTTCGCGCCTTTTCCAAGAGACACAACACATCTGACTCTGACAAACCTGTGCAATATAAGTAACACTTACTGTTCTGCAATCTGCAGTCAGAGTCCTGTCATGTTGTAGACATATATATATATATATATATATATGTGTGTGTGTGTGTAAACGACAGTAACATTTGCACACTTAAAGATCAGCTAATAGCGTAAAGGATGCTGAAATTACAGCATATTGTATTATGCACATATGAGTAGATTGTGTGCAAATGATGATATTTACATATTAAAATAACACAAACTAAATTTTATTTCGCTTTTTACTTTAAAAAAAAATGTATTTATGAGGACATACGATGGGACTACGGCTGATGAGAATGATGCCAATCTGACCAGCTAATTGAGCTAATTGGGGTCAGCTGATTGAGTTGAACTTAGTGAAGTCTTTTATTTTGAAGGAGCTCTCTCTTTTTTTTTTGTTTTTGAAGTTTTAAAAAAAGTGTGATTTACAAACACCCACCACTTGCACGTCACACCTTCACTCCCCCCGCCCCGTCATGTGTATCACGTTGCCGGGATCATTCATGCGCGTTTCACCCGTCCTCATTCGGATATTTCCGACTGCACTTGAACGCGGCGCTGCTCCCATCCTACGTGAATGCAGCACAAACTGTTGAGGTGATCCATGGCAACAGAGGAGCAGCAACCAACCGCTGAGCCTCAACTCTCTCTCTCCCTCACACACACACACACCTTCAAATCTCAACACACTCTCTCTCCGTCAATGTAGCCGGAATGCACCGAGGAGGAATCACTCTTAACGGCTCCCGTTGAGAAAATTTCGGTTATCAAGGTGACCGGACCGGACCGAAGGGGGGAGGGAGTCAGCCCGCCAGCCGTGCCCCGAAAAGAAGCACCGCATCACGGCGACCAGGTGACAGCAAGACGGGACCCGCACTGAAAACGGACACATTTCTTTTTGAACGAACATGATAGTAAGCTAACGTTAAGAAAAAAAAAAGACAAGAAAACCTGTTTTTGGTGTACTCGAGCAAAATGAAATCAAATTTTAACAGTTTGAGGGATAAAAAGGCGTAATTTTTATCCGGTTGTGTTTCGGTTAAAAAAAAAAAAAAACACCAACCGTCCCGGTCCTCTTTTTCCCGCCTCTAAAAAAAAAAAGAAAGCAGCGTCCAGTTCATCATTAAAGCCCCGCTTCATATCTCTGTTTAAAGCATCGTTGTGAAGATGGCGACTGGGTCGGGTTGGCAGCAGTATTACTGCCCTGCCGGTCAGGGGAAATTTAGTTCATCCTCCGCTACTACCACCACCGGCAGCGGCGGCGGCGGGCAGCAGCACCATCGGCGGCGGAGGAGGCAGCAGCATCGGCGGCAGCGGCATGTCCTTTCAGTCCGGCATCGCCATGGAATATACCCAAGACCTGCACCTGAAGATGAGCAAGAAAATAGCACAGCTAACAAAGGTAAGAGGCCTGTTCATCACTCTCCCCTGAACGGTGAATCGACCCTCGGGTTAGACCCTGTGAGTGGTGTGAAAACGAGCACCAAACTGCGTTAGGAAATCCACCTATTTAGTGACCAATCTCATATTGCTGAGTGTGTTTAAAAGCCATGACAAGAAATGTAAATTTTGCCTGATTTTTAAGCATATTTCAGCACGTTCTGCGTTGATATGACACATAAATCACCTCGTAGAGATCAAGTTTATAGTTGCCTCTCATTGCACACTGCAGCCGCCTTCCTGGAGGAGCAAACTCATGATAAAAGTTGGATTTTAATTTAAAAGGCACGCTGCTTTGTGTCTGTATTGCATGCCGAATTTAAAAGCAGCTGCTATTTCATCCCCAGGACATCTTTAAAACACACAATAAAAGCACAGATTGTGGTGAAACGGCAAGAAACCCCTAAAAACTATCAGACCTTTAATGGAGTTTGGTGAGCAGTCCTCTCTCCAGTGTGTGTGTGTGTGTGTGTGTGTCTGTTCGGGATGCTGCATCCATCAATATCGACTCATTAGCCGGGACAATAAACAGATCAGTCGTTAATCACACACTGAAACACACACACACACAGTCAGTCTGTGCTGGCATTTAGTTTAACCTGCCCAATGTTAATGTAATTCTGGGGACCTTTATAAATAATTATGCAGCTAAATAAGGGCACTTCCTCCAAACTTTGATCCCTTGTGATGACAAGCTGCACTTGAAAATGAGACAGGCTTGCAAGGAGGCATCTAAATATCCTGTAGAGTCATACAATCCCCTTTACCCCTCGTATTCAGATTATTTTATTCCACTCTGTGCAGTTCTCACTGTTGTGTGTGCTGTGCACTTAAATATTCATTCATACAGCATGCAGTTTTACATAATAATATGTCTTGTTTATCCAGATTTATGAGCTTATTAATATGAATTAGCTCAGTAAACGTTTTATTTGCTTTGGCCCGTACTGACTAGGATGTTATCCGTCCACAGCAGCCGTACCTGTGGGCTTTCAAGGGCATTTCAAATGCTTTTTTTGCCCCCGAGCAGGAGCACTGCTTTCATCTCTCACTTGCCAACATGACAGGGTTCCAAACTTCTAACGCAGAGTGTCAACCTCTCCACAACATTCACTGCAGGGTCCAAAAGCATGTTTGTGGCTCCAGTCGTGTGGTTATCATTAAGCTGGGGGTGCACCGGTGCCTCACACATGTTTCCAGGTGGCTTTTTGGAGATGTTTTGACATATCCTCTAAAGGATTCTCCGCTAATGTAAGATTTGTGCTCTCAGTATTTCTCTTTGTGCTGAGGAAGTGGAGGAAGGGGGGAAAAAAATCATAATTCAGCAGCCTTGGGCTTGGTGTGTGCTAAGGTTTAATGCAGTATGGGCTCTTTAAAGGAACATTTCTCCAGGATACACATGAACAATAAATTCCAAAGAAACCACACATATTTCTTGTTATTTTATCCCAAAGCTCTAGAAACTATAAGCTGGAGGTTTCTAGAGGTTTCTATTGGTGCTCAGATGCCATCACAGGGGAATAATTATTAGTATAACATCAGAAGTTTAACAGTCTTTACGAGCAAGTTTCATAGAGCTTTGAGTGGCAGGAGTGAAGGAATAAAAGGCTCTTTTACTTCACGTAAAAAAATCAAAGTTGTGTCACGGTGGCTGATTGAATTTGCAGAATCCAGAATGTAAACAAACCCTGGAAGGTTTGATTCATATGATATGAGGTTTTAGCTTGTTTTAATTGAGATGAGTAGATGTATTTTTACTCACAAATGTGCCAAATAACACCAAATAAATGACCAAAAAAGCATGTTTATGTGTTCTGTGAGCCGCCTCACTCACTGGAATAACGTATGGTTACATTGTAACCTTGGTTCTCTGAGTGAAGAGACAATCTCACTCAGAGTAACCATCTTACAATGTAACCATACGTTCCCAAGACGACAGAGAACATGCATTATGAATGCACGATTCATTTCTTCTTTCTTTCTCTGCTTTATTACTATATTTGGACGCTGATGCTTTTGTAAATATCAAATCTGAACACTGAATGCATCGTCATGAAGCTGTTTTGGTGGTGTCTCAGTTCAGGGCGGTTTATTGGGGACACTGGCATGTGGCTGCGAATGGGTTGGACGAGTACTTTAGAGATTAGCGAGCTGAAATTTCACACAACTTTGAATTTTATGGACGTTTTTGTTAGTCCCATTTAGCGCGGAGAACCTGTTGTGCAACAAATGAATGGGAAAATAAGAATTTCAGGCGTAGTGAACACATAATTGCACATTTTATCAGCTTTATTTGGAATAACAGTGAATATTTCATACAGTTATGAAATATCAGCTGAGGTGGACTACCAGCTGAAACAGCAGTAAACAATGTTTTCACATGTAAAGTCACATGACTCATCTGAGCCCTCGTATCTCCCGCGCCTTGTCGTATCAGGCCACAAACAAAGCGGGGGGAATAGGCTGATCGCACGCAGGCCATCTGCTCACTGCTGACCGCTGATCTCCAGCAGAGTCTGGAGACGCGCTCAGGAATGAACAGCAACCTTTTGAAAGCCGAGCGGCTCTCTGACACGTCACAGCCTGGATGATTTCGGGGGCTTTCTGTGGCTTTGCAGTTGCGTCTGAGGACGACTCGATGGAGGAGCGATGGAGGCATCAGAATTTTTGATCCTCCTTTCCTCCTTTCCTTGACATATTTTGGGGCACTTTGACTGTCCTATTGTTTGAATGTCCTGATTTCTGATGTGCACAGTGTGCAACAGTGACGCAAACATCGCCTCGACACTCTTTCCCAGGGACATCATGCACAGTCGGTGAATCAGTCATCGACTTCTACACTCCCGTGACATTGAATTCCATTATTCATGGTTCAGACTTGTTATTCAAGACTCCTTGCAGTAATTTTTAATCCCACAAAGCTGCTTTTCGACCTTTTGTGTTCGCTCGAGCTCGGTGAGGATTTAGCTGTCATAATTTTTTTTTTTGGAAAGCCGAATTTCATAAGTTATACTCTATGATGGATTTTTTTTTTTTTTATTGTAGCGCATCTGTCAAAAAAGAAGTCAATGTAGGGGTTTTTGCTGCTATGGCAACAAGTTTTATATAAATTATAATTCAGGGTAGTTGCATGTAAGAAGTGGGCCGAGTGTGTTTTTTTATTATTTTTTTAAGCCTCAGTGAATCGGGGGTTTGTGGTTGTTGTCAGAGTGTCGTGGAAACAGAGAGGGCAGCATGTCGTTTTGTATCGTCAGGAGAAAAGCCTTATAACAAATGTATTACCTAGCCTCGGGTGTGTGTGTGTGTGTGTGTGTGTGTGTGTGTCTTTACTGTCAAAGCGAATCAGAAAAAGATCCCTGAACGCTCCGTGTATTTCTGGATTGAAAGAGACAGACAGTCAAATACTGTAGTGTTTGTACAGTGTTTGCAAGTCGTATTCTGTGATGCCGCAGCGTCATCGTGCGCGTAAACACCTCCACAACTATTCAGACGTTTCAAACACAGAGCTATACCAACATGTGGGTGTACAGATGCAGCCCACTACACAGATATTTACTGAAAATCACAGGCGTGATTCGGTTCGTCTGCTGGAATCCGGTGACGTACACAGGAGTGTGTCGACTCAGCTGCATGGTCTGTATTATAGTGCAGACTGATCCAAACTGTGGTAATAAGAGCACTCTGTGTTTTTCTATGATAATGGGTGAAGTAATATTCCAGTCTAACCATTATCATCATGAGTATCGGTGCTTTTGTTCACAGAGTCATTTGTTATTCATGTTTTTGCTGCCATGCATCCATCATCTCAGAACTGTCAGCGTTGCTCCTCGATGCCTGTACAAAAAAAATCCCTCAAAAAAGATGAAAATTCACACAAACTGCTGCAGGAAAGAAGCGATGCTCGTGGATAAAAATGTGAGGAATATACTGACAGATGTAATGAATATAAATGGAAGAAATAGAGATGTTTATCACCAGAAACGTGAGCGTCTTTAGCAGCGGCTGATCTGGCTGAAAACACACAAACAAGCACGCTGTCATCACTTGGCTGCAACATGAAAGCCAAAAATGTATGCGTGTCAGTGCATGTTTGTGTGTGTGTGTGTGCGTGTTGATGCCATAATCCAGGGGTGGTTGTGAAGTGATGTGTGTGTGTGTGTGTGTGTGTGTGTGTGTGTGAGTGTGTGTGTGTGTGTAGTCCGGGCAGGGTTAGAGAGCAGATGGTCAGAGCAACATGACTCCAGACTTGGGAATAGAGTACAGCTGATCCAAGAGGGGATTTTAAAGTGCGATACTGCTCGTTCAGAAGCAAAGCTGCAGTTTGTGCCAATGTTGAAGAGCTTTTATTTTGAAAAATGTCACCAAAATAAGTAGATTTTGAAAATAAAATGGCGAAACTCTCAAAAAATTGAATATCAGAATGCGCAAAAAATTAATGTTGATTGTCCTGCTATTATAGAGATAGATCGATAGATAGATCCTGTAGCAGCATGTAAACATACAATAAAATTACACACAGTAAACGTATATTAAACGTAGAAATAAAAGTTAGGAAATTAGAGATGAAAACTGAAAATAATTAAAGTAGATTCTGTGAAGGTTCTCAGTCATGCAGGTCAAAAAACGTCTTCACGGATCTACAAACAAGCCCAGTTGCCCCAGACTAGACCTTCTTTGAAGGGTGTAGACTATGAACGAAAGTGCAAATTGAGCCCAAATTGCCCTTAATAATACAGATTGCCATTGCTACTATCATATTTTCATAATATCGTCTTAACTGGTCATGGATGCTCCCGAGACGCAGATTAGAAATCAGCTAGGGACATGTCTCTTCCGTGTAAGGCAAGTGACTGATTTTGTTTACCTACGCGGAACTTTTTTTAGACCTTCTAAGTGTGTCAGCGGCGTAAAGAGATGTAGGGTAAGAGCGACGACACAACGAGCTGAGTGACATCTCATTATAAGCCATTATTCATGGCGGAAAAACTGGAAGTGCGAGGTAGGAGCCATGTCACCGTTTTTTTTTTTCCTCAGTCCCGGGAGTGTTTTCCTGAGGTGACAAACTGGAACGATTGCCCCTCACAGCAGCTGAAAGCACCCTTTGTAATCTCTAAATATAAATTTAGGTAGAATGAAAACACAGGAGAGATTGGTGTGTGTGTGTGTGTGTGTGTGTGTGTGCATGGCAGCCTGCTGATGCTGCCGCTGTGTGGAGTACAGCTTATTAACCTCTGCAGGATGCTCCTTCACTGATTGTCACAATTCTCTGTCAGATTTCATTAAGATACGCCCACACACACACACACACACACACACACACACACACACACACACACACACACACACACACACACACACACACACACACACACACACTAAAACACAGACACAGGAGATAGAGAGGGGTATATTGGCCTCAAGCACTATCCAGTACAAATAAAGCACTGCTGACATGCCTGTTGACTTCCACACACACACACACACACATTCACAGCGACTCATAGGGGTGCGAGGTGTGTGTATATGGAGGATGATTTGATGAGTCACTCTTAATGTTTGACCTTGCCAGAAGCCACATTTCTAGTACTCCTTTCTCTGGCCCTGTTTCTCCGTTGGCTGGCGCTGCAGCCAATTGTGTCGCAGCAACAAGCGACGCAGAGAGCAACACCGAGGCACGATTGGTTGTTTATACGCGTGTTTACGCTGCACTAATATTCTGTTAATCCGTGGATTCCACCTCCGATATGACGGAGGTCTGTCTGTAGACACAGCCAGTGTGTTTTTATTATTGCTGTGATGAGATGTCTGACCTGAGGACTTATTCCTGCACAGCGCAGCGTGTTGTGTTGGTACTCAACAGACTGTAAAAGCTGCAATGAGACCTGCCTCACTGATTCACTGAATGACTCATGTAAATGTAAGGTTTTTGAATGTTTTAGGCCGTGAAATTATGTTTATTGCATCACAATATGTGGAATACTCGCAGCGGATTGTCTTTTTATGCACTCCTTTGAGTTTATTGACTGGATTCAGTCAAACATATTAGTGCTGATATTATTGAGAACTGTTAAAAACCCATCCGGTCATTAGGCAGACATAAAATAATAAAAAAAGCAGGTTTATATGAGACCAGACAAACAGAAATCTTTGTAATGTCCCTGCTCTCTGTGCTGCTGGCTGTACAGCACAGAACGAGGGAAACAGATCTGTCGAGAAGCAAAACACGTCTCGCTCCGAGAGCCTTTCCTTCACCTCTAATGGGCCAGCGCCACGTAACACATCATCGCCTCGCCACAAATCGCCTGCAACAAGCCTCACTCTGCACAGGATTGTTTAACTGTGAGGGCTTTCAGGTGATGTAACAGTCCTTCTGGTGGCCATATTGAAAGGCAGCGGCTCGTGGGAACGGCAGCTGTGCAGACGTTTGTAGACGCACAACATATCATTGGAGTTGGAAGGGAAACAGTGGGTGGTTGGCCTTTTGACCAAGAAAATGAGATTTTATTACCAATCCATGCAGTTTATTTGGGTGTATTAGGGGTGTAACGGCACACCCAGGTCATGGTCCGTGCATAAAAATGTTTCTCTTCTTGAGGATGCCGTCGAATACACCAACCGTTACAGCTCTGGCCACAGTGCTGTTTCTCACATCTTGCTGCCATATTTGTGACATGTCTTCATCTTATTTGTGGCATCCACCGGTGTAGTTGCTGATTGTGATGCATTCGCCTGACCCTCTCCTTCCTAGCATGCAGGTAAAACTGTGGTGGCCACAAAAGGCCTTATTTAGAGCCACTGTTTGGTTTGTCCATTCTGGGCCACTGTAGAAACATGGCGGACTGGAAGACATCCAACTCATAACACTGTGTGTTACTTGTTAAGTCTGGCTGCATGCATGCAGGTTGTTAGTCTTTAAATTTTAATTTATTTTGACTGTTTTCTGAGTTAATGGCTAAATTCATCAGGTTATATTAATATATTGACCCCATTCATCTGACACACTGGACCTTTTTAATATGATGCATTCAGTAACTCGCAGTCTTACAGATGTCTTCTAAGCATTCACTCCTTCACACTGTCATACAACACATGAGCTGAAACCATATTGTGGCTTAGAACTCAGTTCTGCGCTTCTGAAACGAATAAAATCAGGAGAGCAAAAGAAAAACAAGCCAGCATAACGGCCCTAATGTGGAAAAACAAAAGAAGTTGCATAAATTTGCACGTGGGTGCATTTAGCCTGCTGAAAAATCCAGATATAATCCATCATTAATGACAACTGTGGGCCAGCTTTCTCCCCTCTTCGCTCGTTTAGTTTTACTTCAGACTAATCTTTTCTGCCTTCCAAAATTCTTGTTTATCTCAGCCAAGGAACCTGCCTGGATTTGCCTTAACACACTATACAGTGAAGAGTTAAGTGTGGTCTTTTGCATAAAATGGTCCTGTATTGATTCATAAATACTTAAAAATACCTTAAATGACACATATGGGTAAATATCTGAATCAGACTTCAAAACCTGATTTTGACTGAAAGCCACTGCAGTGTCTAGACCTCCCAGGTGGACACACGCCTACACGTTTAACTAGAAAAGGAAGCTTTTTGGCAGACATTGTCAGGAGAAAGTAGGCATCAGGATTTCGGAGGCTAAAAGTCTGCTTCGACTTTCTTCTTTTCTTGGCAGCTGTGTGAGTCTACGTGGTCACCAGGGACCTGTCTTTATTCACTGGACTCTGTTTTTCTTTTTCGTGATCCGTGAGACAAACAGCACCCAACATTAGCAGTTACCACTCTTTTTTTTTTATTTCACCATTATCAAGAGTATCATTCAGATGTGTTTTTAAAACTCAGAGGAACAACCGTAGCCACAGGCAGCGACTTCCACATGAGGCATCTGCTGAGCAAGGTGAAACACTGTCATTAAGTTTCACTCAGCAGGGTTTACTGAATTAATTCAACACTTCCAACTGTTAAGAAATGTTTAACTGTTGACCTCTCAAATATACCCAGTTCTAAATGGATAAATTTCATATCCTGTAATTATTTAGACTGTAAAAACAGCCATATACTATGTATTGGATAGGCAGTGTAATCTTTACTGCAATTTTCTTAGTGGTTTTATTTATTTTGCTAACATACTCAGTCTCTTTGTGTCTTTTCAAAGCTTCTGATGATGAAGAAAACATTGGAAGTCGTAATGCGTTGTGTAGCAGGAATGGTAGTTTGAATGAATGGAGATTATGTGCGTTAGGATTAAGCGATAGGTTAAAATTGTAAAACTGGTCACCGTCCCAACAACCAGAGATTTTTCATGCAGGTGTCTGCTGGGAGATGTGTGCAAGCAAATTTGCTATGTTTTAATAAGTAAACTAAATCAATAATGTCAAGAAAGGAGATATTCTTCTCTACCTTTATTTAACAGAAAAATCCATCTTGTACATCTTCTAAATTCAAGTTTCTCTCTTTAACTAAACCAACTCTGAGATTAAGACAGCCAGTCAGAAACAAATCAACTGGATAAGACCCTCAAAATAACATTCATCCGAACCCAATAGTTTTCTTGTAATGTTGATGAGATTATGAAGTGATTCACAAGACATGTTGACAGAGACTGGCAGCAATATAAAGGGCCTCTACCACTTGGACTGAATATAATTCAGACTTGTTGAAGACCTCTACTTTGCACTGCAGACAGGACTCTAATTACATTTATGTACAGCCTTCATTACTGTACACACACTATATGTCTTTGACGTATATTAATAGATGCATGGCTTAGGGATAAATAAAGCTTCATCTTAGCAGGTCTCTGTGCCAAAATAACCTAACCACAAGGCGACACTTGTCAGTGATTGGCTTCATCATCGCTCAGCAGGGAGAAAGCAGTTGGGTGACACATGTAGAAAAATGAATCATCTGCATATTGTGACACTTTCATGACACTAATTTAAAGAAGCCTCTGCGATGGACTTAAGTAATTTATAAGCATATACTTATTAACCTATAATTATCTTTATATTTTAATCAAATGAGTCATCCGTGACTATATTTCCTTTCTTTCCGTGCTTCCAGCCTTTTCTGGCGCTTTCTTTCTCTTCTTTTTTCTTTTTACTGAAGCCCGCCTCGGCTCTTTCAGGAATTGGCAGGCCTGTTTCACTCTGCTCTCCCTCTCGCCCTCTCTCCATGTTTATCTGTCCGTCCTTCCCTCGAGCTAAAGGACATCCAAACAACAGCGGGGCTCGCTGTGACTTCACCCAGCCCTCAGTCTGTCTTCCCATTAAGATAAGATGAAACCGATCCCTGAGGGGACAAACGGGCCTTTATAAGAGCAAACAGTAACCTTCCAATCAAAAAAAGTTACCTGTGAATATCCGTACCTTATCATCATTTAGTTTATTTAAAAATGTTTTCATCTTAAAACAGATCTCAGATATCTTTTGTGATCTAGTCTGTTGTTTGTTGTTTGCTGGTTATTTAGTTTTCTGTTTGTGAGCTCTTGTATTGGACGTGCTTCAAACAAGATAATAAATTTAGTCTAACTGGACTCAAGAAAGGAAAAAATATAAATATTTATGTCAGATTCAATGTTAAATTAAAATATTCAAAAAGGACCTTTAATGTAATAAATCGAATCTAACAAATCTAATATCGAATGAATTCTGATCGACTAAGAAACAGCACATATCCCCTCCATTTTGTCTTGCTGCCATGGAAACAACAGTTTTTGCAATTCATCAATCACACCATGTTTCAGTAGAAGTCAGAAGTTTGTGCCAAATATATATTTCAAGATTAAAGTAAGAATAAAGATATAAAAACATTTCCACCGTCCATATTAATCTCACAAAGTCATGCTGTTTGAAATCACAAAGCACCATGGGAAATCTCTGACCCTCAGCTGACTCCATCAGAGGGGATGCTGGGAAACACTGCTAAAAACTGACCAAATCTTCAAAAGCTTGTAGTTAGAGCTCATCGGGGGGTATTGCGGACGATTACCCTAAATATCTATTTATCCACCCAGCCCTGTGACCTGTCTTTACCCTGAGTGGCTGACTGCTCGACAACGCCATGACTCAGCATTCCTCCTTTTTAAACCCATCCGTTCTCTTGAGTGGTGCTTTATGTCCAATCAATACTGCTCATTCTCCACAAATGCCTACCTTGCTTTTCTTTGCCTCGTTGCGCCTTTCAGTAACTTAGACGCTCCTTTTAAGACATTTTTGTTCCTCGTCCGTCTTTAAAGTGAACGTCGGCGCATCGGAGGCCGTCCAGTAAAGCATTAACCCGACATGTCAGGCATGATTTCATTCGCTCTAGTGCCAATGGAGCTGTCGTAACAGCTCACAACTTTAAAAAACGTGCTTCCGACTTTCGGGTTTTAGTCCATTCCGTCTATGATTGAACAACCCTATGAAATCCTACCTGACTAATCAGCCTAATCAAAATGTAGCGCTCCAACAAAAGGAGAAGCATCCCAGCTTCATCCACCGGGGAGCTGTACATTCATCCTATTTGTCCAAATTAAATTCTGTTTGTTGATATGGAGACCTCGCTCAGCCCAGAGGCGCTGACAAACCAAAAGCACAATCACACAGGGTGGAAAAATCTGCTGCTTCACTGCTGCTGTGTTTTGAAAACACTCAAACAGGACACACTGCTGACTACAGCCCCAATCAGACGTGCAGCTGCAGCCAGCTGTGCCATCCATTGATTATTCTGATGTGAGAGGAACTACAGCCAGGTTTTCCTCTACATTTGTGCAGAGGACATTACTGAAAATGTCACAGCATCCCGAGGAAACGTTACTAAAGAAGCTGCCGCTAGCTGGGATGATAAAGACGGCAAGAACCAGAAGTAACTGGCAGCGTGTGTGCTGTTGTCTCTAACCAGCAAAAAACTGAGTCACTGGATGAGTTTCATAATTGGCTGCTGTGTCATGGTGTTTGTTTGATTCTGTAGCTGGTTCTTTATGCTCACACATTAATCTGTGACAGATGCTGTTTGTTAAAATTAAGACGTTATTAGCATTTAGAATAATTCAGATCATAATTTAGAGTTTTGTAGCTCTTCAAGCAGTTGGTTTATCGTGTAATTTCATTTAATTTCATTCAGTATTTCATTAAATCCTTCTTATTCCTATCTATATCTTATATATCTCTACACAAGTCTTTGGAAGTGCAAGAAGTCTAAATTGGCAAAAGTTTTTACATAAAATTGCTTAAAAAAGTAAATTAAAATAACCCTGACAGATGTACACAATACATATGTAGATTATACTGTTATACTTGACTTAAATAACCCAAATAGACCCAAAACTCATTTGTTGTGTTCGTCCCAAGTTTTAAGGACAGAGGTTTAATAGCATCCGTGACACAACCAAAAATGTCTGTCGTGCTCAGCTTGAAGGTAGCACACAAAATTTAGTATTTTAGAAAAGAAAGCTCTGTTTTTGCTCTGCTTGTAATCAGAAACTGATCCTGGGAAATGAAAGTTAAACACCTTCACACAGCTCTCAGATTCAACAGTAATGACTGATCAATAATGTGAAATCCAAAAGCAAACTATCGGCGTCACACAGCTGTAGCTTTCCAGGCTGAAATCATGCTGCTGGGAGCGGTTATGATGCAGCACACTCACGGCAAGCTTCAAACTGAAAATTAAATTTGAGTATTACACACATCTCGGTTTGTCTGCGGTGTCAAGAACAGACAGAGGGGAGTAGTAGAAGAGTAAGATGAAAGACGAGGGGGGTATATAAGATATCAGCAGGACTCCAGTAGACATATTTGATTTGTATTGTTCCTGGTAGAGAACAAATTTTCATCATCACCTAGAAAGAAGTCAAAAATATGTTTCCATGCACCAAGTGCCGGGTGAAAAACTGCAGAATATGATACTACTACCATCCAGAAATACAAAATAAACCTGCAAAACTAATTATGTAAATGAAATTCACTGTAATCTGTCAGCGCTTTGGTAAAAACTAAAGGTTTCTTTAGAAGGATGTGACGTGAATAACCACGCTTACAGGAGCTGGAAGCTGAAATAATCAACTCAACTACAGAAAATGAATCAACTATCAAATAGCCAGTTAATAATTTTTCAGGCAAAAATGCTCTCAAATAAAAGATGTCCAATTAGCTGCTGTAATTAAGGAAATATTTTTGGGGTTTAAAAAACATACATTTTTCTGACATTTTATTGACAAAAGAGGTCCGGCATGCTTAAACGCTGTAAATTATGACTGCCCTGTGATGAAACACATCAGTGCTGGTGTTCATATTGACATTCTTACCAAATTTATCTGCTCAACACACCACCAGCTGTTTTAAATCACCCTGAAGCTTCCAAGGCCGACACAGACATAGATTCAACCGTTCGGGACTAATTTACTCCATGGCATGAGATGAAGAATGTTAACGACCTCTAATGAGACGTTGGCAGAGACGAGTCAAATACATGGTGATCACGACACACCACTCGCAGGAGTTCACACCATTTCTTGCTAACCTTGTACTTAGTGTCTTGTTCAAGCCGTGAATGTATCGTTGTCAAAGCTTCACTTGGTGCTCATGGCTCGTCGGCTCAGTTAGCGTTGACTACCAGTCCACTTATCCTGCTGCACTGAGCTGTGGTCAGTCTGTCACTATCTGCAGCTCTAAGCCCGAAACCCCAACAGGCACGTCCTGCCATGCTCTAGCCAGCTCGAGGTGCTCGTGTAAATTGACGTGGGCATATTCAACTGCGCAGCGCAGGCTCGCTTATTGTTGTGGTGACCGTGCATCCGCGCCTTGTGGATTTTTGGTTAATATATCTTGATACCAAGCCTCCAGGAAAAGTTTTAGCATACTAGCCACTCAGCCTGCATCTCCCATGTCACAGCACTCTGGGAATTTCAAAACAGCAACACTGAGCTGGGATTTTCTTTGGCCGTCCAGACTTGATAAAAAAACCAGCCTGTATTTGCCAAAATTCAGATTTGGTCTGCCAGTCTGAGGACAGCCTGCGACACTGTGAGCCCTCTCCGTGTTAATACCGCCAGCTTTTCAGTCACAAAAAAACACAATACACGGACAGTCAGCTGTGGATTCACAGCTTATTACCACTTCAGAAGAATGTTCGACCAGCACAGCGCCGCTTCTTTTCCTCCAGCTCTGCAGGTGAGCTATGACATCCTGGCCTCGTTTGTTTTTTATCATCCCCATTAAACCAACGTATACACACGCCAAGTGGCGAGCGCAGGGATTACGGAGTGTGGATTACGGAAACACGAGTGCAAAGTGGACCAGTTTTCTCTGAGGTTTTGGTGCTCTGGGTTCACCCGTTCCCAATGCGTCGAAAACCCAACAAGCGATGAGATCACACAGACGTACGCTCGCGCCCACGTAACAGAGGGGCTGCGGGCTACAAGTGCTATAGACACTGATGCCACCGCTAATGGAATTCAGTGTGCTGTGACTGAGTGTGTGAGCAAAACAGAGAGGAAAAGAGCGAGCGAGCTCAGCTCTTCCCACAGGGACCATGTGCCGAGCTATTCTTAACACTTTCTCCATAATGACTTGCCCCATTCATACATCACATATCGCACCACGCACACTTGTAACAGTCCGTTCTGCGACAATCTCCATTTAGACCCCAACCAGAGCGTGTTTTGTAAATGGAGACGAGTCGAGTCGTAGAGAATGACCTCCAGGCCCCGTGCCTGTGATCTACAGCATGACTCAACAGAAAGCGATCACACCGTAAATGATTTTCATGCTCCAGCGCCTCACCTGGTGCTGGCAAAGGACAAGCAGGAGGCCGTAAATCAGCCAGCACAGTATGGGAGAGATCGACGACCGAGCCAGTTCATTCTGGCTTCTGCTTCCTCTCTGTGCTCTATAATAGCTGTGTACTCTGTAGGTTCATGTGTTTGTTTTGTATAACCCACCAACAGGAACACACAATACTGTGTTAGGGTACATCCAAACGCAGGTTTTCCATTCATTTGAGTCGGGGTAGAGTGTGTTGGCGGTGGCGGCGTCCGCCAAATACCCGGATCCAACTTTTGTAAAAATGCCAGCCCAACGTTGCACTAATCAGACCGGTCAAACCTCAGCAGTCACTCTGAAACTACTCGGCTTCTAAAGAGTCTGGCTCACGATTTAGCTACAAAATATTGACACGAAGAAGTTTAATTTGGTTGGAGGGACAAAGAGAGAGAAAGCTAGCTTTGGTTCAGTGACATAGACAGTGAATGAAATAAAAAGTTACTTCCTGATTGTTTCACAGTGGTTATGTTCAGCACAAATGATCCTGCATGAATCTATCCTAAGTCACAAACACAGCGAGACTCATCCTCAGAAGAACCGAGACTCATCTCCGGCTCAGAGATTTGGGGGTCGTGAGCAATCTCTATTTTATCCCTTTGTTGCATTAACAAAGTCTGAAAAGCTGAATGTCATCCCCTCCCTTATTATCATGCGTGTACACGCAGCCACAGATGACTGTAAGCTGCAGCAACATTTGTCATAACCTTTTGGCTGCAATAACTTGACACCAGGCCCAAAAAAAGAATCACTGAATACAGCGTCTGCAGTATAAAAATAAAGGACGCTGGACGACGACATCAAACTTTATCATACACCTGCAAACACACCGGACAGAAGAGTCACCTGGCTATCTAACGATAGCTTTCTGCTAGCTAACTTGATAAGACTGGCGTGCGCTGAATGTTTTGACTACGTTTGTTTGCCGTGACCGTGAAACCGGTGGTGTAACTTAATCATCCGCGTTCCGCTGCCACCATCTGCTGGCTAACGTTAAACTGAGAGAAAGGCCGTGTTAATTATTAACATCGTCTACAGGCAGGTGACAGGTTTATGTCACGTTAAAGGCTCATTAAGTTACCGTCACGCTGGGTGTGAGAGGCGAGAGGCGTGTGTTCATTTACAGTAGATTATAAACAGTCAGTAGCTGGAAATCCAGTTTAAATACACAGTACAGCTGTTATTCAACCACAGGTCACTGTTATTTTCACATGCATGATGTTAGCAGTGTTTTCTGATTAAATCTTTATCTACTTAGTTGTATTTTCATGTTACGAGGCAAAATACAGTTTAAAGGAAAGCTTTCCTTTCACTTTCATTTCATACTGCATTTAAAGTCATCATATACCAGCAACTATTCACTGCAGATGCTGTCCGCTAATAGATGAAGGAGTGAGGATGATCCATGCTCTGAATTCCTTTAGATAGACGTAGCTGTGCAGCGTGCCAAGCAAGCATCAACCACTAACCATTGAGACCTGACTTGGACTTGCGAGCATCTCCGCTTTCATTATGTATGTTGATGTAAATCGTTTGATAAATAGCGAGCAAGGAGGGATTTGTTATAATTCCAATACATTAATGCAATGATCAAAAAATGGTCTCGTACACTCAGAGATATTAAAGAGAAGGCTAAAATCTCTGACAGCTGACAAATGTATACCGCCTCACATGGACGCACAAGCACATCTAAGTAAGACAGGTGAAGTTTAACGTCGGCTAAGTGGGCCAGAACAAGGCTGGAAACCTTGAAGTGCTCCAAAACCTCACAAGGACCAGTACATTCTACACTGTAGTGTTGTTTTATACTGAAATTCACAAATCATGATTATCATCACAAATTCTGAAAAGCTTTGAGCCATATTTCCAAACACGTGTAGTTACTTTGATTATTATTTATATGGCATTGATAGGTTTAAGAATTTAGCTTTTTTTTTACCACAATTTCTCAACAAATTTAACTCGTCTGTCCTCCAAATTAAAGACTGAAGTACATTTGCATGACTTTATTTAAACAGAACTAAAGAGTCCCAAATCTGTATTCTAAAAGGGCCTGAACAAATAGTGTTTTGTTTCTGTAATGAAGCCAGTCAATACCCAATGTTTTATTCATTTTATACAATTTTCTGTTGCAGAAGAAACTCCTAAATGCTCCAGTACTGGTACGATGTGATTATTTTATTCTGACTTGTAGTAAAAGGCTCGTATTGGACCTGTCCTGCACACAGCACTGTTTGTGTCTAACCCCGCCGAGCTGTGCGTTGTGTGCGAGGAATAGATTTACAGCACTAGCGGTAAAAGTTCACACCCTGCAAACACAACTGACAACTTTTAAGACAAGAGGGAGACATTAGGGACCCCGGGGTGGACTCGGAGGAAAGATTAAGACAGGATACAGACAAGATATGCCGAGGCATGAGTAAAATGTAAAACCCAGACGTCAGTGTGCATGCGTATGTGTGTGTGTGTGTGTTTGTCATCCTCCAGTCATCCTTTATTTCACAGGTGACTGACTGGGAAGCAGGTGATGGAGTGTAGGCCTCATCATTCAACAGCTGTGGACACTTACCCACACACAGAAACACATAAAAACCAGGCATCTGAGGCCGAGGTCAGATTAGATCAAGCTGTCGTCGCCACAACCAACCATTGTGTGTCTGTCTTTCTGTGCGTGTGTGTGTGTGTGTGTGTGTGTGTGTGTGTGTGTGTGTGTGTTGCAGTGCTGGATGCATCTGAAACTGCTATGCTGTGTTTAGCCTCTAGGCTGGGTCAGTGTCAGTCAGGGTTAGCACATACAGTGAGGGAGACAGCTGGAGAGAGACGGTCGACTGGACAAGCCGGCCACCACCTGAACACACACACACACACACACACACACACACACACACAGAGGAAGAAAGATAGAAAAGTCGCAACAAAGAGTCATTAGCAGAGAGTCACTGGATGTGATGCCAGCAGCAGACAATGCTATTGTTCATCTAAAATTTAAATATTACTGTAGATGGTAGGAGGTGAAGAGCTGCAGAGTGTGAGGACTCAGCTTAGAATGAGATCATATCATTGTGTTTGAACCACTGTGGGTGTGAAACTGGCATCCGAAGAGCAGCACAGTGTGTCGAGGAATTGATGTCTTATGCCGTTCCTTAGCCGGCGCAGGAAGAGGTGTGCCCTTTGTGGAGCAAGGCGTAAAGGTTGTGGGTGGTCGATGTACCCTCGGTCGATGTGGAAGGTCGTCGTTTGTATCCTGTTCGCCTGTTTACTAACCAGTTGTTCTCTAACCTCGAGCAAGTGCCGTAGTTTCCTCATCTGTAACCATGTTGTTTGATTTAATCACAATCCTTTCCTAACCATAGTTGCCATAGTTGCAAGAATTTTAAAGTACTGGCTCTGATCTTTGTAAAACACGAGTATTGAATGTGATCACGGTAAGCTTTGGTTGCTGAGAGCTGCCTTACCCGGCACGGTTCACTCAGAATGAGGCACTCTGCAAAGTCCCCAGACTTAGCCACGGTGTCAGTAACAGTTTTAGTTTTAGAGGTGGAGAGGCCAGTTCACCTTCTGGGTGGTACAGAACCTCCAACTGCTCCAAGGGCACAGCTCTGTGTGGCTCCACCATCACACGTGTGGTTGTGGATCACGTAGTGTTGAGCGACATGCGGCGGTGTTTGGACCCTTTTCAGTCAGGACAGGCACAAACTGTCTCATATTCTAGTTAAACAGTGCAGTCAGATATGAAGTATCAAGTCTAGACTGGCTCCTCTATCAATCACCGTATAAAACCCATCTCATATTAATAAACTGTGTGATTGGACTAACCAGATCCAGGACTGCTGGAATCCAATTTAAATTGAAGGGTGGCCAGACTCATCGGCCCGAGCAAGTGAAACACGAGTTCAGCAGATTCATCTTAAAGCATCATGCAATAAATCAAATGTGGAGACGTGAACAAAACGGAGCGAAGAGGAGATCATAACAAACTTCAAGTTCTTAATTTTTTTGGTCAAGGTCACAGCTTCGATCCAGCAGCGATGACAACCTTGGAGAACCTGCATCAGTCAAACCTTAATTCAAACAAATGACCACGCGGCAGACAAATACACACACACACAAAACTGTGCGGCATCAGCCGTCAAACAGAAGAAGCGAGCTGAATGAGATCACATTATCACATCAGGCTCAGAGTGGATTAGAGAGCAGGAGATTGTCGCTGTGGGCCTGTGCTGCTGGTGACTCATCTGACCTGATTCTGAGCAGCAGCAGCAACAGACGCAACAAGACAATGAAACACGTCTATCACCTACATGTCACTATACGTGCCTTCACATATGCTCTGCATTGTTAGCTCTGTTTCTTTTCACTGTTTACATAATGAGCTTTATCCTGGAGCACTGTGTTAAATTTAGCTTCCTGCATGTAAATATATGAGAAACCGCATTCAGTCCAACAGTTCACAACTGGGGCAACCATTGCTGTGGTGGTAAATAAAGAAGATGGATCCCCAGGGAGTGTTTTCATCACATATCTAATGCTACATGTCAGCTATACTTCAGTATCTGGCTCAGTCATGATAAGAAAGTCATTTGAGAGGTATATTTAGGTATGTTAGAGTTTGTCATTTCCTGATAAACGATAAAAAGTTGATGACTCATCCTGCACTCGGGGGCGTGTATACTAATTTTACATCCAATGAAGCGCTTTCTGTCTTCTGACGTCTGCCTGAGTGGACTGCTTCCCGTTTGGTACAGCCTGTGAGTGATTCTGAGCACAACTGCATAACTTTATTCTGGATCAGATTTTATACACAGGTTTATTTCCTTTCCTGCAGCTGCTCAGCCGGACCAGATCGGGTTCGAGCACAGCTTCCCAGACCAACAGGGAATACACCGAGTTAGACCGGGTTGATTTACAGACTTTCCTAATGGAAAGATCGCTAAGTAGCGCATCGTTAACAGTCATTAGCTCGGTGGGCCGTGTAGCTAACTGAACTGGGTCAGCCCCGGGATGCCAGGAGCCAAACCCAAGAAGAAAACCACCCTTATTGTCTCCTTGTCTCCTCCATATCCGACTGTTTTTACAGGAAACACGTGAAACTGAGGAAGCAAACCGCACTCTGCTTACCGTTTCATGTCCAGTCTGCTGTAATTTAGCAGAAGCTAAACTGTTTTCCTGAAGGTTGTGGTTAATATCTGTTACTGTAATAGATGGCTGATTTGACAACTTGTCATTTTAATCACGATATAGCAACGATTATTTAGCGCTGCCCCTAAAATCTCTGGATGGTTCCAGTCATCAGTCAAACAGACTCCGAGCTGACTCACGTCTTGTCAGTCGAATCCCTTCACCTTTGTTTTTTTAGCTGCGTCACTGCACACAGATCCATGCAGGAGTCTCACAACGTCCACAAAACTGCTCGTGATGGAAGCAGAAAAGGTTGCCGTGTCCTCCGACGCTCCTGGCTCTCTGTGAATAACATCAGGAAGAGTACGGTCTGGACCTGCTCTGCATGGAAAGTGTCATGAGATAACTTGTTATGATTCGGCGCTATGTAAATAAAATTTGAATTGAATTAAAGCGATTTTAAACCAGACGGCGGTACAAACCTCCTCCACTGCCTTCCCCTGTGATTGACTCTTTGGCTGACAGCGCTGGCAGCTGCCTGGCAGCAGAGACTCCGCGGTGCGCCGGGATTTTATAACTGAACTGTGAGCGGGACAAACACTTTCACTTCCTCCGACTGTGAGGAAGTCTGATGTTTTGTATCGGAGTTTAGAGCTGCGCTCAACTGGAAGAAAAGAACCAATACCAGCATCTTCGTTTTCAGTTATTTTACTGGCATTTGGCAACAGTTAGCCTTAGCCAAGAGTTGTTATTGCTCTAATCTCATCACGTAGCTAAAACGAGCAGGTTGCAGCTTAAAAATGGAGGAAATTGTTAGTTTATATTTAGCAAGTTAGCTAAGTAACATCATCAGTTTATTGGCCCGGACTGGACGATCAATCTTTGAGTCTAATGTTGTTACAAGACCAACCGATCGCTGCCGTTAAAGAGGTGTGTCATTCAGAGAAGTCAGGTACACTTGGCTCCTGCATTGTTTTTCTTGATGTGGTTGCCATGGCCTCGTGTGTGTGTGTGTGTGTGTGTGTGTGTGTGTTGATGACCGTGGCAGCCATTCTCTCTTTGTTCGCTGCTGTTGTTGTTGCCTCCTCCCGTCTCAGCAACAGAGGCATGCTGCCTGAAAGAAGAGAACCAACGACCTGCAAGAAAAAAACAGATTTCACCAACAACCAGTGGGATTATCTCATTTTTCTACAGATATAAACTTATTTTATCAGAATAGTAACATCACATAAAGGTTAGAAAGTTTACAGAAAAACATATTTTCTCCACTGTGATATATTTTTTTGTCCATTAGTGAACAGCACGTCTTAGTTTCCCTCATCCTGGCGTACTCACAGTCTGCAGGCGAACACAAATGCTGCTTCAGCTGAATATAGATAATCAGGAGTGTGTTGATGTGTTCATGTCCATTAACGGATCAAAGTGGGGGCTGGGCTGGAGGCTCGGCAAACGGACCTTATCTCGTTTCAACAGCGTAGACGCTGGGGAACAAAAACCTCCATGCAGATGAGGTGTATTTATATTTATACTCTCTGCTGTGCACGTACAGACTTAATGCATCATCATTTGCGACAGCAGCAGAGACATGAATATGAATACGTTGTTTATTTTTTTACCTTTTTAAGTAGAATTTCTGGCCGACGGCTGCTCCAGCCGAGACAGACGGACGTTAGCCGTACGATTATTTTTAACCAGCCTTAATTGTCGTAATCACTCCGATTAGCTCAATCATCATCTCTCCACTGCGAGCCCCCCCGGCTTAGTTAGACAGTACCTGACTGCCAACCTGCCCGCCTCCTTCCCTTTAACTCAATCACTGCTTTTAGTACATGCGTCACCAGCCGAGGCGAAATTACTGGGTTTGAACTCGAAATATGCTCAGCCACTTATCTGTCGTTGGTTCATTCCTACCCCCCCCTTCTCTCTCTCTCCTCACTCTCTGTCTCCTCCATCACCTTTTCCAACCTCCCTCCCTTTTTATAGAAGCAGCTGTATCTAGTTACCATGGCAACCCGTTTTGCGATAAGCCCTGCCAATCAGATGCGCTCGTGTGTGTGTGTGTTTGCGCTTGTGTCTTTTTTACTGTTGTTTAACCCTCCCCTCCCTCCTCACCTGTCTATTCAGTGTGTAATTACAGTCCACCCACTCGCTTCTAAATATACTTCAACCCTCAGTAAGCACCTGTAGAAACTTTTAGAAGACAGAACACAGAAGTTTAAAGACAAAGTGAGACGTTGCAGACTTCGCTTTCTTCCTGCCCGGCCCCGCAGAGGCTCGCTAAAAACTTTCTCCACACTTCGCGAGTAAGCTGCTCGAGGGTGCAGACGCTACCTGACTTCTAATGCTGTGAAAAAAATACAAATAAACCTGCAACAACTCTCCGGCTGCCACAACAGAGCTGACGTGGAGAGCTGGAATAAGCTGCTGCCGTTTTCCTGATGCTCATCTCTTATTGACCAGAGCTGTCTGTGTCCAGCTTTGATTGATTGATCGGACGTCAAAAGTCTGTTTGAAATAATTCACACCACAGGACAGTGTGTTCGACTAGCGCTGCTCAGTACTGATTCAATCCATCCAGAAAATTCAATCATAGAGTTTACTATGAGAGGTCAGTGGACGAGTGTTTCTCAAACTTTTTACAGAAAATATGAAGTTCTCCAAAAAGCTTCAGAAGTTTGTTTTTATACAGGATGCAGGTTTATTTCTAATCAGACTTTTGAATGGAACCAGTTCAACAACCAGAGCTAATTTGGTGGAAACCAAATGACCCCTTATAAACACGTCTCTTCTAGTATTTTCCATTTTATGATTGCAGAGTTTGTGAATCAGTCATTTTAATTCAGCTTCCTATCTTGCCGTCACATTTTAGCTCTTAAATAGATGTTGGCACGTGCATGAACGTGACTGTGTAGCATGCTAATTATTTCATTGAAGACGTAGTATTTTGTTAGTATATGCGTTTAAATTCAGTTACTTGTAACTAAGAAAATAAATGTCATTTAGTTGAGAAATGTAAGTTTTAAGGGGGCACACTGTGGATCAAACCCTGATAATGAAATCTTCTGCTTCTTTTAATCATTCCAGTTGGAAAAAAAACCAACACTTTAAAATTAAGTTTTACAAAAACAGCAAATCTCTGCAGCGCTTTTTGTCCAGTGATGAAACGGAAGAATGTTTATAATGTCTTTGCAAAACATGAATTTTTCATCCGAGTATTCTTATTTAAATAAACAGATCTTCAGCTGAGGCTGCCTGCGTGGCCTCGGTGTTAATACAACATTACAGATGCACTTGTACTCGCTGGAGGGGATGCAGCACTTGCCCTCCAGCTATCAGAAACCTTGCATTCTTTGTGTTTTAATGCCCTGCACCGCCAACAAAATGTAGGAGCATATTTGTGGCTCTGCCACTGTTGCTCATAATCAATGTTTTGCAAATATTGCATCTTGCCCTGGTGAATAAAATGTGCCCACACACAGATTTTTCTTCCCTGCCGTGGCTCGAGTCCCAAGAAAAAAACAAATTGAGAGAGCGGCGCAGGCCGGTCGGAAGATGATCTGGATCCACACACTCCCATGTGGGTTGTTTTCAGCAGAATCTGTTCTCTGGGGCAGTTGGTCAGCTCTGTCTGTCTGATCTCATCAAACCTCAAAACACACACACACACACACACACACACACACACACACACTCTGTCCTGTTTCTCCTGTCTGCCTGGTGACAGGTGAAGGATTGGACATTTGTGAGCACAGTGCGCTCAGCTTCAACCCGTCTTTACACACTAACACACCAACACAACGCAGATTTATTATCGGAGATCTGAACATTTGTAGATTAATTGTCTCTAAGTACAATATCTTGATTTTATGACAGTGTGATTCACAGTAGGGGTGAAAGAGGAGGAGCAGTGTGAATTAAATGGATCCATCTCATGTTGGATGCTCCTCTCAGTGCAGCAGCATTTAGCTCCCCTGCAGAGATCAAATATTTCTGACAATAAGCGGCTGTTAATTTACCATTAAACCTCGTCCCAACAGAGAACAGTAAAGAGAAATGACTTATTTATACATTTAAGATTCATGCAACAGTTCCAAACCACTCATTTGATTGGACGAGAGTCGTCCCATGAGTGCATACATTAACATTACATTACCAGTCGTCATCTATCTTAGACTGTAACAAACTTTGCACCACAAAGATGAACATATTTCTGAGCCCAGGTATCACACTGAAAACCAAATTTTGTGGTCTAACCCTCGTGTAACTCACAGATATTCTTGAGTCTGTCATGCTCCCAGTAAGGCTTTCCCTGTTCCTGACGCTGTCTTGAGTCTTTTGTTGAATTATTTGGTATTTACAGTAGCTTCGCTCAAAACTGAAATGCTGTTTACTGGTAGGAAGCGCCTTCTGTCTGTATTTATAAATCATCTAAGAGCTACCAGCGCCCATCTTTACATTACACAGTAGGATGTGAAAGTGCTTTCACTCATTAGTATTTCCTGTTAAAACCTGACTAATACTGCAGCACTGAGACGACAATAAAAACACATCAAAAAGCAGTTGCAAGTCTTTTTTCTAAGTGCTTAATAAACGCGGCAAAGGCCACGCATTCAGCGTCCAAGCGTTAGCTTTAATGGTGTCACGGTGTCAACACAGCTGCTTATTAGTGTAACCATTGCAGCATCTTTCATTAACAAGTAAGCTCACCAAACAGATTGTTTAATATTCATAGAAATGTGCCTTTCTTTGCGTTGTCACCACCCCCGTGTCCTCCTAATGCTTCGACCGTCGCTGTCCAAGCCGACCGTATGCCTCACAGGAAAGAGGAAGAAGAAGCCACGCTCTGCTCAGCGGAAGATAGATAATGCCGTCTCATCAGTTTTATCTGGTCTTGGCCGTGGCACCTGTCATCTGGCTCCAGGAGCTGTGGCATTTTTATCTGACAGCCTGTAGAGGACGAGGGACAAACTCCCGAGATTAGGTGCCAGCCGAATTGTTAGCCACAGAGCTCAGGGATGAGGAAGTGTGCTCTGTGCTGTGCATGTACAGTATTTGCACTGTGATTACATCCTCACGGCTGAGGTTACATGGCAGGGTGTTTTTTTTCCTGCTCATGCTAAATGAGCAACGCATCGCTTTGCTGCTCATTCTCACACAGCTGTAAATATAACACCTGTTGTCCTCACAGAGCCGTGAAAAGACACATTCAGTGTTTGTATCTGCTGAGATATTAATATAGAAAAAAAAAGAATTTTAACTGGAAAAATAGCTTCGAGCGATGGTATGTTTTTCACACTGTCAATAAATCTCAAAACAAACCAACTGCAGCAAGTATTGAATCTAAATTCTGCTTATTTATCTGTGCTATAGACTTCCAATGAACCGCACCAATGGCAGAGCTCAAAATCAGCCTCTTCCTCCTCCACCGGCTAATCTAAATATCGGTGGACCTGAGGCGGGCCCAATGACACCTCGGCGCTCAAACAAGCCATCACCAATCCACCAAATGTGATTAATCCACGTCTGAAAGTAGTCCCAATCAAAACACAGTTCACACTGAGTAATCTTTGCTCGCAGTTAGTGAGGTTAGAACGTGTGCAAACAGACAATACGCTGGGGAAATTCACTTGCCACAGCAGCCCGTATACACAAGGTTTATAAAAAAATGACTCGCAGATATGAAATCTATAGAAAAAGTCGTGAAGTCATCATGATGGTGTTAAAGAGTCTGACAGCTGTTGGGATGAAGGACCTGTGGTGGGAGTAGCAGTCAGTCTGTTCACGCTCTTATTTTTTGATTTTGTCTGCTTGTGAATTTTATTTTGGTAACTTGAGATTTCAAATAATTCACTTCCTCCGTGGGGAGCTCATACCTTTTTTTATAATAGTGTGTAAATCTCATCATGGACGTCATTTCACAAGCAAAAGTGCTGAATTCATTTGGTTTGATTTTCCCAGATGTGATGAGAGAACAAAGGAAACGATCAATTATTGAATCAAAAATAATGAATCTGACAAATCCATAATGGCAATAAGCATTTGTTCCAGTCCTAGACGCCATATAAGAAAATATATATTGTACAAAATCAGGGCTTTTTAGCGTATATTCAATTTTCTTTTCCATCTTTTGTATCTGCTTCAAAGACAGACAGTAGATGAAACCACACTAGCTTTTACTCTGCATATAAACACACACTTATGCAAGCACACACACACACAACGTTGTGTGTATTTGCTGTGATGTCCTTAGTCCAAACTGATCAGAGCCAAATATTCTCAGCCTTGTACTTCCTCTGAACTGAATGTAAAGGGCCACAACGCTGCAATTAGAATCCAGTCCAGCATACACACACACACACACACACACACGTCCCTCTTTATAGATAAATAAATGAAAGCTGCAGCAGTGATCATTTGCCGTTCCGTGCAGCTTATTAAACTGGGATTTATACGCTACAGTGAGCTGGGTGGTCTGAGCGATCTCTCACTGATTTCTTTTCACCGCTCCGGAATAAGAACACAAAGAGAAAACACTTGCTTCAAGCTATATTTTGGATTCTTTCATTCAGGCAGGCTAATTAGACGCCCCTGTGATTCGAGAGGCTGCAGTGCAAAGCGAGGTTAGTCAGATGTTGGGATTTCTCATTTCAGTTGGTTAGGTCGGTGTCTTTTTCTCCATAACTGATTTTAAAGGCAAAATAACTGCTGAAAAATGCCTTTTAATGTTTTCATGGTCGCCTGTAACGCATTCAGCAGCCACAGTGCAACATTAGCATTCTTTTGGAATCGTCCTCTCCTTTTGGTCCATCGGCTCCTGAGAGAAGTGTCTGGCTCTTTGGCTGCTCGTTTCTTCAACATCCTCACAAAGTTTGTCCGTCTGCCTTTTGGAACTGAGCGAGCAGTGTAGAATACCTTTATCAGAGCTGAAAATAGCTGTGTGATATGCTTGATTTATGCGCCATAAAACAAATTAAAAGTCTGATAAAAGCTTTGGAAAACTCCACTTCTTTTGGAGCCCTGTGGGTTATCCTAACTTTGCACTCAGACCTCCATCGCAGAGATTCAGAGACTGTGAATGTCGAGTTGCAAGCTGTGCGAGAAAACTGCACGTTGTGCATCTTGTCATTTTATTCTTCCACTCTAGGAACTTGTTTCTTCTGCAGCACAACAAACACTAAATAATAATCTATCCACAGCCTCACAGGAATGTGGGTGTAGATTCTTAAGCAGCTCGCCCTAATGACCGCTTCCACTGGCTTCTTTGAGCAAAGTTTGAAAAGATTCATGTTAATGTTAATTTGAATAGCTCTTTGTGCAGCTTGCCCCTGGTTTATAATGTTTCTGGAGGCGGGAAGTGCAAAGTTAGCGTGATGCATTATGGAAAATACACAGATAAACTGTATTTTTCTTAAACAATGGATGAAATGCGCAATTTCAAGACATGGTGATAATTCTCTGCAGTTCTCTCTCTACGGAGCATTTTAGTGTCTTTCAGCTCATTGTTTTGGTTTTATGGAGGTGGCAAGAGCCACATTGATGAGAAATACACAAACTAATTCCAAGATGTTGCTTGTAATATCAAATCCACAGAGAATTATCACCAACCCTGCAGAGCGTTTTAGCGTCTTTCAGCTCACGTTTTGGTTTTCTAGGTTTTCAACCCTGTTGTTGTACACAGGATAAAAACTTAGTGACTAGCTGGTGGACACAGTGCAGCATTCAGTAGTTGGTGTTGACAAAATGTTGGACTCACTTTTGGTTGGTAGTAAGAGACACAACACCAGATAAATGTTGGATAATACCAAATGTTTGCCTAACAGTCGCCAATGTTGTGTTTACAAGACGACTCAGGTTCAGTATCAGTGCCTGTTTTTGTTGTGGTTTTAAAATCCACATTGGTTGCTGATAATTTTAGCCTTTGCAGTGACGGTGCATTCATATTCATGAAGTGTACCTACATACAAAACGAACAGATCGATGACGACTGTTTCTAAATTCTACTAAACCTCGCTGAAGCAGCACACGGCCAACTGCAGCATGCTGGGAGGTCTGTAGGGGAAAACATGAAAGTGTGACTAGCAGACCAAGGAGATTACAGGCTAACAGTGCACGAGTGTGTACGTGGTGCGGGCCCATGTGAGGGGAAATCAGATACAGAAAAGACGGAGAAAGAGAGCGTGATGCGTCAGCACAACTCTCCACAGGCCCTCCATCTCCTCCATCCCTTCGTTACCCTGTCAGCAGCAGCGCGGACCTCCTGAGAGCGTCGCATTTTCTCTTCAAAAAGCGAGAAACTCGTCTCCTTCCTGCTCTGTTCTGATATCTGCTGAGACCGGAGGAATGGTGGGAGGAGGGTGGAGGAGTGAGGAGAGAAGAAATTACTTTTGAGTTATTCTCAGTTGGTGTTATCTGAAACACTTCAGGGTAATGAAGCGGTACTGTGTGTGTGTGTGTGTGTGTGTGTGTCGAGAGACATAAAATACATGGTGGTCTTCAATTTGAGAAAGAGCCCTTTAAAGGCTTTAAAATTTTAAGGCTTCTGATTGGTGTAAGACTTTAAAGTTTTGGCTCTCATGCTCAGGGTCGAGCACCGTTAGCGATGAGACAAGAGTCACTGAAATATTTAGTGCACCCTCAAGTGTGAAACAAACTGTCAACGTATGACGCTTAACAAACTTGAGGCACCATGTCAAGATAAAACTCGCCGTTTTGCCAGATTTGCTTCCTGGATTGGCACCTCGGCTGCTTCATTTCGTCTGTACGACACGTCTCGTAGCATCCAGGCAGGCATCAATCATATGAACTGATGCTACGCAAACTGTGTTCACTCTTTCTAGGTGTGGGTCGATGTTAAACTTGACAAAGTCTGCTAGGTATTGCAAGTGACTCGGCTGTAACATAATGAGAACCATTACTGAAAGTTGAAATTCGAGTTTCTGAAAATGTTTCACAATAAAAGCTCTGTTAAAAATGAAGGGTTTCTCTCCACTGAGACACTAGACTGCTTTTACTTTGAAATGCGTACAAGTAGTGTTGAGTTTGTAATACCAGTGTAATGCAGTACTCTCATATATACCTAGTTTCCTTGCCTTCCTTCCTTGGGTGACGGTAAGGTTATGTTGAAACGGGAATGACATGGTCATTATTTATTATTGTATTAATTATTTTAAACACATGATTTCACCATTTTTAAAAAAATATACAGCTAATGTCACAGAAAACTTCAACTCCTTAAAGCATCTTCAGTATCCTGCACCAACCACCGCTACCCAAAAGCAAAGCCAAATTAGCAAATGAGACGAAGACCAACTAGGTTTCCCAAAAAAGTAAATAAGTTCTTTGATGCTATAAAAAGAAGGTTTCACGTCATGGTTAATGGACGGTATATCCAAATGACGTCACCAGCATATGGCACCATCCATCATACACGACCTGCGGGCTGCACTTTTTACTTTTCACAGGATGATGTTTGTCATGTTCTCTCTCTTTGGTGCTAGTACGGCTGAAAAAGGAAGCAGGTCACACATTCATGACAAAGGTCAGCGGTCAGACAGACTGAATTGGGTGTTGCACTTGTACACTGTACGCTTCAGTGCCAGTCGAGCCCACCGGGAGAACTCTGGTCACAAAGGATTTTTAGCTATGACTCATGACACTCACACTTTACCTGCCTACTTGGAATCAATATTTCAGCTGTAAAACTTGGCATCCACACAATCCATCTGCTGCCAAACAGCAGACCAGCTGTCAACACCGCTCAGCTTGACAATGTGTCTCTGCAAAAGCTTTTAAATCCAACAAAACGCTTACACGGCCTCCATTTCATCACTATGCATGTACAGAATACAGCGCGCGGCACACATTATGCGATTCAGCCCCTCTGAAGGTGAAACCGTGTGGGCAGACTGAAGCCATTAAACCGAAGCCATGATCTCAATGATGAAATGTCAATCTGATCTATGAGGACATACAGTACTGCGTCAGTATCAGCCTGCATGCAGGTGTTTGACTGGCTGCTGCATCAGTTTGTTATCAAGTGGCTGAACAAAGAGAATCACAGCATGCTATAAGCATCAAAAGATGATCTCTGGTAACGTATTATCGATCTCGCCTCTGCACCTCTGTTTGTATTCTGTGGCTGCTCCCCAGTGCAGCTCATGTTGGCTACATTTTGGGGGGATTATCTCCAGTGTGAAGCAGCATTAGTCAGCACATTTGTGATAATATCAAATAATATCAAAAGTCCTTCATGTTAAACGCAGCACTCAACCGTTAAGACCAATGAGAAAATCTGTGCTTTAAATAGCCTGAAAGTATCCCCACCCTCCCTCCGATTCGTCCTTTACTCTTTTGAAGGTTAGCTTGAAAAATCACAGTGGAATAGAAGCCATATTTCTGCCAGGCCGTGAGCAATGAGCAGGCGGCTTAGTGTCCCATGTAAAACAAATACCTCGCTGAGCACTGAGACCAAAAAAAAAAAAAAAAAGTAAAGAAGAGCCACACATTTATAGGCCTGGCACATTTTCAATCAAGATAATAACGCTGTTGTCCTTTTTCAATTTGTAGTTTGGCTCTACTGCTTCTTCTTCTACTACACTTAAAGCTGCACGAGATGAGATTCTTAAGTAAAAACAATCGGGTGAAGAGCAAGCAGCGTGGTGACATTTCCGCTAATTGAGATGCCAGATTCAACCCATTTGCCCGGAGAATATTCAGGTGTCAGGTACGATCCTTGCGCACGAAACACAATCAATCAAAACGCAGCACTGAGGCATAAAAGAGTGTCCTAAATGGAAGCCAGTGAACTCCAGAGATTATATTCCACCCTCTCTTCCCGTTAGTATCCTTTGAACACAGCCACGCTGTATGCAGATGCTGACTCCACTTTCCAACATTCAAAAGACGCCTTTCAAATGCAGGCGATATTCAAATATTACCCGTACTTCTTTCACTTTAAAAAGCCTCTACTGGACTACTGCACCTATAGGGCATCCTGTTGATGGTTTTGCAGACACAAAGCAGGTCGGATCCCTTTGAAATGGCTAGACACTTTCATGTAGGCAATGAGTATGACATGAAAATGGGGATTTTTCTCCTAAAATGGCAGGACGAGAGGAGGAGCTTTTACACTAATTCTGTAATCTGTAATTCCACGGAGCAAGTGGAAATTTAAAAAAGAGTGTTCTTTTCATGTGGCTGTCAAGGACTAGAGGTCATGAAGAAGAAGGAGGAGGACAGTGTTAAGGCGTCAGCATGCTCGACAGCAGGTTCGTTTGATCGTCAAACAGTTTGAAACGTCCTCCCTCACAGCTGTCCAGAGACCTCTATGAGAATGATATGATTGTAACGTCCTTCCCCTCTCCGTGATGGCCAACTTGGTTCGGACATTTCGTACCTATTGTAGTTTTGTTCAAGAATACCCCGTACTGAATTCTAGAAAGCATCTGATGATGTAAGTTTGTGGAAAATAACATGGTGTTGGTGACAATTCTTGCATCTTTTTCAATCCAAGGTTCCTGGGTATGGTCGAGGAACCGTGTCTGTTACTTTTTGGGCTACTTTTCGTCAGACATGTTCAAATCCTACATCATCACAGCACAACAAAAGAGTCTATGGGCAAGTCGAGGGGTCACAGTTCAGAGTTAGTCCAGACATGTCTGCAATAACTGCAGGACAGTTACTTTTCAAACACTGAGTCAGAACATTATAGCACAACAATCATTTTCGGATACTTTTCAGACCCTGTGTCTGCATCAGAAATGTTCAACTCTCACACGCAGGTTCGAATGAATTTCAACTCATGCAATTAATAGAAACAACCCAACATCGTGTAGTGCAGCCTCCCATCGCCTTCCGTGTCTTTAGACTGGAGACACAACCAATGCCAGCAGGACACATATTCTTATTTTTATCAATGTTGACCTTTTCACAAGCTCCTTGCTTCCGAGGATAAGTGTGGTGAAAAGCAGGTAGTCGGAGACAGTCAGTTACTCCACTCGTTTCTGGTGCTTCTGCTGCCTCATTTGGGTGACAAGCTAACAGGTGAGTCCTCAGATTCATAGTAAAGTTAGGCCGCTACTATTTAAAAAATTCAGCCTTCCACACATCCACACACTGCTTCCCAGCACATCTCTGCACACCACTGTCCTCCATTAGCCTAAAACCTGTCCATTTTCATACAGTTTTGAACAATTCATCAGTCTGAATATTTAAAATTTCCCTGCGTTTGCACAAAAGTTCACTTTTCAAACTAAAAGTAAGCCCCGTATTTATAATAGCTTTAAAAGTAAGTCTATTCTTCATTCAACTGTGAAGTAAATAAACAAAAAGGGCCACAAATATTTACATAATGTCGTATTTATATCATTGAATCATCAGTCACACCACAACAATCATGTCACAACCATTCTTCCTATTGTTAATCGTCCCAATCTGAGAATAAACTCAAAGTTTTATTGTACAAACTGACACTCCGCAGTGCTTCCACGATGCCAAGGTGGGAGTTTAATCAGGACAGCATGTTTGAAACCGTGACAGGACAACAGCAAAACAACGCGCTGTCAGCTGACCGTTTATGTTGTCAACTTATCACAGCTTATTGTTCACAAAATGCGATGATGGATAGTTTCATTAGTAGGTGTAGATCTTTTCTCTTTGTCTCTATCTCATATGCTAATTGCGTGTTACTTTTGCCAATTAATTTATGCCCATGTTCTATTATTCCTAACAAAGTAAAAGTCTTTTGTTCGGCCAAATTAGCTCGGCTTAGAGACACCATCAGAGGACATTGACCAAATTTACTTTGCTGGTGTTCTGACCACAAACCGAACACAGCGCTCAATCCAAGTAAAAAAATAAATAAAAACATCTGCAACGCGTCTTCTTGTTATTATCTAAAGCAAAGCATGTAGTTTGCTGATTGGTTGACTGGATGAAAGCTTTAATTGAAGTAGATTTACAGAACTGAGCTGTAATTTGTAAGAAACCGCAGTGATTATTGCAGAGAAATGAAGTGAAGTAGACTTCAGTGAGGCGTGCAGGTGCAGGATTACAGGAGAATTTAATAACGTGACAGCGTGTTCTCAGAAACCGGATGTTTCTTCCCTCCGTAATCTAAACACAGATTTGTTTCACATCTTAACCCCCCCCAGAATGTTTCAGCGTTACATAACGTGATGCAGTGTTGCGATATTTAATCTACCAGGCCCCCAAACGTGGGGAGACTCTGCCTCAAATCCTGGGATTAATTCCTGCTGTCGATCTTCAGGTTGAACTGCAGCGGTACACGCCATCTTGGCAGCTCGGATTGTGTCGGAAAATCCAACTGAGGTGCTCGACGAGCTTCAGCCAGATCTGGAAAACATGAAGGTCTGGTCATGAGATGTTAGAGGACGCTTTCAGTGCACAAAGATGACGAGATCCTTGATGTGATGATGTGTGGCCCCCCTCATGCCATAAATCAGGCAAAAGTGGTCTAGACTCTTTCATCTTCTGCCCTCACATCCTCTCAGAGCCCTCAGAGTTTTCACCTACACCAAACACACACACACACACTCACACACACATTTCTGCAGCCAAGAACTGCAGCTGATGACAGAGACAGAAGAGCTCAGGCTGAAAACCCTTTTCTTCACTTTCTTTGTCCGTGTTCTCGCAGCTCTCCACTCCTGCTTTGACATTTTCTGAGATCAAGGTAGTGATGGAAACACGCACACACACAAACACACACACACACACACACACACACACACACACACACACACACACACACACACACACACACACACACACACACACACACACACACACAGTGTTAAAGCTGCATGTCACAGGGAGATTAATCCTGCCTCTTCCTCACATGAGATCTTTAAAGTTCTCTCCTCAGTGAAGCCACAGAGAGGAGGGGATGATGAGCAAAAACACCTGAGAATGAAACATGAAAATCACACAGCTGTTAGATTTAAATTGTCAGTAATGATTAAGACAGTTCATTTATGAATACATATTTAATTAGTGCACTTTATGGCTACAAACGTGTCCTGTGGTGTTTGTTGTTTTTCATTTTCCAGTACAACTGCAGCTCTGCGAGTACGACTTAAATCAGACTCTGAAACACATGAAGTATTTATTATTATCGATAAACCGCCTTGTGCTAATGTTTGTAATTGTCTGTGGGTTTGCTCCAAGACACTATGAAGAATGGACAGCGAGTGTGTGTGACGTCACCCACAGGTTTCTGAAGAACCATTTTGAAGCTCAGAATATGTCTGCTCTGGCAGCCGCCATGTTGGAAGTCCTGCCTCTTTCCGCCTTCGGCTTAGTCCTTTCCTAAACACTTTTCCTTGACCTTGATGGAAAATGTCAAGGTAAGATGTGAAGGAGTTAGGAAAAGACGTCTGCGGTGTTCAGAGAATCTGACTGCACTTACACAGTACTACGTTATTATGTGACGGCGTAGCATTTGTGACGTGATCTGTGGTAAAACTACAAACTTTAGAAGATGGACTACAAAACGCACATCTGAGATACTTCCCTGTGTGTTTGTGTTGTTTTTAATGCAGGATATATGAACGTGGACAACCTGATTATCAACATCAGAATTGAAATAATAAGGGAATACAGACCTCCCGTCATTGTTTATTTCTGCTGTTGGATATTTTAACATGGGAACTTATGGAGACTCATTCTGTAGCCACCCTCTGGTGGACGTTTGAGGAACTTCTGCATTGGTTTCACTTTGCAGTTTGCCGCTTGGTCTGCTCACAACACAAGCTTTTTTTTTTTTTTGGCATTTGGTGCTGCTACTCCTTTAGCAGCTATGACGTCCTCTGCAGTCTATTAAACCTCAACGCAGCTCCAAAAAGCCACATTTCATCAGTCGGTCACGCTGCCTTTGTGAGGGGATTTAAGCTTTCACTACGTTCCGTCTGCCCAGCACAGGGCGTGTTGTCTGTAATTCAAACACACACATCTCCAACGTCACACTCGCACATTCGCGAACGTAATCGGATCACCGTGTTTTCCTCCGAGCCCGTTGGTGACAGCGGGGAGAGAGAGCGGAGAGCGTGGATGGATGGATGGATGGATGGATGGATAAATGATAAACTCTCTCCACTTATTTAATCCTCTGTTCCCGCCCCGTCCCATTCTGCAGAACTGATGTAAAATAAAATAAAAAGGAAGCAGCAGTAAAAAACCAAATTCACGAGGATGTTCACGTCTCCATTCATCGCTCTTTGCAAATACATTAATCAGGCCTGATAAAAGCTGTCACCCACCTGCTGTGCAGCTGTATACTGCAGGTTCAAGGCTTCCAGCTCATGTATCGTGTGGTTTCTGCTGCTTTTATCAGCCAGTTTGATCCGTTTTTACTCAACAATCCTTCAGATTTTGTTAACCAGAACAAACTAACGACGCGTTTGTTTGATGATCAGAGCAGCCTTTCGCTTTCACAAAGCCGCCTGAAAAAAGAATGAGGCGGAAGACAGTCGGCAGACGAGACAGACAGATAACCGGATGGGAAATAAAAACTAGCAATAATCAAGTTGCCCAAGTCGACGTGTTTCTGGCCGCAGGCCATCGGCTCAGCGGTTCATCTGTTTGATGCTGTTTCTACTGGAAGAACAGCTGCAGCTGCAGAGCAGAATAATGACAGTAGTGCTGATGTCAAGAGCAGAAAAGTAAGAACAACTCTTCTTTCTTTTATTCTTTCCTTTGTTTTACAGTTCAGTAGCTCTAACAGAGAGTTGAACATCTGCAGATGGAGATACGTTTGTGAATGTGATGACACATTTTTATATTTTTGGTTGTTTAGATGAATCTATCCTTTTTTCCTCAAGGTTGAGGTAGAATTTATCATTATTCTGTCACAAAGGCAGTAAAATAGCAGCACATCCATCTTAAAGCTGCACTGCATATGTAAACCTGCTGGTTTGTGACAGAACGATCTGCAGAGTTGTCAGAAATTGGTTTTGGGAAAAGGGCGGGCACAGAAAATACTTGGCAGGTGATTGGATGAACCATCTGCCTGTTGCTGTTTATCATGGATGAACTTCAACCAGTCAGAACAACGAGCAATGTAGCTGAACCACTGTGGTTTGCACACAAGTCCATAGCTTGACCAAAACAAACCCAAAACCGGGAGCCTTGTGGAGCCTAGGAGAGAGAGACAGAGAATGAATGGTGAGTGGTATTTATAACCTGGTGGAAGGCCTTTCCAGGTGTCAGCACCGAGCCTCAACGACCACTCCCTGACTGCCAACCCCTGCAGGAACCAATCACCTGCCTCCTGGTGGGCAGCAAGGGAGGAGTCGTAACAAAAGCCTGGCAAGGTTAGGGGAATATACTGTTGTTAAGACCGTCGGAAGTGCTACCATCCAGGTCCCGACCTCCCATTGTCCACCTTGCTGCAATACTTTCTTCCAAAACTGGCGTGAATCGTGAGGTTTGGACGCGATTACGAACTTAACTTTCCTCAGGTTGGGTGCATCAGGATTTTTTCTTGTCTCAAACGTTACAGTGACAACAAAAAGCTGAATGAAGTCTGTAAGAAAAGAAGAACAGCTGATAGTTTTCCAGCTCCCTTCAATAGTACTCTAAATCCCTGGAGAGAGTGGGATGAAGCCCTCGGCCCGCCTTTAATAAAACCTGAGCAAAGAGCTGTTGTAGAAGTCTGACACTGCCAAGACCCGTGGAAAGATGAAAGGAGACAGAAGAATGGCTGTAATCAACTTTGGGTCTACACAACACACACACACACCAGCAGCACCCAGGCTCCATCACAATTGTATCTTTGAGATCTGAAAGCACTGAAAGTGAAAAAGACCCAGATACCGACTTTGTTCTTTATGTGGCTCTAAGACTCTTCTTTGACATCTTACCTCACATCTCCTGCCGCAGATGAATGACACTGTTACGGCTTTCAGCTGTTTGAACTCAAATCATTCAGGTTTTATTAAACCTGTTATTCTTTCCAGCATTTGAAATCACATGGATGTCATGCTGGGTGTGTTTGAACAAAATAATATATGCTGTGTCTCGACTGGCAGGAAATCCGGGCGTACTATCAATATAGCCTCCAGTAAACCTCCAGACTTTTAAGTTTCTGCATCAACTGTAGTGTGGCTGCACACACTGAGAACCTTTTTCAAGGTTTCAGTCTCATCTCAGGGCCGCATTCTTCCTCATCCTCGTCTTGTTCTCGGACAGAGAAGAAGAAGAAGAAAAAAGTGAATGCAGGAGACAGAAGAAGCTGTGGCTGTCAGAAAGAGGAACTCTGCTTGTCTGCAAAACGGCATCCAGAATAAAATCCACAACAGTATCTAAATTCTCAAGTGTAACTCTTACTAAGACAGTTTCCAGTGACACTAAGTAAGTGAAGTAAGCATTTTAAGGAGAGGTAAACTAAAGGCTAAACCCACCGGACACGGATGCAACATGTTCTGAAGCCGCTTGGGCTAAATGCGGCCGTCCTAGTCGATGTTTCAAACCCCACCAGAGGCACCACGGTCCATTTCAGAAGCATCCCAGAAGGGGATCTCCACTTGGCTCTGCCAAGAATATGCGGCTGTTCTGTTTTTGATGAACGCCGTGAGCAGCCCGAGTCGATTAGAACAGACCAAAACAGCGTTACAGCTGCAGTGTGATGGAGACATGCCCGAGGGGGCTTCAGCATCAGCGTAGCACGAGTAAAGCTACACAGCTCATTTTTAGAAATCTGCCTCTGTACCAAAACTCTTCAACGTCTCACCCTGCCTTGGTCTTAAGTCTCAGGCTCAATACGATCTGGTGATTTAGTCTCAGTTTAGGTGGTCTTGACTGCAACGTTTCACGACAGGCAGCAGTACGAGTAACATGGTTGCAGACATAAGACAAGTTAAAAAATAAACTAAAGAATAAATTAGAGAATTACCAGATATTAAAACATTCACCACATCTACAGTCAGCTGTGAGCAGTTCAGGACGAGCTCCTGAACATTCAGATGATTCCTAACCGTTTATTCCAGTTCAGCACGGACTTTGGGGACAATTAGTACAAATAACTGGAGGTTCAGTCAGAAGGAAGCCAAGTACGACCACGTAAATAAGAATATAATTAGATAAAGTCTACAGCTAGATAAGGCAGAGGTTAAAATAAATAATTATATTGAACATACTGAACAACATATTGAAGCCGTGCTCTGGATTATTAATATAAATACGAGCGTTATGCAACAGAAAGCGTGTTAAAGAGGCAGAAAGAACAATAAAAAGCACTCAAACTTACAGTATGCTAATGGCTCCAGATGGCGCTTATTATTCAATTAGAGACGTCTCTACTGTTTAGTTTACGTAATACAGTAACAGCCCACACACACACACACACACACACACACCACACACAAGCGCAGGCTTCAGAAGCCATATGCTTCTGGTTTGCATGTTTTTAGCAGCGATGGCCAGAATAACAAGTTAAATATCCAGCCTGAGCACGGAGTGTTGGCAGAACTAAACTTTAGTTTTATTGTAAACATTTGTTACGCCACCTGTGTTTAGCGCTCGTTCTTCCATAGAATCAGATACTTTACATTTTGACTGCACGAGCTTGCTTTAATACACCTGTGCAGGTTTATTTTTGGATGTGGCGAGAAGGATTTACCACATGCAGCCGGATTTACTGCCGTTTGTGTAATCCTAAATGCACATGCATGCAGTCGAGAGCTACACATCAGTGTTTACGTGCAGCATACCTCACACACACACACACACACACACACTCATACCTACCTGCCCGCGAGCCTGTTTGTGCTAAATAACACACTAATTTCCGCCTGCAGGAGGCAGATGACTCAGTAAATCTGCCCCTGTGTTCAATTAAAACTCATTCGGTCGGCGAGTGGCTGCAAATGAGGCCATCACAAGAACAATCTGACTCCAGTTTAATCTTTTAGTGGTCGCTGTTGACAAGATGACTTGCTGCTCTTGTTCGTCCGCACATAAGAGAGCATAAAGAGGACGACCAGGCACAGAGTGAATAAACTGGAATATTAATCTCCCGTTAGGACAAAGTTTAATATTTAAGAGTAAAAGTCAAAGTAGTTGAAGCCACTGGAGACACAAACAGTCCTATAAGTTTGTAATCTAGTGTCAGACTTACATCAGATGAGAAAGATCGGGTTGATCCCACACTGAGGAAATTCACTGACAGTTCATTCAACCATTCATGCTACTGTAGCTTGGTTAGCACCATCCACCTTGTTGGTGAGAGATGTTACGTTCCCCGTGGTCTGCACCGTCTTTTCTGCTCCATCCCCGTCTCCTTCTCCTCGCTTTAGCCTGGATCTCTGGTCCTCCTGATGCATCACGAAGAAAAAGGCAAATCACTATTCTCCATATTTCCAAGTCCATGTTTGCACACAAAACAGATGGAGGTTGGTGTCGAAAGGAACTAGTAAAAATACTAAAAACGCCGAAGTGTCCGGAGCTACTGTAACTGGCCGCCGTCCACGCATCGCCATGGCAACAGTACGGCATCCTAAAAATCTGGTAGCTATAAATCCTCAATTCAGTTCAAGATGGAAACGTCCTGCTAATATGTTTTTGATGGTGATACTGATGGTTTTTATATCATATTCATTTTAATACTCGTTACGTTCTGCCTGATCCGTGACAGGTCTTTCAGTGAGGATAAACTGTGTAACAAAAATAGCGGGTTTTGTTGCTGCTCTGAATGTTTCGGCCATAACTCTTCGAGCTGTCTTTGTGCAAAAAGGATTCTGATTTATTAAGTTTGTAATGCTGACAAAGGATCTCTCACTTCATATTGACTAATGTGTTCTTGCCAAATGTCGACATCAGAAGGTCTGATTGTACCAGGACGTTCTCGTTCTTCAGTGTTTGATAGTGTAAAGCATGTTTTGTACTGTAGAAATCTGAATTATAATCAGTTTTTCCTGTGTCTTTTTGGAAAATTGCCCAAACCTGAGCGTCCGGATGGGAAATATTCTCTTCAGAGCCTCCCTGAAAAAAGGTTTTTACTTCTGGGCTGTGGCGTAAGTCAATATACATGTTTTATTTAATGCTGTACATTTAATTTGAAACAGCAACAGTAATACTCTGTGTATGACTGAAGCATTCAAATGTCATCGTCTCAAAAACTTTGAGTGGGCGCTTGATTTATTCAGCAGTGTTAGATAGATACGTGAGACATTTGCATTAAAAAACATAGAAAACATGTTCAGTCTGCAGCGAGCCTCGCTTCGTTTCTGCCCTCCTCGCTCGACGGACAGATTCTAACAAGCGAGTCACGACTTTGTTTTCTTGAGATTCTTCATTTAAAATCTGCTATTTATCTATAAAGAGTTGATCCACCAATCGTCCGCTTTTAATTGAGGCCAAACTTTGAGTTTTTTAACGCATTGGCTCAACTGCACCACCACCGCCACCGCCGCCATCACTCACGCCACCACAGAACATCCCATAATTAGCTGACGGATTAAGGTGCACCTTACAGTTTAGCAGATCACAGCCACACATTATAATTAAAGTAATTAGGCCTCCTATCTCTCCCCCTCTCTCTCTCTGCTTCGTTAAATTCACTCCCCAGTAAACGCACAATATTGAGGCTGTGGAAATGAGATGGCACGCTGCCTCGGTCTGCAGTTTTTATTTATTTAGAAATATGAAAGTTTGTCAGTGAGGGGAAGTGCAGCGATGATGCAGCACATTGTAGACACTCATACTAATATTGGTTTTAATCTGCAAATTGATGGTTATTCACTTTAAAAGGGTTGTTTTCTATAAAACAAACAGCACAAGTAATGTATAGTCTATACATTACTCTATAATCTTGGACTGGAACCAGTCTGGGTTAAAGGGTAACTTTGGGAGCTATTCTCCATGTTTTTGTATCCAATTTAACACAGTTTAGTCTGCTGGTTCACCAGTTTTACTCTATTATCATTGGCTCTTCAATCTGTCATGTTAAATAAATAATACAGACATTCAAAGTCCTCATACATGTTGGCAAAATGAGTTAATACGCTTACTCCGACACAACAAACCACTTCATTTCTCTCTCAGGTCGCATTGTCTGGCACTTACTACAGCTGATTGTTAAGATGCATGTTTCTTTTAAGCCCCATCAGTCAGTTTTTAACTAGTCAAGAGCATCAACAAGACACACAAGTTAAGTGTTTGGCCCCATAATGCACCGTAGAGGTCGTCTTAATAGAAAGTGTTCATAGAAACTTCAAGGCAAACAGTGCAGTGCTGAATAATTCCTCTATAAATGAGTCAAATTCCTTCTGATCCACTCGATCTGTGCCGGATGACACCAGACCAGAGCCGAGTATCAGTTTGTGAAATAATGTCAGATCCAGAAATCATTTAAAGATGAGACAGAGCTGGAAAAGTGGAGCCGGTAACAAATAAAAGGCAAGCCTTATTGACGGGATGAACGATAAACGATTACGGCCATAAAGAGAGTCCACACAACACATGGGTCGTGATGTGTATGGAGACATAAGAGCAGCTGTTTGGTGTTTTCTGATAGCTTCGTATTGGACGTTGGTTTGAACGTACAAGGTTAAAAGAATAATGAATGTGAAGTCACTGCAAGAGAGCAGACAAAGACGGAGAATAATGAAAGCAGAAATTTCTGCTTCCTCACTCACTTCCAAATTAGAAATTAAATTTCCAATTAGACAATGATTAAGTGATAATGAGTGTAAGCAGGTAACGATAATTACCTTCTAATGCACCTCGCTGCAGCTCAGGAGGCTCCTTGCACTCCTGTCTCATCACATTGTTCAGTGGAGTCGTGTTCAAAACCATTAAAGTGATCAGACGTTACGTCATAACGGCACCGGCCTGCAGTGGATGGATCTGATGGAAACCGCTCTCATCTCTAAATGATTAGTAGATAAGGCCAACAGACATTTTAGACAAATATTAATCACATCTTTGCCGTTTCTATTTTGTCCCTAAATATGTCTTAATAAGTTCTAGATTTCAGTATATGACAGCATAAAGTCAAATCTGAGGTATGGTTAGGGCCATTTCTCAGCTTTAGTCAAGTCAAGGCAGTGCACGGGACGTCGCAATCAACCAGATAACTGCCGATTGAAAGAAAACCCAGAAAAAGCAAAAGCTATACATGCTGTAGGTGTGTCGGCTGCAGCCGTAACCACAGTATCTAGAACTGTATCACTAGATAACCTCAAAAACTCAACATTTCATCATCCTATAAATAAAAGAAAGTACGATAAATATTAAAGAGTTAAAGGTTTCTGTAGTCAAGAACATCTCTGTTTCCTTCCTGAAGGAGACTGTAGCTTTAACTCCAGTGGGTGAATGAAGGGTTAAGTCTCTGGAGCGAAGAGTCTGGCTTCCCATCAACAGAACAATAGTTTAGTATGCAGCAGTAATGATGAAGTTAATTGCTTGCTAAACCAGTTTTCCACTAAACTGACTACCCTCTGCGACAGCCCCTTCTCTAAGAGGGGCTCTGCCAGTGAAATGACACATCAATAGCTGTTGCGGCAATTAAATGCTGCGTCTCCTCGTTGCCCTCCTTCTACACGGTTAACGATTTTATTCCCGAGGGTGCAGAAATCAATACGCTGCTACCAAAATACAGTCATTCATATCTGTGAGGCTTAACTTTTCAAATCTGCCTGCCCTTTAGACTGCAGCTCTTTGCCTTCGAAATGTGAAATTATGGTAAAGATCATGAACATGCTGACTTTTATAACATAACTGCAGCGGCTACAGGGACGTCGGTCGTCCTCAAAGGTTTTATTAATACTACTGCTACTCTTAATTTACACTATACATTTGGTCAAAAGTATGTGATATAATTCATAATTATTAGATCAGATTTCTGAATTTTGAAGTCAGACTTGTGAGATAATGGATTTAATTACTAACTTACTAAGATTATTTTGAATGTTGAACATTGACTGTTGAATAAAATGCTACAACCAGCACGTGGTTAGCTTAGCTTAGCACAAACACTGGAAATTAGTGGAAATAGCTGCATTGCAGTGACTGACACGTCATATCTTGTTTGCTTAATCCACACACAGTGTAAAAACAGCAATTCTGCGTTTTATTTAGATCCCAAAGTCGAGAACAAACTTGTACGCTCAAGAAAACAAAACTACATTTTTCAATCAACCAATAACAACAGAAAGTCGGAAAATTAGGAAAGAGCTTTGGCAGTCAAAGACAACTCTAATTCATCGCTAAAGGAGATTTTAACTCGGGAGTAAAAAGTCTGGCTTGAGGAGCTGCTTCTAGCTGTTATGCTAAGCTAAGCTAATCAGCTGCTGGCTGCAGACATCTTCCCTAAACGTCAAACTATTCCTTTAACGACAGGATAAAAAAACTCTTCCTTTTATAGAAGGTGGCAGCCATTCCTCTAACGCAGCACTCTCGCCTGTGCTCAGTACATTCTTCACTCTGCAATCTTTCCTTTATGTGCGCACACCCACTGCACTCATAAGACAAAGCTGCACTGCCACAGGGTGGAAAATGACTACCGGCTAGTGTTAGGGTAGTGAAATGGTAGTCATTAGACATCGTCATTATCATCAAAGTCTCATCAGCAGATGGAGAGACTTGAGCTGAGAGATGAGTAAGGTGTGTGTGTGTGTGTGTGTGTGTGTGTGAGAGGAGATTACAGCCCGTCACAGTTTGTTAGATCCTTTGAGGTTGAACCAGCATCTTTTTTAAAAAAACGTTTACTTCTCTCTTTGATCCTTTGTGAAGTCAGTGACACGAGACCGAGGGGACACGATTTGGCATCTGCTGTCATTTTCTTTGCATCCATCTTTGGGTGCAAACCGTCTTTTGGTCTCGAGGTTCAGTTCAGATACTTTTGCGATTCCCCCGTCGCGGAGGTTAGCAATTAGCTTTGTTAATGGACTGGATTTTGGTGGCTTTCATCCCGCCAGCTGAAAGACTTTTGCAGCTCGTTAGAGTTGAAACAAACTGGATTTCATTTAGTGTAACACTTAACAGAGATTGATGGACTTTTACTGTTTACTTAATACTACGCTCTGCTTCCATTCCCTGTTTTTGTTTTAAGATTTTCATTGCACGAGGCGGAGGTCAATAATGATTTCATTATATCCGTAAATGCTTGTTTTTTGATGGTGGTTTACTGTCAAACTACGCAGCAGTTCCCCTGAAAGAGGATGAGACTTTTATGTTCTCTTTAGTGCAGTAATTCTCCACTGAAGGACCAAATACTTCAGATTTTCAGTGAATCACAGCCTGAGAGACTAGAACGTGTCCTTAGAGAGACATAGAGCTGCAGTATGGACGTCCTTGTCCACCTTGTTTTGTAGAAACAAATCAGCAAGATACAAAATCACCCACTGGTATATCTTACCAAATACTGGCCATCTCTGAGGAAGTATGTGACCCACCAGGCGGTAAAAAAAAAGTCAAGCGACGATGAAACAGCATATTTTGCTTTGATCGTCACAGATTCTGGTCTTTTATTAGCAAATGAATAAGTTATGACTTACCTCCCCTGCTAGACCACCTCGCGCTGCTATTGTTAAAATCTTCCGGAGAGATCTAAAGGTCTTTGTTCTGATTAAACTTTGAGTTCTTTTGGTGGAGCTTTGGTCAGCAGAGCCATGTTTGATGTATTTCGATAGACGTGTTGAAGTATTGCATTAGAAAAGTTTCTGGTAGCAAACTTTTAAATATGGCGCTACGACATACCCGTGTTCACTCCACACAGATCTGGTGTAGCCATCCTGATATTAATACATGAAACAAGCTGAAATGTCACATTTACGCCCTGTTCTCTATTTTGTTTTTCACCAGTCGAGGTTCTGCTGGAGCTCTTTTAATCACGCCATCTTGTTGCGTACTCTTCTTTTGGTTTCACCGCTGGAGAATTGGCGTCACCTACCACTTTTCTCGTTAGCCGTTGCCTCATTTTTGCATAACAGTAGTGAAAGAAACAAACATTCATTCACATTTTCTTATTTCTTAGTATTAATTAAAATTCTGTTAAAATTTGAGATATGTCTGGACAGAGAGACGACTATTGTAGTGTTACCAAACATATGTATGGATAAGACAGATGGTGTATTCATTCCTAACATTTCTAGGATTTGTACTTTGTGCACTGCAGAAATCTTTTTTCCTTTGAAGTGATTTTTATCTATAATTAAGTCCTTAAAGTTTAATTTTCCTAAAATAATATTTGAACTTATTTCTTTGTTTTATTTTTTATCGTCATTTTTCTTGATTCTTTTCTCATTAATACCTTATTCTTTCTTACAGACTCTTTATCTCAGAGTCTTTATCTCCCAGTTTGACTTCTATTTCTCTGTAAATAATGTAGCTGTCTGCGTTGGTTAATGTATTCGTAACATTAACATTTCTTTGTTGTACTCAACATCAGCTCCAGTTTGTGTATTGAACCTGTTTTCTAAAGGTTTCTTTGACAAGCGAATGTCAAGAGTACAATGTAGAATATTCACAGTTTGGCTCTCTTCCATAACAACGAGCACCAAACAGCATCCAAACAATGGAGGTTGAAAAGGGGGTCAAAGAGAAGCACAAGAGGGAAGAAAAGACGAGTTCACATCTCTGGAATGTTCCTATGAAGGTTATGTGGTTGGTGGAGAGCAACATAAAGCTGAGCAAGTACAGGAAAAGGTTGGAAAGTTTAAGTAAAAGTGAGCAGACGGAACAAAACAGCCATTATTTTTTCAGCTTTTACCGTGTTTGACAGCGCAGTCATATTTCATGGAGTAGCTGTAGCTCGCCCGGTGAAAAGTCTCCCGAGTTTCTCAGCTGTGACTTTCTTGACAGAGGAAATTTGTGGCATTTCGCTGTCACCTTATCGATCTGCCCGGTATCACTATCATTTATGCAAACTCCTCCAAGGACATGAACCGATCGACCCGAGGAGATGAGAAAGGATAGCTGCTACCAGACAGACACTCACTCATACTTTTTTTTCTTCTATTTTCCACACAGGTTAGAAAAGTGCGCCCACACCAACGCGAGCCTACCGGCAAACCAACAGTGTTTTCAGCAAAATGAAGCCTGAGCAGTGACATACACACACCGAGACTCAACAGAATAAAATCAAATTTAGACTCCACTGCACAGCGGAATAAGAAAGCGTAATATAAAACAGGTTGAAGCACTTGGGTTACTTTTACTGCATGTAAACAGTGAATGAATAATTTAGGTTCTTACTGCGTGGATGTATAGGTAACAGTTAAAGTTTTATGTGTATGTAAAAGTGTTCATCCCATCCACCAGAGTGCTAAACCATCTGTTCACATTCAAGCTACTTTTCAGCCTCTTAAAGAGGCACTGATTATTATGTCAGCTATACACCGCTATGTGGCTCATCACTGACGATACAGGTCATTAATGATAATGATAATGATAGTTTGTCTTTTCATGGGAAACAATACAAAAAAACAAAATGTTGATGACTCATCTCATAAATTTACCTTTCCACGGGCAGGGCTGATGCAGAATGATTGGCAGTGACTGCTCAGGCTTTAGGAGCTGACCAATCACAACATAATGTGGTTTCCAGGAGGGCGTGGCCTCTGTTTGCTCTCTGTTTTTTACAGGAAACGTGTAAATATGCAGAATCAAATCACACTCGCTGCTCGCTGTTTCGTGGGATCTTTAAAGTGATAATATGTCAGTGTTGTGTTTACAGCTTGTTTCTGCTGCCCCCAAGTGGCCAAAAAAAATGACTCCTGCAGCTTTAAAGCTAATTTATATCTCCATTAAGGTGTCGTAGTAAACGTACAGTGATGGTTGTTGAGCTTTCCTCCTGTATATAAGATGTTTCTTAAAAATGTAGCTGCACATCAGACCCAACCACTTTTCTGTCTTTATAGACGTTTCCAGAACTGATGTTTGGCGATAAACTGAACCCACACAACACTTTGAAAGATAATCATAATTCCACCTGAAGGTCGGACTTCTTTAAGGCCGTGTTCAGCCTTATTAAGAGTCTGGGAGAATGGGTAACAGTAACCGTTAGGGGTAAGAAAGCACCTTAACTTGTGTGCACTGTAGTACAAACAAAGCCTCAAAAGTCAGGCGGACATGTGCGACTACTGTCTCTGTATAAGACAGAATTTTGTTCCTCGATATGACACCAGACTTTATTTACCTAAATTGTGAATATTGAGCGAGAGTGTCAGCTGCCACTCCCTTTTACAATCTCTTTCTAGCACATTGCTGACTTGCAGGGTCGATATCTATTGATCTATCCCTCATGATGATGACAATGATTTCAGTATCGGCAGCCTCCGTCTCTCCGTCATTTTCCCTGTGTGACACACACACACGGTTTGTCTGGCAAATTACACTGATGAGTCTGGACGCGGGTGCATCCGCTCATGAGGATCTTCTGGTGCTTGCTTCAGTACGTGTGCGTGCACGTGTGTGTGTGTGTGCTTGTTATTTCGTGGTTGTGTGTGGACCTCACAGTATTATAATTAGTGCATTTCATCTGCAGGAGCGTGCTGATGACTCTCGGGACGCGATGGAGATTTTAGCTCCTCGTAACTGTTGCGTCTTTGAGCTGATGAGCTGACGTGTTTGGACCAAACTGAATTTTCTCAGCTTCGTTTGTTTTGTTGCGGTTTGTCTCTGGACTCGTTTGTGAATATGAAAAAGTGGAGAAATAGATTAAACACGACAGGTCCAAATGAGAGCACAGATTGTAAATAAATGTGATTTTAGCCTATTTAAATAAACGACTTGACTTTACCTAATTTGAATGCGATACATAACTTGTGACTAGCTGTCTGGATCTCGGGATGGAAATGATGCTTTATTGCAGGATTTCACTTTATTTTTGGATTTACGTGACATTTTGCACAGACATTCGTGGCCAGAGGTCGAATCCCCGTGGCTTTGGTGACTTTTCCTCTAGTGCTACAATGAGGCTGACATTATGTGAAATGACTCAGCAGCTACATTAATTTACCTGCCATTACCTCCCTTATAAACTGTAATAACTTTGTCCAGTATTCTGATTTATGGCCAAATACCTGCAGAAATAATGACATGCCCATCGACCTCAGCTGCACTTTTAGCTTGGTGAAGAACTTAGTTTAGTTTAGTTTAGTTTAGTAGCGTCTCATTTCCGGTTACTGGTACCGATTAGCCAAATGTAACTCGTGTATCTAAAGTATTTGTTTGCTTTTTAATAATTCTGGTGTATGTTTGCAATATTAGTTAACTTCTAGTTTTTCACTGAGAAACAGAGCAGCGACAGCAAATACTCAAGCTAACAGCCAGATTTGTTTTGTCTACTAATATCAGTATTAATATGCAGAATACATAAATAAAGGCTGATGATCGTATTCACATTAAGAGGTCAATAAAATCAAATGAGGGAATAACTTCTATGGTTGAGTCCCTCTTGTTTACAATCTGTATTAATTCCTCTAATTGGGTGAAGCTGTGAGGCGGGCGTGGGTGGAGGTGGGTGGAGGGATAAATAAGTATGATTTTGAAAAACGCCGCTGCTTGTCAGAGTAAATCCTCTCATCTCTGAGCACGGCACGGCGAGGCGCGTTTCAAAGAAAGCTTTCGGCCGCCTTCATTTCTCTCACACTGATGACGGACTTTGGTCCAAACTACACAAAGACTCTTTAGCACCGTCGCACAGTTCAATGTGCTGAATTATTGACTCTGCTTTTTGAAGAGGCAACACATAGCTTTGTTTCTCACGGCAGGCGGAGCAGCACGGGGGGGGGGGCAGAGTCTCGTGGTTTTTCATGTGGAAATGTGAAACCCATTTGTGTCCTCTGGTTCTCCCTCTCTGTGCTGCAGCCCGCGAGCAGGGGATCACTGCGCTGTCAGATTATAGCTCTCTGGATGGCTGCATGTATTTTTGGGATGGATTTAAAAGGTCAATCTCTTGCACAACAGTTTGCTCGTGTTATTTTTATCCCCAGAAATACAAGGCATCAACTGATTTCTAATTTATAACAGTGGGGCACCGCTGACGCTCCTGAGCTAATACTGGAAACGTACGCTGTATGCAGCTGCACGGCACAGCACAGCACTGTAATCTTTGCTCGTTTGCATGCAATATCGTCAGAATACGGCGGTGATTTGCATTTCTCTGCCTGCTTCATGTCTTCTATGAGCTGATTTTAACGATATCAGTCTTCTAGATTAATCGATGAGTTATTTGGTCCCAAATCTACTTAAAAATATTGATCATTGTTCAATCCATAGATCAAAGCCTAGACTTCGATGTAAAATGCCATGAAGGAGAATTTCTGAGAACTTTTGTAAAGGATGGTCCGGTGTATCCTCTGCGAAAGGAGATAAGAAAGGAAGCACTGAAGCTCCTTTCCTAACAGTTTGAACAGCTCTTATCATGGCGGCTTTGTGTTCACTCAACCTCCTCGTCTCCATTTGAGCATCCGACTTATTGAACCAAAACGTGACTCACATATTGTAGGAAGTGAGATTTTTTTCATGTCTTTGTTGATTGTAAAGCAGTTCTGGGTGTGAATGTGTCAGAGAAATGCACACACCTTTTAAACGAGCTGTCAGGACTTGGATTGTCACAGCCTGAAGATACGCCCCGAGCGTGGCCCACCTGGCCTGTGTGCAAAGGTTACAGTCCATTACCTGTGCTTAGCCAGGTTGTGTTTCACTCGGATAACAATCAGCCAATCAGAGGAGAGGCTCATGAATATTAATGAGACAAAACGCCCTGTTCTTTCTGGAGCTCCTGAGAGAAACAGGCGATAAAATGTTTTTTTGGTACTTAAACCACAAATATATGTAAAATATGGGACCTTTCATTTATTATTATCAGCTCTGTGACAATGGCTTAATGGTTTACTGCTTAATATTTGCAGCAAATGTATCCATTGATGAGTGTTTTTATCATCATATTGCATAGTCTACATCCTAACCTTACCTCAAGTGTAGTACAAACTATTACACATAAAAGGAATTCATTATTCTGGCTCGCAGTGCAGGATTTGATAAGTATGAATGCTGCATGAGAAGCTTTTTTAAGTATGAGCGTTAGCAGCTCTATTCTGAAAAGAAACCCATCAATAATAACCTTCCTTTCATGTTCACATTTCTTCCCTTCAGCCTCTGTGATGTTCTGCTGCCTCATTTCGAGTGTCCACTTTAATTTTTGAACGAAACACATCGAGCACGGCGGTCCTAACACAGTCCGTGTGGGTTGAACCGGAGCTGCTGAGAGGAGCAGCTGGTCCCCCCTCCCACGAGTTTTAATACTGTAATAACTCCTGATTATGAACACGTCTAACAGCTAATGGGGTTTCTCTCCTCTCCCGCTGCAGGTTATCTATGCACTGAACACGAAAAACGACGAGCACGAGGCGGCCATCGCCACTCTGAAGGAGGCCCATGAAGAGGAGGTGCAGCAGATCCTGTCCGAGACCCGAGAGAAGATACTGCAGGTTTATAACCTCTACTATTCAGTAAGACTGGTGTCTTACTTTTAATAGACCTTAATACCCTCTGACTTAAATCATCTGTCTGAATGTGATGATGATGTGTGAAGAAGAAGAAGGAAGGGAGCCGACTGGATATTTGAAGTGACGTTGTAAACAACATTAATTTAAATAAGTAATGTAATCAATCAACGCTTCCTGAGAGGAATAAGTAAGTGCATGTTAGAGTTTTACTTTTGTATTGATTGACAACTCTGAGTTATAAATAACTTTTCCTGGTTAAATACAATGATGAATCAGTGGAGCAAAGCTTTGTACTCTTTGCAGTGTCTTGGTCTTGGTCTTGAGACTCGGACAAAGAGGACTCAGGACCATCAACAGTGTTTTCCCACCTCATAATGTCTAACTTGTCCCGCCACACTTCCGTAATAAGCTGAAAATACCGACGTTGGCACCCCGCTGAAGAGAGTCGAACAAACGGCGGTGAAAGCGGCTGAGAAACTGTTTGAAATCTCAGGTCAGGTCGAGGTTTAACCAGATGACCACGAGCCAGCAGCTGCAAAGTTCTTCCAACAAATCAAACTATTTTATGAAGTAGCTCATTAAAAAAGAGAAACGAATGTGAAGTCGTCAGCGATCAGTGATCTGCCCCAAAAATCCTGATCGGAGCATCTTTAATATTGACCATTAAATATTCAAGTTGCAGTGTACTACTTTATATTCCAAAGATATATGCAGCAGAAGTAGGCTCTATATGGTCTGGTCTCGGTCTCAATACACTCTGGTCTTAGTCTTGACTTTGTCTTAGTGACAAGAGTCACGTTCAGGTCACTCAGTCAAGACGAGACCGTATCACTGTGTATCTTACATTCACATTTAGCTGCTCCACACTAAACTACACACTAGCTGAGATCACACTCAAAACGAACTCATGAATATTTAATCAGCCGAATATTAATTATTCAAGTCTATATGTCATCCTTATAAGAATTACTTGCTTCTCCCCCGACAGATCAGCTATCACACACTAATGCCTCACGTCTCCACAAAGTCCGCCTGCAGGGACGGTTCACTGTTGTGCCTGAATCATAATTAAATCAGCTGAACTGAATGTACCTATTTAATCTGTTCATTTTTCGATTTCATTGGAGCATCGTGACGAGATAAATTAATAAGGCCAAATTTAAAGTCCGTGCACATCATCAAATCTGAAATCTAGACATTGTTGTTACTTTGTCCTGTCCTTGTTGTTACTGTGGTTTGTTTGTTGGCAGAAAATAAAGTCAAAGAGTTTGTGTTTCAAATTGTTTTGGAAATCTAAAACGGGCTGAAAGGCCCAACATCTTCTGTGACAAACTTTGTGTTTTTTCTTCACCTTCTGTCTTCTTGTATGTATATTTTGCATAATAAGTGTTTCATTTATATTTCTGTCTCTCATGACTGTACGTGTGCGTTCTAGCTAAGTAACTAATCGAACTAACTGAGCCCTTCATGTCTGCTCCAGTACAAGAGCAAGATCAGCGATGAGATGGACCTGAAGAGGCGGATCCAGTCTCTGGAGGAGTCCATGGAGCTCCACGAGAGGATGAAGAGGCAGGCGCTGGCCGAGTTCGAGAGCTACCGGCAGAGGGTGGAGGACATGCAGCTCTGCACCGAGGCTCAGGTAGGACGGAGAGATGGTGTGTGTGTGTGTGTGTGTGTCAGCTGTGCCCGGCATGATGCTGCAGTCACAGCTGCAGGTAATCAGTACTAATGTCTGTTTCCGTCCCCTGTTGTGAGGCTGGAGAGTCTCTCTTGTCCGCCAACGCCGGTGTGTGTTTGTCTGAGCGCTTGTGTTGGAGGAGCAGCGTGATGAGAGCTCCTTTAGGCCACATTTTCACTCGTTATCTTCTTGTCTTGCATCCAGATAGAATCCAGATGAGATTGGCCAAATATGCGAGCACAAACATGATTTCTGTCTATGTTGGTCATGCAGCATCAGTGTGAGCCCAGAGTGCTTTAATAACCGCTCACGACAGTTACGACAATATCAGTTATGCACAAGCGAACGCGTGGATGGCAGCACTCTCTCATGCAGCGGTTGCACTGATCAGGGATCAGATAAACGCTTTAATGACACGGAGTAACTTTAGCTGCCATCATCTCAGTGTGCAGACCCCCTTCAGGCTGTTTCCACAGGCTGCTGACTGACGTTGTTCCAGTTGCGAGGAGTAAAGATGATATATGCATTCACGCCTCTTCAACATCTGGCTAGAAACGTCTCAAACACCTCCCGTGGCGGTTTGAACAGCTGAATTGCAGTCGCTTCGAAATGCTTCTGACACACGGAGCGGTGTGGTGTGAATTAGTTTCTCCAGCTGAAGCTAAAAAATAGTTTAGAAGGAGTCTGTCTTAGGTAGATTCACATCTCCTTCTCAGCCCTCAGTCACCTTTTCCTACCACCTACAGGCAACAAACTTTAATAGATAGTTTAGCCCACTCTGGCAGCTTCTCTGTCTTTACCTCCCACCTCCAAACACTTAATATTGCAATCGGTCGCTCTCTTTACGGAGATTATTTCCTCTGAATATCTCAAGCGTTCACAGGGCAAGAGCATCGGCTCTGAAATAGCTCTTGAGCTCTGAGTCAAAGGGTTAAGTAGAAATAAGAATTGTTCTGTTAATGCCAGACTTTAAAATTATGCAGCGTCCACACTATTCAGAGGTAAAGCCGAAGAGGATTTACCACACAGTTTCACTGAAATGTGACAAATGCAAGTCAGAGGATCGGGACTTTAACTCCCTTTAACCTGTGCCGAAGGTTCAGGGAGGAGATATTTCACTTGTACGCTGTGTTTGAGAAGCAAGTCACACCTGACAGGTGAATACTGGCTCTGATGTTTCTGAAAAAATGTCTTTTTGATATGATTTCCTGTTTATACTTGACGTTTATAGATATTTTGTGTAACATATTAGGTGGCAGTGTGTCGTTGAGTACCTCACACTTGCTTTGACTATCTACAATTTCCACTCATATTCAACTGAATACTACGGAAGCCCCAAGCGGTCGTACGTTCATAGATTCTCATTTGTTTTCTCGAGATCTCAAGTTATTTATGTTAATTAATGTTATTGTCCTGAGATAACGGGATCATTTTCTTAAGATCTCAAGATAACGAAACTTTGTTTTCCCACAACAACATAATTAATTTGATGTATCGAGGAAGGATAGTCTTAATATATTAAATCATCGCGGGAAACATCATTCAGTTGAAGCACCGTCAGAAGAGCAGGAGAACATCTGACTGATTGATACACTAGACTGTTTGTTTTCTCGAGATCTCAGATTAATTATGTTGTTATCTCTCAGAAGAAAGATATTTAATGTTTAACGCTGTTACACGACCCATAAAAGTTGGGACAGAGGCAACAAAAAAAGTTGAGGGAGATCCTAGAAAGGCTCAGTCAGATTTCGGAGTTGGTTTTGAGCTCTGCGTGGCACAGAATTCACCATCCGTGTGAACCTCCGTGTGAGCTCGTTATCAGGTGCAAAGTGTACCTAGTAGTTAGAGCGAGTCGCTGATTGTGTAATCATCCGCTGCCTTCAGTAAATGAAATGCTAATTTCAGAGTGTGCAGCCAAATTGAATGATGTGTACACGTGAATCTGGCTCTTTATAATTTACCTCACCCACTTCATGCTAACAGAATGCTACATCGATGCTATGTGATGTTTTTCTTCCCGTGTTTGACTTACTGTATCGAGTGTTTACTGCTCAGATGCTGGGTTTCTGTTTTCAGTGCTAATTTAGAGCAGGCAGGTTGGCAGCCAGAAGGTCAAACTCCCCCGAGCCGGTACATCACCAGCTGGTTTAGGGCTTTTTTTAAAAAAAAAGTTTACCCACGGCGTGAGAAGCCTACAAACCCACAAATCAATCCTCCTGTTAGCTCGGCCTTTCCGTTTTCTTGGCAGCACACGCAGCGCGTGGTGTCCATGTCGAGGGAGGTGGAGGAGATGCGACGGTCCTTCGAGGAGAAGCTGCGCACATTCAGCCAGGCCCAGACCCAGTTCGAGCAGGAGAAGAGGGCCGCGCTGGAGGAGCTGAAGGCCCAGCACAGACAGGAGATCCAGGAGCTCCTTCGCAGCCACCAGAGCCAGAATGCAAACTACAGTAAAGACCAGGAGAAACTGGGACAGCTCCATAAAGCCGAGGTAACACACTAACTACTGCAAAAGTAGAGCAGCTCCTGGAAGCCGAAGCAACTAAACTAAATCACCACAGGGAGAAAGTGGGGCAGTAGTGGTTATTATATTATTAACTGTTTGTGTGCGAGCCAGTGAATTAACCTGCTTCATCAGCTCTGAGAGCACAGCAGGTCAAACTTTCTCTGTGTGCAAACCAAAGAGATATTTTTAACTCTAAACTTTACCCCTGTGAGCTGGCATGCGAGCTCATGTTGTGCTGATGTGTCGCAGGTGGATTCCCTGACAGAGCGGGTGGAGGAGCTCAAACAGGATAAGAAAAGACTGGTGGAGGAGTACGAGGCCAAACTCAGCAAGGTACGTACAGCACTGTAGCAGCGTCAGAAGACTTTTGCTGCTTGTGGAAACTTAAAATAAGTGTTGATTTCTGACAACCTTTGCGGAGTATCGGCCTTGAATTTCATCTTTGCCACCAAAAGTTTAAAAATCATTGAAGTCCCCTGAGATCTGTCACCTTGAGGTTTTGGTGAATAAAACTTTAATATGAATAATATCATTTAAATAGTAATTCATGTTTAAGAAATTCATTTTAGGAACTTTTTGTAGAATAAAGTCAAAGATTATAAAATCTCTCCTGGAATTACTTTTAGAGTTTAAAAAAAGTGTTGCTAAAGCAAACTGTGCTTCACATCCTTGGATAACTAATGATTAAATAAGGTTTATTGTTGGCACAATTATGTTGCCCTTGCTGAAAGTGAAGGCTGTGATCTGCAGATTGGTGTACATCAAAAGCCGAATTTAATTACTGCATTTAGAAGCTATTCATTTCAATAAAAACGCATCCTCGCTGACAGTGAACGCTGTCGGCCAAGTCGATTTGGCTTCGTTTGCGTTCATTCTTTTAGCATGAGATTGCATTCTGATGAGGAAGCTTTCAAAACTTAAAATCTTTGGATGGAAAAGCTGCTTTATGTTTTATACTTCCGTTGATCTGTTTGGATGAAGTGTTTGACACACCGGCCTGTCTGTTTCCAGGCTCAGGCCTTTTACGAGCGCTGAGCTTGAGGCCATGAAGAGAACTCAGCAGCTGACCGCTGACAACCTGCTGGCAGTGGAAACGCACCGAGGCCGAGCTGCGGCGGGAATTTCAGACTCAGGAGGCGGCGCTGCAGAAGACACTCGGGAAACTGAGGGCCGAGTTGGCCAGGGTAACAGATGAAGCTCGGGAGAACCGGGAGAAGTCCCACAAGCTCCATGCGTCGCTCACCACCTCTGACAGCACCATCAAGGTGAGTCCGAACCAGAGACAGTGTGACCGAGCCATCGCAAAGCTTGTGTGGTGGTTTCGTCCACTGACAATTAGCTACAATTGGTCTCTGTAACAACGGGGACTCTTTAACATGGGGACTTATGGAGACTGACTCACTTCTGGAGCCAGCCTCAAGTGGAGCTTTTGGCACTTCAGGTTTTGGTTTCATGTCACAGCCGCGGTTGTCTGAAACCAAAACAGCTGCTACAAGCACGTCGCCATCGACCGGGATGGTGAAACGGTACCAGAACATTCTGTAATTTAATGGAACAAAATCTGATGCAGTTTTTATGAACTGCCTACAAAATGTGTCCCCTGTAATAGATGATGAAATGGGCGTATAAAATAAAATGAGTCTATGTGATGAAAATAAAACAGTTTACACGGATAGCCTGGTGGCGATACTCCACTTCACAGATTAAATGACATAAAAAGTAGATGTTCAACAAAAGTTCATGTCTGATATAAAACACTGTCCAGACATTAAAAAAATATATATAACTATGACAAGTGTTTTTATCACTGTCATTAAAAAAAGATGTGTGGATTCACAGATTAGCACTTTACAGCTTTACTGAGCTGAAAACTTTGAAGTCAAACACATTTGTCGCCTTTTTCAAGGTCAATTAGACACAGTTGTGTTGTTGTGTTCTCGACTCTTTACTTTTTAACTGAAGTATTTTAACTTCATGTTCCAACTCTCCTCTACTAAAAGGTAGAAGAACAGAGAAATGTTTTTTATCAGGGAGCTCCTCTATAGTTTATATCCTGTACGTATAGCTTATATCCACCAGTTTCACGTTTCCGCCGATCAAACATCGGTTCTACGACAGCAAACAAACGCCGGAACGCAGTGAAGAGGAAGACATGAAAACACGGATGTAACCTTTGCATTAAATATTTAAAAAATCGGTTTGCGAATGTTTCATGAGCTGGGAATGCATTCGACGTGTTCCTCATGGATACACAGTATGTTTTCATAAACATTTGTTTGTTTACAGGAGAACTCCACAGGGCACCTTTAAAGAGCAGCTGGATTATACTTTCTTACTGAGTCATACAGTGCTGTGGACTCTTTGTTATCTGCGATTCAACCCAACTGAGTGTTAAATCTAAATAATGCTCATTTGTCACAAATCTTTGACATTTAGTATCTTTTTCTTTGGATGATTTAAGCAGCCATTCACACCCTCCACCAGCACGACCAGCAGTAATGTGTACAATTTGCATAGTGCAAGAATAGCAATGCTGGGTTTATTTCCCAAGTAGATCTTTTAGATATTCTACTTTCTGACTTCTCTGACGTCTTTGGAGTAGACTCACATCTCATCATCTCTACGGTTGAAAGTAAAGTTGACACGTGCTCCAGGGGAATTGGTTAAGTGGGTCTGTTTTGTTATGATATGCTCTGAAGTTTGTGTGAAATTATCACTGATTGCACAGAAGAGAGGAAGGAGTCTCCCTCACCGCCTCCTCTCTCTCTCTCTCTCTCTCTTCAGCATTACTGAGAATATGATCAAGGTCAGCAGTGGTTGGTGTGCCCGGAGTTAATAATTTCATTAGTTATCGGAGCAATTAACTGTAACCCAGATAACGAAACGACAACAGAGCAGAGAGCTCGAAACCGACTTCAGCTGACAGCTCTTCTAGATTCTCTTATTTGATACGAGACGTATGAAAAGCAGATATCAGAGGGGAGAAACTGATTTCAGTCTTTCAAAGCGTACATCGCTGATGTGTTGCATTGTTGCTCAGGTGATATCGCATTAATCTCTTAATAACAGCCTCAGTCTATGAACATATCCTTTAATCCTTCTGCTCCTGCTGTGAGTTCATTGTTGAAGCAATAACAGATTTTCATTTAACCCTAACAAGCTCACAGCAGCATCTTTGGTTTGATCGTCACAACACACGCCTCATGTCTCATTGTTCTTTTGGCCTACAGTGCGTAATCCATACAGGTAGCAGAGTGACACTTGTAGACTCTTTTGCTGACCTCAGGATAGTCTCAGGAAGGCGGGATTACTGTCCCGCTACATGAGAGGAAACTGTAGCGTCAAATATCAACATGCCACCAGTCTGAAGTATTTGTGGTCAGTGTCAGGATCCAGCTTCTTGCTTCAGTGTTCTCTGTCATCCTCCTTTTAGCTCATGATTTAGTAGACAAATCTCCAGAGAAATGCAAGCAAATGATCGCTCGGAGTAACTGAGACAGACGTAATTAAGGGCTGACTTTTCACAAGCTTCTGTAGGAATGCGCACGCCAAAAAATTACAAATGATCCCCCAAGTGAAATACTCAACTGAAGCTAAGGTAAATTGCTGCTGTCACTGTATTTGGACTAAATGCTTCACTCTCAGGTGAAGTCTAGTCTGGACTGGTTGGTGGAAGCTTTTAGTGAGATAAAACAATAAATGTAGTTTTCCAAAGCCTTTTATATTTAAATGGAAATGTAAGGTTCAGACACAGCCAGTAAGGATGAGTGACACTCAAAGTGTGTTTAAATATGCAGCTGGGTGAATCAGAGGTAATGACTAAATATCTGTGTGAGATTCCTCTTTTAGGCCTGATGAATCGACAGAGATACAATTAATTAAAGTATTTTGACCCGTCCTCCAGCCTCAGACACTTCATTCACTCATGCACCCTTCATTCCTGTCAGCGCTGTCACAATATCAGATTTTCACAACGCGGTCACTGTAGCCAAAAGAATTCACGATAAAGATATTATCACAGCATCTAAATACAGTATTAAACCTTTCAGCTAAATGATTTTCTATTTCTTTATTGTGTATTTTGTCTCTCTAACAGATTAATTACACTGAAAATACACCGAGTATAGTGAGGTGGAGAGAGTTTAACCAGCTGTAGACATACAACAAGAACACTTACTCTGAGCATGAATCCCAAAGAGAGAACGGAAAGAAATGGAAATGATTTATGAGGCACTTCATTACCTGTTATATGTTTATTACTAACATCATTGTATTATTTAATGTTTTAAATAACAGTTATCATCAGTACCAGTATATGATAATGCCTCTAAATTCTGTTTGAGTAATGTTTTTTAAAAATTTGAGCACCTTTTGATCCTTTTTTAAACATTAGTATACATCTGTGACCTGTTAAGAGTTGAATCTTCTGTAAGAACAAATGAACTAGAATAATGTTGGACTTGAACCGAGGGTCTAAGGACAGAGGGTGACAGATTGTAAAGCCCTTCGAGGCAAATGTACTTTGTGACTTTGGGCTGATTTTAAACTATCGCACATAAACCTTAACGTCTTGAATCTAATTCTAACCTCAACCCTGAGGTCAAATCTTAACCCTTTGAAGCCCTTTGAAGAGAGAAGGACCTTGAACTTCATCATCACAACACGTGAGCCTGCCCTGGATCTGGATTTAACCCTAAAATACTGGCAGACCCGCCTCTCTACGGATGCAGGTCTATAGGTCCTGTGTGTGTGTTTCAGGCCTGTATGTGTGTGTAATAAAAACAACAGGGTGTAAAAATTTTAAAAATTGTAATTAAAAAAATCCTCCAAGTGGGATGAATAAAGAGCTGAACTCTCACACAGACAAAATGTCCTCACTTTCCAGAAAAACTGTAACCTTCAAGGTCTGAAGCCTAAATTGGTCCTCACAGAGATGTAAAATCACACACACACACACACACACACACACACACACACACACAGTCTTTATGGATGTCTTATCTGAACCCAGCGGTCACAAAGTGCAACTACCTGCTCTGGGCTCATCAGGGAAATCAGCACACACACACACACACACACACACACACACACACATCACATCTAATTTGTGTGTGAGTCCTCAGTGGTTATTATCATACTGAGGTTTCTTTGTCTTAGCCGTAGCAGCAGTAATTAAGTTTGAGGCAGACTGTTTGATGGGATTGAAAGATGTGAAATTGCCTCTCATGAGTTCTCACAAAGTGCTAAATCACACAGCGACTGTACCGTGTGTGTGTTTGTGTGTGTGTGTGTGTGTGTGTGTGCACGATAAATCCCTCCCTGAAATCTCGTTCTTATTAACCGCGCGGCAGTCGGGATTTCCTTTCTCGATCTTCAGTATTAGTGAAATTCCTCCAATATGCTTCGTTCAAAACAGATATGGTGCTTCAAGGATGGTCGAAAACTCATCGTGGACTTCAGCTCATGAAAGGAGCTGACTGTCTAACTTTGGGAGACACATCAGTCACGTAAACAGTGCTCCTCTTCTTGGCAGGACTGGATTACAAGATTACAATACCAGTTATGCCACTACAGCACGTGAACACGGTGCAGCGGTTCACCCTGAAGTTTTCTCCATACGCGATGACGTGCTTTAGCCTTTCCTGAAATAATCCTTCCACGTTTAATGCATGTCTGTCAGAGAGCGCAGGCTGGTATAGCCGTGCTTTGAATATTTTATTGGCATCTCGGCGTGCTTAACTGCCAGCTCCGTCTAATACACTGCACAGACTGCGTGTCGCTGCTAGCTGTAGCTGTGATAGTGGTCCAATCACACATTGCAGTGATTAGCTGCTGTAATATTTCCTAGAACTGGCTACCAAAAAGATTGAGTGACATTTAAATGGAGATGTTTTGATACCACCAGTCGCCCACCTGACTGCTCTGAAGTCCTCTATGTGTTAACAGAGTCTTCTGTGTTGATTTTATTCCTCTGCAGGATTTAACCAAGCAGCTGGACGAGGTGACCCAGAACTCAGAAATCGTGGAGATCCGTCAGAAGGAAGCCGAGTGCGAGCTCGAGGCAGCCAGAGACCGAGTTCAACAGCAAGCCACCGAAATACTGCTCAAAGCCAGTAAGACGTTCAGCGTCTTCTCCGCTCTCACACGGACCTGTGTTCGTAAATGCTTGTGAATAATTGCACCCACGCCACCCACACGGGCTTCACATGCAAACACATCAAACGTATCGACTAGCATCTCGTCTGAGGCGTCACGTCCTGAAACGCTTTAATGGTCCAACGTTGTATATCCAAGCTAATGTTATTCCCAGTCGTCCCTCAGAGACAGAGATGCAGAGGAAACTCTCCTCGCATCAATCATGCCCAGTTTAAGGTGTGTGTGTGTGTTTGTGTGCGCTCACGTCGGGGTAAATCGTTGCATGTTAGAATCTGATTTAATATCTTGTGAAGTCTCTCCGTCAGTACTTTGTGAAACAACATTGCATGAACATTACTGTCTGAAATGTGTGAGCAATAGCGGCGGCTCGGTGCTGCAGGATTATGCTCGGCCCATTAGCTCCCATGAACCGCTCGCACCCAATGAGAATGTTTGATCAGCTTCCTCTGGAGCTGCTCGCATGCGAGGGAAACCATGGCACTCACATTTCACGCCGCCTGGTGCAGATCTCACAGAAGCTCCTCTTTTATTTAGACTGTAAAGGGAACAAAGACTTCAGAAAGTTAGTCAGAACATCTGAACCCGTTTATTTGGAGGCATAAAAACAATACATCATCGGGATGGACGCTTGGTTTAAATGATGATGTAATGAGACGTGAATTGCTGACGGCTGTTTACTTCTGACAACATACTCGCATTCCTCTCACGTCAGTCGGCTCTGTCCTGTCATAGGTCAGATAAGCAGCCTGCAGGCCACACAGATGACCCAGGAAGCAGCCATCAGGGACCTGGACAACGAGCGGAACCGGCTGAAGGACAAAGTGCTGAGGATGGAGGAAGAGAGGGAGTCTCTGCAGAGCCAGTGCCAGGCTCTGGACGAAAGACAGAAACAACAGCTCCAGTCCCTGGAGAAGGTGTGTGTGTTTGTGTGTGTGTGTGTGTGTGTGTGTGTGCTGGTGGCGTAATTTGTATTCACTCCAGGCTGCTATAACACTCTTATGAATAACCAATAAGCCATCAAGATGCTGTGAGTCAAGTTTTTAGGAATACTTTGCTCCAGACCTTTTTTTTTCCATCCTTCAAATACAGTTAGTAAAAAATTCTGTGCTCATATTCTAGAGAATACGTCCTCGCATACAAAACCACGTCGCGTTACACCACCACGAAAACTCAAAGGAAGCGATTAGCATGCGTTTTAGGAAGTTCTGGAGACCGCAGAATGTTTTAACATTGCTCCTCTTGCTTCAGACAAACACATCTCTCGTTGATTCTCAGATGAGGAGATTGCTCATTACTTTCTTTTCTCTCTTTCCCCGTCGTGACCTTTAATGGAGCTGCAGCTCCTCCTTTGTGATCGGGCCCCAAAACTCTTCAGTAATCCCCAAAATCCATCCTGTTAAAGACAAAAGCCCGAGAGTAAAAGACAATTTGTTGGGGCTATGAAGCAGTTCTAATAGTTGTTTGCCCCCAAATGAGAGAAAAAGTTTTTTATTTCTTCAATTTTGTTTGGTATTTCTTATTTATTTCACTTTTCCAGCACTGACTTTGACTTCACAGAGACAGTAACACCCCCGTCTTTTCTTGTGAGGTTGATGTTTTCCCCCAAGACCGCTCTTTAAAGACCTGGAAAGACTATTTGTTGTGAATTATTGATGCATTTCAAAAAGTTTCTTTACCTTTCTAAACTTCCAAGAGTTACTCTCAGACATCCTGTTGCAGAGTTTCTCCAGATTGTGAAGAAAGTCATGCATGCAAATTGACCCACAATCATCAAACTGTCGAAAGGGTCAAACCTGTCGATCACAGCGTTTACAAACTTCGACAGAAGCCGGGCCTTCTTTTTAAAAACCAAGACACTTAAAGGTCGGGTGATTTAAGGAACAGCGCAGTCAGCAGACCAACCGCGGCTGGCGGCAAATGTCAAGTGTTGCTGCTTCGTGTGTGTTTTCCCGTCGTCGTTTTATCTCTGACATTTGTGCAGCGTAATCCTCCGAGAGCTGGGAGAGTTTCCTCCCGCCGAGAGGGAGAGAGACGCCGCAAATTTGAATATCTTCCTCGGGATAATGGAAGCTCTCGCGCCGCATAAACTTTTACGATTATTTCTGTAATGGCAAGCAGCGGCGTCCCTCATCGCTCAGCTGATTTGTGTTTGAAATTGATTACTCGCTCGTCTGTTGCTGGTTCGTAACCACGAGTGACTAAATTTAGAGAGAAGAAACTTTTTTTTTGGATCAATTGTGTTTGCAAATAAGCAACATTAGCAAAGAACATTTCAGATAATGTTCGGGGTCGGAGTTAATTGTAAAAAGTTGTGGAAAGTCATTACTTTAATGGGAGGCTTGCTTTTGTTTTGCTTTAGAGCCTCGTTTTCTTTCTTTTTTCTCGCCTTGCCTTCCTCTCTCAGCAAAAAGAGAAATCAACCTCCCGGGATGTCTTCATGTCACGCTCGTAGAGATGTTTTCCCCCTCGGGTTTGTTTGGCCATATGATAGCACAGCAGTCTCGCTCGGTTTGACCGGTTTGATGGACGCTTTCTTGGTGGATTTCCAAAACAGCCATTGGTTCGGAGCAGTTCGTGCACACCAGTACGATTGCATCCCTGGTGGGATATTAAAGTTTTTTGATGTTGTTGCCAGTATCTGATATATCCCACAATCTGCCAGACTCTCACTAGTTTTTGGTAAATATACACAGTGCGTGTTTTAGGGCTGTAATCTTTAAAGATCGTAAAGATTTGCAGCATCTTTTCAAGTTTAACACTTGATAAATGAAGCGTTTGGCAGTTGCAGACTTTCCAGAGATTTCACCCAAAATGCTGCAGCTCGAGTCTCCTCCTTCATATCTCTGTGTAAGAGGGTGAAAATTAGACTGTGTGCATGTGGAAAATTATTTGGTTCCACTCGTGATCGACTCTGTTGACACAAAATGCGATAAGGACTGTGATGAATCGTTATCTTCCGTATAACGCTATCTCTCCCCGGCGTACAAATGGTCCGCCGAGGCTGCTCCTTGTTTTTGTTTATTTTTAGCCGGCGCTGACCGGCGCTCTCGCATGTTAAGATGCCGCCGGAGGAAGTTCATATCAGCTGTTGCTAATAAATGTTAATTCAGTGAGTAACTTGATAACAAGATCAGAATAAAACTCACAGCTGTTATCTGGTTAAAGTGCTCTCTGCATGCTGGTGTCTGGACTCAGCAGTCGTTGTTTATGAGAGTGACTAAAAGAACATCAGAGCTGTATTCTTTACAACATATCAGTAATTAAAGCTCACCAACAAGGTTGGAACCAGGACCATGAACAGGGAAGTTGGACATTTTAACATGGGGACTTATGGAGACTGACTCACGCCAGCCTCAAGTGGCCACTTGAGGAATTTCACTTTTTAGCACTTCCGCATTGGCTTAATTTTTCAGCCACGGACGTTGCTGCTTGGATCCGACTCGTTATTGGCAAATACGGCTCAAGATCAGGCCCAAAAAAAACCGTATGGGCACCCTGGTAGCTCGTCTGGTTGAACATGCATCCCACGTCCAAAGGCTCAGCCCTCTCCGCAGTGGCCTGTGTTCGACTCCAACCTGCAGCCCTTTGCTGCATCTCATGCCCTCTTTCTCTACACCCTTTCCCATCTTTTCAAGCTGCCCCTGTCCAAGAAAGACAAAGATCCCAAAAGAACTTGATGAGAACATCCATAGCATTTCATCATCTATGTGCTTCTAGTCCTGCAGCAGCTGCCTGAACAATCTGCACAAAGAGGAAAGAGTTGCAACTTTAACACAAGAATACCAGCAGTGTGTTAAAACAGAGAATATCTACATCTGATTCTGAAGCTCATAATCTTGGAACACACAGAGAGTTTCTTGGCTTACTCTAGGTAGAGTCTTTTACTGTGCCTAATGCCGACTCGAGTGGTGGATATTACCGTTCCCATGCTGCCTTTTTGGCAACGTTTGGCTAATTAAAATTTTTGTTAAACCCATGAAATGAAGAAAACGGCTGGTCCCCTAATTAAACCCCAAATAAAAGCCCTGCAGACTTGTTTGTTTTTCTGGTTTACCACAATAAAACGCTGCTTCCTGTGACCTTAGCATTAATTCTTACTGTACCAGAGGTACAACGACAAACCCAGTGCACTGCTGCTTGGCATAGAGGACATTCGTTCTTCCCTGTCTGCACGTCTGCCTGTTACACAATATATGGAGCTCAGGCAACAACTTAAATCAGCAGGACTTCACTCTGTCTCCTCTAAGAAACAAATTCTAGCTGTTATTTGTTCCTATATTTTACCGCCTTCAGTTCAAAATCTACGAGGCAGCTATCTTCTGATCAGCTGCCATCCACTTACAAATCACTAATTAAGCTGCTGTAACTTAGCTCAGCAGCTCTGTCGAGATTTGATATGGAAGCTGCGAAACATTAGCATAGCTGGCTAACCAACTTACTACCTACATGCCGAAACATTCAGAAGCTAGGATGCTAATACTTAAGAGTTTATGCTAACGTTAGCGGCTTTCTCTATGGGATTCAGGGAAGACTTGAAGATAGCGGGATATTTTTATAGCTTAAGTCTTTTAAAGTTTATACAGTTCTGATGACTCAAAACAGTAGCTGTCTGCAGATTTGGCATTAGCTAGATGGCTAATCTGCTGGCAAGCCTTTGTGTCTTTCTTTCCCATCAGTTTAAGAAATGACAATTCAAAGTGTCACCGTTATCAGCTTGACAGGCGTAGCAACGGTAACTAAGATGGCCGTGGCTCAGCGAAAGGATCAGTTTACTGCATCTGTCACTCCTGATGATGAAGACGTCATCTGACGAAGACCAGCTCGTCGTGACTCCATGGAATGATTATCAGCTTTATAGATCCATAATCGATGACGCCACAATCGATAATCCCACGTGGAGTCTGCTGCATCGTTCCGTTTTCAGCTTGCTCATATGAATAAATCTGAACGTGAAGTGGCGAGGAAGATGGAGACAGAGAGATGCAGACAGACAGAATGCAGGATTGATTCCTTGGCTGTCACTTTGTAAACACTGGCAATATGGCTGAATAATACAGCATATGGTGTGAATGTCAGCCTGAGCTGTGTGTGAGTGTGTGTGCCGTCTATCACCTCCGAGCATATTAAAAGAAAATGTGCGTGCGCATGCATATTTATCGTCTGTTTTTTTTGTCAGACCCTGCGTGAGGAGAAGGCGTCCCACGAGAAGGACATGAGCAATGTGCGAGCTCGCTCCGAAGAAGAGGCCAGCCAGATGAAGGAGAGCCAGGCTCGAGCTCTGGAGGAAGTCGCCAAGAAACACAGAGTGACCCTGGAGAACGCTCTCAACAACGCAGAGAAGGAGAAGAACCGCCTGCTGGCTGTGAGTACACACACACACACACACACACACATAAAACAACACACACTCCAAGGATAGATCTGTATACTGAGCTGACGCTGGCTACTTACGGAGGCTCTACCTGACGTGCGGCCCACTACGAAGTGTTGCGACAACAAAAGGATCCGACAGAGGGTGCGTCAGATGGCGAGCTCGCCAGGAGAAATTTATGAAAATCCATTAGATTAATTTTGTGTAATCAGCGTTTATGACTCATGGAGGAAAAATGTAACAGCTGTATGTTTTAATTGATCCTGCATCATCGAGCTCGGGGCTCGTCTCAAGCTGTAAAGATGGCGTCCTTGGGAAGCTCGTATCGCTCTCAGCGGAGAGCAGAGGTAGAAAGTCACAAAGTACATTTACAACAATACGAATTCATATTATGAAACTTTAGGCTTTAGTATATTAGCTGCTGTTGTACTGCACTACAGTTATCTGATCGTTGCAGCCACTATTATAAACATCACATCATGTGATCAGCTCATAAAACATGATGTCGTGGTGTAGCTACTGTTACTACAACATTCAAATAAATCTATTTGTTAAATATAATCATAAAAGAACAATTCTGGTACTTGTAGCCTTGATACTTTTCCATAACATTCTTATATTTATATGTCTTTTGCTACTGATGTTGACGTTGACATTCATCTTTGACAGTTGTTAATTATACATCCAGTAAACGATGAGCAACATGAGCATTGATTTGGAGTCGTGTTTCCTGGAGATCTGCATATGTAAGCTGACTCTTTAGGCGAGGAACCAAGATTCTGGCATCAGAAGTTATCGTGTCCATTCGTAGTCCAAGTAGATTTGACCAATCGTGTCTTTCTTGTCACTCGTGTGTATCAAGTTGCTAATCAGTCCGCAGAGGAAGTCTTAGCCTGGATATCTGTTTGTGAAAAGACAATGGATTGACGCTGGATTTTCTCTAACTCCTGAAAAGTCTCGCTCTTTAGTTGCTGGATACTCCACTATGTTCTCCAGACAGTCGCTTTGTCTGTCTGCCATGTGGTGGCAGGGGCGGGTATATGGTCAATGAGAGAGGTGAGACTGAACCAAAACAACGAGCTGAAAGAAGCTTAAATGCTCCATGCTAATTTTATCATTTGTGAATGTTGGAAATATTGAGTAGTGCAGCTTTATATCGATGATCTGAATCCTTTATTCTTCTTGTGATGAATTGATAAACACGGTCATAATTTCGCAGTTCTTCCTGTTCTTGTTGCCCAGAATCCAACGGTTACCTGCTGCCAGGCTTCTGGTGGCGAAGAGAAGCTGATCTAAAAATTGAGCAGTTTGATTTTGAGGAGTGACTCAGTCAAAACACAAACTGTCAGCTCGCTCAGTCTGTCTGCGTTCTGCCAGAAGAGTTGGACCTGTCACAGTCTGTTGACGCTCTACACTGTGTGTTAATGAATGAGCTGATGATAAATGACAGACACCCTGCGCTGTCTGCATATGTTTCAGTCTGATCAACACTTATATCGTGTCTGCGTGTGTGTGTGGAGGTATACTGATGCTTAAACGTGCATTGGTCTGTGGAGAAACGTACGCGGGACAGCCGCAGTGCTCTTACGCTCACTGCTGCTGCTCATCAAGTTGTTTGGAGAGGAGTCAGCGGCACTCATTGACTTCCCCACAGACACTCTGTGAGCTGGTTGAGGGATTTCAACAAGCAACCGGTCACAAAAAGTAGTTGTTCACCGACCGAACCATCTGTTACGAGAGCGGGAGAGAGAATTATAAATGTGTAGTGTCTCACGAAGGCCTCTATCCCAGAAGGTTCGTCCTCGTTGAGAGGGAAATGTCTGTAACGCTCGGTGCTCAGACGGCAGAATTCAGTGTCTGTCCCTTTAAATGCTAATGAGCTGTCGGCGTCAGGCTACCGTGACGACCGTTATGGTCGTGCACTGCCGGAGAACACGTGAACACGTAACCGTTACAACCTTTATATGTTTGAACAAGAGTCAGACCCCCAGACAGACATTCAACTAACAAACTACTGTTACATGCATCACTAAAAACGTGTTGCTTTTCCATAAATGTAAAGAAACTGAGGACAAATTTCTCTATTGTTAAGAATCGTCGGCGCTGCAGACCCGGGTTCCGAAATCTGACTTGTGGCCATTCGCTGCGTGTCATTGCCCCCTTTCTTTCCCTGCTTTTCTGTCACTCTTCGGCTGCTACTATCCAATAAATAATCCAAAAATATCTTTAATAAAAAGCAAAAGGACTGACACTTTCAAAAGATTCTTGGCCTGTGATCGGATGAAGCGTCTGTCTGTCACCGTCTATCTCAGGCGAGCTTCCAATCACATCAACAAACCAAATCATGTCGTCAAACTGACTGAAAACTGTTCAAAGAAGAACAAAAACATGTTTTTTTGATCAAGAAAAGCCTTTGTTGCTGCTCCATGAAGAAATCCTCTCCAGTTCTGACATAAATGATGATACGCCAACCTCTTTAACAGCTGCCATTGTTGTTTTTGAACGAACGGTTGCTTCTTGCTGCGTCACACTTGGAACCACGGGACTCCATTTGATTGATCCAAACCACCGTGGTTCAGACACCAGCACATAGCTTGAAGCCTGGCAGGTTACCTTTGAGGGTTGAACTGTGTTTGAAGTGGAAACTTTATAAGTTTATTCCCACTAAACCAGGAGTGGAGAGAGAGAGACAGACAGGTTTAAGAGAGACCGGGAGAGTTATGCTGTCGCCACCCTGAGACGGATGGTTTCAACTTTGTTTAGAGCAGAAACAGTTCACATTTTTCAGGCAGCGCTTGGATTTAATGAGCGCACTGACAGAATCTATTACACCTTAAAGGACCCCAGGGTTACGGCTAACTTTTACAGAGGACATCATACGGAACCAGGATGAAGTTAGTTTAGGAGTTTAGGAGTGGAAGTTTATTTGCCTTCAAGCTCTATCAGGCTTTAGTGTGCTTATTAAAAACATAACAGACCTTTAAAGGTCAGCTGTGTCAGATTTAAGAGCTCTATTTACAGATTATGGCAGAAAATGGAATATAATATTCATAACTATGTTTTCATTAATGTATAATCACCTGAAAATATGTTTTTGCTACCTTAGAATGAGCCTTTATATCTTCTGGGCCCGGTATTTCAAAACTGATCTGACAGGATTATCCTGGTCGGATTGGATTAAATCTAGATCTGATCTGAAAACTGGGTATTTCAACACAGATTCAGATTAATCCTGATCCTGAAGATCAGAATCCTGAGTTTTGAAGTTTGAAGTTTTGAAATACCGGGCCCAGATGCTAACAGTCCTCTTCCACGGAGAACTGCCATATTTTTCATCCATTTCTTCGGTTCATTCTCCTTCACGCTTGGAGGGTGATGCAAGGGCGTTGTAATTTAGCAGCAACACCGCTAGATGCTTGGTATACATAAATCCGACACACTTGTCCTTTAAAGTTAATATTTTTTTTTTACCCTTTGCTGCAGAAAGAGCAATAATGTCTAAAACCCACAAGCTGTTGTTGTTGTTACAAATACTGATCAGCTCCGCGCTGCAGGACAGAAGTGAGTCAGCGATGCTGGTAGCAGTCGGACCCGTGAAGAAATTAGCCGCACAGTAGGCGACAAAGAAACAAGATGAAGATGGTGTTTGAGGCCTGGATAGAATCATGAAAGTGAATTTTTATTTCATGTTTAGAATCACACATGTCTGCACGCTCTGATGTAATGTCAACAGGAGCAACGGTTATCAAAGATATGACTCAGTGAACCACAGCATGAAAAATAAGATTAACACGACGTCACACGTAGGCAGAGCCGTTTATTTAGGTTAAAGACTAAGACACATCGAAAAGGGGTCATAACAGTGACTAAGAGGCTGGCGTGCTCAAAAAGGAGGAAATGCAGCCTACCGACATGGGAGTACATTTATATTTATCACTCCTAAATGTCATCTAGGACACGTCTGAGCTCCCATAACCTGGGAGAAATGCGAGTAACCCGGAGGAGCGACCTAATGTTCCAAAAGAGACCCAAAAAGAAAGGCAAATAAAAATAGATCCTGAAAGAAAACAGAGGGATGTCTGTGCAGTCCGGGGATGAGTCACACAGGTGATAAGGACGTCTTTTGTGCTATTTTTGGGCAAAACTGCTCACACACAAACACGCACAGCTGCTTTAGTGTGGCATTGTGCAGAAGACAATGAAATACTAATTAGGTGAACACGCTGCCGACGCGTGAGGAAAGGAATGTCTTCATTTTTAACAATTCGTGCCAAACTTTTCTATGATATTTGACATTTTAAACAATAACTTTTTAGGCTCAACAAAGGCGAGACGTCTAATTATATTAAGCACTGAAATCTCTTCAATAAATGAGGATATTAAAGTTTTGGAACAGGTGCGGAGTCCTGACATTTAAATGCGTGCAGGACCCCTTGATTTAAAATTCACAGCCCCGCTCGTACGCTGATGACATTTACTGCACATAAAACTGCAAGTGGAGAGTATAAAGTGAGTAAAGTCATCAAAATTAGGGCGAAATGATGTGATGGTGAAAGAGATGGATATGAGTGTTGGCTGAAGGATGAGACTCTGGCAGCCCATGAGTTTCTGTGTGTGTGTGTGTTTCTTAAAACTTCCCAACATAAATATTTCACTGCTGCTTACTTAGCGGAGAGTGTGGCGACCCTAACAGGGCTTAAGCTCATACATACGGCATACATCCGCTTCTTGGATGGCTGCGTATTCTATGGTATATATTTTTACTCCATTACCGTATTGAGGTCAGCTCGAGTGAGATTTAAATGTGAATTCCTGTTGAAGGTGCTGATTCATGTTGTTATTATTATTATTCATGCAATCTTCAGCATTTCAACCTTCTTTGTGCCAGACGACCTAGAAATCCAAATTTCATGAAGAGACGAGTCCTGAAAATGTACCCGGCCGCCTCACCTGTAATAGAAACTCTTCTCAAATACACAGATCAGCCAGAACATTATGACCACTATGACAGGGGAAGGGAATAACACTCATTATCTCGCTATCATAGCACCTGTCAGCACCTGTCAGCTTCTCGTATCACCGCTATGCAGATGACACTCGGCTCTATCTGTCATTTCCTCCTGATGACCCCTCGCTTTCTGCACGGATCTCTGATTGCCTCTCAGACATATCTACGTGGATGAAGGCTCGCCATCTCCAAAATCTCAACTCCCCATACTCCCCATGTCTTCTTCTTCTAACAAGAAACTTAGGAGTCATGACCGATGACCAGCTAACCTTCTCTGATCGCGTTGCATCAGTTGTTAACTAACTCAATCATGCTACCCTACTCACGACTCGATTACGGTAACACCCTCCCGCCCAGTCTACACAGCGAAACCCCTTCAGATGGGGTGAAATGTAAATAATGAATGAGTGAGTCAATCTTGTCCTGAGAATCTGTTAAATCTCAGAGTGGTTTATGAGCGACTTCATGTTCTGAGACTATTTCACACCTATGACGTGATCCCAAACTAAACATGAATATGAGCTTAACTGGCTCTTAAAATGTCATTAGTGTTGGTCTGTCAGATGCAGCATGCATGCTGCATTATAGAGCAGAGTTTTGCAAAGTTTGAGGCTGTGGACAAAACTTGGAAAAGGTTTTGTCTGATGGGACAGACAAAAGTTTTGTTCCTCAATTTGCTCACTTAGTCTCGCTCAGTTCCTGGACACCCAGTGGGATCACGGTAATGTTATTTGATCCCATAGACCCTAAACAGTTGAGCCTAATGTTGCTGACTACACCAAAAAACATAAAAATAAAAAAAGATCTGTCCTAAAACGTTTATTAACTTTGTGACTGTGGTGGAAAAAAAACAGTAAGATTTCCCCAAACTACTTTAACCAAATCACACACATTTAGGCTATGTGATCTTCTTTGGATAAGTAATGTAATAGTTTTTCCACTTCTATTCACTGAGCCTCCCCTGAAACTGTTCGGAGCCCCCCTGGGGAGGCCTGTCTCGAACTGAAAACCTCTGGCAGATTAATATGAAAATTGAATTTGCATTGGAAATAATAAAACATAGATATGAGATACTGTGGCAGAAGAAGCAGTGGTAGCAGTGAGGTGCCACTGTGGCTCAGGAGGCAGATTAATGGACGCCAACCCCTGATAGAAGCTGGAGTGGATGAATGAGAGTCAAAATTATAAAGCGCTTTGTCTGTTCAGGATGAAGAGGACTACATAACTGCAGCCAATTTAACATCTTACCATTTACCTAGAACATAAGCATTCTTCAGAAGTGCAGAAGTTCTCAAAGAACATCTCAATAAAGATGAATAACGTGGCTAAAAACACGATAGAAAACAAAACAGGCGAAGTGGTTTTTAAAGGTTTCTTCGGGAGTTTGAGACCTTCAAAGTTTAGCAGACACGACCTCTAGAGAATAGTTTCTATTGCAGATATTAATACAAGATAATATTGGGTTCAATTTTAAGGTCATGCTCTTCAACCTTCAGCAAAACAACCCGCGACAATCCGACTGCAGCTCCTCACAAATCACACGCTCGTTCCCTCTGGTGCTCGGTGTTGAAACAGCACAGAATACTCAAACTCCAGCATCGCCGTGTCTTCTGTACCTGATATGTGGCAGTGAAATTGCCCCTTAGGATTACAAACCAGGCCCTGGGACTCGTTTAATGAGCCGGCCTTGGCTGTTCCAAACCACAGCCTACCACTAATTTGACTGCAGCCTGCCTGAGCCGAGGCACACAGCTCCACCAGCCTGAAATAGCCTCGTGATGATGATGATGGTGATGATGATGGTGTTGGTGGTGATGCCTAACTCTCCACGGAGTCCTTCATTCCAGTCACACACACACGACCACGCGGAAAAGCAAGCGATCAAGTATTCTCTTGCATCAAAGTTGCATAACGAGGACGTGTTTTAAATGATAGCGCACAGCAGAGCACATCAGAGCTGACAGCTACATTAAGAGCAGAGAGTGTTATGCTTTCCCCCCGTCGTTATTAGATATGCGTTCCTCCATATTGCAGACTTCCTCCTCTCTGAAGCTCATATTCCCTCCCACTCTGTTTTCGATACGAGCAATAATTCGCCTTTGTTCACCCGTGTTCATGATTAGAAATGTCCACATTGAGAGAGAGTGATGGGGAGGAAGCAGAATCCATTCACTCCTCCATCGTTCACTCGCTGCCGCTCCAGTTTTTTTATGTATTTTCTGCTAAATCAGAGGCACGCCGATGATTGCGATGCCTTTTCATTCCCTCTGTTCCTCATCACTTGATTTCTTTTTTTTCTTCTCTCTCTTTTGTCTGATCCAAGTTTCATCACGTCTCGTTAATCATCTTTTCTTTCATCACCTCCATTCTTTCATCACTTTAAATTATAATGAGAGTTGTCTATGAGAGGACCTGGTTTTGAATTTAAATGAACAGGTCTGCAGCACCTCGGTCTCGCCCCTTATATCGAGCGGCGAGGTATGACATGAATCCTGATGCACCGCATTGAGTGAGTCCTCCTCGTCTCGACTTCGTCTGTTTCTCGATCGATCGACGGCCAAAATATTCCTTTTATCGTGTCCTTGATATCATCAGAGCGATGGAAGTCACGTTAGCTCACATGTTGAGACAAATATCATGTATTCATTTTAGATTTAACAATCACCCTGTGGCCCACAGGATCCCAACCAAATGAACATTTAAAGCACATTACTCATGATTTAAGCTTTTGTACCACTGCTGTACTAATATTAACACTTAAAGGTCCAGCCTCTGGAATTTAGAGGCATCTAGTGGTGAAGTTCCAGATTCAACCAACTGAAAACCCCTCACCTCTCCCTCTCAGTTCAAGCATGGAGGAGAAACTCCAGTGAAACTTCTGTGAAAGGTCCTATAAAGAGCCGGTGTTTGGTTTGTCCCCTCCGGGCTGCTGTAGAAAGATGGTGGTTCAACATGGTGGACTCTGTGAAAGAGGACCCGCTCCCTCTGTAAGATTTAAAAGTCTCATTCTAAGCTGACATAAACACAACAATACTTATTTTCAGGTGTTTAGACACTAATGAGAACAGTAGTTATAGATAATATATTCCATTCTGTCAATAAGTCCCCTTAAATGTCTTTAATACTGATAATTAATACTAATATTTATGATTTAGGCAGCCAAATATATATTTGGTAGTATCATCTCTATAAATTTCACCTTAATTACAATATTACACTTGTTTTCAGTGCTTACATACACATTCATCATGTTCTGTCCAACACTGTCGTGATTATCTCCTAACCCGGTACAAAAATACAAACAACACACGTGTTTGAATCCACCTGATTTGTCCGCACGTGTGTCAATAAATCGATGCGTCGTCGTCGAGGCCGTTGCTATCCTACGAGTGGGCGAGCGCTTGTTTTGACAGAAGCTGTCAGTATGCTAATGGTTAGCTGTCAGGCCGAGGTGAGTCGGCCTTTTCTAAAGAGCTCCAGGAGGCTCGCGCCTTCCTCTGTAAATTACCTGGCAACCAAAGTGCTCGTGTTCATGGCGTCCATGTGTGTTGAAAGGTTCGCTCGGTGTGTGTGTGTGCCTGAGCGCTGGTCCTCCATCCCTGATGAAAACACCTGTGGTGCGTGCATACATGTGCGAGAACATGAAAATATGATCGCCACACTAGAAACACAACTTCAGATGAAAGCTGTGTTTGCTAATATATTACCTTTAACATATATATATTGTATTAGGTGCATAATAATGTCTCAGTGCTGTTTTTAAAGGCTGGTTTTGCAGCCTTAAGGGTCAAAATAATTAATTAATTCAGTCTTAAGTGCTAGATTTTCTAGCACAGCAGGTAGAGCGATGCATTGATTTGGTAATTAAGTGTATGAGTTACCCCAAACCATTTTTCTCCACTGGATTTACAAGGAATAGTTTCGAGGAAAACTTTTGTGAGGACCTGTGGGAGAAGAAGGCTTCAGGCGAACAATAGATGGGAGAGATCTTGATGCTGCATGCAGTTCCACCGTGGCCTGGAGGTGGACGTGTTCTCGCCCTATTCTTGGCTTTTTTTAGGATTGTGTTCCAACCTATCGTGAGCAAATCACAGGAAGGCAGTCGGCGGGGGAAAACAGGGGTGGACTGACGTTTCTCTGGATCATTTGGAGTTTCGATAACACGCCCAAACACGCCAACTTCTCGGTCTTTGTGCCAAATTATGCCAAACTACTTTACTGATGCATATTTGTGTCAGTGAGGAAGAGCTCCCACAGTTATCATCCTGCCAGACGGAGAAACTTTCTCCACCCTTTGACCCTCTAAGCCGCTGCTGAAATACGAGACGCCACGAAGCATTACGCATGAATTACTGTGATTTTTCACTCTTTCTTCCATTCAGATGGATTTCTGTGAAGTCCCATTCATTTTTATGGAACTGTGTCACAGTTAGTCAATGCCCTGAATGTTTCTTTTTCAGGGCATTACAAACTCCACCCTCCTACGCAATTGAATAATGGTCGCGAAATTTCATTTGACATTACAGCAATTTCCCTCAGCTCTAATTGTTCTTGGAAAGCAGCAATCATTGCACACTGTACCAGAAATCGTTCCCCCATTCATGGAGGAATAATAAGCTTTATTATCGGTAACAATGCCGGAGCTCTTTCTCTCCTCTCCGTCGAGGACAATGAAAGTATTTTTAGAAATGTGTACGGATGAATGCTGCGAATGCAACGTCAAACAGAAAAAGGAGCAAGGGTGGTAACTTCTGGATCTGCAGCACGACTGAGGAAACACTGCACATACAACAAGATGAAGGATATATGACGAGTGTGATAACACTCTCAGAGATGAAATAAATTCAAATAAAACAACAGCCTGAGCCTCCAACACATCCACTTCCACTGTTTTTAGCATATCTGTGTCAGTCAGCCACGTTGGTTCAATCTGAAATGTCAGTTTGTGGAACCCAACGTTTGATCTATCGCTAACATCAAGTCCAAATATGCATTTTGTTTGGCGACTTAATGCGCTGTGGGCCCCACATATAAAAAGCTGAGTCCTTACTACAGCAGCCTGGGTGCAGTTCCACCTTTCTGTACCACCCTGTCCTATCCAATAAAAGCCCCACAAATATGTATTTACGTGACCAAGATGACGAACATTTAAACATTACGATGTTGGCATTACTACCTGGGAGCATGTTAGCACAGTGTCTTGTTTAACTGTTTGCAAGACGTTAATGACACAACTAACTAACTAACTAACTAACTGACCCGTTGCTGTGATTCAGCCTGGTGAATTGAGCATGACTGTACTTCATACAGTACATTGTGTGGTTGAACACAGTAATGAGATCAAGTGCTTTGCGATATCATGGTTGTCCTTGATGAAGGAACGTGGACTTGCTGTTTGGTTTTGGTGGTGCAGATTTATAAATGAATCAAACTGCCTCTGAGTCGTCTCTCTCAGATTTCCTATTACCTGGATGACTGAGAGTCTCCACAGACGTAAAACACCATGAATACCAATAAAACATTACTCGACTTCCAATGAAACGTGCAGAGCTTCCCTGATCAGGAGCGTAAACTGTTTCACCTGCGTGTGAATCACTAATCGAGGGGTTCCTCGTTGCAGCACCTTGGCTTTTACCTCTGAGTTGTTTTGTGATTTGTCTCTCTGGCTGGTTTCCACAGGAGCTGGAGCAGCAGTTTGAGAGGGAGCGCCTCTCGCTGGAGGAGCAGAAGACGCTCCTCAAGCAGCAGCTGGACGAGCTGAGGGAGGAGCTGACCTCCAAACTCACCGAAGCCAATGAGGAGGTGGGACATGGACAACTTTATACTTACATAAACTCATGTTTGAAACCATTTCAACTGTCTTTGGTCGCTTCCTTATGAACTGTACATCCAGAAACAGCTGACTAAACATGTACTGCATCCTTGATCTTTAGCCTGTTGGTTGAAAGCTCTGGAACAGCCACTCTTATGAGGACATTGTAATGGGTTTCTCACTGACTTCTCTTTGCTTGTTGTTGGTAATTCTACTCCAAAAGTTCTGGAAACTGGAGTCTGAATCTTTCTCTCTATAATAAAAGGCGTGACTTGAATGTTAAACAGTATTTACCATTTGAAAGATGAAGTAAACCGTCATATTACCGGCTGAAAAATGAGACGAGGGTCACTTCCAAATGTGCAGCTCTCATATTTCTTAAAGGATGTAGCTATTTAACAACCCAGATGTCCAAACTGACACTGTATAAGTTTATTTTTTAGAGTCAGTTATGAGAAATGTATTAAAAGTAATTTAGAGTTAAACTGTATAACTACTCCAAACAGCAGAATGCAAACACAACATGGAGTTATGATGCTCCTGTTTACTTTTGGTGCAGCATTATTCATTAATAATGTTCTGAATTTGAAGTATTCAGACTTGTTTTCTGTGCAAGTTCACTTAATTAAAGATTGTGTGACGCATTCAGACAGGATCAGGCTGCAGAGGTGTGTCTGAACGTAATCGCTGTGAAACAATCAGGAAATAACCTTTTATGTTGCTGATTAACCGGCTTTATCGAGGCCGGCACTCGCTCACTCTCACTCACTGTCTGTGTCACTCGACCAAAGCTGTCTCTGGACACAAATTGAACTTCTTCATGTCACTAACTTGCAGCACAGATTTAGAGGCCGGGTACATGAAATAAACAAAGCCAGAACACAACAGGTAGAGAATCAGAGTTTGGATCTGTCCACATTTAAATCAGTGTGTTTGCTGCAGGATGCTGCTAAAACTGACTTCTACCACTCGATGAATGGAAAAATGTCCGATATTATTCAGATGTCTGAATGGTTGTTTGTCTCTATGTGTCTGTGATGAACTGGCCGGGATGTACAGTACATCACCTCTCGCCCAAAGTCAGGTGGAATCAGCTCCAGCCCCTCGTGACCCTGATAAAGGATAAACGGTCATGGAAAACGGGTCTGTGTGTGTTGAATGAATTTTAAAAAAATAGATAGAGATAAAGAACTCCATTTTTTTTTCTCTAACAAAGGTTTAATCCGGTCTCTGCAGTCAGGCGTCATTAGTCTTGGTTACAAATGTGTAAATAAACCGGCTGCCTCACCCTGCTTGCTGCTCTTTATGCACTCCATGCACACACTTTCCGAGTTGTACTTTGCTTTAACATTGAGGGTAAATGACTAAGTGATGCAGAGCAAAACTGTGCTGCCACGTTGGCAGAAAGTGTACGGACCCAGCTCATTTAAAAATCAGACACAGAAATGATTATTGAATCCATTTTTGATGAAATTCCACCTCGCTGAGCAGAAACGCTGATGTAGTCTCAAGGTTGTTGCCACACTGAGATTCAGCCTCAAGAGCAACCGATGTAGATGTTGTGACCGGCTAACCGTCTGTCTGCCGATCCGTCTCTCCTCCCTCCTCCGCCGCAGGTGACTCGGCTGCAGGAGGAGGTGCAGCAGGGGGAGCAGGACATCGGAACGGCCGAGGGGCAGATCTCCACGCTGAAGGAGGCGCAGGACAAACTGCTGGAGGAGCTGGACGCTACCAGAGCCCGGCTGAGAGAGACCAGCAACCTGCTGACTGCACTGCAGGTCTGCACGAACAAACACACACACACACAGGTTCATTCTGTAGGTCTGTGCCGTCACCTGAACCATCACAATAACACGACCAACCTCAGACTTTAATCTAAATATATTTCTAACCTCAGCTCGAGAGCCAAGTTTGAACTTTGAAACATCCTTTGAAGAAGAGAGGAGCAGATCAAATGTCACTTTGAAGGTCGAAAACTCAAACTGGTCCAAAGATAGAAGGAAAAAACACACACATACACACATTTATTCCACCATGCACAGTTAGATGCAGTTTACAGCAGTGACAGTCAATACTGCTGTATTTGGAACCGGAGCTGATGATTGGCTGGATGTTTGATTTGAGCAGTTATTAAATGTATCCAAACGTTTTCAGTTCATCAGCTCTTTAATTAATCCTCGATTCATTTCATCCATGATTGATGAACGTCAGAGACTTCTAATGTTTGTGTGCATCAGCTGCGAGCAAAGACTTCTTTCACGCTGCAGCAAGAACTGTCTGTCTGCCTGTCTGTCTGTCTATCCCTCAGTCATTTTGACCGCCTGTCTGTCTGTGTCTGTCAGTCCCTCTGAATCTGTCTGTCTGACTGACTTTTCCTGTCTGTCTCTTGGACTTTGACTGTCTGTCTGTCTGTCTCTCTCTCTCTCTCTTTCTAACTTCACCTGTCTGTCTGTCCTTCTGTCTGTCCTTCTGTCGGTCTGTCTGTCTGTCTCTCTGACTGCACCTGTCTGTCTGTTCACAGGGAGAGTTGGAGACTCAGAAGCGGCAGCATGAAGCCAAACTCATCACCACCAAAGAAGAAGAAAAACACAAGATGGACAAGATGGCTCTGGAGCTGGAGCTCAAATGGACTGAAACACTCAGGTAGGTGTGTGTGGTGTGTGTGTGTGTGTGTGTGTGTGTGTGTGTGTGTGTGTGTGTGTGTGTGTGTGTGTGTGTGTGTGTATTAGAGACAGAGTAACGCCGTCTTTCTTTATCTCGTCTTCTAATAAACGGGGAGCGTGAAATTAAGAATGGATGGGAAATGGAAGTCTGCGCGCTCCCCTATTTTCTTTTCACACACACACACACACACACACACACACACACACACACACACACACACAGGTCATCCGGCTCACAGCATTGACCGTGACAGAGCATTATCCTTGGAGGACTGTGCAACTTCTCATCTCAATCCAGTGTTAAAGCCCCGAGCTCAAAGTCTCTGTTCACGTCCGCGGACCTTTGAAGTGTTATTATTCACAAACCCCAAAGAATGAAATCGACTGTTCTGAGGTGTGAACTGATGTATTTTTCACACAGTGAAGTCTGCAGCCTCTAAATGACTCCATTAAAGTTTATCTCAGCATTAAATAGTGTCTTAATGGGTCGAAACCACAGAAAGCTTTTTCACTTAAAAATAGATTGTTTCTCTTTTATGCTGAAGTGTCTCAGGACAAAGCTGAGCGGCTCCGTGTCTGTTTATTATATCATACGACTTCTTCTGCTGGAGATGATTTGATTAACTTTATTTACTGACATTCCCTCCGGCTGCTATAAGTAGCATGTTGCTTTGTGAGTCCACAACTTACTTTGCTAACAGCCTAACATCAACAACACGAGACATAGCTGCACACTTAATATTATTTACAGCAGTCGGCCCAGCTCAGCGTCTCTCATTATGCCCGGCTAACAAACAGAGCTAACAGCAGCTACAGCTGGCAGCAGTTTACTTCACTGTCCATCAGGAAAAATCACAGACAGTTGAGGCGGAGCAGCCGGAGGACATCAGAGAGAAAACCAGAAAACATTTCCTCCATAAAATCTGATCCAGTTTCACCAAAATCAGTGAAATAGTTGGTGCTGTGTGGCTCAGTGTCGTACCCGGGGCACAAAGTTACATAGTGTGAGTCAACATGATTTAAAATCTGTTTATGGTCGAAAAGTTCCACCGTGTGCTTCAGACCAGTGTCTCAGACACGGACGGACCCGGAGAACATCGGCCCCCCGGGCGCAGACATGGAAAAGGTCAGCCCTTGAACACTGCTGCTACTGTTTATAGCAGTTTTGCATCTAGGTGACATTTTGCAGGTTAACCGCAGCTGTAACGTGCTGCTGTTGGTTGGAAATGTCAGTGTGAGTCACGCTGATGATGAAGGAGAGATTAACTCCTCCTGTCCAACGCTTCCTGTCCACACTGACAATCCTTTCTATAAATACTACATATACAGTAATCTATTGAGTACCATAAATATATTCTATAAAGCCGTTAAAGGAGGCGAGTGAGGAAAAAATATAAGTCCAGTCTGTGAAACAGGTGATATTTACATAATCAGTGAAAACAAAAGTTTTTGGCAGGTTTTTTGTGTGTTTGTTGTTGTAGTTCTCTTTTCTGCCACACGAGGTTGAAGTGCAACACTGCGCCATATGTTCTAAACAAGAATGGAAGTAAATAATTCAGCTGCCAAAACTCTGTTTGTCCACACCTGCTTCACAGATTAGAACGAGATGAAGGAACACGGAAGGATTATCCTTCTTTCCACCTGTTCTTGAGTCATACACACAGGAGAGAAAACAGTTTAGATCAGACTTTGGATCTGTTGCTAATCATAATGTAGACTGACTGTCTCTATCTGTAGTATGACAGTATGGAGATTTTTAAGAAAGAAAGTAGTCAAGATTAATATTAAAAATCTTTTGACCTCTTTGAATCTTTGGATATATATTATTAGTCACTTCCTACATTGGCTCTGTCTTCAGGGGACCACACACCCTTCGTGACCCTGGACCAGTGTCTGGTCGGCCCAGGTAATTCATGTTCTCAAACCCTGGATAAATAATACGAAACTAATTAGGTGGCACGACAGCTGTATGTCCACAAATGGCCATACTCAGTGTATCTACAGTATAAGGTGTTTGCTCATTAGTCTACAGTGGTTGTGGTGGTGGTCCAACATTGTTATCTGACCTTGTAGAGGCTTCTACATTATATACCGATCTGCTGAGCGGAGACAGCCCTATCCTCAGACCTTGGTTACCATAGTAATGATCTGAATGGCGCCTATTTGCTCAACACAAACATACGGCTGCTCTCAAGAAAAAGAACACTGTCCCTACACTCCATATGTGACATGCAGGAACTAGAGATTTCCCTCATAATTAGATGGATTGGTATCAGTGCGGATGTCAGTACACGTCTTAAACATGACCCTCTAATTAAAAAGTCTCCAAACTTCATCAAGAAATGTTAAATTTACAGGCTGCTAATCGACGACCTGTTGGTTTCTCTGTATCCGCGTCGTCTCACTCTCAACCTGGAAGTTTGTTTAATCTGTTAGCGCTCCGTCTCTTCGTAAAGGTCACACGTGATATTGTTTGATATTTTTAGCCTTTCCTCGCTCTCTGAGCCCCGTGAATATCTGCCGCAATATTTTTCATTACTCCACTCCCCTTGTATCACTTCACTCTGATCCTATTTGAATTTGCTGTTTGAATGTGGCACTCACATAAAATCAAATCTCTCTGGGCTTAGATCGGGTCACTGTTTTCCAAATTCATTGGTTAAAAGTTCACTAATGGTTAAATCAGAGGTCTAAACAGAGGTCACATATAAAATCAGATGTATTTGATGCAGTTGCAGCACCTCAGATCACTGTACATTCATGTTTTTATTGATTTATATTGGTCTCCAGCGTAAGGAGAGAGTTCTGCAAAGCAGAACCAAATAAGCGGACCAATAAGTGTCAAGATTTACATCAAATTATGAATGAACTGATACTAGCAGCATCCTTTTCCTCCTGTCTTGGGAATCACCACAACCTAAATCTGTCAGCCAGCTTCTCCCCAGGCAGTGAGTTTTTCTTTTTATACCTCCCTTTAAGCGTGAAGTTTCTTTTTACCCAAATATTTGCAAACGCAATCTTCTCTCCACCACCGATATACTCCACAAATCATGTAAACTTGGCTGATTTCCTGCTCTAACCATCATATTTGTGCTTTTTCAAGCAGTGGGAGAAAGCCGCTTCCAGACAGGCGCATTAAATCCAATATTTTAACAACTAAACACAAAAGGAAAAATAGTGTTACATGCAGCGATGGCAATGATGGTGTGACGTTAATGACTAAAAATGGCTGCATCAAAGACAGATTAGAGAACGCCTGTTCTAATTTTCTGTCTGAAGTGTTGACGAGCTGACTGTGGCCAGTTCAGTAAAAGCACTAATGAATGTCAGAGTGAGAGTAGACGTCCACATACTGTAGAAATAACAGTGTATTCATACCGAGCCGCCGCCTATCTGTCACTCTTCCCCCTCCTCTCCGGTCTCTTCTTCATTACCTTTCATTCACCTTCCCTTTGTCTTTCGGCGCGGAGCTCTTTATTCTCAGGAGAGCATCTATTCATTTGGCGGCTGGGGTGAGTACACTGTGGTTAGTGAGCCGTCTGAATTAAGGAGGCCGGCTTTTAATCCCCGTTTCACAGTGGAAACAGGCGGTTTCTCTGTGATAGCATAATCACGGAAAGGGCTCTCAGGATTACCAAAAAGAACAGAGGAGATTCAGCGGATCATCGGGGCTGACGCGCACAGTATTTTGTCCCGGTCATGCAGAAATATTCCTGTAGAGCGCATGTCAGGGACGAGGGTCAGCGCTGGTTAAAGGTGTGTCAAAGCGATGGGTTACGATGAAGGCGAGTTGGTTGGTTCACCACTTTAATCCAGACTGAAAGATCTCAGTAATTGGTGGATGGATTGCCATAACATTTTCACTCATGGTCCCCAGAAGATGAACACTAAAACGCTGTTGACCCAAACCTTCTACTATCTGGCTGTACCGGATTTGAAGTTGGTGTTGGAAACTGTTTAAAAACGGGCAGGCACGTTCAAAAACTACAGGTCACCTGGATCATGCTTGCCTTTCATAGGTAGCGATCAGCAGAGCAGGTGTTATTATTTGGAGGTCACATTGGTAACTTTGGCCCTGTCTCATGGATGTTGAAACTCCTCAAGGTGAAGCTTTGACTTTTTCTCCTGGTACAAACTGATCCGGTCTCAAACTTCAGATCAGAGTTTGTTGAAGACGCCTCCGTCAGGTCTCGTGTACAGTGATGTACGTTTGAGAATATTTGTCTGAACTCTCCGTGTCCGCCTGTGATGTGACATTAACAAGGTAAATAGCGGGAGGACAGCTAATATTTAATCACCCTCATTACAGCGTGCAGTAGCTCTAATCCCATCTGAGTGTCTGTAAAAGCTTTTATAGGTAGAGTGTAATTTTGAGCTCAGACAAACATGAAAATACAGGACAAGTCGTATTTTTAAAGCGAGTATAAAGCATATGCACACAAACGAGCACGGGTGCCGTATATCTCGTAGCACCGGGAGTAAAATTCAGCCAATTATTTCACATTTTATCAGGAAATTTCTTCAATCTTTGACAGTTCCGTTCATCCACTCCTCTCCTTTACCTCTCTCCGTGTGCCCTCGTCTCACTTCCTGCCCAGCAGATGGTATAGAACGACTCTTATTAGGCAGAGCAGAGCTCTTTGAAGCTCAAGGCCTGTGTGTGTGTGTGTGTGTGTGTGTGTGTTAGAGAGAGAGAGAGAGAGCGCATGCGTGCTTTATGCTGAACGAGGACATGAATGATGACACGTGTCAAGCGAGCTGCATGATGAACGTGACTGTCTGGTGTGTGTGTGTGTGTGTGTGTGTGTATAAAAGCCTTTCTACCTCTCACAGCGACAAAAAAAAAACGTGTTTGCCTCGATACTTGATTTAACAGCTGCCATTTCAACTCCCACACAGCTATTATATTGGCAGCACACACACACACACACACACACACACATGTATAGAGCCATACAAACAACTGTTGGAGAGCGATGTTCGCTCAATAGATGCAGCGTTGAGGCTTGACCGCTTCTTGTGCCCTCACGGTGAATATTGAGGCTCTTTACCTTGGCTGCATTGTGTTTGATTCTCTTCTTTCACCAGATATTCTTGCAGCACGCCTGAAAGAAATGCACTAAGCTTTCGGAGATTGCCTTATTGACTACAAATCATATTTGATTCTTCTACCGACGCACACGCCAACCTTTGAGTTTGCTTTCTCATCTTACAGACAGCCGATGGTTTCAGTTCGTGCCAGCACGGGTTAAATATCAACTTCTAAAAACTTATGGACAAGCAGGTGAACACAGTGGAGCATTTAGCACCTGGTGGAGACCAAACCAGGATGAAAAGGATCGTAAATATTGGATTTACTTGTATCAGGTCACATCAAATGTCAGATGTTAGCCGCCCGATGAGGCCGTAGACGAATCGTGATCTGTAGCCACAGTTCGATGTCTTTTTCCAAGCTAACCTTCACATTTTCGAGTTACCTTTTATAATAAGCAGTGACCAGTCTAATGTTTAATCGGCATCTTGATGTGTGCCACACCTGTCAGGTGGATGGATTATCGTGGCAAAGCGCTCACTAACACCGATTCCAACCTTTTGTGAGCAAAGAGGAAGTTTTAGATCTTTGACTTTGGAGTGAAAACGGCAGCTCAGCTTGTTTACAATCTGTAATCTTTCAAAAATATGGTTATATTATTCTGTTGAATTGTAATTATATTGATTATTCAAGTGTAAAAGCGCTGACCTTTGCTTTCTTTGCTTTTGGCTGTCCTCCCTTTTTGCAGGTTTAGTGAATCCATACAAATCCCTGTATGTGTGTGTGTGTGTGTGTTGTTGTTGTTGTTGTGTTATAGGCAGGAGTGTAAGAAGCTCCGTGAGGAGCTGAGAGAGGAGCACGAGGAGGACAAGGCCTCGGCGCTGTCTCAGCTGGCACAAAACAAGGAGCAGGAGCTGAGCAACGCCAGGGAGAGCTGGCAGAGGAAAGTGGAGGACCTGCTGGAACAGGTGAGCGAGTGCATGCGTGTTGATCCGACGCCTTACTATGTGGGAGGAATAAAATGACACCCAGTGACGTGTCTTTTAGGGTTTTATGCTCTGTACAAAATTCTTCAGGGAACACAAGATGCAGTGTACAAAGAACAGGCAGAGAGATGATCAGTAGCTCCGGATGAAGAGGACTTTAAGTGCTGATTAAAGATTGTTTGATCTTTTTGAACACAAAATACCCGACGCCTCCAGCTTCCAGTCGATTGGCTGTAATTACACCAGTATTTTTAAAAAAAGAATCAATAGGGAGAGAGGATGAAGATCTGCACCTTCCTGTAAGACCTCCTGTCGGTGCCACGCTGACTTATTTCTCGCTCACACACTCGTTATTTGATGCTGAATACACCGCAGCATGCTGCTGTTGCTAATGACCGCCCGGTAATATTAATGTAGCGTGACTGAGCTCTTTCCTGTGGTCAAACCTTTGCACGCAGATGAACCATGCTGACGGCTTTATTTGTGTCCATCTCCCGCGTGCCGTACGTCCATCAGCTCCCACCCTGTGATTAATGAGTCCTCTTCACGCCTCGCGATCGCCAGAGCCGTGTTTATTTACTCTTAATACTCGAATCGGACGAGCGGTCAATCTCTGATAGATACGCACTGACAGACGACGTGCTGTTTGGAAATTAAATGACGGTCCAGACTATTTTCTTTTTTATCAGTGCCAGTGACGCCTGGCGCTGATGCCTGGCAGTGCCTGAGTTGCTGATCTTAGATTAGCAAATTAGTCTTATTAATCGTAACAGACGTTTCCTCCTGGAGTCTTTAACGAGTTTGGAAATTCTAGAGAAACCTTTAAATAATATATTAACTAAACCAGTAAATCACGTTACTGTGCATTTAGTCAACTACAGTCTTATAATTAAACATCACAGAACAGGAGAGCTTCCTGAATCCGTTAAGGTGGAGCTCGTCGGTGGACGGTTCGGGTTCAATAAAGGCATTTCACTTTTTCTAACAGCGAGCTTCTTGGTTTCTTTATGAGCTTCTACAATCTTATAATATTCAGTCAGGTAAAACTGAAACTTTAGAGACTAAAATAAAATTAAAACTAAAGGTTCAAAACTCAAAATCTGCCTTCAGACTCAACGCTGATATCGACACAGATGTTTGTGAATTTAATCAACGTATGTATCATTTATAGTTTAAATTCATCAGCGCCCTCTTGTCTAATCGCTTATATCAGTGCCAGTGATGCCGTGATGCGTGGGCAGATATTTAACTTAATATGAATATGATTTAACTTCTGCTCACACACCAGCTGCTTCACAGCATGTTTTCAAAAAGTACAACTGTGCATCCGCTTTATAAATAAATATCAGTTTAGACTTGGCAGCAGCACATGAAATCATCACCTCTGCTCGGACTTTAAGAGGAATCTAAATTATGTTAAGAGTGGAAAATGTGTGTGTACAGGTGTAGCTTGTAGTCTCCACCGTGGAGCCAACTCTTCAGCTCTGCAGAGCGTTTTAGCGTCTTTCAGCTCATTGTTTTGATTTTTCGGCTCACAACTTAACTGTTTCTCACAGCTCTCGTCGCCGCTGTTTCTAGTATCAGCTGTTACCAGCTCTGACAAACAGACACAGAGAATGCTTTCACCTTAACAGCTTCATAAAGGTGATAAGGCCCTGATGTTTCTCACAGTTTGTTGCACAAAACAAATCAATGAATGAAGTTTTAAGGAACTCTAGCTGCCTGCGTCACGACTTCTTTCTTTCCAGGTGTTTCCGCCTGAAACATTTCAGAGATCAGGACGAGTAAACGTCTTAATATCAGGATCAGATTTCAGCATATATAATTATACGTTTGTGTTAATAAAGCTATCCAACCTCATGACACATCGTATGACTCATGTCTTAGTCATAATATTGAAATCCAAATTTGGGGTGCAGCTATTGAGGCTGAGCTGCATCGGCTTTCTTTCTTTCTTTGTTGTGCGTATCACGATCCGTCAATATTTATTCCAACAACGTGTTAATAAATGAATCTTTCGAGGTCAGCTGTCCTCACCTGTGCTCAAGGTTTCCCTTCCTGTCAGTCACTTCGCTCCGAGGGACTTCAGCACTTGGTAAAGCAGACAAGGTTATCGTCCCCGGGCGAGAATAACTTTACATCCTGCCAACAAGTGTTGCTGTTTCTCGAAGGAGAGGACACGTGTGATCTTCACACAGCAGCTGGTTGACCTTTCCGTAGGTCACTCGAATAACGGAAGCAGTGCTCCGTTTTCCAAGTTCCTGTTCCTTATCAAATCTGCTTCATTGGAACGAGCGCTGCCGAATCAAGCTTATACAAGGTTGTGCTTTTGTCTCTACACTTTCACAAACATTCATTGTCTTAAGCTGTCTAGACAGACTCATTTGGTAAATTATGCTGCTTCCTTCCAACAATGAATTCTCATGCTCAGTGCGCTCCAGCATTAGCTCTGTTTTATCAGAACTCAGAACAATTTGTTTACAAAAAAGTAAACTTTATGGCTCAAGGCTTTAAAGAAAGATCATATTTGTTTAAGCCTAATTGATAGCCACCCCCTCTTTGCCCCCTTTCTGCAACATAAAGATCCCCAGAGAACGTCTGGTTCTTCCGGCACCGCCGACTCACTTTCATTTTAATATATATATACATGTATGCAAAGGTGCAAATGCAGCGCCTTGTTGAACTTTCTCCCTCTCCTCTCCAGATCTCCCTGTTGAAGCAGAGTCTGGAGATGCAGCTCTCCCAGTCACAGTCGTCGCTGCAGCAGCTGCAGCATCAGTTCAGCCAGGAGAGGGAGCACCTGAGGATGCAGCTGGACGAGCTGCAGACGGAGCACCAGCGGCGGCAGCAGCGTCTGCAGGAGGTCCACTGCTGCTCCATGCAGGACATGGAGCACGCCAGGCAGAGAGACCTGAAGGTAGGAGGTGGCAAACACGCACACACACAGCGACAGTCACAGTTTACTCTTCAAAACACACCGTGTGTGTCCTAACAGATGTGTTCCTTCACGTCATAAAACATCTGCAAAGCTGCGGCTAGCAGACTTTTATCTGGCACATTGTGTCACCAACTGTCAGTTTCCTGCAATAACAAGAAACCAAAACTAGATTTCTGAGGCCAGAACCGATCAGCGCTCATCTCACTGAGTCATTTTTATCAAGCATTTCTTTCACTGAGGAATAAAACGACGAGCTCACACTGCGGAGCAGAGCTCGTCCAGACAAACACGCGAGCTGTCTGTGACGCTGACGTGTCGGGAAGAGACATCTCTTCATGTGGTCGGGTGAACTTCAGCAGCTAATCTGAGCTGGTGTGCTTGTTTTGATACATTACAACCTGAAAGAAACTTTCTCTGTCCTGTACTGATTAGAGTGAGTCAATAACTCTGAGCTGCTGATCTGAGATGAGCAAATTAGTCTCATTAATCGAAATAGACATTTCTTCCAGGAGAGCCAAAAGTTTAAATAATCCATTACACTTTAACTGAACCTGTAAATCCATTTTAGTCAAGTAAATCTCTTCAGATGATAAAATATGACTGAAAACAAGTGCTCAATCCGCCTGAGGGCGTTGCAGCTCCTGGAGGATCCCATGCCCAAAGCTAGATAGGCTATGTAGTCCCTGCAGTGGTTTTTCTGGGTCTCCTCCCAGTTGGTCGTGCACCAAACACCTTCATATTTAGATACCTGAACCACCTCAGCTGACTCCTCTCGAAGCGAAGAAGCAGAGGCTCTACTCTGGCCGAGCCACCCAGTGGAGGAAGCTTATTTCGCCCGCCGATCTCATTCTTTCGGTCACTACCCAAAGCTCATGACAACAGGTGACAGTTGGAACGTAGATGGACTGGAAAATCGAAGGCTTTGCCTTCCTTCTATCCCTCAACGGTCCGGTACAGCGTCCGCACTACTGCAGGCGCCGCTCAAACCCGCTGGGCCATCTCACGCTACATTTACCCATCACTCATGAACAAGACCCCGAGATACTTCAACTCCTCCATTTATGTAAGACAGTACGTGCCAATACAGATAATATCGTCCGATTTCAGTGACTCTTGTCAAAAAGCCATGCTGCTATTTGCCAATATTTTTGGTGCAATCAGAAATCAATACACACAGCAGCCTCAGAGGAATACTGCAGGTTGATTTGGTGCAAAGCTCCAAGACAAAGACCGTGCTCTGAGGTAGAAAACCTCTCTCAATATATCATTTAAAATCATAATTATATGCAAACAGTGTAGATATTTTAAACCAGCACATGCACCATGAGCTGCTGCATTCATGCCATCTCCTCTGCCGCTTAGAGAAGCTCCTCAGGAGAAGCCAACCATGACATTTTAATCCAATAGAGCTCTGTCAGAGTCAAGGTTAGACTGGCAGTGAGTCATCACCATCGTTACTCACTCTCACTGACAGCAGCCAGCCCCTATACCAAGACGCTATACTGACATCTCTGTTTCCTCTTCATGATGTCAGAATATGCATGCACAAACACAACATACGCACTCCGCAAGGTGCCAAGGAAATGTTCTTCAGCGCTAATCCTTCCATTTCACAGTCAAGGTCGATTTGGATCAGCTATACATCACATTTCCAAATCCCTTTTCCGGCTCGGACGGGCCCAAATTCTATTATTGCTTTCGGCAGAATGGAGGTCAGGAAGCAGCGTCCTTATGATGTGCTTTTTGGCAACTCCTTAAGTACAAATGTGGAGAAAGAATATCACCCCTGAGTCACACACGGCACTCATTATTTTCCCCGTAAAACCAAAGTGACTGCTCGAACAAACACCTCTCCTCCCTGCTATCTTCCTCTTCCTCCTCCTCCTCCTCCTCCTCCACTCGTTTCCTCTCTCCGAAGCAAACGCACACGGTAGCCGGCGCTCATTCCCCTCGGCAAAATCACAAAACTGATCAACTTTTGTGTCAAATATTCAGGCTATTCTCTCTCCTGTCACAGTCATAGCTAATAAGCAGGGAAATAAAGTGTTAGAAGCTTTACGGAGGGCTTTTTATGGTGGCGGGGTGTTTATATTTCTGTCAGCAGTGCAGGGAGAGAAAACTCAATTACCCAGAGTGGAGGCTTTAGAGGGATGTGTACGTATGTGTGCGTGTGTGTGTGTGTGAATGGGAGGTACATTCAGATTGTCAGGCGTTATCTGCTCACAGTTTGCAGTCGGTGACATCCAGGAAGTAATAAAGTTTCTACAAATCAGCGCTACGCAAACACATTCAAGTAACCTAATTTAGCTTCTCCAGCTTCCCCCGCTACCCAAAACCTTCAAACAGAAGCAGTGAGCAATTGACAGCTCATTGATTTGCTCATCATCTTTTGTCTTACTTGTCTTATTTCTCAGACTCGAGCTCACTTTGTGTCGCCTGCACGCTTTCCAAATAAAATCAAGATTATACGGATCAAAAAAACAAACAGTACAGTCCCCTCGTCTTCTCAGCCGTGCTCCACTTTGTTCCAGACACTATTTGATTTCGTGCAGACTTTCGTTATCCCCAGAGGATGAATCATTTCGGTCTTTATTGTCCCACACGGGTACTTTGGCTCGTAGCATGGAAAAAAAATAAACACATCATGTCTATCAATGAGTCTCATTCATTAGTAGAACTAAACAACACACACACACACAACAGGAGTTAACACTGAGTAAAATGATAATTAAACACAAATTAAAACGGGAAAAAGGAATATAAATAGACAAATGTGAAATACAGAGGATGTAAAATTAAATGACTAGAGTGCAAGTTGATAAATAAGTCGCCTCGCCTCAGATATCCAACTGCCACACTGACGGAACCAGCTCACAGTGTTTACTGAAGATTTCAGAGGTGTTGACAGTCGCAGCCATTACCTGCAAATCTAATGACTAAATAGCATGTTAGCATGATAGTATGCTAAACTAAGACGGTTTTTGGATTATTGATAGCGCCGACCGTTCAAAGAGATTTTAAAACACACACTGCCAACTAAAATACAGACTACTAATCCTGGACTGGACTGGCGGCAGCTGAGAACCAATGAGCATTCGATTGTCGCCCCACATGGCGAACCTTTACCTCAAAGCACTGACTCACAGAGCTTCTAGACTACTAGTCTTATTAAATCTGTAATACATTTTTATGAGGTAATAAAACCAAAATCTTGGTCGGATTCTCTAAATCAGCCACTGATATTATTGAAATCTTGGGTGCTACAAATCAGGACCCAACTTATCTCACTTGTTTTCTCTGATCTGAATTTTAAAGCCCGCGTGAACTGGAATCGCTCCAGCGTGCAGTCTTTTCTCGCGGGTTATACATTCCTTCATCTCTAACAGGCTCCACTCGTGTGCTGCCGCCCAAGAAAGCTTTGAATAAACTGAAGATCATCTTAATGCAGCAGCCGAGTGCTGACTAAGACCAGGAGAAGAGAACATGTTAGACCTGTTTTAAAGTCGAAGCTCCAGGTTAGTTTAGGCATTAAGATTCAGCTCTTGGGTTTTAAATCACTCAACAACCCGAGTACATATCAGACATGCTTTTTTTAAACGCCTCAGTTCCTCCAGCCTCCAGTCTTGGAGTTGTCCTCGGGGTCGGGGATTAAGACCCGTGCCGAGGCAGCTGGATCAGACCCGAGAGCCACCAGCTCACTTCATGTCTTTGTGCGTTTATCTCACCCACTCATCAGCATCATCCCTTTTTTTCACTCAGCTAAATGAATTCAGGCAACAGCGAAGTAACGAATATTGACCCTCCGGTAATGGAATGAAGATTGAACAACGAGGCACACGAAACGGCACCGAGACGAGCGAGGACGAGGCGAATGTAACAACATTACAGTCAATTTGTAATTATAGGAGTCGCTAGGATTAGGAGTAATTAATGTGCTCTCTTTAATTAAAGGAATAAAAGGTATGGTTTTTACTGACCCACGGCACATAAAGACCGCTGATCGATACCAATGAATAAGAGAGATTAGTGGCTTTTAAAACTCACTTTATCACACTGTAAAAAAAAAATCCTCTCCCTGGAGTTTCACACACATCTACTTGTGTTTTTACTTGCTCCCTCGACTCACAGGGTTTGATCATAAGCTATGGTATTGCACTGAAACTGGTGGCACTAAATCATGAAGGAATGATCAGTTAGTTTCAGTCATGCGTGAGAAATAAATTGCCAGATACGAGGCGTTTTGAATTTTAAAAAACGGGATGTGACGTTCGTTAAATAGTGTCAAATGAGAAAGAAAAAAGATCTTCTGGTCCGTGACTGTTCTTGATTAAACGCTCATTTCACTGAGTGTGAGGCAGGTGTCTCAGTTTGAGATTTATAGATCAGGTGTGTAAGTTACAAATGGGCTTCTAAGAGCAAGGCGTTTTAATACTCAGCGTACTTCAAGTATAAATCTAAAACAGTTTTATGAAGGTGGATGTGGAGGTCAGGTGGAGGTCAGGTGGTCCTGTATGGCAGGAGGAACTAACAGCCTCATTGGAATACTCAACATTTTCAGTTAAATACAACGTGGACAACATTATTATCCGTCCGCTCACAGAGATCTTGTCCTTAATGGACTGAAACATTTTGTTTTGCTTTCGGAGCGTTAGCGTAAGAACAGCTCGGGCGCCTCGTCAAACGAAACGGAGACTGCTGTCCGCGGCCGACTCAGAGCGAGGTTCATTTGAATATTCAGAGCTTCACTCTTCATTCCATGAATCATTTCCCAAAGGCATCACATACTGCCGAATTAAAATGCCACAGATGTTGCTGTCAACCTTCTATGAATATCATTTTTTTCCTCGTTGATGGGTTCTGGTTATAATTCGCAAAATGGCATCTTAATATTTGACTGGAGAAAAAGAAACGGGTTAAACTCAGTGTGAACAGCAATTTTCTTGCCTACGGTGGGGAGCTGTCGTAATGAAAACCAGATCTCCGCTCTGCTGCTGCGTCTTATTCTTTGATATTAAACATTTAATATGATCAATCTGTTAGTAGCATATTAGTAGCAACATTTAAGCCTTAATATAATGTGAACAGGTGAGTTGTATATAAATTCACCCTCAGTACAGTTGTCATGAACGGGGAAATTAGCTACAGAGACCAAAACGTGTTTATTTCTGCCGTGAAGTTGGACATTTGAACACGGGGACTTGTGAACTTCTATCGAGCTGAGAGCAGCGCCGTTTGTGAATGTTTCTCCCAAAAAGTAAAAACTATATTTCCAATAAACCCGCTGCTACAAACACGCACATAAAATGTGGATCCTCACACATCGACAACAGCTTTTCTCCTGCCAGGATAAACGTTCAGCTGCCAGCAGTGTAATGTTAGCAGGTCTATACTGTGTGTGTGTGTGTGTGTTGTGGCAGCCCTCCAGTCAGCAGTGCTAATGCCTGATACTAATACTGTGTATATAAGTGCTTGTCAGTTTTCATTGCTGGTATTCTAACATGTTGTTTGTTAAATTCCTGTAACGGAGCCAAAAACAGCTGCATCACACTAACTCAACACAGTGTAATTAATCAGCTCGTTAAGAAAATATATATGCAATTAACAAAACCGTGTTTAGTTTTCTTGTTTTTCCTCCGCAAAAATAGAATTGTTAATTGACACAAGCACAGAAAACTCAGAGGTTTCATCTTAGGCAAAGATGACCTGAGGAGGGCCGAATGACGCCTGAGTGTACAAACAGCACCCACCTGTCAATCAGATTATCCACACTGTTAATCCTGCATAACTTTAAGCCTTAATATAATGTGAACAGGTGAGTTGTCATGAACGGGGAAATTTGCTTTTTGGCTCTATAAACTTAAAGATTCAAGATTCTAGATATAAAAGCCTCATTCACTGTCGCAGAAACACTTCTTATTTTCATTTTTCCATAAATCTAACACACTGGACCTTAAATTTCATCAGATTCAAGTTGATGAAGCTCAGTTCAAAGTTCAGTGAAGGCCGCACTGAGCAGAAGTCCTTCGCTTTTATGAGCAAACCTTTAAGGAAACATTTGAAAAGAGGCTTTAAACTCGAGACATCTGGCTGTATTTTAACAAAAGAGGAGACCTTACCTTCTTCTATCCACACAGACTCCTCCACCATACGGCGCCTTCAGACTGGCTGCACAGGAATCCATCAGCAGACCTTTTGAAGAACATCTTTTATTCACATTTTTAGTTTTACAATTCATTTTAACGCTGAGGTGAAACCGTGCAGTAGAAGCGGTAATATATATTTTTCAGTGCAGTTTAAGTCAGTGTATGATGATTGGCCAGTTTCTCCTTCAGGCCTTGAAGAGGATTTAAAATGTTGCTTCTCTATCTGCCTCGGCCTCACTTTCATTTTTATATCTCTCTTCCTTCTTACTTTTCTCTCCCACTCCATCGTCTCCTCCTACGTCTTAAACTTTTCATCAACAAATTATCCTCTTTCTTTCTACCCGACTTCTTCCTCGTTTTGCTTCACACTCTCTCCCTCCGGCCCACTCCCACTCTCTGTTTTCCTCTTTCTTCCTCTCCTCCTGCTCTCTCTTTGTTTCCTTCTTTCTGTCACCCTCCCTTGTTCCCTTCACCTCCCACCATCCCTCTCATCTCTCCATCAGGAGCTGGAGGAGCGTCTCCGCCATCATCACCACGCAGAGCTGCAGTCTCTCAGAGAGGCTCACCGCCAGAGCATCGAGACGCTCAAACAGCAGTCGGAACAAGAGCTGCAAACGCTGCGCTTTGAACTGGAAGACGAGGGCAAAGCCATGCTGGGTAAGGCCTTACAGTCTGTGTGCGGTCTGTTTGTGTGGTGTGTGGAGGCATGCATTAAAAAGATTCAACTCACATGATCCTGCGGCACATTTCCTTTGTCAACAAAATGCACAGATTTGGGTTTTTGGTCACAATGTGCACTGATTTCACTGTGGAAGGTGACGTCATGCTGCAGGAAAACTCCTGAGAAGTCCTTTCATGACGTGAATAGAGATGAGACGCAGAAGTGCTCGTCAGTTACACGTTAACATGGTTTAAACATACAAAACATTTACAACAAGAGGCACGGTCTGCGACGATTCTGCAACAGAATCCTGATGAGCCAGTGTAGATTTAGATTTTCACGTTAACATGCAACTTTATAGAAGAAGTCAAAGGAATATAGCTTATTGCGATGCTTCTGTCATTTGTTTACTTTATTTCAAAGTCAGTATTTCATATTCTCACATTTGCTCACATGAATATTGTCAATAACTACCAAAGAAAATCCCAGAGAAAGATAAATTTCATATCATGGCCACCTTGGAAGCCCTCTCCCTCTGTAATAATGCATCGAACATAAAGACATACAGATATTCTTTGCACTGTGACTGCTTTCTTTCCATACTAAGCCGGTGCAGTCTGTGAGAGTTTGCATGCAGTATAATGTGACGTAGAAACAACAGCGTGTGAAGAACAATGAGAACATCAGCAGAAACGTACAGTAAAGATCGAGCGGCACAGCTGGGAGGTGCAGTAAAGTCAGTTTTCAGTGCTAACACACCGTCGTGCTGTGAAAAATGGTCTTCCATTAACCTTCATGTCATGGTCCTGACACCGGAGAGCCGCTTCCATCTATCTCTCACTTCCCACATCCTGACATCCTTTTATTAGCCCTTTCTTCTCTTCATCTCTCTCTCCCTCTCTTTGCTTCATCTGCAGACAGCGGTCAGTCCGGTCCGGTCTGAGTGAAAGCTCAGCCGTCTTTCTCTTTTTTTTTCTGGCCTTTTTAAATTGGTCTTATATTTAAATAGAAAGCTACTAGCAGTGTGTGTTCCCTCTCAGCGCTTCTCCGAACCATTAGACTGGTTGCAATGAAAGGTGTTCATTGGAGTGTGGATTAAAGGCCACAGCTGAAGCATTCTGCTTTATGTGCAAAATAAAAAAAAGAAGACTTTATTTATTTATTTCGTCATAAAAATGCCTCTGCATCTAATGAGCACTTTTTCACAGCCGGACTAGAAGTTAGGAGGAAAGATCCTTGAATCTTGGAATGTGCAAATGAGCTTTGTTTCCTCGTGTGAACATCTTCTTGATGTCTCTGTGTGTCTTTTACACTCAGCCTCTCTGCGATCAGAGTTGAACCACATCCACGCGTCAGCCATCGAGCACCTGAGACAAACCCACCAACAGGAGTCAGCTGCTGCCAAGATGGAGCTGGAGAAAACGCTGGAGAACAACCGGACACAGGTAAGACCTCAGAGGCAGAGAGGACGGCTTCTTCACAGGTGAAAATCTAAAACCGTCCAGTACAAGACGCTGAACTGACCCCCGATGAATTACCTTCTGCACAGACAATGAACAGCGTTTCTTATTTTCCTCTTCACATTTCATCAGACTGAAACACAGAGAGCGAGCCGCCTCACTGAAGCAAACCTTTGTGATAAAACCAGACCAGACAGCGCAGTTCGTGTTAATCATTTATATGCTTTATTATATATCACTGCACTACAGTGATGGAAGCAGATGTTGTCAAATCGAGTAACGTTGACCTGCCTCTCCTCCTCCTCCTCCTCCTCCTCCTCCTCCTCCTCCATGCTGCTCTGTGTGTGCGGATCGCTCCGGCTCATTTTAACCTCCGATGGTTACGGCAACTGTGCTTTGAGGTCAGAGGTCGTCTGAGGGCAGGCGGCACACGGCGTCCGCAACACAACAGAGCGGCGATGAATCTGTTAACGCGGTCCGATCCACACAGCAGCAGCAGGACGCGGTGAAGCTGTTTGTCGCCCGCAGCTTTTTCATCCTGCAGCTCCTTCTCGTTCGATTCGTGTTCAGGACTGATCCGCTGCCAAAAAGAAAAGCTGCTCTGAATATCCATTGTCTTGTTTTGTAAACGCGTTAGTGATGGACTAACCGGGGTGACCGATAAATCTCCTGCGGCTGCTTCACAATAAAAGCCACGCCGTGCTTCATCAGTCGAGCGCTTTTAATGTGAAAGAGCTAAATACTTATACTAAATATAAAGTCGTCTCAAAGACGAGCTTTGATTTGATGAGAATCTTCAGCGTTGTAATTAATTGATTGAACGATTTGGATGTGGAAAAATCAGGACGAAGGCGATTTGAGAGATGTTGAGTGCTTCACACAACACCTGCTGCTGGTTCACACACACACACACACACACACACACACACACCAGCCGGCAGGCTACCCGCTCACCATCTCCTCCAACTAATTACCCCAAACACTCCGAGTCCGTCTCTCATCACCTCGCGATACAGATGTTCTAGCAGAGGAGCACAGCTGGTTGTCTTTAATACCCCGACACGCCGCCATCAGTCCCTCTCATCTTTAGCTGCCAAGCTAACAAGGAGTCAGTAAAGGCTAACAGTGGAGCGTCAGAGTCTGAACTGTCTGTCAGTCATGAGCTCGTAGTAAATGCAGCAGAGTTGTAGCTCACAGGCCGTCATACAGCTGTGACCTTTGAACTGTCATGTGAGGAGAAGCATCTCCCTGTTTCTGTTCCCGACGTATGTATTAGTGTAACTGAAGGAGAGATGCTGCAGGATGTTTATTTTTAAACCGAATGACTTTTCATTTTTAGCTCCGGCTCCTGCAAACACTTCTCAAATCCCATCGTACCCATCACGGATCAACCGCTTTAACAATTCAGCTCAGGCGCTGCTACTTTTTATCAAGTATTTCTGATAAATAAAAACTTTCTGGGCGTCCTTCACTTTATTTTAAAGAGGATTTTAAAGGTGACTGGCAAAGAATCAGGCACGAGTATTTGAACCGGGAGCGTTGCAGTTATGTTTTGTGTCTTTGATAGGATAGGTTTGGATATCTTGATTTGATAGTGACTTCATCCTTTCTGTCCTTTCACCATCTGCTGTTATCTCACTTTGTGCTTCAAAACGATCGAGCGGATTTCGTGACACGAGCTGCACAAGCTGTCCCCCGGCGAGTAAATTTACTTTTGGGGTAATAGAGTTAACCTCTTCCACCGCACCTCTGCCTGAAGAGTTATTTAAGACGCAGCTCAGCACAGTGTTATTATTTTTTCTAGCCGTAAATCTTTGCTTTGTTTGGGCACTTATTTGGGTATTTAAGTTTAGTGTATAAGTACACGGAGTACATTAGTACATAGTACATTACATGGCCTTGGTGCAAAATGTAACAATTTTTGACCACTTGAAAATTGGTAAAAACACCACATGAAGACACAAAACTTCTTCCAAGAATTACTTTTCAGTGATTGCATGGCGAGCACTTCACTTCTGGAGACGACTCCGTATCCCTCTTGCTGTCAGAGTAACCTGGAAAGCCAAACATCGTCTGAACACTCTCGGTTTCCAGTCTGTGGCTGTAAATTTTCATGAGGCTGCGATTATCTTAGAGGTCAAGTTTTTAACTGCAATGAAATGGCTACTATGGTAACACATGAATACTTTCCAGCCATACTCAGTGCATGCAATTCAAATAATGCTTTAGGAGAAACTCGGTATGTAAAAATATTCAAATACTGTAGAAAATAACATTTAAACTGAAAGTTTTTGCCAAAAGCTGCATCGGATTACCATAAACTGGGCATGTGTGTAAAGAGGAGACGTTTGGAGACATTTGTAGCATTGTTTAGACTCCTTACTTTCAAGTCAGCATGACCTGGTTGGGACCTGAGGTCGGCTAGTTTCAGATGAGGCCAGTTAGCTGCTACAACCTCTGAAAGAAGACAGTAATGTTGGCCACATATCTTTTTTATGTATTAATATTAAAATGCGAATCGCACGTTTCAGTTCGGAGACGATGAGAGTTTGTGTTGACACGAATTCCTTGTTTACTACGTCGGAGCGTTAATGACACATGAACTGAAACTTCCTGAGTTGAGTCATCAGAGTGGAAGAGCTCCGAAGCAGACAGTCGTCACGCTGTGCTAAATAATGCTTTCATACCTCCAATTACTTAACAGACGGGGAGGAAGGGGCTGATGAATGGGTGTGTGTGTGTGTGCGTACATTGTCATCCGTCTCCCTGGAGATACTTACTGTAAACTTGTTTGATCTAACGGAGCTGCCTGATCAATTATCACATCGTCAGCGTCTCCTTTAAAGATCCGCTCCGTTCTGTTTCCACGACGCTGTTCTGATGTTGTTTTTAAGCGTTCGTGACAAAGCGTTTCTTTCTTGTGTTTGCCGGAAGCTTCCACTCTGAACTTGGAATTATTATTTTTATCATCATGTGAAGTATCTCGGAAGTGCTGTCATTTTCCCTTACGGCTCTCGCGTTCCTCGTCATTCTTTGTCTCTACTTTCTTGTCTGGCGTTAAATCTGTAGTTGTATTTGGAATGACACAGATATTATCTAAATGAATTTATAGGTTTGACAGGTGATTCGGTCATCCTACAGCCTACAATAGTACTATTATGATTGCTAAAAGTAAACAAGACAAAGAAATGAGTATTTCCTGTTTACTTCTGCTGTGAAGTTTTTAACATGGGGACTTATGGAGTACTGACTCCCTTCTGGAACCAGCCTCAAGTGGACATCTGCAGTGGCTTCACTTCACAGCCACGCAGGCTGCAGCTCGGGTTATACAAACTAGTGCTAACTAACTCTATAATACACTATGAGTCATAATGGATATTGAGAAAATAATGTCCTCCCGTCATCTTTGACATTTATTTTTTCCATTTTCAGTAGATCAAGAAATCGCACCCCAATTCAGTCGAGTCACTTGATAAATATTTGAACGCCTTATTTATTTTTCAGAGACTTGAAAATGAGAATAGGGAGGCGGCGGCGGCGGTGGAGAAATGGTGCGCGCGCTCCTCCTTCACAGGGGCTGTTTGTTTGGGAGCGGAGGGGGAAGCGAGACGGCGATGACAGAGTGACAGACGCGGCACGAGAGAAGAAATAAAAGCTCCGAACCTGCAGTTTCATCTCGCCGCTCGTGTGCGAACAGATATCTGCTCTCATTCGATTACACCTTGAGAAAAGTCCCTGCGCTTTACGTACCCTTCACATCATCCCCAATGCCCTGAGAGGAACCAATATCAGTTTATTTTCTTCTCTCTTTTATTCTGCCGGCTTTTGTTTAATCCCCTTCTTGTTCGCTTGTTTGTTTTGTTCCTCCTCTCTGCGCGGAATAAAGCCACAGTTTGATGAGACGGATGGTGAAATGAGTGTATGAGTCATTAAAGATTAATCTGCCCTGTGTCCGTTGTGCTTATTCGCACCAGCAGGTTTATTGACAGCAAAAAAACCAGCCAGTGACGTTAAATCAAACGTTTAGAGAGAGACAGATAGTCGGGACGGGCGTTTGTGACCATGAGGTGATTATACAAGATTATGGCTTTTGGATATGTGAACGTAGCCCTTGGCACAAACTGTTATGGTGGCGAGCTGTGTTAGATTTTTGCAGTGAGGGCGTCATTAGTGGACAATAACTCAACAGTGTTTAATCTAAATATGATGGAGCTAAGTGGCTCTTGACTGGGAACCTTCAGATCACGTCTTTGCTTCTTTATTCAAACGTCTGATCATAATGATCAATTTGGCAAACAAGCTGCACTCTGCTTCCCATCGTGACGTGGATTTTAACACCGGACTGGGCTGTTTTTACATGCTGATGGCTGGATGATGACAAGATGAAACAGGATGCGAGTCTCTGTTTGGATTTTTGAAGTGATTTTCCTTGAAATGTTGTCAAAGTTCACGCAGAGTAAAAAAAAAACGGATCAAAATCTCTGAGAAGAGCCAAAGAATCCTGCACATTCTGCCGCTCGTACTCATTTTATTGACCAAATATAAGTTACACCTGGTTACAGTTGGTCCTTAACTTGCCTAATTTCCTAAAACAAAAACTCAAACAGCAGGAAACTGGAGGTTTTTGTTGGGGACTACTTCCAGCGGTGGATTAATACACATTTTCTGCTCTTGTAGCATCAGGATGGTGTGAACGGACTGAACCGAAATAAACTGCAGTTACATTTGATTATATAAATCAATACTAGTTTGTGGGATCAATTCAGTCATGCTGGATTTCTCAACAGTAAGAAAAAGTTTTGTTTAGAAGTAGTGAGTCACGTCGTGCTGGGCTCATTGTAAAGTCAGGCTCTCCCACCCTGTCGACAAAATCACTTGTTCATTTTCTCCCTTTCAAATCACGACTAATATAAACTTTCAGATCTTTTGTCTGATCTGCAGCAGCTCTGCAGCGGGGTCATGAGCAATCTGGATATTTGGTCACTGGATGAATGAACGCCATTCAGTGATTTGGAGGGAGCTGATTCACTGAAGTTTTTGTCATATTTGTGAACGACTCGAATCTTTTACAGCCAGTACTCAGGATTCACAGAGTGGGAGGCGAGCTTCCCCAGGGGGGCTACAAACAGTGTGAGGGGCGGCTCAGTGAGAGGAAGTGAAAATACATCAAGGAGTTCACGCAGAACAGCCTAAATGTGCATGATTTGGTTAAAGAGTTAGCTCGGATAGAGTATTTTTTCTCACTTTCCCAGAGTCAGACGTTGTGTCAAACAGCATTAGGCTATGTTGGCTCAATTTTTGAGTACCTATGGGGTGAAATAAGATAATCATGAGCCTGTAGTCGTCCAGGAATCGAGCGAAGGTCAGAGCTTTGATTAAAAACTGTTTTTTTTGTTTCCTCCCAGGAGCGTGAGCTGTTGGGCCGGATCACTGAGCTGCAGGAGGAAGTCTCCAGGAGGAAGAACCACATCGCTCAGCTCGACCACCAGATCCACACGCTCAACGAGAACATCAGCACTCTGACTAAAGAGCTGGAGCTCAAGGGCAAGGAGGTGCTCAAGATCCGCAGCGAAGCCAATCAGCAGATCAGGTATGACAAAATAATGGTGCAGACTTCTCTTCATAGCCAGCGCAGAGAGTTTGATCCTTCCTGGGAGCTCTTCTGATTTGGTTTTGTCCAGTAACACTTGAGTTTTATCACCACTGACCTCCAAAACCTGTTCAAACACGTCCTGGTTCACATAAGCATTCAGACTGTGTGAAGTGGCGTCCTGTAAATCCTTTAAATCAACACTGCCGTACTTTAAAATAGAGATAGATCGGACTTTGCATCCTCGTCTCACACACACATACGCAGGCACAACTAAAGCAGCAGAGACCTCTTTGTGTTCACAGTGCAGTTTATCTTAATGCACTGTAACCTGGCAACCAAACTACTGAATGTTTTCCTCGTGAATTCAAAGGGACGGTCCTTGAGTTCTTTTATTTTTCATCTTTCTTTGCCTCCATTTTGTGTCTGTGTTTTATCCTCATACCTGTCAAACAGCATGTCGATTAGGTGATGGGGAAAAACTGAAAACAACCAGTGCTGAACTAGAACGATTTTAGAGGTGGTGTGGTAGCAATGGAAAGACAAAATTAGACACCCAAGAAACAAGAAGACGTGATCGCAGAAGATGTTTCTACTGGAGCAAAAATTCACGTTTATCCCAACACTTCCCCATTACTCCCAATACCCGATCACAGAGAGAGAGAGACGGGATACCGGAGGGAGAAACAAAGATCCTCGGGAGTTGCTAGCTGGCTTACAGCTAATGTTTGTTGCAGTTGTTACGTTGACTGTTCGGGGCAAATCAGCACAAACTGAACCGAACGGTCAAACTCAAACAAACGATACAAGCTGAAAATGATCTGTCCATGAACAGGAATTCATCATTTGTGATTTCAGGGTAGGTCACACATTGTAGCTTTTCTTTGACAAACAACTGTAGTTGTCATGTACGAATTAAATCAACGGTTCTCAACCTTTATGCCCGACACTGTTCAGGAATTACTGGAATAATGATAATGTATTTGCACACAGATAAGAACAAGAGTTTATTAGATTTTTTAGATTTAGTGAAACAGTCAACATGCGTCAGGCCTAAAAGAATAATAATAAATACAAACACATTCTCATCAGGTAACTGGGCCTCTTGTCCCCTGTGTTAAATGTCATGTCACATCACTGAGAGCTGCCACTTCATTTTATTTTATTTTATTTGGCAATGATCTTGATCTGGTTGAGAACCGCTGGATTAAACCAAGGAGATACAGTGTGTTATTAGACATGTATTTGATCCTTTGAGCTAGCTTTTCCCCCTGCTTCCAGCCTTTGTGCTAAGCTAAGCTAATCACCTCCAGCGTCGTATTTTAACGTACAGATACAAAAACGGTGTCAGTCTTCTCGTCTCGCTCTGGGTGAACGTGAATGTCAGAGAGTAAGAACAGAGTAGCGACACTGAGAACGTTAATAAAACATTATCCCTGACATTTCAGGATTCAGGACACACACACACACACACACGCTGACCCCTTCTCCTCTCGGTGGCCTCTGTCGTCAGCGCATCCTGCTGAATTCGACTTCTCTTATTCCATTCGAATGACGATAGTTTCTGCAATCCGTCTGCCCGCTCCTGGCCCGAGGAAAACACACGCCGAGATGAAAGCGAGGGAGTAGAACCAAACAAGGCGAATCGGTGTCTCCTGCTGTCGTTGTGTCCCTCTCTCTCTCTCTCTCTCCTCGATCAGTGTCGGGAGCCTATTGATCAGGAGATGCGAAGGTTATTTAGGGTAAAAGCAAAATGGAATCTGAAATCGTGTTGTTCCCTGCGGCGTGTTATGAATTTTTTAGTTCTGTATGCCTAATGCGGTCCAGCTCCTCATTAGAATCAATCTGTAGGCATGGATTTATGCGTGTGTGTGTGTGTGTGTTGAAGGTTTTTCCACATGTGCGTATGTTTGACGGCTGCTCCCATGCAGCTCCTCTATCGTTAATTCATGCGCTCTTAGCTTTTCATATGCGTCCTCTCCTATCTCGCTCGCTCGCTCTCTGCCAGGCAGGCCCATGCGCAGCACATCTCTGCTTCTGTTACGTAACTCCTCGTCTGAATCCTGGTCACAGGGATAAAAATAGGCTGATAAATAAATAAAGAGGAAGCAGAGAGAGAGAGAGAGAGAGAAGATGTGCACCCCTCAGGGGGAGTTGGCCCAGTCAGAGTGAGAGGCAGACAGACATCCATGTTTCTCCTCCATCCTCCTCCTCTCCCTCACATCAACCCTTTTCTCCTCCTCTTTTAATTACAATCATCTTTTATCCCAAATTTCCGTCATCGTCATCTTTCCTCCTGTAGAAAAACCTAAATTTAACATATTTCTCACTCGTTCCGTGCACGTGTTTGACATGCGTGTCATATTTTGAGCTTTAAGCCGTACCACATTTATGTTACATTATTGTCTCATCGTATTCTGCAACGTACAACAGTCACGTCACACATCTATCTTAATTACATTCACACCGGGTATGTTTTCATGCAATTATGTTCGAGGAATTCGTTCTGTGCATCTGCCCCCCCCCCCCGTCTTTCTAATCTCGCCACCGTTTCCTCGGTGGAACAATCCATTATGTTCGCTTCTCCTGGGAGAGACGGACGGAGAAGGAGAGAGAGATGTCTGCAGGTCCTGATTAAGTCTTAAAGGGAACTGTCACCCGATTTAAAAATAAATAAATAAAGTTTAGGATGGTTTTTTTTTTGGACTCCATACAAATTACTTCATTAACCGGAAGGGATTTTAGGATTTCACCTGATATGGCGTAATTGTTTGTTTGTTCATCTCATGGAAGTTTACAGTTTGTAACTAAATACACAAAAATATCAGCATGAAGGTAAAGAATGGGCCGCAAAGCGTCAGTCCATCTACTTAAGTACTTGTACTTTAGCTTAGCTTAGAAGCTGGCAACTATAGTTACTAGTTACTTTCTAGAAAATGTAACTTTAGGAAACTTTTAACTGAGAAAATGAATGCGTTGTTTTTATTTTATTTATTTTTGAGTATTTGTAAATTATTGACTTGCTACTTTCACCTAACTGACGACCTGAATATTTATTCAACCACTGCAAACTCTGTTATTTGTTATATCAGAACACCTCAGAGTGCGTTATCGCTCTTATACCACGACCACATATTAAGAGAAGGTGTGTTCAAATCGTCATCCATTTGTTTTGTAGGTCAGATCGTCTGTAGCCAGTTTGACTTGTCGGTGTGGTTAGGCTACACTACAAATCAGCAGCTCCGGCCGTCTCTCAGAAACTCACCTGCTCGTTCTTCTCTCTCCGCAGGGCTCACGAACAAGAGCTGACGAAGAGGCACGAGAGGGAGCTCGCCGAAATGAGCGCCGTCCACAGCAGAGAGACGCAGAACATGCTGTCGGACTTCAACAAAGCCCAGGAAGTGCTCAAAGACAAGATCTCCGCCCTTCAGATACTGTATGTACATACTGCCCACACGCTAATGTGTGCTTGTGTGTGTGACAGCTGTGCAACAACAACGCAAATCTCATTCTTTCCTCACGATCGCCACGTGCGCAGCTCAATAATGTAATTGTGTGCTGCGGAAGCTTAAAACAACAGACAGGTTTTCTCCAGGGAGGGATAAAAGATGACGCGTTCACACCTGCCTGAGCACTCCTGGTTTCTTCTACACCTCGACACTCTGTCATATCCTCTCCTCCAGTCGAGCAGGTGACCAAATATAGTAAAAACACATTAAACGCTGTGCTTTTCTTTTTTATTTATGCACTGACCTAAAAAAAAATAAATCACAAGAGACAATTAGGGCATATCTAAACACACTCACAGTTGTCATATAGGAGCGGGCGCATCCATGCCGTCTATTTTTATTTTCATTTACGTCACGTTGGAGTGGAGCATAAATATAGAGGAGGCGGCCGTGATGAATTATTTTCCTCTCAGCTAATCATAGTGCTCGTGTCGTACGTTATACACAAAACTGGCTCAGCATGAAAGGCGGCGCCGGGAGAGATTTACCCCCCGAGCACCCTCGATCTGTACCTGAGCCTCATTCTTGAGGAAACAGCGCACTTCCATTTTTCCAAAAACAAAAAGGAAACAATACTCCATGAAATGAGAGATTAAAAAGAAAGACGGCGGCGCTGTCTGCTGCTCCATCTTTGATTAAAGTCGGTTTTTCAGACAACTGAGTCCAACTTAATGGAAAGATTGATATCAGAAGCTCTCAGTTCATGAGTGAAAAAATCTCAGTTTTCATACCCTGGATGTCTGTCTGAGCTCAGATGTGCGTCAGCGCGTCTTCCGTGACATTAACAACTGTCCAGTCTGCCGGATATTTTGGTTTTCATTCACTCTTCTCTGTCTGAGCGCTGTTGTGGCTCGCTCATCTGTCCCGTCCTATTGTCGATCTCGCCCTTATCTTCGCCGGAGTATTAACCGCGAGAGGAAGAGCTGCTTTTCCAACACGGCAGATTTACCGCGTCATGACGAGCACACAAAGCAGAATGTCAAGCGTCAAATATAAACGTCTCCTCCTGCCAGAAATGCACCAAATTAAATCGTAGCTATTGTCAGTGCTGTTGCCAGGATTTTTAGAAATACTGACACGTTTAATAATAATTTAACTGTTCCTGAATTTTGGATTTAAATTTGTTTCACAGCACTGCCAGGATAATAAGTGTAGAGTTTAATTTACACTGATATTTATTGTCTTATCGTAAGATTTGTCAAAGAATCGTACTTTAAAACTTGTGAAGTTTATGTTAAATCAAATCAGATTCTCAGACATGACCTCCTCTGTGAGCAGCCGTAGCTTCAGCTCTTCCTGTTGTAAATAACCCGTCTCATTGTTCAGCCTTATTGATCGGCCCGGCCTGGGAACCAGGCGAATCTGCAGAGCTCACCTGTGTTTTATTTGCTCTGACAATCTGCATTTGTGAATTAGTCCAGCGATGCCAGGCTGTTTGGCGTGCTAGATTTGTTTCACTGCCTCAACTGTGACATAACCCCGAACATTTAAGTAGTATAAACGTATGTTTAAATGTATATTGTTTCCTGTTTTTGTGCAGCAACACTACGAGGCAGGAATATTCAGGAGTATCACAGAATTGGATGTTTCACTGGTTTAAGACGAAACTCCTGAGATTCTCGGACTCCTGTAGCCATGAAACATTCATCTCAGCTGAACTGTGCATCATTAAACTCAGGACTTCTCCTGCCAAATGTACAGTCTGAAATAAAACTGCTGTCTGCATGAAATATCAGCGAGAACTTCCTCAGTTTGGAGAACTTGCAAAGTTCAAAGATAATGTATAGACTCACAAGAAACGACGATCAAAGACGTTTAGCTTAGCGAGTAATGATGCCGGGGTCAAAGAATCCAATCAGTGGGAGGTCACGTCTTTTATTACTGAAGATGAAGAGGCTGGTTATATTATTGATGACACAGAGTGAAGTTACTGTAGGAGAGAGAGGTCAGTTTAGGTGTCGGGTGAAGCGATATGCGAGTGAAAGCTGCGAGGATGCAGCATTCTGAGGGTGTAACTCCAGAGAGTGAGGACAGTGTTTATGGGAAGTGGCATGAATGAATGCAGGTGAGAGACTCAGAGAAGATGATGGATGGATGGAGGAAGAAGACACTTTAAAGGTAAATTTTCTTGCCGGCGGGCAGTGAGTTGATGCCGGCGTCATGAGGGAAATGAGCTAAAACAAACCTCGAGAGAAAGTTCCAGAGATAGACAGAAGGACAACGGAGCGAGATAAAGAAAGAAAGGCCGTGTGGAAAACAACAGAGTCAGGAGATATGCAGCGAGCTAGCATCCTCCTCAGAGCTGACCTCCTTTTCGTCTGACTCAGCTGAGAGCAAAGTGACACCTGCTGGACTATAGAGGATGTACAGCCGCACCGAGCTCGTATTACACAACACGTACAGTACAATGCAACGGCTGACAGAGCGACTGTAAAGGAGACGTTTCCTAAAAATGTTCCAGCATTCTCTCTGTTGTTTCATGAATCGGTACAATCGACTGAACTCTGTGCAAATATAACAGAAGGAAAAAAGATAAAACCCCCTTGAACGCAGAACAACAAAATGAGAATCCACAAAATGCAACAGAGGAGGAGAGTCTATAAGCTTATACAGCAGATCTTATCCTGAAAGTTTTACTTCTAGTCAACTACTTACGTTTTTTAGCTCAAGCTCCCCTCAAGCCTTGTTTCAGTCTTTGTCAGAGGATGGACTTTGCTCCGTTATCGAGATGCATACATTTGATCTCAGTGGCTTTGCATTTCCCGGATGGATTTCCGTGACATTTTGTTGACATTCATGGTCTCCAGCGGATGAATCGTACGCTCATCGATGATCCTCGCGCTGCCGTGAGCTTGCTGCAAGATATCTTTAACAGCAAAAGTGAGACAGTTTGTACGGTGAATTAACTTTACATATTAAACATGTAGTCAGGCTCCTTTCTGTGTTGTGCTTACCAGTTTTTCTGGGACAAATTTACTCTAATGCTACGCAGTTTTTTTTTAATTTTCTGGCAGTTTCTGAACATTTCCCAGTATAGATGCAGTTCTGGAGCCGTCCCCAGAGATGACACACTGTCTTCCATCTAATTAACTAAAACACAGATCTATCTTAACTACCAGCCCCGTCCCTTCCCGCCTAATTAATCAGCGTGGTGACGACAGTCTCGTCCCTCTCCCTCTACGCGTTCGTCTCCCTAAACAGCCACCGCAGAAATGCTCCAGCTCTTCGCGATTATTTAAATATTTTGTCCTGCGTCTGCTCGTTTACAGTTTGTGTTTATTTGGGGTTTTGGTCGTCATGCCAACTAGAGGCTCAGTCCGTAGTCACATCAGCAATATTCCAGCTCGTAAGTGACACCATCCGGAAACGTAATTACAGTCAACACTTTTAACAGCAGTCCTCAAATCAAACCTGTAAAGTGTATTAAACTGCCGGTAACCATAGCAACAGTGCGCCGGCTGCTCGCTACATTACCCCGTTAAATCTCACCAGTTAAACATTTGCAGGATTAAAAACAAGACTCGCTGGATGCCAAAGCGAGAACCCCTTTAAACACTCGACACAGCCGCTTGTTCTCAAAGCTGGAGCTCAGATTCATCACGACGAAGAAAGTGACGGAGCTCAGCGATCTTAGTTTGTGAGAATCAAATCAGGACGAAGGTTTTTTTTTCTTCTCTTCACTTCTATTTTCTTATAATTCATACACTGTGAGTCTTCTGTTATAAGAAAGAAATGACTTGACAGTGGTCCTCGTCCATTACCGATGATTATTCATCATATACGAACACCTCAGAGTGCATTATCACATTTAGACGACCGCCAGACGCTTAATCAAAGGAAAAATGAAGTGTGTTTTTACAAACATGTCGTCATGCCTGAATCAAATATTGGACATTGTGAGGTTGTGCTGCTGCCTCCATCACTTACACAGCGACATTGATCAGTGTTGAAGCAACATTGTGTTGCTATATCGCTAAGCTACGACCTGTTATATTTGGGTACTTGATGAGAGACAAACTCTGAGGCAGCACCAACCACTTAAAGTATCTCTACAGTTAGTATTCGTGCTCTTTGAGATCAATCATTTGGTTCTAATCATTCATGTAGTCGAATAAACGACATCTGGTCTAGCGAGTTAACTGCAGCAGCACCGATGAGAGAAAATGAGAAAACGCGACCAGGAGGTGGTGAAGATAACTGACCCAACACACATCACCGAACATGAACTAGTTCCTGAACTACTACTTCAGCACCTTGCCGCTGCTTCACCACTCATATCTGGAGCAGAGATGTCTGTTGAATAGCTCTTATCAGCTTTAACATGCGGTGGATAGATGAGGGTGCGCAGGGAAATTGGTTTGATGGCTCGCCTAACTCCAACGTTAGCAGGTGCATTTGTCCAATTCCTGGAAATATTCTGCTCACGTGATCCGAGACAAACCTACAAACATCACGAATGCCGTGCGCGACACTGGACTCTCCTTGTGTTTCGTATATCACTGACACTCCATCTGGGTGTCACAGAGGGTCTTCCCCGCTCAGTGAAGGGTTACTGATGCTGCGGCGTTCGTGCGTAAAATAGTTGGACACTAAACACTTGGCCTCAATGTGCTCCCGCTGCCCAGAGGAAATTCGGCTACAGTTCAACCAGCTAGTGCAAAGATATAATTACAATTTGGAACAACGAGCAGAAAAAAAAAAGAGAAAAAAACCCTCTGAATAGTTGGACCGGATTATGAATCCCCCACCAGACTCAGTGGGAACAAGCGAGCTCCATTTGAGGAGTTTTACTGAACAAATGCTCTCTCTGGAAGTGTTAGCCTCAGATAGTTTTTCATGCTGACAGTGTATGATTCCCAGCCAAAATGACTGTTAAGGATTAAAAACTTGAAACAGCACAGCACTTACAACTTTACTCAAACCATATACTCATTATGAGCAGTTTTAAAGCTTTCACCTGCCATTTTTATTGTATTAAAGGTTCAGTGTTTAACTTCTAGGGTGATTGTTTAACAGAAATGGGATATAACATGCATAAAAAACGAATTATTATCATTTTATTACCCTAGAATAAGCCTTTTACCGCCTTGCGTTGTGATGTTTGTTACCATTGCATTGCCGCGTTTGTTACCGTAGCCCAGAACGGTCAAAGAGCTCTACAGAGAACATAGCAGAGAAAAGAAGACATAGAAGAAGCGTTTACTAGTTGCTTGAGCAAAAGGAACCTCAATAGTCTCGACAAGCTACTCATGCGGTTGTGACGATGACCTCTTCTCTGACACATGAAGGCCACCGTAGATTCTCCTACACTAAATCTTACACACCGTACCTTTAACAATGTGTGTGAGTGACTACTTTGACGTGAAATGAGTCGCCTGAGCTACAGAAAATTATCATCCCACTCTGCAGATCCTCTCAGCTGTGCCAAGCATTTTAGCATCTTTCAGCTCGTTGTTTTGGTTTTTGAGCCCACAAAAATCCAGTTCAGTGTTAATGCTTTCGGTCAGCTAGTTTTACCAGCCCCAAACAGAAGACATAACTGCCTCCACTTTCTCCTGTTCAGTAATGAACTCGTCAAGAGGTAAATAATTGCTTCCGTGTCTGCTCGATGTGTGAATAAGCAGCTGTGCAAGGCCATGCCATGTTACATAAGTGTGATTTTTAGTTTGTTTTGGAGCTCTGCGTTGCTCATTTTAAAGGCCAAAACACTGATTAATGCGGCTTGAAAGGGCCATTATGATTTATTAGAATATCAAACCTCCATTGGCATTGCTAATGTTGCTGCGTGTCTGCCGGATATCTAAATGGACAACTGTTTTACTGATGCCCTGAAGTGGCCAAAAAAACACTTAATACTGTTTTAAGTAGTTAAATAATTCAAATTATTGAACATAAAGCTTATCACCCATAATGTAAGCTACTTAATGCGTTCTCTTCTCTTCGTTATAAAACAATCGGTTCCTGCCAAACACTAGACGCTGCTAGAGCAGCAAAAGAGATTTTGATGCTTGAGCTGCAGAAAAATGTTCGACAAACTGGATGAATCCGCTTGCAGAAGTGCACAGAAGGACCAGCACAGCGGCAGACAGTATATCTGATGAAACTGCAGATCAGTATGGATCAGTATCACTGAGCAGGGCTCCGGTCGCTGCATCTGTACAGCGGCGGACATTCCTTGGAGAGAGAGCGGTTTATCGGGAAGACAAGCTGTTCTGGTACTCGGCCTTTAGAAAGTGTGACTTCACACTGTGACATGAATGTCACAAAGATACCCCTCGGTGGGTTGTACTGTGGGAGTGTGGGAAGTGAAAGGCTGTTTAGCTTGCTGTCACATAAGGTATCGGTAACACCAGAAATAGAGTTGCAGAGAAACCTTTGTCATTTCCCGAGAAGGTCCTGCAGCCAAAAAAAACAACACTTTTATCTGAACTCTGTGTTTCATGATTAATTTTACAGAAACTCACTTGGCCTTAGATGTCGGCTTTGTTTGTCCTTGTTTAATTTAAACTTGTATTTCAGTTATCGGGACGGTGTAATGTAAATTATCAGTTTCATTCCTACCAAAATGAATTGTATTATTGTAAAACAAAAAATAGCTTGAACCTCACAGGAAATAAACTAAGTGCCCAGAACCCACTCTGATAAATATTTCCAGTACGTCGCTGCATCAAATTATGACACAATAATATGATGTAAAGTAGCGGGAAACCGATGACTCAGATCTTCAGTATTGGCAAAAGACAAAAAATTGTGAAACTGGGAAAACTTAAAGTGTATTAGTTTCTCTAAACTTTACTGCCGCTGTTGCCAAATGGAGGCTTTTTTTCATCTCATTACAATTCCAAACATTAGTCATATTCCAGGCAACGGCGTCGCTTATGATCAGTCGTTTGTCGCTTGAAGAATATTCTTTAGCACGTGTTGCATTAGGGAAAATGTCACAGACATTTTGAATGAATCAGAGGTTTGTACACGAGTAGTGATTTCTCCGAGGGGCCGGTCAGGAAATGAGAAAAATTCATTACAACGTCTTTGAAAGTTCTCATAACTCACAGAAGAACAACAACAACAAAAAAAAAAAAACCTCCGGAGGAACTGTGCAGCTGTTCTTGATTGGAGCGTCCAACCCTTCTTAATGGTTTTTGTGATGAGGAAAGAAGAGGGCAGGGAGGGGAAGAGGACCAGAGACAATTACTGTTTTATTGATCAAAAGCTAATGAAAACGGAAAGCCTATGAAGCACTCATCTTTTTACTCCCTCAAGTCCATGCATTTAACTCGTAGTACGAGTAGTCTTGTGTGGAAGATCTAACTCTTACTCCTAGTCTTTTTTATGTTATTGATATATGATCTTGCATATTTTACACTGATGAAACTGCACACACAATCTGGTCATCTTAATACCGTCTTTTCCCCTCAGGAATACGTTTTGAGAGTTTCCTTAGATTCTTAGTCTTCATTACTCAACTGTTGTACTTACACGAGCCTGAATGTCGCCCAGTGAATCTCTAATGCAGACTATGTTTGGTTTTGGATTTCCCGTCGTCATACAGGCTGGAAGGAACAGAGGAGAAGTTCAGAAACCGAGAAAGTCGTCCTGAGGATCTGCAGATCATCGCTGAGCTCAAGGACATGGTGTCTGAGAGGGAATCTCTAGTCAAGAAACTGGTGGTAGGTAACTGCTGATGAGGTAATGTGTGCTATATGCAAGGAGGAAAGGAAATGTGGTGGGAGGAAACAGAAATAGAAATTGTCTTTGGTTGGTTTATTACTGCTACTATTACTAAGAAACCAAGCACTGGGTTCTTGGGTACTTTCCAAAGGTCAATCATCAGTCTAATATAAGACTGATAAAAGGACAGTTCGTGTACAGTTTACAGTTAATGTACAGTTCACTAATCTGTAGGCAGGAAATCGCAGATGACACAGTGCTGCAGCTAGAATAGAGATCATTGTACTCAATGCAGAATCACGCGCTACATTAAAGATTAATGTGACATGGGTGACATTTCCCCTACAGGAAAATGTCTCCTCTCCGATTCCTTTTTAGCTTTCAGTACTAGCACAAGATTTTATTTTTTTTTTGTGTGTGTGTCAGATTGGACTTCTTTCATACCCCACAAAAATAAATGGTTTTCCCAGAAGGGTTTCCCAAGTTGAGTTGTTTCCCCCAGTGTTTGGAATGATAGGTACACTGAGGGAAATATAAAGGGAATTACTACAGTCAGAAACTGGAGCAAGGATTTTTTTTTTCAGACCTAGAAAAGACATCTGAAAAAATATTCGTCTCAAATTAATAAAGAATGATTGAGACCTAATTTGTCTTTTTACCCACAACTCCTGGCAAAAGTTTTGGGGGAAATGTGTTTATTTGCTTCCTTGCAGTAAGTATGGAGCTTTCAGGTGTCAAAAAAAGTATGAAAAAGTGTGTTCTGGATTCAGAGTTGTTGGTAGTTTGGATAGAAACACAGCTCAGTATGCTTAGTGAAGAGAACCATGAAGTCTTTCATGGTATCCGTTCAATAGAGATACTTTGTAAGTGAACTGACCTGAAGAAAATGATAATAAGACAGGACCCAAGATACAGCCCTGAGGGATGCCACATTTAATAGGAGTGTTTCGATCTGCCTGAAAGACACAATGAGAATCACTCAAGGCCAAAGCCTTTAATCAGCTAATTAAACAGAGATGAAGGGTGATTACAGTGTGGTTATTTTCAGCAATCCTTGTTTCCCTATTTTCTAAATTTAGTCAGTTAAATTAATTCGTGTTGGCTTCAATAATGTGTAAGTTAAATGGTGAAGAACCACAGAGGTTCAGGTTTGTAATTCGCTTTGTTTAGAGACTGTTGCACACTTTGCTTCATCGACGTGGCAAACCTTACGCTCTGTCCTTCAGACAGTTTTAGATCCAGTGTACTTCACCTCATTAACACCGATTTTCATTGGGTTTGTCTGGGACACAGTTTGACAATAACACAAGGCTGCTGTGGTTCCACTGCGCTAATCACATGAAGGTGACTTCATAAATCAGCTTACAATTTGTCACGGCGCAGTGCTTGTTGCCACTGAGGCTCCTGAGTCACGGCCTCGTCTTACGATCCACAGCATGCAGTCGTTTTGTGGTAAAGCGTCGACAATGGAGTGCTTAAAGGGTGACGCGGAAGAAGAGTTTACAGCTAAAGGACATTTTAAAAAAGTTAGAATGAAAGTTTGAAGCAGTTCTCAAGAAGGCATGAAACTGCAGTGTCAAGTGTGTGCCTCTAAAAAAAAAGTCTGCAGACAGAACTCATTAAATGTGTGATTTCCAGTCTTTTCACAGTCTCTTGAGTCTTCCACAGCCTTTTCTGGCTGTCAGCTAACATGTTTTTCTCCTCCAGGACGATAAGAAGTTCTACCAGCTGGAACTTGTCAACAGGGAGACGAACTTCAACAAAGTGTTCAACGCCAGTCCTAATGTAGGAGTTATCAACCCGCTCATTAAGGTAGGCCCTTGTGTCTCTGTAACACACCACACACAGGGGCACTCCGATAAGACTGTCGCTTTATTTTACCACATAGCAAAGATGATATCCACTCCATCTCATTTCATATCTGTCGGTGCTGATTGATCAGAAGAGCGATCAGGACTGGAGTTTTCAGAAAAGTACTACTGCATTGTAATAACCATAAATCATGACCACAGTCATTTTCAACTGATAATTGCTATTAACAAATGAGACCATGATGAGCCGGTCGTCTGCCTCGATCAGAGAGTTTTCAAGGTTGAACTGGAGCTGCTGCACCGTTTTATGACAGAACAACACAATGGGAAGTTGTTTTACAGCAAAAAACAGGATTATGATGTTCCAATGAAAAGAGCTAAAACTTTCAGAGTTCACGGCAGTGTCAAATTGTAAATGGGTTGATGGAAAAATCAATTTTTATTCTTCTTACGGCAAACAAAAGTTGCCAAGGACGGCAAAGGGGACAGGGAACAACAGGATTAATGGGAAATGTGGTGTTTCATTCATGTGTTGACAGCACAGCTGGTATAAAAGGGAGGCTAACAGTTGTCACCTACCAAGGTCTCATTTTTATATAGCAATTAAACCAAGTTGTCACAGCTCAAAAAGTTGTCTAAAACTCAATAGAACACTGACTTTATGTTTGTTGAAATGAACTAGCCGTCAGCTTGATGAAAAGGAGCTACAGTATACAAAATACATACACTGTACAAATACACCAGCCATAAAAAAAATCCACTGAAACCATCCAGATATTTTAAAATTCTGGCATTTTATTTTAAAGTTGAAGGGATACTTTAAACATTTCATCCCATTTATTTATAGTTTGTTTTAAAAGCCCTGAAAACTCACGTTAAATTAAGCTATTACTTAAAAGATTAAGTAAATTCACCCTCAGGCTGTAAACATGTTTATTTCTGCTGTCTAACATGGGGACTTATGGAGACTGAACTCACCTCTGGAGCAAGCCTCAAGTGGACGTTAGAGGAACTGCAATTTTTGACACCTCACTTCACAGCCATTTGAGGTTGCCGCTTGGTATAAACATGAAATATTTCAGATTAAATGACTCGACTTGGACCAAAATCCCACAACTGTTGCCCCGCTCACTCCATACCAGTGAGAGGAGCCCAAAAAATGACCAAAACTGTTCAAACTCTGACAGAAACTTGTGCGTCATGTCGGTTCCCATCGCTCATAGTAAGAAGCCGTTTGACAGATTGTGTTTTCAGGGTCTTTAAAGCTCTCAGTGGTCATTTCTCACTGTGTGTCTGAACTGAATGGTCCCCACTGCATGATCAATATATAACTGTCGACACCATCTCTCGGGTTCTATAACTTCCAGTGCTTTTGTTCTGTATCTTTCCACATATTTGTACATGTGTTCGTGTGTGTGTGCGCGTGCTGTGTGTGTGCTAGTTTTTTATCCATCACTTTTGTCTGTGCGTCTGTAAATATGCGACTGTTCTTCCTGACTCTTCCTCCAGCTCTCCTTTGCTTTCCAAGCCATTTCTGTTAGTGTGAGATGTCTTCTGCTCTGACACATCTCTCTCCTCATGTGAACTTCCATTCTGCTCAGAGCGACTGACGCTTTAAGACTGAGACTGATTGATGCCGGTCTTCAGATCGATCCATTCACTCTGCTTCGATCAAAAAAAAAAAAAATATGATCAAGTTAGCACGCTGCTCTTTTGCTGTCTCTAACTGGATGGACCTGTAGGCCTCTCCCTGTACTCCATTTTCCCTCCTTGTCCTCCATTTCTTCTTATCTTTTCTTATTATTTTGTTTCAGACTTCCCTTTTGCTCCATTTTGACCCTCGTGCCCCTCCTTTTCTTTTTTGTTTTCTGTGTAGCAAAAGAGAAAGAATGAGAAAACAGCAGCCAGCAGATTCAGCAGCTCTTCTAATGTCAGGGCTATGGAGGCAGCGGGCGTGGGCGTGGGCGTGGCAGGTTCGGGAAGTGGGCAGCCCCCACAGGCCCCGCCGCCGCCGCCGCCCCCAGCCCAGCCCAGCCGTCTAGAGCCCATCCCCAACTCCCCCCTCCACCACCTTGAACTCAACTCCAACAAACCTCTTCCCCCGCCGACCCCTCCCACCGAACCCAAGAAATTCATGAGGTGAGACCTTTTCAGCCCCCGACGGGCAGCAGCTGGTCAATCCACGCATCAGTCATCCAATCACAGACCTCAGTTTAATTGGGAAAAAAGACAAAAAAAAACCTGCTGGTTAAAGAGGTTCAAGCATTTTTATTGATTTGACTCGTAGCCTGTGTCAAACCTTGAATGTAGAAATGTGTCTTAGGCTGTGTGTTCTCTCACAAAAGCCTCCAAATAATAATAAAAAAGAACTCAGAACACCAGAACTCTCGCTGCACCTGTGGTTTCTGGCTTTGAAAAGAAACTTCTCAGTGCTACAGTAACTGGTGTTGACATTTTCATCCCTTTGCTGCCAAGTCATAAACCATAAGTAGCATGAAATCATCGTCATCGCGAGCTGCAGAGTGTCAAAATAAAAGCTTTCAAATGTGTTCCACCGTTCGCTAATATCCCGCCTCCTCGAGTTACTGTCGCCGCTGCGCCTGTCCAGCTTTCTGTCCTCGCGCAACAGATCACAGATTTCAGCTCGTGGTAGACAAAATCATTTTCATGATGGCTTCAGTTACAACTGTTGCGAGACGGGTTCGTTAGCCGTAACATTAGCTACAAAAGGCTAAAGCTGCACGTCAAACACAAGTTATAAGTGTTATCAGTTAACAGTCCTGGCTAGCTGCTTCGTTTACACTCGAGTTTCACTTTTAACGTTTCAAGATTTCAGATCTATCTCAGGTAACAACTTTAGCTCGAGTCGCTGGAGTGCAAACTTCAAATCAAATACACAGAATCAGAATCAGACAAACGTTTATTGCCAAGTACGATTTTTCACATGCAAGAAATTTGCTCTGGTGAACAAATATTCTTTAAATATGTAAAAAAAATCAAGTATTAAAAATATAAACAATATAAATAATTCAAATAATAGTAAATAAATAAAATAAAGCAGTACAGAGCCGCTAACGTTGGCTTAAACTAGCCTTAACTAACAGTAGCAGCCGCTGTGGGGGAAATAATATACGGTTCTGTGAACCAGGATTTTTTAAAATCTCATTTGTAATCCCACAAAAATAAAATATGATGCAATGCCCTGTGGTAGTGAAGTAGTTAGCTGGATATGCTAACGTTTGTAGCTCACAGCCGAGCAGATAAACACGTTTAACGTTTGCTCTTTTGTTTTTGAAAGAACAGAACCACCATCCGAAACTCATTTATATACGCAGAGCATCGCTCCGCTTACCTGTCCTGATCCGTAGTTGCTGATCTGTGATCGGACAGCTCAGAGACATCAGCAGCATCGCAGGTGTTTTAATAAAACAGTGACCAATGTTTAGGAATGAATATTCTAACCGGAACATCGACACAAAGAGTCCCGTATGCGACTGAAGCTTCAAAGAATGGCCTTGGAATGCAAAAGGGGCATGTCCTTCTTTGATTTTTATTTGATTCTTCTTCCACGTGTCCGTCAGTCTGAACGCTTTAACGGCGTGCATGCCCGACAGATCCCCCCTCCTCTTTCTGTTCAGGAAGTTATTCAACTTGCTGTTGATACTTGTCGTGGCTCTTTGTTGTGCATTGTGCCATCCTGTGGTTCTTCATCCTCATCCTCATCTAAGATTCAGCATGTTGCACACGCTGCACTTTATCTCCTCAACCGGAAATGGGATTAACTCTTATTTGTCCAAGAAACTTTTGTCATGTGGATTTCCAATGAAGTAGATATTGTCTTTTGCTATCATGGACTGTCCCCTCTGTGTGTGGTGGTGTCTTATTTTTTGGGAAAAAAACAGCTTTAACTTCTCAACTCTGTGGTCCAATAAATGCTTCTCTTGTTTCTTGATTACGTCTGTGATTGGTCGCTGTGGTGCGAGCTGATGTGATGAGAAATGATGTAGCTCCTCACACGAATACCTCCAGTTTGTGTATCGCATGCCAAGAAATGTGTGTTACAGCATGTGTGAGAGTGTGTGAGTACGAGCATGTTCAGGTTGTTGTGCATGTTCTCTCTGCTGTTTATGCAAAGAGCGAGATGTGGTGGCTGCTTCTGCAAACGCTTGGAACAAACCTGTTATTATAGGAGCAAAATCACACACACACACACACACACACACACGCTCACAGCAGAGCCAAGCAGTGACAGTATGAGGTCAGATATTATAGACCTGCCTTGAAATGTTTTCAGACTCCATTAAACGATTCGTCCCTCCTCTCCCTGCACGCTCTTTGTTCTTGACAAACATTTGTAGTCGGCTCTAATCGCTCTGCCCTGACAGGAGCCTTTTTCCTACAAACGCTGCCATCAGCAATTTTTAAAGTCCGACCTCTTTAAATCATCGAGTCTCAACAGACTTTTATAAGACAACAGACCTCATTTAGGTCGACTTTTAACATCAATCAGTCCAGGAATATTACGGCTCGAACAACAGCGAGCAGAGTGCAAGTAATATTTAGAGACGCTTCTTTAATTTATGATTTAGCAAAGCTTCAGCAGGAACATGTACAAATATCCAAATGCAGACTGTGAAGCTGACTTTAGCGACACTCTGAGGAGAATGCAGGCTGTTCAGATGTTTAAACTTTAGACTGAGAGATGTAAAGACTGCAGACTGGTAGTGACTCATTTTGGTCAGTGTGGTTTGTACAAACATGGTCCACACAGAGTTCAAGCAGATTGCTACCAGCCACTCCATAGTTGACCGTCATCATCAGTTTTATACACAGATGCTGGAGGGGCGTGTCTTTGTTTGACTCAGAAGCTGGCAGGCTGAGCACCAGCAGGGGAACGAGACAAAGCAAACACATTGGAGTTGTAGCTTGCACGTGATGGGCGGCCAGCATGTTGTTAGCAGTACTGGAGTGATTATCTAAGGACGACAGCTGTCCCAATATGCTCGCGCCAAAATCAGGAAAGCCGGTCCAGTTTGGGCAAACAGATCCAAAGGAGCAGGCAGAAAATCCAACCAATCTGAAAACACTGAGAGGACGGCTGACACAGGGATGAACGGTAGATATGTACATTTTTGAAAGTTTAGCTTTGCTTGATTGAAGAAGAAACAGACCTGTAGGACTGGAGGAGAGTCACATCATTACCTCCTTTTCCTCTCCTCTCTTTATCTTCTTGCTTCTTCTGACCTCGACTCATCGTCTCATCCTTCTGCCAAACCCTTCATGTCACATTTCCTTCATCATATTTCTCGATTCATCCGACAGTTTCAGTCCTGTCCGCTCCCTTTTCTCATTGCTAGACATCATGGATCAATGAGGGTTCAGCTTCTCTTGATTTCGTCTATAACAGCGTAAAAAAAATGGTGGCATTGAAATATTAGAACCAAATAATCACGCAGGGAGAGTTCAGTGTTATTTTAGAGTGAATAACTACAATAACAGCACAAAACGTACTGCGGGGTTTATTTAATATATTTGTATGCAAATAACTGAGTGTTACAATTGATTCATCGGGCTGCACAAACATCAGGGAAGCCCGTTGGGAAGTCTTTGCCTTCTTCCAGCACAGAAAGCAACAAAAAATGGCCGCCCAAACATTTAAATATTACCCTCTGGAATTATGGGATTATTTATTTAAGACGAAGCCAATTAAAAAAGGTGTTTGTTTGAAGAGACGCACACATTGAACCAAAGTAGAAAAACCACTGAGGACATCAGTCAGTGACGGAGATCGTCCCGTAAAAACACTTTTTATAACCTGACACAATCCAGGCTGGATTAGACTGGAGCTTTCAACCACATCTCAAGGTCTTCCTCAGCTTTACTCCATTTGCTGATGAAGGCTGTGAGGTGTGCTTGAAATCACAGGGGAGGAAAAAAACAAGTAAGTAGATCATCAGGTGAGAATGAGTTCTCAAATTCTGGGCAGGTTTATTTTTAAGGCAGGGCCGCATGGCGTGTTCACACTGGACAAAATTAAGAGAGGAAAGAATTCGTCAACAATACTTACTGTCAGCAAATCGCATGACTTCTTCCTCTGCCTGTGGCTCTCAGCTCCGTCACATTCTGGTACAGCCTCAGCACGGTGTAGAGTCAAAACAAACAGTGTGTGTGTTCATGGTAATGAAGTAACATGTCACCCTGTGACTCGCTGACATGTTTCTGGACGATGATGAAGCTCTGTGACGCAGAGCGAGAAGAAATATCAGAGAGACAGTGTGAGCAATTCATCGTCTGTTAATGTTTGGAATGATAAAAGTTGGTTTTCTCTCATAAAGTTTCCAAAGTTTGAAGTTTTTGCTAGTAAAAAAAAGAGGAAGAACGTTTCATTATGACGGTTAATTATCAGTGCAAACAGCAAACGGTTGGTTGGTGGCGTTAAACTGGGGTTAGTGTCTCTGCTCTCTGCTGGGGCTCAGTGGATCTTGTCAATGGCTCTGCTGCCCTCCAATGGAAAAAAAGGTGGATTACACCTTTAAACCTTCAGATTAGTGTCGTCTGACGGCGGTAAATGGATAAAATCCAAACAGTCATTGGTTCTATGCTTGATTCAGTCGAAAAAAAATCACTTTTAGCACACAAACATGTAACTTTACTAAGTTTAATGACACTGCTGCCACCATGTGTGAGTCTGTGCTGAATCGCCCTCTGGCTTCTCTCCTGACTTGTCTTCTTCTGTCTTTGATTTGATTTTTTTGTTTGTTTCCGTTGTTGTGGTGATTTTTTGTGCGCTCCCCGTCCCGTCCCGTCCCGAAGCCCTCCTGAAACAAAGGACCCCGCCATCGACTCCCCGGACGCCCAGCGCCAGGAGTGGTTCGCTCAATACTTTTCCTTTTGATTGACCACAAACCTGCAAAACACAACAAGGATTCAGCATGTCAACCAAACTTGAAAAAGAAAAAAAAAACAACTTTAAAAACAAAAAAAGAGAAAAACTGTTCAAACTATTTGTTCTTTATCGTCATTGACGGGCTCGAGGTTCGGTTCACTTCAGGTCCAGTCGGCTGAAACTGAACTTCATGGTTCGGGGAGTAAACTCTCACTGAACTCGATGTCATTCATTTTCACTCTGGTAAAAATGTAATGATTCTCCGCTTCCTGCCGCCGACTGAGCCGAGACTGAACTGGACCCGACCCCGACTGTCAAATGTCATCACTCCTGATCTGATTTGATTGTTTGATTCTCTCTTTGATTGTTTCACTGTGGACGAGCTTCTCTCTTAGTACAGTGACGATGATCATCCGTACGTTTGATGTTTATTTATTTTCTTTACTTCCTGACTTATTAATTATTTTTTTTGCAGGTTTCTTGGAACTAGAAAAAAAAGAAAATCTGAGTGGTGCATTATCATGCTGCTAATTGCCATCGTTGGACTACAGTAAGAAATATATCTAAATATAAAGAAATATACGGTAGGTTATTGTGCTCTCTCTCTCTGTACGTGGGCCCACTTGCATACGGCATCTTAGATTAGGAGCGCTGATCTGAGACCAGTCTGCCTCCTCGTTTATGGTGACATTTCCATGGACCTGATCCCGGATCAGTCACACCTCTCTGATGTGCTCCATGAATATAGGCTCTGATTTTAGGACGACACCATCATGGCAAGTTTGTTACAGCTGCATAGAAGTTTCAGCAGATTTTGGTAGAATATTAAAACCTGTTTGTATGGTTGTCTGTCTCAACACAGATATAATGATGTCTCACCAATTTTAAAAACAAAAATAGCATATTTTATATTTATATTATAATGTGTATGCTTAATAAATAATTATTGTGACATTTACTCGTGTTTGTTTGTCGTTTATTTGAATGAATCTCTTTACAGTTTCATTCAGTTTTTAACAAGTCAGCCGACAACAAATTAGAGAAAAAGTAGAAGAAGTAAAAGTTTATTTCACCGGACGATCCACCACAGGCAGATCAGTAAAACAGCATCACGCCTCTTAATTCTGTGAAATCACAGGGACTATTTTAAGATCATGGAAGGTAACTGATGACAAATTAATAAATATTGAGCTGCAGCAGATTTTTAACTGCATATTTGATTCAGAGCGCGTTTAAACGTGGCTACTGTTAATGTTTTCTCAGAGGAAGTGAAGAGAGTTCGTAGCAGCAGGCTGCTGGAGGAAGTATTCAGCTCGTTTACTTAGTGTAAGTGCAAGTGTTGAAGTGTAATTACTTAATTACAGATGGATATGTTATCAACATGCTCCTATATATATCCTTGACCTCACTGGACCTCTTACTATAGACCTGTTGCTGTATTTTGTAAAGTAGTTTGTGACATTTTCAGTATAAATTTCAGCATGTTTGCCTCTGGATGAAGCTTCTAACCGGTAGGAACGCATAAAAATGTGTTTGAGCTATCTTATATTTAGTTTGTGTTTGTTTATAACATTCAAGTGAAGTATAAATACCTCCAACTCGTACTTATGTGCAGTACTTTAGTAAACATACGCACGTAGTTTCCCCCTGCAGTGCTCAGAGTGGCCGCCAGAGGTCAGCCTCGCTTTAACACGCAGCGGTCTGAACCGGAAAATAAACACTCCCTCCGCCTCTATCCGTTCCTATCCGGGCTAAATATGGCAGCCACGGGAGCCGGGTCTCCTGGCCGGTTGGTGCAGTATGTCGTCGTCCGGTCGGATCTGGTTCACAAGCTGTCCTGGCCTCTGGGAGCCGTCATAACTCAGGCCTGCCACGCAGCCACCGCCGCCATCCACCTCCACTACGCGGACGCGGACACGCAGCGGTACCTGGTCCGAGCTGGACTCCATGCACAAGGTGGTGCTCGGGGTAAGCGCCGCCAGACTGCCCCTTAGATACTCGCCTTTTTAGTGAAGTCGGGGTTTTTTGACACATACTACAGAGTTAATACATTAGAGACTCATAATTATTATTAAATAAAAGCTGTTAGCTGCAGTTCGGCTGTATTTAATGTGTTTAAAGCGTCATTTTTAACCGTTTTTAGCTTGCTTAGCTGTCAAAACACGAGTAAATGAAATTAAAAGCCCCCTATTTTATTATAAAAAGATGTTTTATCTGTGTAAAATTTAAAAGTGGCTCCTTATGAGTAGAATAAGGTCTCAAATAGTTTTCTAGCTGCTATAAATATGTACTTATAGGCAAAGAAGGTAGTACTTGGAAATAACAATGTCTTAAAATGTGCCCTTCATATCTGCAGTGAGGGCGGGTCCTCTATCACAGAGTCCGCCATTTTGAACCGCCATTTTTTTCTACAGTAGCCCAGAGTGGACAATTACCTAATACACTTATTATATAATTATAATTTCACAGCCAGAATTTGTCCTACTTGGTTGGAAGGAGAAGGAGGACCTTTAATATAATGTTAGAGTTAAGTAAGTTAAATATAAGTTACCAGATGAAACGCCTTTATTATTTAATTATTCTGATTATTTTAAATGTAGTTTTGCATTTCAGAGATTTACAAATATTTGCTTTCCTTACATGAACCACAGTGATCTAACGTGAGGTGCTGTGTGTGTATTTTGTCCCCTCCAGGCTCCAGACGAAGCCGCCCTCTCCGGTCTGTCGGACACTCTGACGCAGGCCGGCGTGGCTCACAAACTCTGGATCGAACAACCAGAGAACATCCCCACCTGCTTGGCTCTGAAGCCGTGCCCGAAAGAGACTGTCCAGCCGCTGCTGCGCAAGTTCAAACTCTTCAAATGAGCCGTCGCCCGTCTGCAGTGAACTGCAGTGAGGAAGCCACAGAGACTTTAGATTAAAGGGAATTCTTTCCTGGATTAAAACCCCACAAAGTTTAAAGATGGATGGCACCAGATACTGATATTAAAGTTTCTAATGGTTTGACTTGTGGTCACAGAAGTGTTCTTGTCACTCTCATGTGAACTCGCCTCATCATTTGGATCCTCCGTTAGCTTCCTGTGGTCCAAACAAACAAAAAAGCCAAATTGAAACACGTGAAATGATCGATGAAACAACAAGAAACCATCATAAATATAAGAACAAAGAAGAATCAAAATGAAATCTGTTCTCGATCTGTCTGTTGGTTGTTCTCATCATATAATTTGTTCGTGGTACCAGATGAACTCACTCACAAACACTGCATCTGGTTTTCATGCCAGCTGTGCGCCGCCATGAAGTCAATATACAACATGACCAACAGAGGGCGCAAAAATAATAAGCAGACAGAATATCACAGAGGTTCATCCACATAAGTGACAATAACTGCATTAAATAGTCAATAAAACACAAACCTGCAGAAAATGATTCAGGTAATTTGTCATGAACAAACACTTTGTCTGATTTTGTCTGATCCTCTGCAAAAAGGCCAAATTATTAACAAGTGCTTGAATCCATCAACAATCAAAATTAGCAGGTGTGAGTGATGACTGATCATCGTCACTGAACAATAAATGTTTTTATGGGAATGACACCATGAGGATCTTTTTCAGGCTCAGAGTTTGTCCAGAATTACACCAGAGAGAGTAAACTTTACAGCGTCTGCACGTTACTGATCACGAACGAAAGAGCGCCGTGTCCTCGTCCACTTTATTAAATACAGCAGCGTTCATTTCTCTGATGTGTTCCCAGAACTGCTCGTCTGCTCTCGCACTTCGTGGGATTGTTGTCGCCTCCGTTTTCTGTGAAAAACACAAAAAAATTTCACATATAACCGAAACACAAAATGCTCAATGAGACACAGAAGTGTAAAACAGAATGTTCATGTCATAATGTGATTTAAAAAGTCTGTGCTGGTCAGCAGTGACGCTCATTTCCAGGCTGGAGTCTTGGATTGTATCTTTTCTTGTCTTTGTCTTTCAGACGTCTAAAAAACACAATTTTTCCCACAAACAACTGAATTTATTTGGATGATTTAAAAAGTGTAAATGTTGGACACAGACAGGTGATGTGACCCTGCTTGCATCGTCCACATGAAAATAATACACAAATACTTAGAAACACTATCATCATTAATCCCATTAAATACCTTAATTAAAGGTGAAAGGATGACGATCAGTCCAGCATCTGACTGGTTCTTGGTGCTGATAATCTTACACAGAATGAGGACTGCACCTTTTTTCTTTATCAGTTCATTAGGAATATTTTTATATTACATTTATTTCAGTAAAAATGTCTTTAAAACGCTTGTTTGCACCAACAGACTGTTTGTGGGACCAAACAAAGTTTTGCTTGTAAAAAAAAGACTCCACACATTCCTGTCACTCTTCAATCAGTTTAATTAGCTGCTAATTCATTTTCTGAAGGTCTGAACAGGGCGGACTGGTTCAAAACGTCATCAAGCACGGCGCTCCAGAGCGGCTGCAGATGCTGTTTTTGCTCCTCTGCAGCTCTGATTTGCATAAATTTCACATTTCATATAAATAACAACATAAATAACAAATGCGGCTGCAGTCATTTGATTCTCGTTCATTAAGTCTGAGCTCTGTGACAGCACGCCGGTTTCCCTTCAGTGGATAAACCTGCTGTCATTCATATGAGGGGAGTTACCTGCATATTTTTTCAAATCAACTGCGGGCTATGCGTGAGTCATCTTCACCTTCCTCCACCCTCTGCTGGCATGCTTTAATAAGGACCGGCTTAATGACAAAAAGTCAGCACCCCTCACAGTCAGTCAGGACTGGCCATCGATCCAACGCGCCAGCTTTCATGAGTCATCACTTCAAACTTTGAAGTGAGACAACGCGCTCCACACAAGAATGCAAGTGACCAATTAACATATTATGCACAATGTAATTACTTCTGCTTGTCTTTCCTAGAATATCCCACGGAGACACGCCCATGCACACGCAACGCTCCTGCTCACAGGGTCACCGCAACGTATGCAGAGTGAGATGTACATGACAAGCAGCCCCGGAGAAGAAGATTCAAGATGGTGTGCAAGTGCAAACTCTTGTAGCGCGTCGCTTCTCTCACGTAAACAGCTGCAGGAGGGTTAACGGGAGTCACATTAAAGCTGCAGAGGTCAATATTTTATATGCACACGGTGCAAACGTCTGTGTGAACCCACCGAGAGTCACAGCTCAACCCTGCAGTCCCGTTTTAGAGCTTTTCAGCTCGTTTTCTGCTTCAGTCTGACCGTTACTCTCATAACTTAGACGTCAACATCAGCTCAATTAATGATCTATTAATGTGAATTCAATAAACAGGAAAGAAAAAATAGCCCCGACAGTAAATGTAGCATTTACAAATGAGCCACTTTAAAAAGCATATATCTCTCATACAGCATCCACTCTCCAGACTCCAGGAGCATCTTGTTTGCATCTGCAGCGTTATCTATAAACTCTGTGAAACACTGAGCAGCGTCCAGCAGATAAAGAGCCAGATCTTTCTAGCTGAATGCTAATTTTGTCCCATACTGGATCTATAAGCAGGTGACGGTATGCAAGGCTTTACATTAGAAGCATCAATTAAAATCAATGTCAAAAATAAAATAAAAATCACAACTCTCGTCTTCAAAAACTCAGAGAGAAAAAAAAAACGAGATGATTTGACGTAACAAACTTTGTAAACGGAAACAAACAAATAAATAAACATGAGAGTAACAAAGAATTTACTTTACTCTTACAAACAGTGTAATGTATCATATTTATATATTATGTTCATATGTATTTATGCAGTAATACTTCACTGTGAAATGTTTGGAAGAGTTTTAAGCAGAGAAACTTTCAGGAATAAAACATTGATGAAAATATTTGTATTTATTTATCTGTATTAGATGCATATTTGTATTTTTCCCTCTTCTAGTGTTTTTTTATACTTTCATAGTTTGTGTTTTGTGTCAGTGTGTGTCTGTCTGTCTGTCACCTGCATGAACACACCTGAGTTATCCGTTAGCAGTTTTTTGACTTCCCTCACTGCAAACTTCACATTTATCACAGCGTCTTTATGATGCATCAGTATGTTAAACACTCACACACACACTCACACACACACACTCTGCTCCGCGAGGCCCGCACAGTGCACCCGCACGCTCCCTGCAGTGTTGGCGCCGTGCACACGGTCACTCAGCGCGTCCTGTTTCATGTCTAATTATTAATCATAATAATAATCAAAAGTCAGCTCCCGTTTCTATCAACACGGTGCAGAAGCTTCTCCTCCTCCACCTCCTCCACCACCTCCTCCTCCTGCCGCGTGAGCGCGCCTCGACGCTCCGCTCCTGCTCCGCGCGCACGAGCACGAGCAGCCCCCTGTTTGTTTGTGTTGAGAGAGATTGGAAATGGCGGAGAGCAGCAGAGACCAAAGCGATAACTTGGGTTTGCAAACGCGAGTGCGCCGTCATTGAAACACGCGAAAACCGCCCACGACCGACTCCCGGACTTACTTAACGATCCGCAGCCGCCGATGGGACACGAGTCGGCCGCGGCGGAAAACGGGATTTTTACGGAGCAACGTTTGGATTTGAGCAAAGCTTGGTTAGCCCGGGCTAAGCTAACCGTGCTGGCAGTAGCCTGCCTGGCGTTAGCTCGCTTCAAGCCGTGTGTGTGATTTTTAACTACGCAGGCTTGTTTGTCAACACGAGCTGACGTTAAAATCGCCAGCGAGCCGAGCTTAGCGCGCAACTTTTGCCCTCGGTTCCCCCCGAGCCGAGCCCCAGCTGGGCTTTTTCCCTTTTTTTTATATAAACATATATAAACATGAACCGTCACAGCCTGACCGCAGAATTATAAAGTATGAGCGGATGTGGAAAATAATAAATAAAGTCAGGACGTGTGAGTGTCCCCGCCGCGGAGTGAGTTAAGCTGGTGAGCTAAACGAGCTAACCGTGCTGCTTTTCAACGCACGATCTTTGCATGGTGGATTAATCATCCAGCGTGACAACTTCCACGGCTCGGAGCTTTTTATTCACAAGTTCGAAACACAGCGAAAAGGACGACACACAAAAAACAAAACCAAACCCCAAACAGGTGAGTGAAAAGCACGCACGACAACAACATGTCATCCTGACCCCCATCCATGATTTTTAACTGGGCTGAGCTGCAGCGGGGAGCAGCAGTGAGCCGAGCCGAGCCGAGCTGAGCAGAGCAGGGCCTCCTCCTCCTCCTCCTCCAAAACATGCCTGACTCATTGTTGATTTTTCCACATAACGTTTGCTACAATTTTTTCAAAGACACCATCTTCTCTCAGCTGAGCACAGAAACGTGCAAACGGGACATTTTGCTTGCTGCTCTTCTCTCTTTTCTTTTTTTTTTTGCGCCACCTGCATTGAAACAGACTGTTTTTTTTTATTAATTTATTTTGGACGATGACCCGAACGGCCGCTAGGTGTCGCCGCAGGTCGGTTAAAGAGACCACTAACGCGAATGCCCGCGAAAACTTGCGTGTTGACCTCTTGGCACGCGGCCAAAAAAAAAGACCTACAGTTGTTGGTTTTTCTGTGTGGACGACCAACGCGTGTAAGTCGTGTAAAGAACGCGCAGGCGGAGGCGACGCTCGGCCTCCGATGGACGGGGCAAAAACCAAAACAGAAAACTCACCTCGGTCGACCTCGTTTCTGTTTCACTGTGGCGGCGGTGCTGGCTGGTGCTGCTTTATAAAAGGTTTGTCAGCTGACATGAAGTAGTGTTTTTGCAAAAATTAAGGTTGTCAGCAGCCCGGAGCGTGCGGGTGGATGAATGAATGGGGTTTCAGGTGGAGGCAGCTGCCCTGCACTGATTTCTGGATGTAACTGTAATTGTGCGTACCTGCAGTAGTAGTACTGCAGTATTTTGGTTTTAAAGGCCGTTGGTATTACTCTGGAATTTGGCCTCCGTGTGCTAGAAGTGTCGTACGGTAACGGAGAGGTGTTTTGAGCGGTTGCAAATCTTCTGATAATAAGGTTGGAAAAACGGGCTCTTGTTTTTTTTAAATACGTTTAATCTGAAATGAAAAGAGAGAGGACGGGGAGAGATGTTTCAGTTTTAATGTGTTAAAGTTTCTTTTTTTCCGTTGGCTTCGTTCGAACTTGTGATGCAAACAATGCTGAGAAACTACGACGACAACAACCCAGGGCTGTTTGAACACGTGAGGTCCTGCGGCTCCGAGGACTAGTCAGAGACGCCGATACTATCAAACTATAATTTGTTAAACGTTTTTAAATGGTTGATTTAATGCTTCCTTACGCACCGCTTGTGTTTTGCTGGAGCGCGCTCGCTGGTAGCGAGGGTAGGCAGTCTGTTTGTGTAGTATTGGCGTTGCAGACTTTGCCATGTTCTGAGTGAAAGCATTGTATCTGGGCCTCTCTCGGCTTAGATGCAGTCCAGATAAGAGCCCAGGATATAGAGTTCATGCAGACCTCAGTTATTCAGTTCAAAGTTTGCCGTGACCGCCTCGGTACATCCTGACTGTCAACAGCAGAACAAAAACATTGCGGGAAACAAGTGAAAATAGTCGTGATTGTTTAAATAAAAGAGCCTGACTCTTTATTTTTTTTGTCTGGTGGCGCGTATGACGGATCTCCTGAAGACATGGAGATCCGGAACGGGATCTTGTCGGCGCGTGGCGGAGCGGTTACCTTCACCTCTTTGGTGAAAAGACGGCGCCTGTGCTCGGACGTGGAGGCAGATGAGGGAGGAAACTGTGTGAATCCCGCGTGTTTAATATTTATTCTCTGTGAGGCGACGGCCCCGGCGTTTCCTCTTTTTATTAGCTCCACACACACGAGCTGTTAAGCCTACCTAAGGATGAGCCACATTTGAGGCAAATTGTTGGGAGTGGGAGCCCTCCTCCTCCTCTTCTCGGCTAAGCTCTCTGTGTGTCTGTATGGAGAATGAGCAGCCATTTTAGCACTCAGCGCTGCTGCTGCTGCTGCTGCTGCAGCCTGCCTGCCACTGTCACAGCATTCTTCTGCTGGAGCTTGGAGTAGGTTTTCATGCTGTTTTTGTTTTGAACCCTCGGGACACCTGCAGCCGACCCATGCTTTAATGCTGGGCTCAGAACCAGCAGATACCGAGCGCTGACGGCTGAATCGGTGAGGCTCACCTGCCCCCAACTTTCCGGGGCACGATAGCGCGCGAGCGTCTCGGTGTATGTCGCGTTACTGCAGGTCTATTTTTTGATGTCGTGTTTTACCACTTCAGCACCAACACTCCACTGAATCAGCGTCTCTAAATCTGCGTCTCCTGCTTCAGTTTAACATTTCAAACATCCGTCTTCGTCCTTCTTTATGACACAGGGTCACGTCTCGCTCCTTCTGTCAGTAACATCACCTCCTTTAGACGGGCCTTCCTCGAGGTGTTTGACTCCGTCGCCTCGTACAGAGTTGTCTGTCCCGTTCTTAAAATCAAACTGAAGCTGCTGACATCTTCTTCTTAAGATCACCGTCAACACTGGGATTCAACTTTTAGCATCAACCCTCAAATATTGGAAACGTTGTACGCTGTTCATGGATCATAAGAACAGACTGTTCGCCCCTGAATCTATGTCCTATGGTGTTTGTGACCGTAACCCACAGCTGTTGGCAGTTGATTTATTTGTTGTTATCTCACACACTTCACTTGATCAAACTGTGTTTGTGGAAAGTTTCATCTGAGGACAAGTGAATGTAATAAACTCTGGGTGAGTCCCAGTGCAGCCAAGCGAGTCCTTCAGACTCTCAAGTTCAAGTTTCTGGATATCAAAACAAGAACGAGCGAGGCGACCAGAGGTCAGCAGCTCACTGGAAATCACAGAGCTCAGAAGTGACAGCTCCAATATGAAATATCTCAACAACCATCAGGTGGACCGGCATGAAATTTGGCGCCGGTATTCGCGGTGCACAGAGGATGAAACCCAGTGACTTTGATCACCTGGCTTCTCCTCTAGCACCACCTACAGGTCGGAGTTTTCACATGAAGTGTCGGGGCCAGTGACGGTATAAACACAGCGTATGTGTGAAGAGCTGGCTTTTGCTGCCGCCATCTTGGCAGTCCGAGATGAAACCAACGATTGAAAGATTTGTTTCATTGGTTGACCTGGTGACGCCTGGTTGCTCAAACAAGCCATCTGTAACAGCCCCCACCCAATCCTGCATAACTTTAAGCCTTAATATAATGTGAACAGGTGAGTTGTATATAAATTCATCCTCAGTACAGTTGTCATGAACGGGGAAATTAGCTATAGAGACCAAAACAGTTTTTTGTACCAGGCTGTAAACATGTTTATTTCTGCTGTCTAACATGGGGACTTATGGAGACTGACTCACTTCTGGAGCAAGCCTCAAGTGGACGTTTGAGGAACTGCAGTTTTTTGGCACTTCCACTTCACAGCCACAGAAGTTGCTGTTTGGTTGGCACCAACTTTTGCGTTCATGGTTCCGTGATGATGAACCCGAGTCACCCCGGACCTTCTACATCTCAAACCAATGGATGGATTGCCGTTGGGTTTGCGCTGCACAGTAGTACTTTATGATTTGGTGTTACTTTAATTAAAACAAAGTCATGTGACATTTATTAGTGTCTACTCATTTGCGTTCTGACCACTCGGGGGCGCCAAAAATGAAAGTTTTTCAGTATTTTGCCGGAGAATCAAAATGGCCAACCGCGACTGATGGTGGATTTTTCTGACACAGATATTAATATATGAATTAAAATAACATCATTAATGATATGTTAGAAAATGTCACAGTATAATGGTGTTCAGTATTACACAATTACAATGAATGAAAACAGAAGTACAGATAGGCATTGATGACATTTTGTTGATGCCAATGTCATTATCAATTCTTTTTATTGGTCCGATTCTTTATCGATCCATTTATTGATCCCATAGCAGGCCTACACAGGTTCATTTGTCATGTGCACGTTAACACAGAGTCAACAGTACAATGAAATGAAGAACCGGAGCTGATGAACGAGTGGAGCTCTTTGACAACAGTCTGTCAGCCGTCGCGTAAAGTGGACGAGGCGTTCAAAGACACGGCCTGCGTGGTGTGGATGTCTCGTGTCATGTTGTTCCTAGAAAGAGGTTTCGGCTTGTTGCTGCTGCTGCTGCTTTGTCATTTTCCGGATATTTATCAGCCCTGTCGTTGTTTCTCTTGCCCTTCAGACGGTTTGTTGTTCCTCCAGTCTGACACCTTTTGTGCTGCGAGTTTGACGTCTTTGATTAGCAGATTCGATCTTCATCAAAGCAGTGAACATGTTTGGAGCCGTTTGACTCTGATGGATCGGCTCATTTGGAAGCGGGTCTTGATCCCTATCGCTTTATTTTGGAGGCTGAACAAACGTCTTGTTCCAGTTTCACAAAATATGTCATATATATGTAATTCACTCAGACGGTGGATACACGATGCTGTCAGTACGTCGCGGCTGCATCTCTGCGATATATCAGCCACATTTATTGAACCAAGAAATGTTGGAGCGGAGTCGAACCATGCAACTATTTATAAATGACCTCGAACATATGTCTGAGGCAGTTCACATCTCCCTGCTTTTACCAAATAACGTTAAAGTTTCTCAGGGAAACAGATTCATGCTCGCTCTCCTGTGCCAGCAGCAGCGATGGATGAATGCTATTTCTTCATGGCAGGTGAAGCAAAAAGTAACCAGGACGGACCTTATCAACCCGCTGCTTGTTTGTTTGCTTGGCGGGTATCGAGTGGAATGATCTCTCGACGCAGCTTTCTTTTACTCGAGGTGTGATGTCTGCAGCTCTGGCCTAGTTTCAGCATGCGGTGCGGGGGCCCGGGTTTACACAGTCCTGGCAGATCGGCGTTATCACAAATCAGAGCGTGGAGATAAAATAAACAGTTTTCCAGAGGATTCCGAGTCGTCTCAGATAATATGCAATGGGACGTGCAGAAGCGCTCGTTTCTGCAAATGTGAAGCAGCTCTTGTTGTAGCCCGTGCAGCACGGGGCTGCTGTGGTTTGTCCCTCGACTCTGGCACTGCGAGGCAGTGTGAGGCAGCAACACACACACACACACACAGAGGGCGACATATTTAAGGCAGAAGCCGACATGAAGTGTGTTACGGACGTCCTGGAGGAGACTCTTGGTGTCAGGATGGAAGTGTTTGGGTGAAGTCGATCGCTCGGAGCAGCTTTGTGTTGGTTCGCAGTGACGTGACGCCACCAGATCCCCTCAGACACTGCAGGGGTCCGACACAGAGGCCGGCGCCGCTCGCTTGGTACGGCGAAGATGACTCATCTGACCAGATCACTTGTTTCCACGTCTGTGCAGACCAGCGTTTGTAACGGAGGCTCCGCTGTGATGTCCTCTCCGTGTGATCGTTGACCGTCTGTTATTGCTGATCACGTCACCTGAGGAAGACTTACTCTCCTGTTTGTCCTTACGTATCATGTTGCTGTCAACCACAATTTCCAGGGCGTCCTCGGAGCTCACCTGGTCGAGCGTACGCTCTGTGCACAGAGGCTAACGCTCCGTGCTGCACCAGCCGTGGTTCGACGAACGCATCATCCAGTTTCTGACCCTGTTTACTGACTTCTTTCCCATAAATGCAGATGTCGTGTCAGTGACTGCGCGTGAGCCAGCTGCTGCCGCCATCCGTGCCCCGACACAGAACCCTCTTTCTCAGTGTTTGTGTCTTTGTATCTGAAGGCAGAGAGACATGCAGCCGTGCACATGCTTAGTACACGGGAGACACGCCCCTCCAGGTGGACTGCACGGCCGTCCCAGTGAACTCTCTTCCTTCTTTTTGCTCGGCCTTTTTATGAACGCCACACGGCGTGATATGATGTGTACATCAGCTGAATATCTCCTGTGCACATCTATGCTGAAGGACCTCTCGTGTTCGTGGTGATCGACTGGCCGCTTACTCCTCGCTGATGCCGGACGAACACTTCACGAGCCTCCAGACACACTTGCAGGAGATCTGCACCTCCGGTTGCGTGCAGTGCACCTGTGTGGAAGCGTCTGCATTCATTACGCTCCTCAACTCATTTATTCAGGCCTTTCCTATAATTTGTCAGCTGTCGGGACACACGTGCTGTCTTCAGCTGCTGTGAGCAAGCAGAATGCAGAGAAGAAGAAGAGGAGGAGGAAGAAGAGCGGCGCTGCTTCGACTCCTCGCTGCCTTCCTGCTGTCAGAGCGATGGCCTACATTATCGCCTGGGGAAAAAAAAGAGAGAGAAGAAGAGCGGAGCTTGTGCAGCAGACTGTGAATTTGTGAGGGATGGGAGGAAATGGAGGGAAGGAGAAAAGCTAAAGAACGAGAGAAACAGAGAGAGAGAGAGAGAGAGAGACCACGTACAGGAAGAAAACAGAGCGGAGGAAGAGCGCTTGTTGTCGCGGTGACAAGCAGCCAAGCCGGGCTTTCCCCGAACATGCCGGGAAGTTTTTAACTTGTGTTGGTGTTTGTCATGTGTCGGAGAGGACGGTGACGGTGACGCCGGGGAACGAGAGCGCGATGAGAAGAAACGGACTGGATGTGCCCCGAGGACGCCGCCAAGCGAATCAGAGGAAGTTTAACAGTCGTGGTGGTTATCTCACCTTAGCCGTGAAGGGAACAGCGCAGTAATGAGCATATGGTGCGGTGAAGTAGAGCATGAAGGTGTCTATGTGCCGAGGTAACTTCCCCAAGTTTCACGAAGTCGGGAGTCAGCCTTTAAATGTGTGTCGCGTGTGTGAACGCTTCGACTCGGCATCGCGGCCGCTGTTGGGCTGTTTTTGCGGCATCGCTCTTATTCCTGACTGTGTGGAGCAGATGAGCGGCCCCGCGGCTCCGTTATTCTCAATCTGAAATTGAATTTGGCGGATTCTCAAATGACACCGGGTGCAACTGAAACTGTAACCGGAGGTCTCCCTCCCTTCCGTGTCACACGATGGAGTCTGTGTTTGTTAGAAGATGTTAGAACATGTTAGAAGACGAGCTCTAAACAGAGACGTTACAAAGCTCTGAAAGGTGAAAGAAGATTTAACTCTTGGTGCAAACATCAATAATTTATTGGAAAAGCGATTAACAGTCGAGATTTCAGTGGAAATTCATTTTTATGTGAGTTACTTGTACTAAATTCTAATGAAAGCGACCTGAGAGACGCTGCCATGATAAATCTGTTTCCTCATTCATCTCAGACATGATCAGTCTTTTGGTTGACCCTCGCACGTCCGAGGATTCATGAACTTGATTCCTCTTCATGTCCCGGTTGGCTCGCCTCCCTGCAGCGTACGTAATACATATAATAAACTGGAAGTGCGTCCGCTAAGCAGACACATAAACACCTCATCTAATCACATGACCACGGCGAGCGGTAGGTGACTGTGGGAGTCCGGCTCGCGCTGCGGTTGACCGGCACGGCCGTCTTTCTAGCTGTCGTCTTCGTTTCACGCGTACCGCCTGCTTTAAATTTGCCGCTGGCTCGGGACCAAAGGGATTTACGACGCAGTGTGAAAGTATGGAGGAGCTCGGCGGGATTAAGAGGAGTGAAACGCCGTCTAATGTTTATCATCACGAGGAACTCGTCCGGGCTCGGCCTCGCTCGGGAGTCGGAGGCGAGGCGTGATGGGTGATTGACGGAGGGAAACAGAGGAAGCGGTCGTGTTGTTTTGTGTGAAGCGCAAAGAACTACTGTTCGTGGTCCACATATTCAAGCGCTGGCTGCGGGTTTATGGCCAGGAGTCCACATGTGTTCACACCAGTGTTCTGGTTATTTACGTCTCTTTCTGTGTGTGTGTGTGTGTTTGTGGATGCTTGTTGAAGTCTGTGACCGCTTCCCGCCCACTTGCTGTATTCCAGATGCATCATCCCAGAGCCGCTGCTGCTCAGCCACAGCTCCGTCCTCTCTACACCTCTGCATGTTGTTTGGAAGTGACTGCCTAACCTGAGCTCAGACATTCTGCAAACTCGACACACCGCGCGGCCGCTTTACGGGAATATCTCTGCGCTGACGCTCATCGATTCTGACTTTACGACCACGCTGCAGAGAACCTGCTCTGCTTGGTCGACATGATTCTTTAATGAACAGCGTTAGATGCCCGGGGGCACGCTGGTGGTTTGGGGGACTGTAAAGATGCTTTTTGATGAGGCGACGCTGTCGGTCAGCCAGCCGGCCGCTGAAATATCCCGACAGATGGATTGCCATTAAATTTTATAGAGATGTTCGTGGTTCCCAGAAGATGCACCCTGAGTTGGTGACCGCGGGAGTTTTCCTGCAGTGACGATAACTGGGCGGATTGGATTCGAATATTCCCGACATCCTCACCTGCTTTGTGTTCAGCACTGAATGTTACAACACGATTTGAACGCAGCACGTCTTCTTCTGCGTTCAGCCTCGATTGTGGCGTTCTTCTTCCTCCGCTGACTGCCACCTGCTGGGCCGGACGTGCGGTGCAGCTTGTTGCATCGCTCTTTCCTGCATCGTAAACTTGATTTTTGAGAGTTTGGCGGTGGAAACGCAGACTGAACTGGGACTTGAAGTTCTCGGGGGAACTCTGGGTGACCTGCAAGCCTGGGTGCCGACTCTTAGTGCCGGTCTTCGCTGTATGCAAGACGAATCATCAGAGTAAATGGAGTCTATTTAAACACATGCAGTGTATCGGTAAAGATGCATTTTACTGATGGTATTAATTATTCAACACATCCGCCTCAACGTCACGCTGGATTCCATATATCACGGCTCTGTAATAATTATAAGGTGTGTGTGTTATTTGACTCGGTGACCTATATTTACCAGAGTCAATAGGCTGCAGCGGCTCACCTTCCCTCTGATAATATCCAAAGAAAGGTCCATCCAGCTTGCCTTACTTCCACCGTCCCACCTCCCCTTGTCCCATTCAGCTCAAATACAGGCCACCGAGGTGTGGTTTCCATCTCAGCCCGGCCTGCCAGTACCTTTTCTGGCTGCTCTTGACAGCTAAATATGTGTAAAGGGGAAAAACAGGTTTGGTGACAAAGCGAGCGAGTGATGAGTGTCGTCAGGGAATCATGTCGCACGAGGAAACGCATTACAGTGTGAAATCGGCTCCAGCAAAGATTCCCGTGTTTACCCGCTCCGCTGATTTACCGCAGTGAGTACATCTCCACCGTGATTTCAATCCAACGGAGTCAAGAACTCGTGCGTCATCTCTCTGGTAAAGTTTCGATTCGATGGAATTATTTTACGGCATGTATTCACATTTACAAACACGCCAAACCTCCGCGCTGGAGTCGGCAGCAGGGCTGATGTGTGGAACATCTGGACTCGAGACAAAAGATAACGTAACTTCTCACGTCGGGCAGCGCGAGCGTCGACACCGAGCACGCCTGACGTCTGACGGACGCCGCCGCTCCACATCAGACGGGGCAAATTATCGATTCGTTGTTTTGTCTTTAAAATGTGATCGAAAGCGCCGTGAAGCCGAAGTTTATCCTGTAAATGAAGCTGCACGTGTTTTTTCAAACTTTAATTTTAATGTAATAAGTGAGGTGAAGTTCACAGTTTACAGCTCACAGGAGGTTTTTAATGTTCCAGCTGTGTGTTAGTTTTTCAGTTGGACAGTGTGTGTGTGTGTGTGTGTGTGTGTGTGTGTGTTTGTTGAACATCCAGTGTCAAGTGCCATGTTTACACAAACAAATGTTAAGAGATAAGCGGGGGGGGGGGTTGGGGGGAGTAAACCGCCGTGGTTACTGGGCTCAGTGTAATCACCGAGCGGCTCCGCTGTAATTAGCTGACTGCTGGCGTCATTTATCGCTGTCGTGATTAGAGGACGACATCCGGCGCGTCAGGAAGTCGACGTGTTAATTGCAGCCAGTTTTCATTAGCAAAGATTGCACACTGACCTGTTCCCGTCGTGGCGACGTGCCAAGGATTATGTAACACGTCTCTGGATGCGGAGGTTGATCAAACACCCAAAAAAACAGATCGCACATCCCGCCAGGAGTCACGCCGACCGATGCGGGTTGTGTGTTTTTGTTTGTTACCTGCTGGTGTTGCAGCACTGGAGGTCCAATCAGAGCTCAGCTAGCCTCGTGTTAGCCTCCGTCACGGCTTTAGAAATGTTTGATCTAAACTCGAGCTGGTGAAGTCCTGACCCGCACGAGCTTCGCTGTCATCGAGCACGCTGTATGTTTCACGTCTCGCTCTGCAGTTTGGCGACTCGGAGGCGTTAATCCTGACCTCTGGATCCGTGCACACATGATTTGAGTTTGACAGGCCCGATCCAGGCGTTCATAAATCAGAGTATTGTCCCGATCTCTCAAAGTCTGCACTGCCAGAGCGAGCTGCCGTATCGCTTTCACGCTCTCACTGCTAACCTTACAGAGTTACTTCATGTGTGGGAATGTCTGGACGCTGCTCCTCGTCAACGTGCTCCCGTGCAGACGTAAAGGTGAAGGTCAGGTGATGCTCCGCTGCCTGTGTGCATGTGAAGGCGACGCGTTTGCTCCTGAATCTCAGTTATGATAATTGGTCGTAACACAAGTGATCGGTCTGGTTTTCTGTTGGGTGTAGACGTCGCCGTCACTTCACTGCTACATAGTAAGTTGTGAGACCATGATTGCTTTGTTGTTGTTGTTGTTGTTGTTGTTGCCATGACGACCTGATGCTGCTTCACAAAAATGCCGCTTAGAAAAGATCCGAATTTGGACTCTCTGCTTCGACCTTCTTGGAGCTGATAACACGTGCCCGTGGAAGCTGGCTGACCTTTCCACATCTGCAGTCCTTGTACTTATTTTACAAGCACTGATAGATGCGGAGTAAAGACGCGGTCACGCTGTTCCATAACAAGCGAGCGTCGCCGCAGACGACACTGCAGCTGCACCGAAACTCGGCGAAGGACGGACGGAGCTTCCCGCGTCACGTGAAGAAGCCGAGGATGGCGTGCAGCCTCCTCGAGATGCTCCTCTTAACGCGCCTCACCTTCACAGAGCAGCTCGCGCCGGTGGAGGAGGCGGTGGAGGTGAAGGCCAGGCGTCCGCCACGAGGATCCATGTTCAGAAAACACACGTTGTGAGAAAGTCAACACTGCTCCCCCCCTGAGCACACACACATCCACACATCTGGAGCCGGTCCCATCCTTATCTGATATTTGTGAAGCGACGACTCGACGATTTTCGTCGCTCCGGGCCAGTGAAGTTTGAGCGTGGCGTGCCGCCGTTATCTGAAATCTACCTGAGAGTTTATCTGCTGTTTCTAAATGTATTAAGTAACCACAATGAAGTGAGGGCCAACAACAGTTTACAGTCTCTCTCTCTCTCCTCTCTCTCTCTCTCTCTCCAGCTTTTTTTGTTCAGGTGTCCAAACAAGCTCAATCATGTTTCTTTGTGTGCCGTGTGTGTGTGTGTGTGTGTGTGTGTGTGCGGGGGGATTAATAAACAACAAAAAGAGCTCATTGCCGAACAAAGCGTGTGTAACTCCTCTTCCAGTTCGCACAAAGTGTAATTCACACCTGAGAAATATGCGACGAAGCCGAGCGGAGGCATGGAGACGCCTGACGGAGGTCGCAGGGCTCGGGCGAACGAGCCGCTTCGCTGAGCCTCTCCTGGCAGGACTCATCAGGACTTGATGAGAGAAACTGGACGAGCAGGAAACCTCGAGGAGACTAATTACGATAACCATCAGTTCCCACATGGCGGACTTCACCGTTCTTTGTCTTACCTGCGAGGTAACGCTCCTGATGTGCGCGCAGTTTGTTGACGGACTGCGTCGCACACCGGAGAGCGCTCTCTGTCTGTGTTTGACAGGACGGGACGGTGCGTGGATTCAGGACCGTCCCCACCTGCTGTCGTAGCTAACTCGCCGGCTGTGTGCGGATCTCGAGCTGATGTCTCGTTAGGAAACATCAGGAGCGGATGGAGGAGTGTGCAGTGCTCACAAACTGGCTCTTTTTGTGCTCCTCTCGCAGCACAGACGGTCTGTAGGTGTCTGTAGGTCACCCGCGCCCCTCGAGTAATGACGACGGGTGTAGATCTTGCTCTAACGGTGTTTTCTCGTCTCTTCCCCACAGTCGGAGGCCGGCAGGCTTCTCCTCGCACCTGGGATGGTGCCATGTGACAGAGCGGCCGTGGAGCCATAACCCCCCCTCCCACCTCCCCCGCCCCCGCCCCTTACCATCGCTCCATCGTGTTGACTCCAAACTGATCACCCACCACTGATCTCACCCCCCCTCCGCCCTCTCAGCCCGCCCGGTCTCCCCTGCCTCCCTGTTATCTTCGCTCTGAGCCCTGGACGAGGCCACGACAGCCACCACATGACTCACCCACTGGAGCCCTAGATCAAGTAAGTAAAGCGTGGCTGGTTAGCAGTGTGTGTGTGTGTGTGGTGTTTTGTTATTCAGTGCTGATTCTCACCTCCAGTTCTGCATTGATTGAAAATGCATGTTTCATGTAGGATTTTTGGAGTAAAGCGAGCTCCGAGGTCACGGCTGCAGGATGTCAGCGGCGGAGGTGAACAGGAGGTCAACATTTAATATTCAGTGAACTAAAGTAAGACACAGGAGCTGCCGTGTTGAGTAGAAACTGAGTCATGGACTTCGTGCGCACACGCCCGGATGGATCTCGTCTTGTTTGACGCTGTAGCTTCTCGGAGGAACGATCTTTGATTCTGTCCGTGATTATTTGATGAATCTCTGACGAAATGACGATCAGAATCTCTGTTCACCAACTTCTCTGTCCAGCTGCTGCCCGTCTGAAGAACATAATCTGAGAGCTCAAGAAGGTCCGAATGACCCAAAATATTCAGTCCACCCTCACGTAAAAGAAAGAAGAGCAGCAGATGTTTGGTGTTTGTCCTCGACAGAAACGATTGACTTTAAATCTAATCAGCTAATTGGTTAATTGCTGCAGCCGGAGCACGTCCACCTTCTTTCACACAGCATAATAATAACGCAGACTTAATAATCTGCCGGGTTCATTTGGACCGGTTAGTTGAGGCTAAATTAATAGTTAAGCGAGATGACACACCTCTGCGTGTCTGCGTTTTCCCCCCGAGCTGGACGCTTTGAGATTTGTGGCCCCGAACCGGCTGCATGGCTCCGAACATCCCAGCGTGTCTGACGAGGCCTCCCATAGCGTTACACGGGTTGAAATGAGGACACACACACACACACACACACACACACATCCATACTGGCACTCCAAATTAGACAGAGACCAGCGGAGTTCAATAAGTGATGAATATTCATGTGGAATTATCAGTCTGGCAGCGAACGTGTCGGAGATTAAAAATGCTCCGTGAAAAACGAGGCGAGCAGCGACGCGTCGGCGCCGACGAGCGACATCACGTGTGCGTTGTTTTAACGAGGATCGTCGTTTTACGGCGAGCTCGCCGACACACTCTGTCACCGCTTTTAGGATTTCCGTCTGACGCGTCGTGTGATTTGTAAGTAACGTGTTCAGACTGGATGTCACCTTTCAGCCCAGAGAAGTCCGCTGGCTGTAACTCACCCCTGCACACTGCTGTACATTATGTATTCTATACACAGAGGAGCTAACTGTAGTGTGTGTGTGTGTGTGTGTGTGTGTGTGTGTGGAATGTGTGCAGTCCAAGGTTATTTCTTACTCTTGGTAAACATCCTGGATCTGGGTGTATACAGATGGTGGGAAACAATGGAGTGGAGCTTAACGGGGTTTTCAATCGAGGAGCAGGGACTTTTTTTAAAGGACCACAACGCTGTTTTTGTTTAAACCCACGAGTCATGAACGCATCACACACTTCCATAATGTTACAGCATGAAGACGTGTTAGTTAGAGGTCCTCCGTTAGAGCGCAGAGCTGCATGTGAGTGAAGGAAAGGAAATGAATCAGTTGAAATTAGTTTTCTGTGATAATAAGTTGAATATTTTTATGTTTTTGCGCAGACACTGCTGGATTTCATCATTTTTCTTTAAATCAAAACACAAATATTTTCACGTTCCAGCCTCTTTAATATGTGAATTTAATGTAATTTGGTGCAGTTTTGGACAGTTTAACATCTCTGTGTTTCAGATCAGTGTTCGGACTACAAATCTAATCAGGTTTACGCTTTAGAGAACTACTTTTTATTATTATTATTATTTTATGACGTCCTCAACGAACAAATTTAATCATGAAGATGATGAGCTAATCATCATGATCATCAGTCGCAGCTTTAATAATGTTTCATAGCCTAAAAGGAAACGGTAACGTGTACGTGACGGTAACGTGTACGTGACGGTAACGTGTACGTGACGGTACGGACGCGGCTGCCGTCGGTGTGAAGCTGCTGTGCTAACTTAGAGTTGTTGTGTTGTTGTTGTGCGGCCGGCTGTGTGTACACTTGCGTCATCACGTGTGCCTGAAGGTGACACGGCAGTGCGTGTGGATTCAGACCGGTGGAAACGTGTTTGACGTGCCTCACACACACACACCTCATGCGTCGTGTGACAGGACACACCAGAAACCCTGATTTCACGATAAAAACACGAGCCAAATCCGGCTCGTCTCTCCTCAAATGCAATTTGATTCATTGGGTTTGGATAAATTATGAATGCATTGTGAGCGGGTTCAGTAAAATTGCAGCAGCCTTTAAAATGAAGCAAATGAAATGGCTGTAAAACTGAGGCCGTGAAATGTCAGATCGCAAACATGTGAGGAGGAACATCACGGCGATGAAACAAATGTTTGCTGACTTCCAGCGGTGCGTGTGCAGAGGCGTGCCGGCCTGTAGTAGCTCGATAGTCGAGTAATGGCCGAATCAGTTTGTTCATTGATTGAATTATGAGTAAACTGACCCTCACATGGAGGCCGCATGCATGCACACAACAAGACGAGAGAACGCTGCGACCTGACCAAAATTCCACCTGTCCATGTGTTAATACTCACACAGCGCGTATGAATCACATCCCGGAGTCAGGAGGTGCACTTTGGCCCGCGGCTGAGAGCTGTATACATTCTCTGGTCATGTCCTATATTCCAGAGGGGTGGGCCTTAGCAACAGTGACTGAGCAGCTTCTCATGGGCCGTACCAACGCGGCGCAGCACACGGGGGTGGTCACGGCCGTGTGCACGAGCAGCACGCTGGAGAAAATCTTCTTTTATTTAAGCTTTTGTTCAAATCCCGATCGAGCACAGCGTGACGTATCGGTTTAAAACTCACGACACGTTATCTTTAATTCACGCGGCCGACTCTGTCGTGACATTCCTGGAATGATGTGAAATTTTGAGTGTGTTTAAATATTTGAGGCGATTTCACACCCGAAATATGAAGCTGCCGTCAACGCTTAGACAGTTTACTGCTTCCTGTCAGCTTCACACCAAAGAAGCCAAAACACACTGATACACACTTGTACTATTAATGTGTGTGTGTGTCAGTGCCTCACTTGCTCCTTCCTCCCTCCACCTCTCGTGGTAATCCACATCCTTTATTCCCCGCTCTCTACCTGGTGGTCTCTTCCTCAACCCCCCTGCAAGCCATACATTGCCACTGAGCACGCGTGTGTGTGTGTGTGTATGTGTGTGTGAAGTGATCAGCCCAGCTCGTGGAATGAGAAACCAAAGGTGGAGGAAGCTTTGAGAGAGCGAGTGAGGGGAGGGAAAGAAAAAGGACCTTAGAGGAGATAGTGAGGCGGCAGCAGGCGGCGGTAATGGAGAGCCGGCGGACGCGTCGGGCTGCGTCTCTCAGCGGTCGGGCTCTGCTGCGCCGTCGCTGCCTTTTCTTCTTCCTCTTTGGCGACTGAAGGCTCCACCATACGTCACGCAGCGGAGAGAGGGGGGCGAGGTCAGAAGGTGCAGGAGGGCTGACCTGGTCTACAGGTGCGTGTGTGCGTGTGTGTGTGTGCGGTTGTTTTTCTCGAGCACGTCCCACCACCTCCCCTCCTCTCCTCTCTTCTCCCCTCCTCTCCTCTCCTCCTCCTCCTTTCTTTCTTTCTTTCCTTTTTGCTTCACTGTGTGTGTGTGTGTGTGTGTGTGTGTGAAAGTGACTGACACACACACACTGCAGCTCTAACAGTTGCGATTATGATTGGTTTGAGTCACATGCAGCGCAGGCCGGACGTTATGATGAGCTCAGGCTGTCTCATGTCTTTTTCTGTGTGTGTGTGTGTGTGTGTGTGTGTCTGTGTGTGTGTGTGTGTGTGTGTGTTACATACATGCGTGGCTTCAGGGCAGCGAGTTGTGTTTGTTAAGCTTCGTGTTGAAGTAAGTGTCTGCGTGCGCAGATGAAGCTGTCAGCTGTGCTTTGCTGAGTGTTTGTCAGCGTGAGAGGAGAGTGAATCTTTCTTCATCAGTCTGAAGAGCTCTAACTAACGAATAATGACGTGTTTTTCAGTTAATTGATCGGTCGCTGGGTCCATAACGTGGTGAGGAAGTGTCTTGTTTTCTCCACAACCCAGAAATTCAGTTTACTGTCGCAGATGACGAAAGAAGCCAGAAAATATTCAGATTTGAGAAGCTGAAATCAGAAAAATGTCACATTTCTTTCTTTAAAGAAAATCATTAAAAAACAATTAACTGATTAACGGAAGTTGTCTGCGTTCTGACTCGTTCTCAAACTGTGGTGCGTGTACCACTGGTGGAACTTTACTTACTTTCCTGTGGTAAATGAAATAAACTCATTTCAAACCACGTACGACATTTTGAATGAAACTGAACGACGAGGTCGCTCAGATTTAATGTAGAATACGTTGTGCGTTTCCTGAAATATCTTCAGTTTCAGTAACGGCCTGATGCGTAGACACGTTCATTCACGTAGCGCGCTCGCATACGTCCACGATAAGTTCAAATGTGATGTGAGACAGAAAGCACGGGTTCAATAAATGGTTTAAATACTTGGAGAGACTGATATTTTCTGAGGTAGTATGAGAAACATTGATTGACTGATCATTGCAGCTCTATTATTAGACATGTACCTAGAAGTTTGGCTGTTATTAAACCTATTTATGCTTGTATGTGTGTGTGTTGCTAGTCATTGTTGAGTGGTGTGTGTAGGTTCACACATTACTGGGTGTACATTGTAAAATAACAGGAAATCAGTTTAACAATTGGCTGACTGAAACAATCAGGAAGTCACTTTTTATTCCTCAGATGAAGCGGCTTCACCGACGACGGCGCTCGCTCACTCTCACTCACCGTCTGTGTCTCTCAACCTTTGTTCGCTCTCTTCCTCTCAAACCAGATTTCACTTCTTCGTGTCTCTATTTTGGAGCATAACTTGCGAGCCGGTCTCAGATTTAGAAATAAACAAAGCCAGAACACAACAGGCGGCGGGTCAGCGTTTAAGTCCGTGAATCCACCTGGATCGTCTCAGTTTGAACTGCTCTCTGACTGCTGACCGAGCTCAGGACCCGCGGTGCTTTTGTTGTGGACTGAATGAAGACATCGCCTGTCTTCACCGCACGCTGGAAGTTTCCTGTTTGCTTAAACTGTAAAAACAGTTTTAACCATCTAACTTCCTTTTTTCAGCCGCGCGTCCAAACTTTTCTTTCTGTTGTTGTTTGTTGCCTACTGCTGCCTTCACATCAAAGACGCTCTCGTATTTTGCATTTATATTTATTTCATATGAAGCGCTGCATAGTGTTGTGATGTGGCAACAATCGTGCGTCAACATTATCTTCCCACATCAAATGAACGGAGCAGAACAGAAAACAGCAGGGCTCTCGCAGCCACGCTGCTCTTTCAAATACAGCGAGCCGCGAGTGGAAGAATGTAGCTGGGAGCGTAAACATGGTGCCATCCAAACCTGATGGTGAAGGTGCTGTTTTGTTCCACAGACGAGCAGAGTTAGGCCAGCGATTCAGCTCGTCATCAGTCCACAGCAGATCTGCAGTATGTATCTTTCCAAACACATTAAATATGTTGGAAAATAGTTGAACGACACGTGGAGTTGGAGGTTCAAACTGTTTTCAGTCTCAGGATTTTGTGGGCGGGCCTTAAAGGGCGGCTCGATGACACGCTGAGGCCGAGACCGAGATGAATTCATCTCAGTTTCAAAGTTCTGAACTCGTCTGACACGTTTCAGAGTGGCTGATTAACACTCACAGTCCTGGAGCTGAGAATTCATTCTCACCTGATTTTGACACCTAATTTCGTAAACTTCAGATTTTTTGGGGCGTAAATTATTTCAAGAACACAAAAGCACAGCTGCGACTACAGACGAACGTGTTGAGGCTGTGATTGAACGAGAACTAATGAGAGCCAAAGTGAATATAAATCATATTGCTGACAGTTAATTTGCAGAGGAAACATTGTAAAGAAGACACTTCACGGCAGCACACGACGATTTCTCACACATTTATCCAGATAGATGAATAAATAAAAGATTCTAACGGTGAATCCAAATAAATTCTTTTTAATAGTTTTTATCCTCCAGTCATTGGGCCTGTACTACACAGCGGTACACTGCAAGGCCGAAGAAGCTGCCTCATGTTGAGCATGTGCAGCAGAGTGCATCAGATTGAGAGGGAACCTGCTGACTGACCAAAGCTCCCAACGTAAACAAAGTGTTCCTCTATCCTGACTGACGACGGCGAGACTCTCAGCTGTATCCGTGAAGTCCTGTGCGCAGTTAAAGAGTTCACGAGGTTCACCTTCACCCCGTCACGTATGTTTTTCATCTCGCCCCGTGCAGTTTTGGGATGTGACACCAAAACTGGAGAGTAAAGGCTTCTCCAGAAACACTTACCAGGTAGGAACAAGTGTTCGTAACGTAATCACAATGGAACAGGAAAGCCCAGAAATATGATGACGGCTGTTGATGGCTTGTTGTGCGCGGCCGGCGAGCTTATCAACAATGCACACTTCGAGCAGGTTTCCCCCATTTGCAGCTCTATAGGAAAAAGGATTGTTAGCTGTGTTTTCACAGTGTGAGCGCACAGCTGGAGCTCGTTCACGGGTTCAGATTTATAAATAGAAGCATCCATAGTGTGTCAGAGTGCAGCGTCCGCAGCAGAGGGGCTCCGGGATTGATTGAATATTAATCACGGCCACATATTTGGGTTCCCACAGTTGAAAGAACGCGATCAACTGCGCTATTGACGTTTTCTAATTTATGCTCGGCTCACAGGAAACTCTGCCGCATATCAAATCAGGCGCTTCCTAAACTAAGAGGCAACCACCAGGCGTGATCGATGTGGCTTCACTTTTGGAGGTGGGAGCTGTCATGCCCGCTGTACGTGCAGCCTGCAGCAGCAGCAGCCTGTGCAACAACAACAACAAAAAAACAACCCGGATGTTGCAGCTGCAGTAAAGAGTAAAATACAGCAGACGGGCAAAATCACAAGCCTGGAGGAGAAGCCGAAGAGCTACGAGTGGGCTCATCTGGAGCTCAGAGGGTTGCTGGTTCGAGCAAGAACCCCAAACTGCTCCCGATGTCGGAGCGTGAACACATGGAAATGAAGCGCTGTACAGCTGCTGTTGCATCCGCCGTCGCTTCAGTAGATGATTTAAATATTCAGTACAACTAACCTGTTCATCCACCTTCAAAAGCACCACATGGTGTCGTACGATAGGTGCTGTACGACGCGACATCTCACCCATCCAGCGTCAGTTTTGGGTACAAAGATTCAGACGTGACAGTGAAAGTGGGTGAATAATCGTGATTGTCGCTCTGGCCGTAACCGTGCGGCCCTCTCCGGTGTGTCGTGAAGCAGACCTGCTGCATCTTTGTGCTCCCTCGTCTCTCCGTCAGTAAACTGTTGCCAGAAATACGCCGGCGTAATTTGGACTTGTCAGCATCATAAATGAAGAGTATTATGATGGCAAGGTCATTCTGTAGAGATGGAAGGAGCCTCTCTGCTCTGTTTGCAGCCGCTGTCGCTTCACATTAGAGCTGAGGAGGTTAGTCGATCAACAGAGCATCAATCAATAAATGATTTTAAGCCCTTTTTTTCTTTGCTCAAGTATAAACTCATTAGCTGTCGTTGTCCATGCTTTGCTTGTTTAAAGGGCTGTGCAGTAAACGTGAAGTAAGCTGGTCCCGTTTCTTGAAATCCGTGCTGCAGATTCAGACTTTTTGGAAGTGCTGCACGTCAGCAGCTCAGGGAGGCGCCGAGGAGGAGACGGGGTGATCTGAGGTGAAATGTAAACGAGGCGAGTCAGGAAGGATTAGCGTCCTGCGAGCAGCGCGGCCCCGCGGTGGCACCCGACGCTGTGACAATGGCGGCCTGTTTTTTTTTGCGGGTTGCCCAGTGGATTTCAAACGTTTGGCATCTGTAGTTCAGCGCGCATGTCCACAACTTACAGATTCTTATTGAGATACTACAGCATAGATGTGGTTTTACAGATTTAGAGGCTTGAGTCTGTCTTTTGTCATGTGTGTATTTGTGCCTCCCAGTCATGATGTGTTACTTGTTAATGTCTCCAAATTCTTTCACAAACTCGAGTTTGGTCAACAGACAAAACAGCAGGTTAGTAATGAAATAACAAACCCCGTCTGTCCCGAAACTTCAAATCCTTTGCGGGTTCTTCTGTGGATTCGCATGAATAGACGAGTCCTAAATTAAATTTCTGCCGCCATTAAAAGGGTTTAACTTTAATATTTGGCTTAATGGATCGCACAGTAACCCTGTTAACTATCCTCCATACACAGCGTGTGCTTCATCAAACGTTGCAGCGTTTCCTGTTGCCATAGTTACGCCTCCCGATGCAGCGAGAGAGAGAGAGAGAGAGAGAGAGAGACAGGGATGCAGACTTTGCAGTTAAAGAACAGGCATGAGTCCATTAAGGGAGACTGATGAGGAATGTCAGAAACACACAAGACAAATTATTAGGGAGGCTTTTCAGTGTAATGCAATCAGCAGCAATAATCCCGCAAACTACAGCGTTTAAAATGTTCTAGAGACGAATCAGCTTCAGCGGGAAGCTTCTAATGGCACAGACTGCACTGGAATTTACAAACCTAAAGCAGCATTTATAAATATTAAAATATGGGAAAGAAATGTAGATAAATTGTGTAATTTGATTTATTCATTTCTGTCGGGATGTGAAGAAAATTTCAACAAACATAACCACAAAGATCCATCACATGCTCCAAAGTTTAAAGTAACACTCTCAGACATCTGTCTGTCCTCTTTGGCGACACCTGTGGCGATGAGCTGTAACTGCAGGCGCGCAGCTGGCACATCGGCCGCGCCTCCGTAACAACAACAGTTCACCAGGTCACCGGTTCCTGCGCCGGCCGTACCTATGTATAAGTACGGCGCTTGAAGAGCGAGTCTGTTGCGTTAGCGTCGCCTCGAACTTCTCCTGGATGGCGGGAAATGTTCGTAACACTGCACATGAAACGAATTTGTTTTGTTTTGACGTACTGTTCGTATTTGTTGTGTGAACCTTTGGCCCTAAGTGATATAAGAAAATGCATAATAATAATAATAATAGTATAATTACTGTATGACAGTAACAGCTCTTATGTGAGACGATGTTTCCTCCTGCACATACCTTCCCTCGAGAGGTGTGGAGAGATAATCAACTTGAATCTGTTGCACCTGTGTGCTTCTGTTTACGACCTTCTTCTTCTTCTTCTTCCTCCTCTGCAGGTCAGTTGAAGCTGAAAATGAGTGCAGTAGGGGAAAACCCCCTGGACCCTGCCACGGCAGAGTCACGCAAGAGGAAGGGCTCACCATGTGACACATCGGGGCAAAGGTAAACACTGCTCTGTTGTGTGACGAAACGTGACGCGGCAAGCGCAACGCCGAGCTGCTTCTCGATTCTGGTGTTTTTCTCTGTTTGAGGAACTTCAAAAATCAGAAAAACACGACCTGTGCGTGTCAGAGAGCGCCGAGCATTCGTTATCCAAACTGTTGAACTGTGTGACGACAAAACGGCAGATTAATAAATGAGAGCTCTCCTCCAAGGCCAGTTACTCTCAGCCATGATAAACACGGGCTCGTCACGTCTGTCCTCGCTCCCGTCACGATCGCTCGGCCTCGCGTACGGAGAGTCACTCCCTCCGCGGAGCACGAGACGAGCTGGCTGATGAGTGACGACAGCGTGAAGATGTGTCGTCGGGGAAACCCGCGACGGATCTCTGACAGTGCGGCCTTATGTGTGGAAGCTTAAGGTTAGACTCGGATTTAGGTCTAAGGTAGGTCATGCAGTGGTTAGGGAATGAATGTTCTCAGTGTGTGTGTGTGTGTGTGTGTGTGTGTAAGGCCCGATAGCTGATGTAAGCTGATGTAATAGCTCAGCTAGCATTTCTACAGCAACTACATGCAGCCACTGACCTGCGCATTCACACACACACACACACACACACACACACACAGCAGCAGCAGCAGCAGCGTCCCCCCCCTCCACCCTCCTCACCCCTCCCTCCCTCGGTCACCACGCCTGTGTGTTCTGGCTGGCCAATGCGCTGACCTACTTTTGCTGTTGTCGTCTCACACACACACACACACACATACACACACACATGCATGCTCACATATACACGCATTCCGTGTTCATGTTTACCGCATACCTTGCAGTAGCTCGCCGGGTTGGAAGCGCGTTATTGAAGAGCGGAGAGTGAGGTTGAGCTGAAGGCCGCGCGCGGTGATTTAAAGCTGCTTTTTTAAATATTCTCTGTCGGCGTTTCGCTTGATAATATACGGCAACTTCGTGTTTACATATCACGGCAACAAATTACAGGCAGCTGGATGAGAAACCACGGCATGTACCCGGTACGTTCTGACGTTACTTAAACATTTCATAACTCTGACTGTGATGATTTAAAACACCTGTTTTTGTTTTTAGTTATAAAGAAACAAGTTTGTAGTTACTTTAATCAGGACGTCACGTGAGCAGAAGTTAAAATCTTCCAGTCAAGTCAAGATCAGAACGCTTGTGTTCGTGGTTTATTAATCTACAAGGTTATTTGACTGTTACGTATACAGAATATTTTATATTGATGTTTAATGATGCATCTGCCAGGCCGACAAATCAGCTGACATCAGGTTATTGCAGATTAATCGGGTCCATAAATGACGTAATATTTCACGACAAAAACTTAAACGTGTGTTTGAGTTACACAGATTTTTTTCTCCGTTACGTAGATTCTTCCCAGGAAGCTTCAGGGAATTTATTTTGCTGTAGAAAACGTGGATGTAGTCTCCGTGACGTCACCCGTCGGTTGCTGAAGAGTCGTTTTGAAGCTCAAAGTGTGGCGGCTCTGTCCGCCGGCCCGACTAAGGCTAAAATCAGTGACCGTAACAGCGCCTACCGTGGAAATTATGTAGTTTAAATGGGTGAGTTAAATAAAAATTAATCCTCAGTTGTCATGAACGGGGAAATTAGCTACAGAGACCAAAACTGTTTTTTTGTACCAGGCTGTAAACATGTTTATTTCTGCTGTGAACATGGGGACTTATGGAGACTGACTCCCTTCTGCAGCCAGCCTCAAGTGGACGTTTGAGGAACTGCCGTCACGGATGTTGCTGCTTCCACTGAGGACATCTCTTTAATTCTTTCATCAAGCAAAGCAACATGTGGATAATCTTGTTAATTATTGTTTCTGATATGATTTTTTAAACTTCCAAACATCATCGTCGGCTTGTAAAATCCAGTATTGATCGAGCTCTACGACCAACAGTCCAAAAGCCTCCACTCTCTCTCCACAGCGTTCCCATCTCACCACGTCTTCCTCTCGGGAATTTCCCCTCCCCGTGCCTCCTTGTCTTTCTCTCCGCAGGACGTCTCGTACGACGACAGTTTATTAAGGTTCTTCTTGTCTCAGCACATCCTCCGCTCTCTCACCAGCTTCCTATTTTTCTTTTTATTACTTCCTCACTGTCAGCTCATGTTGTTTTAATTATTTTAGAAAAATTTGACTGACTGTTCCGCATAATGACTCTGTATTCCTCCTGCGGGGGCCGGCGCAGCGCAGCTTTCACTGACGGCTCATTCCTGTGCAGATTATTTGAAACATTCACACGCAGCGTAAATTAACTGCATTTGTTTACATACCAGATGAGATGAACTTGTCCAAGTTAAGTTACAAACAAAGCATTAATCTTCATCTTTATGATGTGGTTTTGTTTGATTCATTGTAAATGAATCGTCTGTTGTGTGTGAGAGACTTAGAGTGTGTTTTTCTTCCCCTGTTACAGATGATGTGACTGACAACTTAAAGTAATTTGGTTTGGAGGTTTAGATAGCTGAGAGATCGATCTAATCTGCTGTCATTTTAATTTTTAAAGTCGATTTTCAAATGGCAAAAAGATTTGATGCTTCTCTCTGTCTTTGGTTTTTGGACTGTTGGTTGAACATTTTTCACATGGAAATGATTAATCAATTGCAAAATCTAATTAGTTACAGGCCTAACATGTTGAATCGCTTCCCCGGTGTAACATCTCTGAATGCTAATGGCTGCCTACGAATGTTGTTTCTGTGCCGCAGTCTGGAGAAGCGGAGACGGGAGCTGGAGTGCCGCTACATCGAGGAGCTGGCTGAGCTGCTGTCATCCAACATGGGCGACATTGCCAGTCTCAGCGTCAAGCCCGACAAGTGCCACATCCTCAAGAGCACCGTGGACCAAATCCAGCTGATGAAACGGCGTGAGCAGGGTGAGGAGAGACACACACACACACACACACGCCACATGTGTTTGCACGTTTGAGTTATTGTGCAATTTGTGGCGGCCAATCTGTTTTTCACTCATTAAAATGATGAATTTTGTCTGAAATTTTAAACTCCCTTTCTTCTTTTTCATTTTATCCTGAAATAAACGATGATGATGACATTTGTGCACGTGTTTATTAAACGAACGCCTCTCAGGGACGAATAATTGATCAAGATGTCACATCTGATTTTCTTATATTCATGTTTACAAAGTAAATTTCCTTTCATACGGATCTTCATTGATTCTCAGTGGATGTTTTCAGGACAGTTCCACGTCTGCGTGTTTCTGATGATGTTTGTCTCCTCCGGACAGAGAACGCAGCTCTTCTGTCTCCAGATGACGAGGTGCAGAAGAGCGACATCTCCTCCAGTAGCCAGGGGCTGGTGGAGAAAGAGGCACTTGGGCCCATGCTGCTAGAGGTGAACAACACACACACACACACACACACAGAATCACACATACCGTCATTACTACTGCTGGGATTTTTACTCCAGCTCAGCTCACACACACACCCAATCTCATTTTCCTCTCTCTCCTGCTCCTCCTGCTCCCTCAGGCCCTCGACGGGTTTTTCTTCGTCGTCAACCGAGAGGGCCGCATTGTCTTCGTCTCCGAGAACGTGACGAGTTACCTTGGATACGCCCAGGAGGAGCTGATGACCTCGAGCGTCTACAGCATCCTCCACGTGGGAGACCACAATGAATTTGTTCGCAATCTGCTGCCCAAAAGCCTGGGTGAGTGAGCCGAGAGTTTGAACCCAGAGAGCTGACCGCGCATGCATCTCTCGTCTAACACTTTATCGCCGAGCTTTGAGGTGCCAGCGGTTATTATTTTTTAAAAGATATTTAGGTAATTACACTTTCGGTGTCCTGAAATTTGACGGTTTCCATGCCGATGAAAGCCATTAAGGAAGGCAGTAAAAGTCAGGAGATGGGCTTTGGCTGAAAAATCAGCGTACAGTCCTTAATACAGATAATTAACCGGGTTTATTGATGGAAAATGCCGCGGCTAAAGCAACTCTGAAGAGCTGCGAAGAAAAGGTAGAATGACGGACGATGGGAATGTTACATTAACAGTTTTATGTGCTCTTCACAGAGCTGCACAGTGTGCTCAGCGAGGGAGCAGAGAGCACGCGGGGGAAGAGCGCAACAATGACTCGCTGCACTAATGTTGTTTTAATTTTTTAGCTACAACCTTGAGAAGAGATTATAATGGAAGACGGAGGAGGGGGCGGGGCGGGGGGGGTCGTGTGAGGACAAAAGTCGACGACAAGGTTGAGCGGTTGGATTTTCTGTTGATCTTGTAATCCCTTTTAATTTTGTGCCAGTCACTTACAGCTCTCCTCTCTCCTTAAAACCTCAAAGAGCGACTGGAAACACATCGCAGTGAAACATACAGATCATTCTGAGAGGGGGGGGGCGTCTCTGAGTACATCTGGGTGTGATTTCAGGGCGCTTTGTTTTCCTCGAGCGGTTGAGCGAAATGAGAAAAATACACAGAAACACTGAAGAGTTTCACTGCCGACGACTCCTGTCACTGTGCACGAGAAGCACGCGGCGATAAAAAACGAATAATACGGCGTCTGTACTTTAAAAAAGCCATCGAGCACAGCTTTACAGTCAAACACAGGAAATAAGATGCCTGTTTTACGCAAGCGACTCAGACGCGCATCCCAAACGGTGGCGGCGGTTTCACAAATTATCGTCCCTCACGATGTAAATTTGGCAGTCCTGCAGGGCTTTGGATGGATCTTGTTTGCTCTCCTGCTTTTATACGAACGGAGCGTTTATTCCTTTTAATCGAGAGAGGAGAAATAACGTTCGTAAAGATTGCGGTTGAAGTTCTGGTTGCTTCCAGCGGTAAGTTATCTGATAGTCGTCTTGTCACTTTGCCAACCTGCCTCAGGCCTGACAAACGTGTCGACCGCGCTTGAGTTACAACATTTTGAATTTCGCTTGCTTTGGCTTAGCTGCTCCGTTTGTTTAGCGTTTTTCTAACCAGCAGTGACTTGCGGCAATAACTGCCACCAGTAAGTCATCGGAATAGTGTGAAACCATTGACAGGAATGCGTATTGCGTCACCCGTATGCACAAAAGCAAACAAGACGGTGACCCGCCGCTTCTAAAAACAAGAGCTCTACATGCCGCCTTTAACATTCTCCTTAAGGGCTCATAACAGTTGATCGCAGGTTTGCTCGTCAGTGCTGAACCCTCTGTGTTTCCTCCCCGTCTGTCCAGTGAACGGCGTGCCGTGGCCACAGGAACCCGGCCGAAGGAACAGCCACACCTTCAACTGTCGCATGCTGAAGAGGCCGCCGGACGAGTTGGATTCAGAAAATCCGGAGGCTCGCCAGCAATACGAGATCATGCAGTGTTTCACCGTGTCCCAACCACGGACCCTGCAGGAGGAGGGAGAGGGTACATGCAATCACACACACACACACACACACACACAAACAAACAGCCTGTGGGCATTTCCTGCACTCGGTCAATAGATTGTACGGTCATTGAAGCCAATATCAATACAGGAAATTATGATTGTAACGTCTTTATTCCCGTGAAGACCTCCTGTTACTCTTATGTTTTATATTTAATTAGTGCTGTCCTGTCTTTGCCAGTGTCAGGTCTTTCATTGTGATCGATTTATCTCCACAGCGTGTGTCACTTCTGTTCTTAAGTCTCCGTAAAACCGTAAAAAAAGGCTGAAATCATCTGAACGGCTCCTTTAACTCTCCCCTCTCGCCTCAAACTTGAGCTTATCGAGTGGTCAGGCAGCTCGGGAGGCTCCAGCGTGCGCCGGCGAATCACAGTTTTTACAATGTGATTACATTTTTGTTGTTTTGGATTGTTGAACGTCCATATTTCACTCCAGTATTCCACAGATGACTCACGAGAAGGTTTCACTTCTTTCTGCCGCGCTGAGGAGACGGAGACGTTTTAACATAGAGAAGTTTTGACTTTAATTTTATAGCGCAACATTTAAAAGCCACGAGTCAGATCTTCAAGTGAAAGTTTGAAGCGTTATTAAAACCCGGTTCTTGCAGCACGTTGCAGGAAGTCGTCGTTGGCCCGGATTGAATGACGTCTTCTCTGTGCCTTTTGATAAAAGCCGGCCCTCGTGCGTCGTAAATTTGAACTCGCGGTGTCCCAACTTCTGTTATTAACATCACAGATGTGATCTGACGGCTCGCCCTGCACGTTTCCAACCTCTGATTAACTGTTAAAGCGTCTCACTGATGCAGAGAAACCTAAACGATGAGCAGAGGTGTGAGTTTCGACGGGTTGGTGTGTGTTTTTCCAGTTATTAGTGTTTAGTGTGAATGTAAACCTTCATCATGTGACAGCTTTTGTCTTATTTCACCTCCCCGTTCTGTTCTTTCACTTTTTTTCCTTTGTCCCGGTTACTTTTTTCCTTTGGCTGACCCAAACAAACACACACAGACACACACACACACACACACACACCTTAACACTTGTGTCCTTTCTCTCCTCAGACCTGCAGAGCTGCCTGATCTGTATTGCCTGTCGGATACCTCGCCAGCCTTTCAGCACTGAGTCTTTCATCACGAAGCAAGACCCCACAGGTAACACACACACACACACACACACACACACACACACACACAGGTATAATATCACAGGCAGAATTCCTAAAAGTCATCCAGCAGCTGGAATATGATGGATTTTCTCTGCATTGCTGCAGTCAGAGAAACTGAGCATTACTGTGGGCATGGAGAAGAAGCCTTCATTATATTTTATATTAATATGATGCACTTATAATCACCTCCCAAAGTTTTAGAGCAGAGAAAATCAGGATTTTAAGAAATGTTCCAACTCAAAGAAGATACAGTTTTTCATTCTGAGGTCACATTTTTGACCCCTGAGTGTGTGGAGGCTACTGCGGATGTTAAAATCTGTAAAGGCTGATCTTTTGTGTGTGTGTGTGTGTGTGATGCTCCGCTCCAGGGAAGATCATCTCCATAGAAACGAGTGCTTTGCGAGCGACAGGCCGGCCAGGCTGGGAAGACCTGGTCAGGAAGTGCATCTACGCTTTCTTTCAGCCGCAGGGCAAAGAGCCCTCCCACGCCAAGAAGCTGCTGCATGAGGGTGAGTAACGGCCATTCACTCCCTCCTCCAAAAAAAAAATCATTGAGCAGCTTTGTCATGGTTACCAAAGTTTCAGCACCACTTTTAACACCAAGATAGCAAAACGACTTGAATACTAAATTTGTAGAACTTTTCGCACCTCTGCAAAACAAACTGCGTCAGGCGGATTCATGCAGCGGGAAGGACAGGAGAGGCACGACGGGTCAGAGGAGACAGAGCTCCCGTCTCCGCATCTAGAGTCTACAGAGGACTCATAAAGCTCTAACAAATACAAATATTCTTATTTTCAGGTGATTATAGATGCATGAAATCATAGTTATGAATATTATATTCCATGTCTGCCTTCTTCTGGCCCTCCGTCTTACACACTGGAACTTCTAAGAAGAAGCTTCAAATCATTTTTCAAAGTAGTTTCTCCTTAATTTCTTGTCTGCTGAGTAAAACATTAACAGACTCTTTGTTTCCATCCTGGCCAACAAAAAGATAAAGTCGTATACTAACTGCTAAAACCAGGAATCATCATCTTCATCGAACTGTCCACACATCTTCTGTCTGAGTGAGATCAGTCGAATCGTTTAGAGTTGCAGCTTGAAGAAGTTTTGCTGCTCGGACAGATTCAGAGTTTTATTACACGGCGACATCAAAGAAGCATCTTCTTCATAACAGGACACTGGTGTGTTAACCATCGCTGCATTCCACTTACTCGACTGTAAGTCCACTGTCACTGGGACACTTAATGGAACTCAGCCACATCAAAATGCACCCGGTCCATCGTCTGTCAGCGAAACAAGCTGTTACTCATCTAAGTCGGCCGATTCAACGTCGTGAGATATAAAATAAAATGCATCTCTGTGTTTAGATCACGATGCAGCACTTTCTCTTGTGTTGGCCTCTTGTGTCGAAGAGTTCGAGCTCTTAAAGCTCGGATACGTCCGCGAGAGGAACACGGCCAAAAACAAACACGAGGTGACCAAAGTCTAAACCCTGTTTTTGTCTCTTTCTCTTGCCCTCTGTGTGTGTGTGTCTGTGTGTGTGTGTGTGTGTCTACTCCCCACAGTGATGACCCACGGCACCGCTATCAGCCCGTTGTACCATTTCACGTTAAGTGATGGCACCCCGCTCAGCGCTCAGACCCGCTGCAAGTTCTGCTGCCCCCCTAACCCTGACGTACAGCCCTTCATTATGGGCATTCACACTATTGACAGGTACTGTGTGTGCACAGATCACGATTCTTCATCTTTAATTCAAACTTCCGTCTGTCCTGACGTGGTTGCAGGCTTCAGTGAGTGTGTTTACATGCACGAGTCTCCCTGTTATGGAATATCATGTAACAATCATATCCTGGATATGCTAACAGGAGAGAACTCAGGATCCTGTGACTCATCCAGGCTCCCGATCTTCGTCTCCTGCGACGCTTCAACGCGCAGCGTCAGCTCAAGTTCTAGATTCAAGTAAAAATAAGACGATAAATGATATTAATATCGATTTCCCGTGCCGAAGCGATGCTTGTAATGCGGAGAATAAATGCTATTTTTTGCTGTAGTCGTCTATTGATTGGAGGGAGAAATTAAAGAGTGGTAAGTACAGCACGGTTCAGGCAGCCGGTAATCAATCTCAACTGTTGAGGGAACTCGGTCGGGCAGGCGTGCCAGCGCTGATGCAGCTGATCTGAAACCTGGAGGATTAGAATGAAGCTAAAATCAGGATAAGATTCAAAACTGGGACACTTGTGTATGTAAACACACGACAGTTTGCTTGTTTTGGGGTTTTTTTGCTCTCCTCAGGTTACACGTGTCTTTTATTTCCCTCCTTTCTTCCAGGGAACACAACACTGCTAGCTCTCAGGAAAACACTAACCCCAGCCTTTCACCCAACGTTGGCAGCCTTTCCCAAACTCCCTCCCGCTCCCCTTCCCTTCCTCCCGGCAGCAACTGGACCCAAGGCTCAGGCCTCGCCACCTCGGGCCTTCACCCCAACAACAGCAACGCCTCCTCCCACGGACATAACCCAGCCACACCCACAGGCTACCTGACGCCCAATCGGACCTGCCCCCAGCAGGTGAACAGCCCCTCTCCTCTGAGCAGCCCACTCACAGCCACCCCTACCTCTTTTATGTCACCCAGGATGCCAAGGGCCAGCCCTGGGTTAGGGGGAAGCCCCCGGGTCCCGGGGAACCCCTTCTCTCCTTCCACACCAGGCCTCCATTCCCCAGCCGGGGCACTAAGCAGTGGAGGCAGCCTCAACAGGCAGCAGTCTGGTGGTGATGGTAGTAGCGGCGCCAGCGGTGGGTCGACAGGGTCCTTCTCCCTGTCCTCTCCTGTCCCACAGAGACAAACCAGTACACCCACCGGCTCCTCTACTCGGCCCCCATCGGTAAAACCCCCAGAGGGAGGAGAAGGAGGGGCAGAGGACTCTGTTAAAGCCCCCCTTCCTTCTGCCTCACAGCTGGGTAACCCCAGACCCAATCAGCTCCTGGATAGCAATGGAACAGGAGTAGAATCTAACAGCAACAGCATCCACTGCACCTCATCGCCTCATCCTCCGAACCCCCCTCCTGCCCCTCAGTGCCCCGCCTCACACAGTACACTAACGGAACGACATAAGATCCTCCACCGGCTGCTCCAGGACAGCAGTCCCAACGACGCCTCCACCACCAACGAGGAGGGAATAAACAAGAACCAAGCTGACATCAAGAAGGAGCCGCCTGCCAGTCCGGCACTGACCACAGCAGCTCCTAAGTCCAGCTCCAGAGAACCACAGGACCATCAGCTACTCCGTTTTCTTCTGGATACAGACGAAAAGGTGAGCACTTACCTCCCATAGCTCACGTAGCATTACCGTCATGTGTGAGTCACGACTAAACCCAAGCATCATTTTGTCTTTGAAGGACTTGGCGGACCTGCCACCTCCATCCGCTCTCAGCCTGCAGACGGTGCGGGTCAAAGTGGAGAAGAGAGCCAGCATGGATGGAAGCGCCTGCGTGGGGTCGACCGCTGCGCCGGGAGGTGCTTCAAAACCCGCCGGAGTCTCCAGCAGCTCCGCCTGCATCAGTCCCAAAGCGAGCCCCGTCGGGGAGAACCGCAGAGACGGTCGCAGGGACAGCCGAGACTCCACGGTAACACCGCTTTGTCAAAGTCGTGGAGATTTTATAACACAAAAAGATTTGCATTATTAGTGCCTACTTTCTTATCTCCTTTATCCTTTATCCTTGCAGCAGCACCAAAAATATCAATGCAGCGTTCTGTCATTCAATCATTTAAATTCTGATGTTTACAATGAAGTCCTAAAACACTGTGATGCGTTCAGACGTGCGTTTTGTAGTCCGTCTTCTGAACTTTGTAGTTTTTGGTAGTTCCACATAACATAACATAACATCCACCTGTCGCATGATGACGTTGTCCTCTTATCTTGACCTCATGATGTTTTCCACCGAGGTCGAGGAAAAGTGGCTAGGAAAGGACGCAGGAGGTCATTTTTGCTCTCAGCAGTTGAAGGTTGAAGAGTGACAGGACTGGACTAAGAGTTCAAACCTCGTTCAGACCGGCAGTGAACCTGTGACAGCAGTCTTATAATAATCAAAGCAGCTTGAACATGTAATCAGGCGAATGACACTTTAAATCATGATTGTAATGAAGGTGGAGGCGCTCCTGCAAGCTTTCACTAGCGAGACGCCGAGCGAAAGATTACATCACAATTAAGCGTTGGAATTTTACCTCTATTGAGCTTTGCTCCTGCATTGGCAGTCGCCTGACAGCCGTTGTAAATCATGTTGAATGTTTATTTTCTTGGACTTTGTCTCCACTGCAGGCTCAGCTACCAGCTGCAGCCTTTGAAGCTCACTGGCCTTTGACCTTTTGTCTCTCCCCATCTCTCTGTCACTGATCCTCTGCCCCCCTTCTTCTCTTCCGCCACCCATTATTATTCTTTAATTCTTTCCTCTTTCACCCCGTTACACCGTTCATTCTCCCATCCCGTCCCTTCTTCATCTCGACCCCCCCGCTTTCATTTATTTCTGCTCTTAACTCCCCGTTTTCCCGCCCTCAGATGTCGACTGGCCCTGTTGACGTGGACCCTCTCACCCAGCTGCTGCCTGGCCTGAGAGGCCCAAGTGGGGCCAAACAGGGCAGCGAGGATTCAGCTATCCCCGGAGGAGGCCCCCAACTCCAGTCTCCAGCCCCCCAGGCCCCAGCTCAACTCCAGTCCCCGGTGCCCCAGCTCCAGTCCCCCCTGTCCCTCCAGTCCCTTCCCCAGTTGCAGTCACCGTCACCCCAGCTCCACTCCCCTCCCCCCCAGCTCAAACTGCAGTCACCCACTCAGCTCCAGCCCGGTGAGGCCAGCACTCCCCGCAACTTAAATGTGAAGAGAGAGCCTCCCGGCACTCCGAACAGAGGTACGGCTTCAGCTCCGCGGGGAGGGCGGGCGTCAGGACGGGTTTGGTTTCACATCATCAGGTTAAGAAATGACCAAAAAATGAGCTTTTATGAGTTTGAAGTCTGATTATTATTCTTGTTATCAGTTGTAGTATTAGGTGTAGTATTTTGATCCTCTATTTCTTCATTCACTTACCTTCACATTATCGCTCTGTCTGCCCCCTGGTGGCTTTTAAGATGCACTGCAGTGTCAACACGCCGCACAGAAACCAAAACATTTGACTTTTCGGAGTGTTTGTGATTCTGCCGGTCAGTTTTTTTGTCTTTTATTTACTCGCGTTCGTTTCCCAGGGCTCAGCGATGGCGGTCCACCCTCGGGCTGCAGCCTCCAGAGTCAGTCGTCGTTCGATTTCTGCAGCCCCCCCACTCCAAGCCAGACACAGGCTCAGGGACAGGGAGACCCCTTCCAGACCCCCAAAGACAACAGCCCCTTTCCGGAGGCAGAAGTCATCAACCCATTCAGTTCAAGCACTGGTACACAAAACAACACCATAACAGTTAACCAGTCTTCACTGTGGGAACTCTGTTTGTCTGTAACCTGACACTAAACCTTCAGGAGCAGTAAAGCATTGTTACGTCGGCCTCTGTAGGGTGACACTTACAGGACTTTTATTATAAATGGCCAGAATCAGCATCAGCACTGGGTGTGTTCAGCCTGTATTCTGTTACATATGTATCCCCACGTGTGACATAGCTTTGCACAATGCTAAACGAGTGTCTAACGGACTTGTACGGTCTTCTTTTTGGATTTTCCTGCTTTAAAACTGCTCAAATCTGTTTCAGGCCTAACCAAGATGGACGTGGGAGACTCCCAGTTCCAGCCGCTGGCTCTGTCTGACACCTTGTCCTTTGACGGTCTTGGAACTCCTCTACAAGCTCCCTTGGCATCACCACAAGAGTAAGCAACGCCGCCGCCGCTGCTGCTGTTGTTGTTTTCTATTTAAAAAAAGATTCACTGACACTGATGTGACGATGTGTGTGCGAGCAGGCAGTGTGTGCCGTGTACGCTGGATGAAGTGCTGGGCCCTCCGACCACGCCCGAAGGCCGAAACGACGAGAAGGCTCTGTTGGAGCAGCTTGTCACCTTCCTCAGTGGGACCGACGAGAGCGAGCTGGCCAAGCTGGATAAGGCCCTGGGTATCGACAAACTGGTACAGGTAAGTGTGTGTCAGGATTGTGGGTAGCCTCTGCTGGCCTCTGCTCTCATTATTTGTGCCACAAAGCTGGATTTGGCAAAAACCCTGCTGGACCGATTTCAAGTACATCAGGAGGTGTTTGTATTTTGCAAGTAATCCCCAAATAAACCGCTGTTGAGCTCCAGAATATGACCTGTGACTGCTTCTTTTTGTTCCTTGTGACGTGTAATGATGCCAGAATTTCAGAAGAAGACATCTTTGATATCTCTTATTTTTTGCCTCTTCCCAGGGTGGATGTTTTGACCCTTTGCCCCAAAACTTCCCACCCCAGCAATCCACTGCCAGCCCAGTTTCCATGGACCCTAAACTGCCCACCTACCCATCCCAATTTACACCAGCTTCACAAGCTCAGTTTCCTCCAGAGCTGGCCACGGTGGGGCCGCAGGGTCTGGGGTTTGGAGCCCCACGCGGGGCTTTCCCCAGCGGGACGACGGGCATGGGGCTGAGGCCGGGCTTGACGACGCGGCCGCAGGGGATGGGCGCTCAGCTCAGGCTGCCACCCAACCAGCTGCGCCTGCAGCTGCAGCAGAGGCTGCAAGGCCCGCAGCAGGTGAGGACGAGGGAGGCGGCGGCGTTTCGTGTACAGTCACAGCTTCGCAGTGAGAAATGAGGTGTAACTTGTCTGCCAATACAGCAACACCTTTGAGTTATTTTTAGCTTTACTGTACTACGCACACTTTAAAGCGCAGAGTGACTTGTAGCTTTCTGTGTCAGTCTTAATCCTCCGATATCACGATGAGTCCTCTGATTTCATTTTTAAAATATTGATTGAAAAGAACTCTCCACTTCTCCGTCCTCCATCATCACAATTATTCATCTGCTCTCCCTCGTTTTTTCTTGTGTCAGATTAAATTGTGCCTTCCATCCTTTCACTCCTGTCTGACCGTGTCTTTCCTTTTCTTTTTCTTTTTGTTCTCAGCTCCAGAACAGGATGGCGGGCATGAATCCGTTTCCAGCAGGAACCCAGCACGTGAACATCGGGATCCGTCAGGGGGTTCAACAGCCTCAGATGCCCTCACAGGTGAGTCGAGGGCGAAAGACGCTCCCCTGATGAGTCTGTAGAGAAACCAGGCTCACGGCTAAAATCCACCCGGGACACGTTCTGTGTGTGGTGGCCGTCTGGTCCGTGTTAGAAACTCCACCAGTAGAGCCGCAGTAAGTTTCAGCAGCTTCCTAGAAGCAGCTGTTCTAGTTTTGACGGACAAATCTGGTTGATTTTCAAAATAAAACACCTTGCAATCACAAAAACAGACAAAATGGAAGCAACATATTTAGAACATTATTTAGTACCTAAATGTTGCTGCAGATCTGCTGTAAAGCGATCGCTGTACATGTCTAACCTCAGGGAAACTTGTTTTTGTACCAGGAGTATTATATTACTTTCATGTCCTCTTCACTGTTGGATTGGTTTGACTTTGACCTTCAGGTAATCTCTCAGAAGTCTAAATTTATCTTTCCTGTCCTTCTCATGCAGACTGAGTGTCCTCTTGAATGACGAAGTGTGTGTTTACTGTGAAAAAGTTCTCCAACAAACTCTTTTGCATCGCATCTCTCAGCAGCAGCCGCCGCTGAATGCCCAGATGCTGGCCCAGCGTCAGAGGGAAATCTACAGCATCCAGCACCGCCAGCGCCAACTCTTCCAGCAGAGGTTCATGCTGATGAGACAGAACATAGCAGGCGCCCCGACTGGAGCCGTGGGATCCGTTGGAACTGCCAGGGTCCCGAAAGGTCCCCCAACAACGCCTCAACAACCGCAGCAGCAGCAACAGCCGCCGCAGCAGCAGCAGCAGTTTAACTTCCCACCAGGGTACAACCCAATGACGGGAAAATCCCCTACCTCACCCAGTCACTTCAGTCCCATGACCGGGGGCCCTCTGGACAACAAACTGTCTGTCAGAGTTCCCCTGAATAACCAGACGATGATGGGCGGCGTGCAGGGCCAGTTCAACAACACCGTGAACTCCTCATTGCAGCAGGGGCTGTTCCAGCAGTTTGGGGGTTCTGGTGAGTTCAAGGAAGCTCCATCACATCTCAGTTATACACTGAAAGCTCAGAGTAATATAACTGACCTGAACTTCACCTTCCCTCCATCAAAGCTCTGGTCCAGCAAGACCCGACGTTCCCTCCCGAGATGAGCCCGACCAGCCCGTTGTTGTCGCCTCAGAACTCCACCTCCCAGAGCCCTCTGCTTCAGCAAGCCCCACCTCCTGGCTACCAGTCACCAGACATGAAGAGCTGGCAACAGACGGGCATGGGCAGCAACAGGTGAGGAAGTGTGCGCAGTTGTTGAGGCTCACATCGTTTGTCACATACGTTAGTAACGTGCCGTCTGCTTCCTGATTGTTGCAGCCTGTTCAGTCAGTCGGGACAGAGTGCAGGGCAGGCCTTTGGCCAGCAGGGGGTTTACAACAACATGAGCATCACCGTCTCCATGGCCGGAGGCTCGGGTGGTGTCGGCTCGTTACCTCCCATGGGGCAGCCGGTTGGCATGAGCAACAGTAACCTCAGCAACGTGGGTTCAGTGTGCAGCGACCAGCAGGTGAGTGACTCTGAAGCTAACTCTCTCAAACTACCAGCTGACTTTGTCCATAAACGTGGATATTACGTCACTAAAAACCTTGTTTTGTCACGACATCATGTGATGAGCAGGAACCAGATGTGTTTTCTTAAATACGAGAAGTCTTCTCATTTCTTCTTGTTGAAACCTGCAGACACGCCGTCACAAGTGAACAAAGGCAGCACTGTTTCATGTCCAGTACATTAGTGTGGCCTGTATTATCGGCATATGACAGATATGTTTGTCTGTCTGTCAGCTGACGACGAGAAAAAATCCTTGAAAGTTTAAATTTGAGATAAAAAATAAGACCTAAGTTGTTGAAAGTGAATTTTGAAGTTTGATATATTTGTAAACTAACTTTCCGTTAGTTGTCGTTATAAAACTCTGTGTGGTAACTTGATCCACGTCTAATGAATTTCAAGGATTTGGGCCTGGAAAGTCCTTGAATTTGGACCTGCTCCTACTTCTGCTTGTTGCATAAGTTACAACCAGGGATCAGAAATATTTGTTAACCCTCTGGTGTCCAAGCAATCGGCCACATTTGCAAAAGGCGGGCAGGCCGTTGCCGCTGTATCCAAATCTGGAATGCATCGTCTCTTCCGTGTGTGCAGGTGCAGCAGGTTCAGGTGTTCGCGGACGTCCAGTGCACAGTGAACCTGGTTGGCAGTGACTCCTACCTGAACCAGGGCTCCATCGGAGCTGCGGCCTCCCAGAAGGGCCCCGGGCCGCAGGGCCCCCAGAACAACCAGGCCCAGCAGAAGAGCCTCCTCCAGCAGCTGCTCACCGAGTGACGACCCCCACGCCCTCCCCCTCCCTTGTTTTCCAGCTCTCCTAACTCCGTCTACTTCTCACTTCTACTCCTCCTCCTCGGGAGGTCGGTGCACCAGACCCCATTGCTGTCTCTGTCTCACCTTTTTCGGATGGAAGGATGGAAGGATGGATGTTTGGACGGGCCACGTTCGTGTGCGTACGCTCGGAGAGGGTTTGGCTGTTAAAGTGGAGTTAACACGGCCGGATCGCTTCAGTGCGGGGCGGGCGGACGGGGGGATTAAGGGGGAGGATCGGGGCTGGTTTGTTTTCCCGCCCAGAACTTTTAAGAAACGACTCAAGTCAGAAGGAGCAGCAGTGTATTTAAACCTGCCTGTCTGATCTGTCTGACAACCTGTCTGTCTGCCTCAGCCTATTAAAGGCAGTGTTGTCTTGCTGCTCATTCCTTGGTGACCTACTTCCTGCTTCCTGACCCAAGAAAACAACTGCGACATCATTGTAGATTTGCCAAGTTGTCGTCACTGTCAAATCAGGGCCGGCCTCCTTTATTCTTTTTTTTTTTTCTTCCTCTCTCTCTCGTTGGTTTGTTGTTGTGTTTTTCTCTCTCTGAGCGGACGGTGTCTGTCGGGCCGTCGCCGCAGCAGCAGCAGCAGCAGCAGCAGCAGCAGCAACAACAGCAGCAGCAGCAGTGCATCTTGGGAGCATGAGTTGCAGCCTACAGCTGAGCTCAGCCTGTTTCTTCTTTTTCTTTGTAAGTGTGGGAGCTCTCCCACGCAGCAGCACCTCTGGCTCTTTGTTTTTTTTTGTTTTCCTCTTACCTGTCTCTCAGCGATGTGGGAATGTTAAGGTTTCAGACCTCTGTGGCATTGTGGGATAGAAGCTCAGTATCAGCTGGTTCTGTGACTGTCTCTCTCTATCAGCTACAGTGCCTGGTGGAAGTTTGAGTTTTTCCCGAGCTCTGCTTCTTCTTCTTCTTCTTCTTCTACATATTATTCTATGACGTCTTCTGTTTTTATTCTTTTGGTTTAGTTGTTTTATTGTTGTTGTTTTTTTAAATCTTCTGCTCTCACCGTCATCATCATCATCTTCATGATCATCAGAACAAGCTTTGACAACAGCCAGGATGGATGGATGGATGGATGGATGGATGGGAGACAGACGGGATGCTGCTCAGTTTGGAACTTACGTGTCTTTCTCCCCCCGGGAGGAGGTTTTATTTTTTTTTCAAAGTATATAAAGAAAAGACTGTTATGATTATTTAACTGTCTGTCCGTCACATTTTACCCCTCACCTCAGCAGCTGTGAATACAGAACCCTGTCGGGTTCTTTCTCTCTCTCCCTCTCTCTCTCTCTCTCTCTCTCTCTCTCTGTGTAACTTTCATGCTATCTCTCGGCCTATCAGTGTTGTTTGCCATGTGCACCATGCAGGCGGGTAGTATTGTACAGTACAGAAGGACAAAGACTTGGGGATGAGCTCACTCTTCTCTTGTAACTGCTTTCCTTTAAAAAGAAAAAAAGAAATGTAAGTAATTGATTACTCAGAACAGCAAAACTATGTATAATGTGATTCGATGCAGGTTTTTATTTTGTTTGTTTGTTTCTTTTTAAATTCTAATGTCAGCTCATGTTTTATTTTTCTTGGCATCATGATATTGTTCATACCGCTACATGTTGCAGTGGAGGAGGAAGTTATTCCATCTTCTGGAAATGTGAAAAAGAAATTTTAAAGCAATTGATTTTTAAAAGACAAAAAGTATAATATAGCTAGATCTCGCTCCCGTTGGCATCCCGCCCAAGCGCTACAAGAGGCCACACTTTTCTGAGACAAACAAAAATTCAAAAAAATTCAAAAAGGGGGGTTTGATCGCTTTGCTTTCTCTTGTGGTAACCAGGGAGCTAGTTAGCCATCTTTTCTTTGCTTTCTCCTCTTTTTTTTTATTCTCATGTATGTACAATACTTTCAAGAGAAAACTTTTCAAGACAGTACATGTGTTTGTAACCATTGTATAAAAAGAAAAAAATAACAATGCAGTTAAAGCCGCGTCCTTCGCCGCGATCACGCGACGCGCGCCCGGCGACGCTAACGGTACTGAGCCGCGTCGACGTTAGCCGCGCGGCGAACGGCGCGGCTTTTCCGGGTCGTTGTTCCTATATAATGACATTTAAGTAGACGCTTTAGTAATAGAAGTTCCTAACAAAGATGTGATGGATGATTAATTTAAAGCTGTCATGAAATTGAATCAGAACAGGACGGGTTGAATCACAGAGATGTTTTCTTTTCTCCTGCAGACCTGTTTCATCAGAGTTTCTCCCCCCTCCCACGATTTGACTTTTTTATTTTTGTTTGTTTTGTTTTGTTCTTTTTGGGTTTTTTTCTGGTTCCCTGATGAAGATTTCACTCCACTGGCTACACACACACACACACACACACACACATATACAGTTTTCTGTTGACTACTGTTGCTCAGTCAGACACTGTCTCTCTCAGCGATAACAGACCTCTGTTAACAACAAGTCCACTTCTCACACACACACACACACACACACATACACACACACAGAGAGAAAAGAAAAGATGCGCTACTTATAGCTCACACCACCGGGAATTTACCCATAAAACCACAAACAGAAACTCCGGCTGCCGAGACGTTGCCTCTAAATATTCTTTACATGTAAAGATGCGTATGATCAGGCTCAGTCTGACACTAATAAATACCCAAAGGTTACAAGTGTAGGATGCTATGAGGACTGACGATGTTTTCAGTCACTTCAGCCCTTTTTTACACGGGAATAAATCTAATGAGGGAACATCCAGTGCGTCTTTAACATCTGTCACGTCTGTGTCGTTCCCTGATTGGTTCATTCCCGTGTGAACTCTTGTTCTTGGTTCATTGTTTCTCTTTCTTTTTTTGTATCTTCCTTCTGTCCTGGAAAAAAACAAACCAATCGGAGACAGTCCGCGAAATCTGTGCAGATATTCGGAAGCGTCCTCGCCCCCCCCCCCAGATCATCGCTCACTTTAGGTCAACAACCAACCGCAGTCTGACGCTGCTTCAGCGGAATAGGGCTTTTTCCTGTGTACTGTTTTTTACAGATACTTCACCGTATGCAACGTTTAAACCCAGATACAGAGGGATAGTATGCAATGTCAACATTCCACCCGCCAAACTCCTCCAATGTTGTATGATGTGAGAACCACTTTGTGCTCGGCTCGGACGCTCTTGCGTGTGTGTGTTGTTTCAAACAGAGGCTCGGGAACTGTCGCCGTCTTTCGATCTTTTCTTGTTAATTTAAATGCAGGACACTCCTGCCTTCTGGACTCAAAACAAATGATCTACAAAGACTTCCTGAGATGGTTTTCGTTCTGTTTTTTTTTTTCTGTGTGTGTATATTTATTAGAAAAACAAGCTGCAGTTTATTACCTCATTATTGTTTTGATCAGTGTCTGGTCTTTCCTCTCTCGGCCGTGTTTTCACACTGTGAGCTGCTGTTGATCAGAACATGTACGCTTTCCTGCTCTTCACCTTAACCGGCGATGTTTTTTGTTCATTTTCCTTCGACATCGCCGGCTGCTAAGCACTTCTCTAAACTAAAAATGAACAAAGAAAAGTATGTATGTGAGGTTTAGCGCTGCAACTAATGATTTTCATCACCTAAAAACCAAAGGATGTTCAATTTACGACGATATAAAGTAGCAAATCCTCACGCTGGAGAAGCTGGAACAAGTGAATGTTGATCTCTTCTTTTTTTTTTCAGTTAATTGATAATCAAAAGTGATTTCCAGCTCTCCTCCGATCACGTACTGCATCCCGTTTCTTTCCTTTTGACCTCTACCTCGATCCGCTAGTTTATGTAACATGTCGTGGCGTCTCAGATTCAAACTTCCCCCCCTCTACCTCCAAACTGAGACTTTCCATCACTAAAAGCTATGAACACTTTAGTAATGAAGTAGTAAATAGGACCCGACCTGAAGTTAACCCTCCTCCGACTCGAATGGTTAGTTGCTGACACGGTTTCCATTCCACTTTTGTTATTTTAAAACCCTCGGGAAGAGTTTAGGGAGACGAAACAAAATGTTTCTCGACTGCGCTTAGCTTCCTGTCCGGTTTGCACTTACTCTGCAGTTGTGTCGATAAAAGAAAGAGAAAGCCCGTCAGCGGCGGCGACGAGGGAGCTCACATAAGTCGAGCTTCTCGCGCAACCAGATATTTTAGAGATCTTCCCGGTAAATTCGATGTTGCTCACAGTGTGAAAACACCGGTCGGACACTCCTGCGCCGCTGTTTGGTCCATATCAAACACTCCAAAGAGACAGAAGCTGCACAAAGTGGAAGAATGTATATTTTTGGAAGGATTCTGCAAAGGGTCAGCCTCTTCTTTGTTAACCTGCTCTGATGATTTCACACATACAGTATTGCTAACCTCCTCTCCTCCTCCCCTTCCCTCACTTCCTTTCCTTTCACTGTTCTGCGTGGAATAGGCATTCCTATGGAAATGGTTTCCTCTACAACCCTGTTAACTGCAGAAACTCTCAGCTTATCCTGCGATTTCAAAAAAGACAAACAAACATGCCAAATACAACCGATGCATATGTAATCTTTTTTTATGCAACAGCCATTCAATGGAAGAAAAAAAAACAGAAAAAAAAAAAAGACGACAGTCCCTCCTTCCTTCCTTCCTTCCTTCCTTCCTTCACTACAATTTAACAGGTACAAGGTTAGGTTCTTTTGTAACATTGGTTTCAAGATGTTAACATAATGTATATAACAGAGAAATGTGAATATGTATTTGTTCAGAATCAACAAAAAAGTAGTGCTCCGAGTTTGTGGAAGAAAAGAAAAAAAATGTCCAAAAAAAAAGTCAAAAAAAAAAAAAAACTACTCGCCTCCGTCATGTTTTTATTTTATGTTTTGATTTTCTACTTTTTTATTTTTCTGATGATGTATGTATGTATATGACTATCAGTGAGTGCGGTTGTATGTGTGTAAGTGATTAATACTGTATATCTGGTGTTCTCTAAGATGGAAAAGTGGAAGATGTCCTGGTTTGATTCTTTTCTTCTTTTACTCTTTAGACCCTGCACAGTACCTGTGGGTGTTTCAGATAACTATGCCAGAGAATGGTTTTTAGCGACTGCTGAATGTGATTTTACTGAGAGAGAAGAAAGCAGTGTGGACTGGCTTTTTGTACGGGTTAATTTAAAAAAAAAAAAAAAAAAAAAGGCCATATTATTTAATTTTCTCTGTTGTCAAAAAAAGTTTAAGCAGATCTGGGAGAGTGGAGCCTTGGTTTCATGGAGAAGCATTGCCTGGTTGTTGTGTATATTAGTGGGCTTTTTTTTTTCTTCTAACTGTCTGACTGATGTAGCCTTTTTTGCATTTGTCAATAGTAAATGACCAAAGCTTCAGATGTTTGATGGATATCATATGCAAACCTCATCATCACTGGACAAGACATAAAATGTAGCGGCCCTTTCTAATTTTCTTTTTTGTTCATTTGGATTTCTCTCTTTCTCACACAGCAAACATTCTGCTGCCGTTCGACGTTGTTCTGCATGTTTTCTTTTATTTTTTGTCCTCTCGCTCGTTTCTCCTCGTAGACACTCATCTGTCCTTTAAAGTGGCCTCTCTCAGCGCGATGTCCCAAAGTTAGGCCAGTTTAGAGACGTCTCCACTTTGCCAATGAGGTCTTTTGTGCCTGAAGTGCTACCCACTCGTTTACAGGAAAGAAAGATTTAAAAAAACAAAAAAAAACATTGCAACCGATAGCTATGCACCTTACTGAAACAAGCATTTTTCCTCACCTTGACTTGGGTATGTACAATTAACACTGGAGCAACATTTAAATCATTAATTTCATAGGCCAGATATTTATAGTTAGTTCACACAGAACGACAAAAAGCCCCTTCAGTGGGAGGACCCCTCTCAGTGAGTTTAGTCTTAGTGAATTTAGTCGATATCTGATGACCTTTCTCAGCTTTTAATCTCATTCTTGGGAGAGAAGGAAAAAACTTTTTTTTTGTTCCATTAACTGAATACTTTATACCAAACTTGAGGTGCCTCGTGTATATATTTTCTGCAGTAAAGATTGCTCCTTTGCTGTTTAACAATAATAACCTTGTTAACCAGGGTTTTTTTAAACCTTTTTTCACCTTTATAAAAAAAAAAAGAAGTTTACTGTATTTTAAATGACTTTTTTACACACATAGAAGATTAATCAAATTATTCCAGGAATTTGCAAATACAATCTAATTTTGCACTTTATATCAGATTTACTTGGAGTGAAAAGGCCATCAGAAACTGTCTCAATCAGATCAGTATTTGGAGATAGAATAAATAATGTCCCCTGAATGTACCAAGATAACGTTAGTTTTACTACTTTAATTTGAACTTAACGAAATCGCTCAGGTTCTTTATGAAGAACTTGACTGTTGTGGATACCCATTATCCAAAACGACAACTAGAAATTGTACGCAACTTCTTTGTAATGTAGTTCTCTCGCTGTCTCTTTCTGTATTTCTGTCTACACCAACCGATCCTCAGTATAAATACTATGCCAATCTTCTTCAGGTGACGTCCCTCCCCCTCCCTCCTCTCTGCGCTGTCAGCTGACGCCAGGCGTACTGTTATTAAAAGAAACCTCCAGCTTGAACTCTCAGAACATTCCTGCTCACAACAGTTTCAGCAACCGTTAACACTTAGCTCTTTAGCTGCCGCTGTCGCCGCCGCCGCTGCCGCAACCTCTCGGCACTTCACTTTCCCGCAGCTTTGAACGTGTTTTTCCTTAAACCAAGGTGGACACTCGCTTTTTTTTTTTTTAATTATTATTATTATTAGCAAAAGTCAAAAAATAAAGTCTGGTTGTGTGAGACTTAACCTCTGCTATCTAGCAACAATTGTGCACTGACATAAATGACAACACACTAACTGTGTTGCTTGTCTTTGTTTTTGCTTGTCTTGTCACACTTTTGTGCTACCTAATGTAGAATATTTTGTGGTGTGCTGATACCAGAATCGGGCCAATGCCGGGTGCAGGATGTCTGACGTAGGTAATCAGGGAAATTCATAGCAAAAAAAAGAATTAGAAAAAAAAAAAAGAAATATAAAAATTCGATTTTTCTCAAGCAAAAAACAAAAAAAAATGAAGCGTTCTCTCTTGTCATTGGTCCAAAATGGTTTGGTATGTGTGCACCGCCAACACTCTCTATTGTCCTTTTTAAATCGTAACTCCCACTCATTCCTAATGCAGGTGTTCAAAACTAATCTCTACTCTGTGTGAAAGTTACTACAGCATCAAGGCATTGATGTGCGATGACGACACGTCATCAAGTATTGTACGTGCTGCCGTGTGTCGGGACTGAGGTTGGATGTGGTTCAGAGACTTTAAAAAAAAAAAAAGAAGGCTTATTATTAACTCACCACTTTGTGTTGTTTTTTGGGGGCGGTAATGCTTTCTCTGGAGAATTTGAGAAAAATGACCAAGGTTCCACTTTCTCCCTTGTACAAATTAATATAAATAAAAATATATATAAATATATATTATACATTTTACTCATTTTTGTCCAGTTTTGTATATTACACTCATGTAAAGTTTGTTTTTAAAGAGGCATCGGAGCAGCTATTACAAGACAATATGAGTGACATTGTTCATCTGGGAGAATTTTATGCATGTTATATTTTCTCTTTTTTCTCTCTCTGTCTCTTTTAATACCCCCCGACTCCCCCCCTGTTCAGGTGTGTAACGTGAATATAAAGAAATCTACCTTTTCTTTGGAATGTTGTAGACAATCAGTCTCAGGCCGGGTCCAGTCCCTGCAGGGAGTGAGAGCCCTGTAGGCTGATAGACAAACAAAACTCATTTTGTTTGAGAAATTAAGAAAAACGAAAAAAGGAAAAAAAAAAAAAACTCTTTATTTGCATCTACTGGAAGTCTAAATTTGGAGGTTTGTTCATTCATATGTTCGTGGCTGCTCAAGTTTACACACACACACTTCTCTACTACACTCAAAACACAAACACCTCGTGCATTTGATCCCTCTGCTTTTTTTTTTTTTTTTCCAAGGTGAGGATGCCAACCTTGAGGAAATGATGCTTTGACTAACAAATCTATAACATCTATGAATGTGGGAATGCAACACATTGCAATAAAAGCACCATTTGAAATGCAGCATGTCGTCTCTGGATCTTCTTTGTTACGTTCGTGTCAACGCGTTTGCAGACGATGGTGTTGTTTATATTGGAGTTCATCTCGAGGCTTAGTTCAGATCTGTGTCCAAATACTTCATCTGGTAACACTTTATATAAAAGTACACATGTTCACCATTAATTATACTTAATTCTCCACCTGATTTTAGTGTTTACATACAAGCTGTACCTACTCTGATGGCTTCCTTGGTCAGCAGTAAGCTCACCCAAAAATTACACAAGCATATCACCACTGATTTGGTTCTCATTAGAGGTGAGCCACGTGTGGACGAGGTTTGTTGTGTTGTGTTACCCTCTTCTAACGTAATACCACATAACATCTATTCCTGTCCCCAAACGGGTTGTTGGGTGCTAGTCTGTGTGGGAAACACATGATATATGGACGGGTGATAAAATAAAGGGAAAACTTGAAGAAACGTAATGAATGCAGAGGTCACTACATGGTACAATTGGAATCATTGACGTCCAATCATGCTTTGTGAATTTTTTAGCAGGTCCAGTTGATTCTAAGTTTGTATGAGGCAAGAAGAAAACATTAAGTGACTTTGAAAGAGGACTCATTCATGGGGAATTCATATATATCCCCGTTGGTGGAACGTCCTACCAGATCAGGGGCGTCCCTCTTCTTCATCCTCACCTTCAAGACCTCCATCTCTTCGGAGAGGACCTCCTCTCCAACACTACCAACGACTGGACATGCCCTTGATTCTATGCAGTAGTACTTATATCTGCACTAACATGTCCTTGTACCCCTTTTTTGTAAGTTGCTTTGGTCAGCTAATGTTAATGTGAATATTAAATTAGGCTGGGACTCAACCTGGGCACGTAGGCCTCCGCTCTTCTATGTGTATTTATGCATATTTTTGCAGCTTTGAAGACTAAAACATCTTTTATTCATAAGTGTGTAGAACATAAGCCTAAATGAGGGGATGTAAGAACTTGCCAAAACAAGGACTTCGGTCACTTGTCAGTCAGTCAGACAGCACGCATGGCAGAAATGATCAGAAACTAACAGATAATACATATAATCTTAATTTTACCATTACCTTTTTGGAGTGCAATTAAAAACTTTCTAGGAAGTTGTTTCTTCTTGCACCGTCCTGCTAAATGTGTCACTGCTAATTTTTCTGACCGCACCTGAAGGCATCACGAGCAGCTGTGTGGGCGGAGCCAGGAATAGGAATGCAACACCTCCATGGACTGAACAGGTAGAGAGAGACGAGGGTCGCCATTAATATTTTATCGGTGTCAAACAGAGGCGAGGTAAATATGACTTCTGACTTAACGAAAAGCTGCATAAAGTTTGTGATGATGTCGGTGAGACAGTCCGTCATGTCTGTTTGATGTTACTGGGGAAAATAACAGCTGGTTGCTGTTAGCGGGCCTGGGCGTGCCGACACCAAACTCTGTTCAAATGTTTGATATTTTAACGAAACTTAACGAACCTGAACAGAAACACACCTGGAATGACACAGAGAAGATGTTTGAAGGTTTCTGCTTCAATTCGGCAGTAGTCTGTTACAAGAAGGTGACTCATTTAGTCCAGATTTACCAAGTTTAACAGAGTTTTTACGTTACAGATGAGCACATGCATTGCACAATGTGACTGTAAGACAACACCTTTTTAGATGAAGTGATTCTTGAGCAGTGTATAAATGTTATATCAAACTCAAGACAGACAGATTTGGTGTCATTCTTCTGAAAGGAAACAAAGTCAAGCTGTAATTATTCATAAATCTGAACAGATGTTGTCCTCATGGAAAGCTGCAGGTTATAGAGGTGAAGTCTGTGTGAGCTTCTTTCTTTTTAAATAAAGGTTTATATAAAGGCTTGATGAAGAGATGAGGTAATTCTGCAGTGCACCACAAGATGGTAGCCTGCTACCTCTGGAAACATGAAGGAGCCTGCAGCTTGTACACGGATCCTTTTTAAAGACTTTAGTTTGGTCTAGTTTAGTTCATTTGAACATGACTGCTGTCTTCTAGCTGCTACATGTCTTCTTCTTTGGTCTTTTCTCCCTCTGTCATTGCGTCCATAGAGACTGCTGAGACACACTCACCTTAATGTACACTCTGGAGGTGGCAGCGGGAGCAAAAAGCACGAGGAGTGAAAGAGGAGTCACCGTGCCAGCGAGATTAATAACGCTCAAAGTGCTTGTGTTCATCTGCTGAATGTGATTAATATAGATTTAAACACACCCACTTGGATTAAATCATAAACATTAGTCAATACGTTGCAGCTACATAAAGCAGAGTGGTGGGATGTAAAAAAAACCCAATCACAATCAGTAAGTGGTACAAAAAGCCAATTTTCCAGCCTGCTTGTTACTGTATATTACCTTTGTTTACAAGCCCAGGTTCGGCTGTAACTCGGCAGCGTGGACGTAAATGAAATGGTTTGGAGCAAATAAAGACAAGCTGTACATTCAGTCACTTTATTCCCCTGCAGATAGAGACGCACTGAGGCAAAGTTTGGGAGTCATATAGTTTAAAAAACGCTGTCCTAAGCCATAAAACCAACATTATGAACAACAGTGAGATTAGCCTCAGCTCACCCCGACTCTGTCTTTGCCCCGGTGTAAAGGTCTTCACTCTCTGTATGTCAATTACTCTACTGGGACCTCGTTACCGTCTCGACCAATCACGCATCCCCTTTAATTAACACTGGATATTACATTCCTATATTTATAACCCAATAACTAGACTGGCCCGCTGAAAAGGTCACATCAACAGTTTAGCAGTTTTCGCCCTATAGCAGTGCAGCCCAAGAGGATATGGCTGGGAGGAAAGCCAAATGAACCGGAGGCGTAGAAGCAACTTTTCTTTACAACAAGCAGCAACTTTTTCGACCTCAGAGTGTCGGAGCTGGTCGGTTTCACCTTGCTGTTGTGTTCGGCTCAGTGGAATCCCTCAACCATGCTCAGCTATTTGTCATCATGTTCAGGAGGTTGTTAAATTAATCACCGGAAAATAGGCTTATACGGAGTAAGAAGGTGACACCACACGGGAAGGGAAAATTAATCCAAAGCGTCAAATATCAAGAGAAAATGACATTTACTCACTTTCTGAGGGTCTACCGCAGACAACAATGTCCTCGGCTAATGTGCCCCGAGGCCAAACTTCACATGGGCCGCCGCAGAGCGACGTCTGCACGTTCACGGTGATGGAGGCAGAATTACCCTGCTCAGATTCTGGTCTGGTGAGCTTGAACAATCACTGTTTTTTTAGGTTTATCGTCAACACAGTGCTCGTTGTCTTACCGGAGGAAACTTTTCTGCCGCACACGTAGAGCTGCAGCAAGTCATCTCTTTAATCGATGGGCAGAAAACTTAAGACTGAGATGCAGCCGAACACAGAAGTGATGAGTTGATACGGTTTAGTCTTGAATGGAAAGCTTGAGCAGTCGAAAAGAGCCTTTTATTTCATGAAGCTCACGCCAACTAGGCTTCTTGCTTGGTCACTCTCTCCTTTTCTCTTCATAGCTTCTCTGTCAGTGTCCTCTTTGGTCTTTTCACCTCTGCCATTTGGTCGATAGAGGCTGCTGAGCATGGTTGCGTAGCTCCTGGGCCTAGAAACCTCCTCTTCTTCTTCCCGGTGGTCCAAAAACACCTGTGGTACAAACACTAACACTCCCCTGGTGCACTAACAGTTTGGGCAGCCCTGCTAACAAACTGAGCTAACAGCAGCTACAGTTGGCAGCAGTTTACTTCACTGTACATCAGTAAAGTCTGTAAATCACAGAGATATTTGCCAGACGATCCAGTTTCACCAAAATCAGTTAAATAGTTGGTGGTGTTTGACATAAAGTGTTACATATTTATCGCAGGTGATCGGACTCCGGAGTGCAACAACAATATTTAAGATGTTTCTAGGTTCTTAACTTTTTTGCTTTTGCCTTTTCAGGGTGTTGCCGATGTTTCAGTGTGATGGATCCGACAAAGCGAGTGTCATTGTGGTCGGTGGAAGACGTGCTGGAGTGGGTGCAGGAGCAGTACCCAGACCAAATGAGCACGCTCCATAAAGCCATCATTAAACACGCAATATCAGGTACGACTCGTACATTAAATTCAACTTTCTTCCTTCGGCACGAACCAAAGCTCACACATGCACACCTCTCCCTCCAGGCCGCGCACTGCTGAGATTAAAGGATCATCACCTGGAGCTGCTCGGGGTGGAGGCTGTGGAGCAGCAGCAGGAAATCTTGCAGGACCTCCTCCTCCTCAAAGTTCAAGAAGAAATCGATGAACTCAATGACATCTGCTCCGGTGAGAAGGCCAAATGGCTTTATCCTCGTGGTGTAGCTGAGCACCAAAATAATGCAATTGTTGTTGAAGGTAGCTGTGGACCAACATTCCCATGTAATATGCTTGGAAATTCATTCATTCATACATATACAGGATATTAATGATCCACTGGCTGGTTTCTTCTCCTCACAGTTGAAACTACACATTTTATTTCAAGCTGAACATATATAGAGCTCTCATGATTCACATTTCATTTCACTGAAAGAAACCAGCTGCTAACTTTTGATTTGATTTGTTTTCGTTTCTTCTCTCCAGAGTGTTTTTCTGAATAACAGGAAATAAATGTCCTCGGAAGTGAGAGTGATGGAAATAAGAAGAAAAGGTGAAGAGAAAAAAGGATCAATGAAGAGAGAAAGAAACCCATTTCCTGTGTGAAATCTGACCCGTGCTGATGGATGAGATTTTTCTGATACCTGCTGTCCAATAGTTTCATTTAGTAAGTCTTCATCATCTTCATCATGAGTGTATTTTTAGTTGTGCTAGCTGTGTGTTTGCCTGACGTTCCACCTCTTTGGTCAAGACTGAAATCTCTTAACTAGAGAACTGTAATGAACCTTTGTACAAACATTCATGATCCCCAGGGGATCAACCGTCCTGACCTTTCCTCTAGTTGTAAACTTCTGGATTGACGTGAAATTTCGTTAACTTTTCCTCGAGCAGCCGTCAGTTTCAGTCACATAGCAGCCAGCTAATATTACTGACTAGTCCAACAGCAGTCAGCCCAGCTCGGCGTCTGTCTTTCAGCCTTTTATTTCACCAACCACTAAAAGTCACTCTGTCGAGATCCTCTTCAATCTTCCTGCCTCCGTCATTATGTCCATAGAGGCTGCTGAGCCAGATTGAATTGCCCACTAGCTCCTATTCTGGCATGACACTGGCTCTGGGTTTGAAAACCATAATACAAACACGTTTTATTCCATTACTGGCTGCTTTGTTTACATTCATGATTGACAAATCTCGAAATATCAGACAGTTATACTGGCACACCAATGAAACAAACTTGATAATTAGTCTAATAAAACGAGGCGAGATCGTGATCTTATGTGTTCACGGCTGAGCACTCTACTGAGTGATAATCCTGTAGTTCGCAGGAAAACTGGGAAATAACAGGCGGATGGAGAAAAGAGTAAAAAGTCCAAAAGTCAGAGTAGCTGAGTTTTCATTTAAACATTTCTATAGGCGTCAGATTAAAAAGGCTGAATCCAAACAGTCAAACCTCCTCCTGCTGTTTGCTTTTCTCTCTCACACAGGCTGACTTTAAACTCCGGCTGGTTTCTTTGAATCTCCAGCTTCTATTTGAAACGTCTGTGCTCGTATTTTTTGACTGATAAACCGCAAACAACATGATGTTTTTTTTATAAAGTGAATCCCGACAGAAAACCTTTGCAACTTTTCTTGATTTGATTTATTTTTTATTTTTTTTGGCTGGCTAATGTGATTAAAGTGATTCCTGTTTTAACTGGCTGCAGCTGCAGCAATTATAACTCCTGAATGTGTGAAGCGGTCTTCAAACTTTCAAACACTTTTTTTTACAATGTCCTATTTTTTCTTTATTTATAACGTTGGCCTCCTTTTTAAATGTGGATTGTAAGCATCAATAACACGGCACATTTGTATAACGTGAAAAGGTCATGTCTATTTCTGAACGTTTCTTCGTGGCGGTGCGGTTGGTTGAATTAAAGAAGCTGCTTTGGCAAAAACAATCCTGCCTGCTGAGTTCTAGTTTTTTAAAATCATCTGTCTCTTTGGCAGAGAGACTTCACTTGTGCTGCTCTCGTGTGATCATCAGTCATTTGTCATCTTTCTGCTTTTACAGCTACAGCCTCATACTTCCCACACATATCCAGTGTTTCCCCGCAGCTGAAAGAAACCACTGTGAAAGATCTAGAGCTCCTAAAGCCAAAGGTCCTAATCATAAAAAATATGTTAATGCATCCGTGTGTGGCCAAAATCAACATGTCATAAACAAATCCTGGCTAATCTAAAAATTGGCAAGGCGTGATCACTGGCAGACCTGAGGCGGGCTGAATGACGCCTGGTTGCTCAAACAAGCCATCTGTAATGGCACCTAGCTGTCTATCAGAGTAGCCACATTGTTAAATCTGGCATAACTTTAAGCCTTAATATAATGTGAACAGGTGAGTTGTATATAAATTCACCCTCAGTACAGTTGTCATGAACGGGGAAATTAGCTATAGAGACCAAAACAGTTTTTTGTACCAGGCTGTAACATGTTTTATTTCTTATTTGAACATGGGGACTTATGGAGACCGACTCACTTCTGGAGCCAGCCTCAAGTGGACGTTTGAGGAACTGCAGTTTTTGGCGCTTCTGCATTGGCTTCCCTTTCACAGCCACAGTTATATTTGGCAGGATAAGTCTTGAGTGTTTCCTCCTCTTAAGTAGCTCACAGGTTTCTAAGATCACCGTGTGTTTTATCAGCTGCTTCCAGAAATATTCCAAATCTCTTGTGATACTTTTATTCATGTTTCATGCTGACCTATTTGATGTGTCTGGAAATATTTGGATCTCCGCTAGACTTTAAAATAAAAGTCTTTGAGTTTGAACAATAATAAAAGAGTCTGTAAGGACTCATAAACTGAGAAAAAATATAAATATACTGAAGCATTCACTCAGACTCTCTCTCCTAAGATAGAAAGATTAACCTGGTATATACGTGTTTCCCTTTTCCTCCTTTTTCTTCCTGTTTCTGGGCCTGATTGTCCCTGTTTATATATGTGTGTCCCTGAGTGTGATTAATACCCCAGGAGATGGCGTGACATTTGATTTGGCAGGGCGTGGCTGGGGGGGGAGGAGGAAGCGCTTACTCAGCACAAAGCGTAAATCCACCTCACTGATGGAGTGAAGGAGGAGGGAGGGAGATGATGAAATACACCGCTGACTCTTGACGACTGAGCAGAAATGAGAGCTCGGATGTTAAATACACAAATGCAAATCCAGTTTATTTCAAGATGCGTCCTCTTTAGAAAAAGACGCACCGCCAGAGTGAGATGAAAATACTGACAGTACAGTATGCGAAATGAGAAATGACAAAATTATGTGGACACCTAAACAAAGTGTGTGATTGTTTAGCAGAGTCTAAAGGCTTCTCCACTAGATTGGAAAATGCTCATCTCTTGTTCATCCGTATGAGCATCCATGAGTTTAGGAACTGATGGTGGACGAAGAGAGTTGACACGTAATTAGCGTTCAGGCTTTTGTGCTGCCTGCCCAGTTACATTACCCGCTTGCCCAGCTCCGGTTCTGGCACGACAGCTCCTTGTCAGCATTCCCCTGGCTAACAAACTAAGCTAACAGCAGCTATAGTCCAAAAACACATGAAAAATACAGCCATACTAAAAGTAGGTGTGCAGGAGGTGTCCACATACTTTTGGCAGTGTAACTTTTCCAGCTAAGTTTGTTTCTTTGTGTTGCACATTTTCAAATCATGCTACATCCTCGCACCTTGCAAACAGACTGCGGGACATATAGATGAGTAGATTTAGATCATCACAGACTGAGGGATGGATCCATACACAAGCACAGCTATAATATGACATGTGTCTTTTGTCATTGTTCCATCCAGCCGTGCCTACGCTGCAGCTGCGATGGCGACCAGGTGTTTTCAGGCGGTATCAAACAGACCAGTTGAAAGTCAACGCCGAGCCCCCCCCCCCGTCCTCCCACTCAGTCCTTCAGCGTCTGCCAGCCTCAGCAGCCTCTCTGTCACTTTCTTGTGATTTATTCATAGCTGCACCGGGGAAAGAAAGATCAATAGTTTCTGAGAGAAAAATGAGTTAGCGTCAGGGCGCGAGGAGGGGAGGAAAAAGAGAGAAGTTCACTGTAAGTTCAGACGGGATGTGAAAGTTGAGGAGGCCATGCCAGAAATCTGTTGCTCACTTCAATTTGCTGGCGCTTCTGGCTCAGAACAGTATTAATATTGAAAAGTAACATTATCAGCTCTACTTATGACTCCCTGGGAGCGGTAATCTGTCACATTATACTTCTGTTACACCTTAAATAAAATGTCTCTTGGCATCCAACTTTCGTTAAACGAGTGTGTGTCCAAAGTGTTTTTTTCCTGAGGCCAGCATATTTTTGAGATGTTTAAAATGAGAGCGCCGCGTATTTGCATAGACTGCATAAATCACGTAGTATCCGTGATGTCACCCGTGTCGCTGTCTAAGTAGTCCTGACCCCATCGCCTCTTGGAGAATCTGAAAAACAGCCGACGACGTAGAGATTGGGTGGAGCTGTGGCAGTCTGAATGAAGTCTGAATGAGGCAACACTCTTAAATCTGCATAACTTCAAGCCTTAATATGATTTGAAGTTAGACATTTTAACATAGCCGCATATGGAGATTGACTCGCTCTGCAGCCAGCCTCGAGTGGCCGTTCGAGGAACTACAATTGTTGTTGAACGTCGGACATCTCTTTCCAAAGTTTTGTAATCCTTGAACTGCATTGTTTTTTCGGAGACAGTTATTGTTGTTGTTAGCATAGCACGGAGGATGTGTTTCTGACCTGGCGGGTCTTGATGGAATATCAGTGGAGCGAGAAATAATGTGACAACGCATCGCAGCGCAGTAACAGGAGCATAATGTTTGGAGGAACTTGAATAAAAGAGGAAGAAGTCAGGTTCAGGGGGCAGCGGGAGGCGGCAGTCGGAGGTGGGAGTACACGTCCATCCTCAACTTGCTGCAGCCATACATCTAAGACGGGGACACCTCTACCAATTTCAGGCAGAATAGGTCGCGTGATGAGAATGTCAATGCAGAGGCTCTCCTTGAATCCTGAGGAACACCGGTGGAGGTAGTGTAGCATACTACAGTGAATCTGAAAAGAGCTGCTGTACAGAATTGTAATGATTGTCAGGATTCGAGGATTCGGTTGAAGTACTTTAGTGGTTACAAACACACTCCAGTACCCTTTAACTGGAAAATTAATTAACCTCCTCAAACTAATAGCATTCTTCTTGACCACAGAGTCAGTTAAGACCTCTGTCGTCTTTGCTTCCACCACCACGTTGGGATGTTTTGCAACCAAAGACCAGTTCCTGCTTGACCACCGATGGAGAAGCTCCCAGCACATTAAAAAGTCTGAACCACCTGAATGCGGAGGCTTTATTTGTCCTCTCGTGTCCAATTCTGGAAGGGAATCACGCAAAGTTACTGAGATGTGTTGGCTTCAACCCACAAACAGCTCAGACTGCTGGTCCAGGTGGCCAAGGAGTTCCTCCAGTCCTAACATGCACTGGTAGGCCTTCCACAACGGGTCATATCCGTCTGATTCCCCCTTTCACCTGCACGTTGGCACAGTCAAACAAGCTTTTGCTTGCCGAGCTCTCCTCTGGAGCTAACCACCTCCTCCAGGCCAACCCATGACCAAATGATGTGCAGCCTCGTGTTGTCACTTTCACATTCCCTCGCTTGTATGTTGCACACTGCGTGCACAGACATGCGCTTGAGGGATGGCTCCTCCACCGAGTCCTCGGGGGCAAATTCATCACGGCTTTTCAGGCCCTGAGGACATGGAGGAAACGTGTGTCCTGTGAAGCTGCTCTAAGGTTTCCCCCAAATCTTCTTTATCATTTTGTACATTTTATTTATATGGATACAGTTTTTTTACTCTCTAAGGCTTTTATTTTATTCCTCTATAGTCCGAGTCCATGCTGAGATTCAATGTGTTCGGCTACATTCAAACTGAATTTCTGCCATGGAGCTTCTTACCAATCGAATTACAGCAGAAAAGAGACATCCAGCAGCTTTCCCCCCCTCCTGAGACTCTTCATTTCAGCGGTGATCAATGTGGCGTAACCGGCAAAATGTCCACACATTCAGTCAAACCGTGCCTCCGGGCGAGAACACACATGTCTGGATAAATAAAGGAGGTCAAGGCGGGAGGAGCAGGATGTTTACGTACCTCATACATACAGTCATTTGTTCTAATCACATGGGTATCAATTACAGCTTGTTCTCTGCACATCCTCTTTATGTCTTTTTATTTTTGGCTGATGTTTTGGCGCCTGGTCATGGAAAGAAAGAGCGAGAAAGATGGGGAGAGGGATAGAGACAGCAACATTAAAGCAGATTCAGGGCTCCTGCTGAGTTTATTAGCAGAGCGCACCTGTTCACAGGCTACCGCAGGTGCCGACAAGGCCAGACTGAACGGAAATGTGTGTGTGTGTGTGTGTGTGTGTGTGTGCGCTAGTCCAATCACCATGACCGTCTGCTACCAAACACCCATTTGTCAAGACAAACGAGTGACACAGGAAGGAAGGAAGGCGGATGAGGTGGCAAACCTCCAGCTACAGCCAAAAAAAAGAGAAGAGAAGAAGAACACAGTGTACTTTATTACCTGGAAGTGAGAAAATGAGTTTTGTCAACAAATGGCCCATCTATTTCCCCTCACATCAATGGACTCATGGCACTTGATTTATCTTCTCTGTATTGGAAGCAATGGAGTGAAAAAGGGGAGAGAGTGATGAAGGCAGGGGAAGATGGGTTTGTGCTGCCTTTAAGTCTTGTGGGAAAAAGCATCACAGCAGCTAATATGTTTCACTGAGTGCACATCAGTTAAAGGTGAACCTCTGATCAGAAAAAAAATAAATAAATCATGGCGTCTTAACCATCAAACGGTAACGTGAGCTCTTCTCTCCTGACGGCTGTGGTGTCTGTCTGCTTTTCTTTTTCCTCGCTGTTCTGTTGATAATTTGGTGATACAGCCTTTGCATTAAAGGTCCGGTCCCATTATCTACCTGCTTGAGAGTTGGTTGCAGTCTGCGACTTCACCGCTAGTCCTTTAAGAAGCGGAAGAAGAAGAAGTGTGTTTAGTGTTTCCCCTCGCTTTGTATCCGTTACTTCACTTCCTGTCTTTGCTGTGCTTCCCGCCACTTGTGACTGTCTGTCCACCCTGATTAGTTTTCACCTGTGTCTTGTTGTTTCTTAGCATTTCAGTCCCTTCTTACCGCGTGTCAATCGCTCAGCCCCGTGTTTGTACCCGGCCCCCGCCTCGCCACCCTGTAAGTTTTGTGTTAATAAATCATCTCTGGACTGCACAGCCTCCTGTGGCGTCTGCATTCGGGCTTTCCCTCGAGTCACCTTTCTTGCACAAACGTGACAGCTGAGACGTGAGAGAGGGGAAATGATAGAGAACACGAGGAGGAAGTTAATTATGGTGAAATTTAGTTAAATTGGAGTTTCTGGGCCAGAACTGATGCTCATTTGTTTTTAAGAGTAATGTATAGTTGGAGGGTCTGTGAGCAGAGATGTATTGTGTTTATTTCTTCCGCACACCTCCTGTGGCTCTGCAGCTAGTCATCAGTGTGTACTGCTCACTGATCCATAATGTTTCTCCTTTTCCTATTTTAATTGCGTTTGCAGCATGAATTATGTCAACGGTAACAATATGTGATGCATGCATTCATGTAGATAAATATATATATATAGGGGTTTTTCAGCCTATGTGACTTCAGTGACAAACAGTAGGGCGGCTGGTACAGAGCAGGTCTGCACTGTACTTATTTACAGAGACCTAACAATGCCCACCATGAGCACTCACTTGGCAGCAGTGGCTGGAAAAACTTGCTTCACGAGGCAGCAGGAGACAAAGATGCACAGAAACAATAACAGTAATGATATTACAGCTACAAATATGATTAATAGAAGTAATAATGGTGATGAAACCAGTAGCATTTGTATTTGTTGATGTCAAAGCAGGATGCAGGCGTAGCCACGATCTACGAGAACCTGCAAGAAAAACTCGAGGGAAGAAGCTAAACCAGCAACATGCATTAATGGGAGATGATTGTGTACAGACTGATAGATAGAGAAGGAGAGGGTGCATCATGGGAAGTCCCTTGGCAGTCTATGCAGTGTATCTATGATAGTTTACAGATAATAACGCTTATTTCTTGCCCCTTTGCTATAGTGATGGAGAGATGACAGTTGTGTGAAATCCAATGTGCTCTATTTATTTAAAAAATATATACACAAACCTCCGGGGGACGTCAGCGAATAATAGTAAAGCAGGAGAGTGTGAGATAAAGAAAACACTGATTGAACAGGGTTTACAATTTCAGCTTATGCTGTGTTCTGGGTGCGTCTGAAGGAATGCGGTGTAGCTTCAGGTGTCGTGTTGATCAAGATAATCACATATTACAGTCAACATCAACGTCATGATGCATGTTTTCCTGAATCGCCTGCTTGCTCCTCAAATGGATTACCTACTAAATTATCCCTCTTCACAGACTCACTTGAAAATGCATGAAAACGTCAATCACGAGGCTGCACATAAATATTTTACTCTGGTTAGTCACTGAGGCAAAGCTGCGGCTATAAATAAAACTTTGTGTGTGTGTGTGCGTTGGTGATATGTACGTATACACGGCGTGTGTTGCGCGTGTGTTTCGCGCGTGTGTTTGCGAGGGGGCTTTTAAAACAGAATATTAAAACATTAAAGTTGACAGAATGACAGAGTGCACTGCGCGTGGTGTTGTGGATAATTGAAATGCCAAAACCTCAAGATGGCCACTTCATTTTAACATGAATTTACAGCTTCCATCACAAGCCATTAACGCTGAAAATATTCTACGAGGGAATTCATTTATCCGAGCGAATATTCACCGTAACCAGTCATCGCCGCATTGACAGCAACAGGGTCTCGCCGCCGCTACTCAGAGACGCATCAACAGAGAAAAGGCAGCGATGGGTAGTAAGGATTAATTTCACCTGCACCATCCATAATTCTGCTATTTTCCAGTAAAGTGGGAATTTTAAGTGTAACTTTGGCCTCGCTCACACACAACAGATTTTAGTAAAACTGTATCATTTTATTGAGTTTCCTGATGGGCAGTAAAGTAAACTGCTGCTAAACGTAGCTGCCGTTAGCTGCTTAGCACCACTCCGTTAGCTGTGCTGCCCGGGAGGTGTTTACCCCGGCAAGAGAAGAGGAGGTTTTCAGGCCTGGGGCAGGAGGGAATGCAGAAGAGGAGCAACCTCGCAATGGGCACCAGAACCGGAGCCGGGCACGCGGGCAGAGAGTGTGGCAGAGGCGAAGAGAACAAAGAGGACAGAGGACGAAAATTAGAAGAGGAAAATAGATTCAATTAGGATACTTCCATTAGTACATTTCTTTGTAGTACACTGTGTACTTGGAGTAGTGTGCTAATCTCGGCAGAGTAGCGTTGTCTCAATTTGAGTACGACCGCTGTGCACCAACATTTTACCGCTTCTTCTTCTTCTTCTTTGTTGAATTGCAAGTGAAGCATTAGCTCCGACATTTGATGTGTACAGCTGACATTTGTATATTGTGATATTCACCACAACTGCTCCAGCTCCAGCAGCTTCCTCGGCCACCATTTGCAGTTATTTGGCTAAAATGGCGGCCACTGAGGGCGAGAAGCATCCGAGCACTACCAGTGTGCCTCTCTCATAAAGTGTCTCTAATCCCCTTTGTGCTACACACACACCTTCTTTTTGTGTTTTATGGTGTAAGACAGAGAGGAAAGAGCGAAGCAGACAAAGAAATAATCAAACAAACAATAATATTCTTCTCATAAAAGGGAGGAAAAATAATAAAGAGCCAAAGGAAAAGATACATAAAGTAAAAATGTGATGTGACAGAGGGCAAAGGAGTCACACACATACAGCACTCGGGCTCGTTCCTGAACAATATCCGACTGCCATTCCAGCACATTTTATTTCATTCTTCCCGGCGAACACAACAGACCTGCTCTTATCAGCCGTATGAGTTATATCATCTCCACGGCGCTCTGTGTGTGGAGGAAGAAAAAGGACATTACGTAGTGGGAGAGAGGGGACGGTAAAATGAATCCCCACGGGAGGAAGTCATCTCTTCAGTCTAATACATGTCATCCTGCTCCAGTGGTCAAATAGGATTGGCCTTTATTTCAAAGAACATTAGAGGAACTTCCATTTGAGATAAGCTGTGAACAAATTGGTGCTTTCGAGCAGGGCAGCCAACAGGCCTTAAAGAATGACACTGAATCAAGTCCGTCAGGATTACAGCTCGAGATCTGCGTCATGGGAAGACTCTACTATCCAAACTTTAGTCCAGCAGTGAAATGACCGTATTCCAACCATAACACGAAGCATCGAAATGATTTCAATTATAAAAGTTACACCGTGTTGCTTTAAAGGCTTCAACAGCGATGGCAGGTGTTTCTCACTGAGCTGGGAAAGTCTCACCAAGCATGTGGACTCATCCTCACCCGGCGAGCTGTTGTGACATTACAAGCCTCCTCTGACATTTCACAGTTTGGGCAAAAGGTCAGGAGTCCTGGGCTGAAGGAGGAGGAGAGGAGGAGAGGAGGAGGAGAGGAGGAGAGGAAGGAAAAGAGGTCAGAGAGGATTCCTGCTTCTCTTCACACGAGTCCTCGAGGCTCTTCCTTGTATTGATTGACCTTAATATGTTTCTTCTGCACACACATACACACACACACACACACATATAACACACACTGGCAGTGAGTGGTGGTGACATGACAGAGAGCTGTGACTGAAAGAGTCTGACTGTAAAGATACAGATGAACCATACAGACAAGCAGCAAACTGACCTGTGTGTACCTGTGTGTCTGTATTTCATCATTCATCGTTCATGCATAATGGAATATATTTGTCAAATATCTGTATGTTATTTATCTACTTTTGTTTGTTTATTTAAGTATTTATATATTTTTACATTTATGTGTCTGTATGCTAATGAAGTGGGCGGTCCTTACATCCGTCTGAAGCATGATTGGTCAAAGTGTTCATCAGATCTATGATCACTGCCTCGTTTTGACTCGTGCGCCGGAACTAAATGAAGTTGTAGACAGGTGTGTGCCCACCTGCGTGGATGGAAAGTTTTGCATGAGCCGCTGCTGATAATTTAAGTTCGAGCCCCGCTGATGATGGATGTGTGTGACCGTGTTGAAGAAGCTGTGGTGGAGGCGGTGTGCGGCGCGCGGCCGGAGATGTTGCGCACCTGCGGAATCAGGTAACGTTGAACACCTTTCTGAGAGCACGAGGTGGGGAAACTCCCGAGATGAAATAAACTTTGAGTTTAACGTCCATAAAGTTACATTTTATTGATTTCTGTAGCAGATTTAATGCAAACATGCAGTCTGAAGTGCTTCACGGAGCAAAAAGAAACAAAGAGACAAAAATAGATGATATAAACATAATTTGGCCATTCAGTGATAAAATAAAATGCTTCATTCACTGCCTGTCTCCTCATCTTTGTGACTTTGCTCAGCACTAAATGAAGTGTGGTCTACAGACTGTTGGACTGTTTGACAAGATGTAATTATGCTGTCTCTTTGTCTCTCTCTCTCTGTATCCATGACGACTTGAGTTTGGAAAACTAATGGCCATTGATGCAATACTGTGTTAACAGTGTGCAGATGCTGTTACTGTCAGCGCTGGAGTCCATTTTCAGTTTCATTTCACAGCAGCTGATGGAACAAGTGTACTGTGCTGTTCACTCTCTCTGCAGTCATCTTCTCCTTGAACACGCTGGAGCCTGCATAAAGTTTGATAAAGTCCTGAACTGAAACAAAGCAGACAGCTTTTAAATAAACAGATTGAATCAGACTGACGTCGGCTACAGGACAGCTGCCAGCCACTTACAGTGTTTAGCACACTTACATTTATTTTTTAGAGGTCAGCAGCCTCTGTATATTCAGCATAACATCAGGAGTGAAAAGCCCGAAGAGGACGTTGACAGAGAAAATAGAGCGTGAGCGAGCAAGAGTGAATCTGGGACTGACTTTTAGTCGTCTGCGAGAGCTTATCGAAATTAAAGGCTGCAGCAGATGCTGAGCTTCTTGTTCGCAGTGTGGTCCGCCTCAAATCTCCACTGAGGTGATCAAAAAAATGACCAGGTGCTGTCCTCCCAAAGAACAGCACAGTACAGACGTGACTCGTGGAGGAGGCTTTTAGCTGTTGTGTTTGTTTGTTATGATCCTCATATGGATAATAATTACAGCCTCGCTTTGTGTTTTGTTCGGCACCAGATGGTCTGAAAATGTGGATTGTTTGAAAATTGCAGTGCAGCTTCAAATCCTGAGCTGGAGGATCCGAACAGAACAGGGCTAGATTATAGCAGCTAGTGGTCCAGCTGTCCTTCTGCGCGTGTGTGTGTGTGTGTGTGTGAGACATTATGAGTTAGCTCGAGTCATTACATGAAACAAACAATCGCAAACCAGGCCAGAGCCAGTCTGTCTTTTTTTATTTTATTTGTGTGTGTGTGTGTGTGTTAGGTCGGGGTGTTGGAGGTCTACATGTGCTCCCAGCCGATGATTTGACTCAGTCAACATTGTTAGCATTTAGATGAGTCCTCCGCAGGGCATACTGAACAAAGATTTGGACAGAGTCGAATCATTTTCCCCTCACACAGGAATCACTGCTCGGGTCGCCGATCATCTTTAAAACTATTCAAACTTCACAGTCTGTGTAGACGGACTTTAGTTTCCCCTCTGAGGGAATGAGCGGCGGTTTGCACGAAAAAACGGATTGCACAAAACTCCTGCACTTATTTTTATCGATTAAGGTCCAGTTTGTGTCCGTATCTTTGAAAAGTAAGTCCTTAAAGTACAAAAGTTTTCTTCAGGAAAGAACTTAGAAGAGAGAAACATCCAGATGAGCCACACAAGAACTTAAATAATTATAATTTCCTTGAAATATTGTATTTATATAAATAAATGTAGATTTTATAAAATGGAAAATAGTTTTTCCACCTTTCTTCCAGCGTCTGTTTAATCTGCAAATCAGTTAATCCTATAATTTGTATTTGATTCATCACTTAGAGAGGATTAGTCCAGACCTATTCTTGATTTTTCTAATTGTATATTTCAACACATCTCATGAAAAGACCAAAACCAAGAAGAGTTGATGCTAACAAGAGCTGATCAGACGGCCACACTGTTCCTCCGTTTCTATGAGCACAGGCTGCAGTTTGTTGTGATTAAGTCACACACACACACACACACATTCTGCTGCAGGAAATACTCAGTAGGAAACCAAACGCACGGCTAAAATAGTTCAAACTACAAATGAATGACTTGTTTGACATTTGTTTTAGGAAAGTATATGACATGTTTTCAGAGGTTTCTGTCTTGGAGTTAGTGGCCGAGTGCTGCAGACAATGTAAAGCAGTCAAACATATTTTTGGTTTTGGATTTTTTTTCATGCTATTGTTGACAGTAACGTGAATATAGGCCATCTGTAATGTGGGCAATGTGTCGCCTGCAGCACGGACCAAACGTCAGCCTTTCAAAATAAAACGTTGCGGTGGTGTTGTGGCTTCTCTGGGGAGCAGCACGAGTTCAGAGAGATGAGACATCAGAGAGGACGGCATGTTCAAAAAGAACATAAAAGACTCTTTGGTCATTGCACTCCGTTAAGTTGCCTTCAGTTGTTACTGTGTACTCGGGGCGATCAGCTTGAGGAACAGCTGCTGCTGGTGCAGTGAGTGAAATCATCGCCTGCAGCCTCTCTCATGGATATTTAGTGTATTATCTCTGCAACCAAACAAACTAACTACAAATTGCATTCAAGTCCTCATTCTGCACTGAACATTGGTGTTTTATTCCATATTTTAAAAGTGTCTGTAGATTTTAGTGAAAAACTGCCAAACGACGACAGTAAAATACCGTAAAATATGATATTAAATATTACTGTGATTTACTGTACCATTAATATTCTTTTATTCTAAACAAAATTCCTTAAAATGCAGTATAAATGTATAACCACATACAGTAAAAAAAAAAGTCATATTTTACGGTCTTTTACTGTAAAATCAAGTCTGGATCACACAAATACTGGACCACAGCCTCACCCTAAAAGCTGGAACAAGAGTGAAGACAGATTTTTTTACTAACAGTCTCCTGAACTCTCCCATAAGCTTCCAGATTGATGGTGAAAATGAAGTGGAGGAAGCGAAGCGATGGACTGAGACTGGAAACAGATCAAAGTTGTCCCTCTCTCTGCTGCTGCTGCTGCTGCTGCTGCTGCTCTGCAACCTTTTCAGATTTATCATCCCCTAATCGACCATGAAGCCATCAACGCCGGCCAATCCTTCAGAGTTATCACAGTACAGGTAAATGAAAACAGAACTTTAGTTTCTTGTGTGCGCGCTGAGAGAGAGGCTGCTAGTGTTTTAGACAAATGTTGGTCTGTGCGTTCCTACAATTCAAAGTCATGTCCGTGGATTTATTTTGTTGTTGTACGGCGCGACATTAAAGATGAGAAATCATCTCCAATGTGTTGTTCTTCAAATAAGTTCAGTGGTTTCCCGTTCCTCCAGCATTTTGAAATCCAGGATTTATACTTCCCCATCTCCTGTGAAGAACAGAAACACGTAAAACTGCAACAACTTTTATAGCTTCGTTTAGAGGATGTTGAACAAAAATGTAATAAACGTCCAGCAAAAATCAATCTGGAAATAGTATTAGGAATGATTTTTAAAGCCCGTTCACAGTCTCATGTCTCACCTAAAGCCAGCATCAGGAGAGGAGGGAGGCTTTAGTGCGGCCATCTGCAGTAAGCCTTCAGATTAATGGCACAAATGAGAAAGTGGAAGTGCTGACACAATGGACTGAAAACAGGTCAAGTCGAGTACATTTCCCAAAATCGAAATTCCACTGAGATCAAGCTAAAATACACATGGCTGCACTGTGCTCCGGGTTTGTGTCTCACTGCTGGCCGGTCGAGCTTGCACACTGTAAAACCTGGAATATAGAAACACTGACTCTGAGAGCTAAATCAAAACGTTTCAGTCCAGAGACAGAGATCTTATTTGTGTCTCTGTCATCATGTGCAGCAGATATAAAGCATCAGACGCGGGCTGGATTAATATTAATAGCATTAATGTGCTGTGTGCAGATGATTTGTCAGACAGGCACCTCTTCCTGCCGGTAGCAGCTTTACAAACAGCCTCTGCACTGACTGCTGTGAAATGAGTGATGTGGTACGATCACCCTCGAGAAGTATGTAACGCTTTGCGGCACTATGCCACCAACTATTTGACTGAGTTTTGGTGAAACTGGATCGTATTTTTTGGGGAGTTTATTGATGGACAGTAAAGTAAACTGCTGCAAACTATCTGTCTAACTAACGTTAGCTCGATTTGTTAGCCGGGCTGCCCGGACTGTGAACTCAGAGCACCGGGGGGAGTGTTAGTGTTTGGACCACAGGCGTTTTGGACCACTGGGAAGAAGAGGAAGTTTTCAGGCCTGGGGGAATGCCAGAACTGGAGCTGGGCAAGCCGGCAATATAAGCCTCTACGGACATCATAATGACAGAGGCGAGGAGGACGCTGACGGAGGAAGAAGAAATGAGCGAGCGAGCCAGAAGCTGCTGGACAAGAGCAAATCTGGGACTTTTAGTGGTTGGTGAGAGCTCGGTGGAGTAAAAGGCAGACAGACGCCGAGCTGGGCTGGCTGCTGCGTCTGCCGTTGGTGACCTTGCTTGATGTTTGGCTGTATATGAGCCACCAGGTCCCCTCACTGCAGGGGTCCAACCAACATTCAGGCCTGTTGGTGTACGCCACATTTGTGCTGATGCCATCCATGTTTGTAGCAGCTGCAGGCCGCTCTAATATCCTCTCTGTGTCATTGTTCTTGCTCATCACATTGTCAGTCACCTGAGGAAGAGTAGCTCCTCTGTTTGTCCTGACATATCACACTAATACACGCTTTACTGTCTTTCCTATGAATGCAGATATTACAGCCACTGTTCCCTCTGAAATACAAGCTGAAGCTGTCCGTGCCTCAACACCAAATCTGCCTTTAAACCGGCAGATCTTTAGCTCTAGTTACCTGGATACAAAATCAGCATTCACTGGGCCTGCTCAGCCATTTTTACGAATGCCACAGAGCACGGCTGGATGTGCGTCGTGTGTGGAAGCATCTGCGTTTGTTACGTTACTCGTTTTATTCAGGTTTATCCTTTAAAATGTCACCTGTGCGTCTAAAACTGATTAGAAGTTAGATACAATAAATACTTATAACATAATCATCTATTATAACACTGTAAAAATAAGAAGTTATGAATAATTTTACTTATTTTACCTTTGCTGTTATTTCTAGGTGATTTAAGTATAAGTTAAGTAGTCCTGAATTCAAACTTACCTAAAAGTGAGTATCCTTCCTCCACCGTGTATGCCAAGATGTCATTTTTACTTTTAAATAATCATTTGCGCCCAAATCTCAGCCGTAACTGTCTGAGTGACACAAATGATCTCCACAGTCCAGGCTGGAATCTCGTGCACGGTCAGACGGGGAAGTGACAGCATGAACCACAGGATGGCGCTGTTTGCTACATGATGTGCCTCTCACATGTGGAGTCACACAGCATCTGTAAACTCCCCCCCCCCTCTCTCTAATTTATGAGATAATGACATCTATTTAAATCACGGGCAAATTAATTTTATTCAGTCGATGGCTTCTGTACAAATAACAGCAACACGAATGAAGCAGCGGAAAGACAAGTGGTCAAAGTTGATTAATTGGGTTGTATACTCGAATCGTTAAGAGATTTAATGAGCTAAGACTTAATTAAAAGTGCAAAGGTTTGCATAAGAGTCAGTTCACTAAATCCTGACAAATCCTTTTAACGTCATTTGCCACCAAATCATCATAACCTGAAGGAGAGCCTGCAGCCTGTTAGAGGACCGAGGAAGAGGAGACAGATCACGTGTCGATCACCCAGAAACAGAAGTGAGCTTTAATTCTGTGTAAACTGGCTGATGGAGCAGCTGCTCATGCCTTGAGAGTGAATGTTCGCGTCACGTCTCATCGACGCATCCTAAAATGTCTAGATTGTGTCTTTAAGTCGTGTTTAACTCTGAATTTAACCCCATGTTTGCTTCTAACACTCACAAATCTTAAATTTGCAGAGTTTGGCTCCCGAATTGAAACTAGTGATGACACAGTCAAGATTAGAGGCCCTACAAAGTGATCTGTTTTCCAGTTCCAGTTGGATTATTCCAGTTTTTTATGGCTTAAGTCACCTTTAAACTGATCACACACCTACAAATCCAGACAGAGCTGCATCATAAAAAGCATGAACTGTGTTTTTCAATCTTAAATTTGCATATTTCTGAATGGAGTTTGGTGCCCAAATAGAAACTAGGTGATAACAGACAGTTTAAAGATCCTCTGGGACTTGGCTGTGTGTGATCTACCTCCTAACAGACATTTCCTATGAGTTCACTCACCCCTCAAACTGATAACACACCTACATATCCGGATCGAGATGCTGATTTATGACGAGCCCCCCCCCCCCTCATACCTTATCAGAGGCAACTGAACGCCCCATGCATGCTCCGACCCCCCCAGCCTGCTCAGCTTGCTGCTGTCTGGCTTATCAGCGCTGCTGCTGCTGCTGATGCTGCTGGATGCTGCACGGTGGCGCAGCCCCGGATCCAGCTGAAGATTTGAGGGCTGGGGAACGTGAGGACGAACGGGGCTGGTTGGCAGGGAGTCGGTCAGGATGGCACACCTCGGCACACACTCGTGGTGTTCGTTTGATCCGTTACTTTAACCTCATTGATAAACCTGCTGGCCGCCGTGCAGCGGACCGTGAAGTCGCTCCTAATAGGATTTTTTTATTGAAGCGCGTCTCTCCGGATCAGGTGCGCCGACATTTCCTTAACTTACCTGGGATGATGATGATGTATGCGTATTTTTCTCCGCGCGCACAGGTGGGAGCGTGGATGTAAATACCAAAGTTTGGATCGTCTATTTCCGGGATATTTTCTCTTTTGGTGCGCGGGGGATTTGTTGTATTTTGGAGATGTCCGCGCTTTGTTTGACACATCACTTCATTGTGGACGGATGCTGGCAGACGGTCGCGTGTCTGAATCCACACCGTGGATACCCGCCGCGCGTCTCCGCGTGAAAAAATCACCCCGTGCTCCTTTTTCTCGAGGAAAGTTTGGGACTGGGACGCAGCGGAGGATGAAGGCAGCGCACCGTTTTTGGCTCCCCGACGGACGCAGAGCTCAGTGACTGCTCCTTTCCGCGCGTTTTTCATCCTTAATAATTATAATCGGATCATTTTCGTGGATGGATTTGTGATCAGGGGTGTGTGTGTGTGTGTGTGTGTGGCTGGAGAATGTGTATCCAAACTGTGGAGTCCTGCTCAGGCTGGAGGGGAGAGCAGCGGATAGCCCGATCCCTGCCTGGGACCACAGGTGTTCCCTGTAAACAGGTAGGTGACACTGAGCGGAGAACAAATCGGACGCCCTTACTATTTGGCGACGGCTTGTCTCGTGGCACACGTGTTGTTTGCTGCGCACCGAACTCCATTCAGAAAAAAATCCTGCAGTTTAGCGCTGCGTGATATTTCTCTAATAGACCTCAAGCCTGATGCACTGATGAGAAATATCGGTCTGTTATCACACAAGGTACTGCGCTGCACAACTGTTTGCAAAAGTTCCAGTTTTGCAGAAAATTGCACAAAATAATTCAGATTTATAAAATGTATTAATGCAAAACAAATATTTAAGTTATTTATTTATTCTCACTGCAGCCAAATCAATAAAAACGCGTCACTGACGAGCTCTGATGATGCATCAGACATTAAAACTTGATGTCTTTAATAACATATTAGACAGTCAGCTTAGAGGGACAGATATTTCAAGATGTCTGCACTCTTCATGGACAATATGATCGATTTTGAACTCCTAATTGATGCATGAGACAATTTGTGTTTTATGTCTGTTAATAGAGACGTCTTGTCTTTTTCTGCATTCATCTGATCAGCTGTGACTTTATGTAGTCTTCTGTAAATGTTTATTTTGTCCTAAGAATCCAGATTTGTTTGAGGCTTTGTTGCTAATTTAATCCAAGCATTCATTTCCCCTCTTTCATTTTTTAGTGACTCCAAATCCCAAAATGCCGAGCTGTGGATAGAGGGGCCGCCCCGTGGGTCGAGCTGACCTGTGTCTACCTCCTTGCACCTCCTCTCCTCATCATTTCCTAGTTCCTTGTCCTCCCCTTTTCCCTTTTTTACTTTATTTGATCCTCTCCCCTGCACCACTACCAGTCTCGAACACCACCTTCCTCCTCCGCCTCCTCTTGTCGTCATACCTCCCTCTTGTCCTCTCTTCCTCCCTTGTTCTACCCACCACGTCCTCCTCTTCCTCCCCCCCACAGCACACATGCAGGCTAAGAAGCGGTACCTGCTCGTGTCTGTGGGGGCCGGTCTTCTCTTCCTCATCTACCTGTGGGGTCTGCAAATTGGGGACTTCCAGCAGCAGCCGTACCAGTATAACCAGTTTCCCCAGTACCCCCAATACCACCAGTACCACCAGCAGGAATACCAGTACTACCACCAGGGCCAGGACGTGTACCAGCCACAGCCCCTGCCCCAGAGAAGCCCGTCCAGACCTCCCAGGCACTGGCTGGGGTCGACCCAGCTGCTGGAGCCGTACCTGGAAGGAGGAGAGCAAGAGGTAGATGAAGCCGTTCATAAAATATAAGAAACAATGTTAAAGAGAAGAAATCTAGCAGCTCATTTAAAAGAAAAACTGTTCAGTTGGCACGATGTAAGAGTGCTCGAGTCCTTCATTCAAATCCACAAAACTGTTGTCAGCAAAATGTTGTGTGAAATTAAAAGTATTCATCATAAGAGTCTTAGTTTTATTTAAAATGGTCAAAGAAATAAAAAAAAAAGGAACTATACATTTCTACACGATACAGTAGCTCAAGTAAATACGCTCTTAAAAATTCATGGTTTTAAAATTGAGTTAAAGATGAACGATGAGCTTGCAGCTCGCGTTCAAAGCTTGAGGGCGGTGTTTGCTGGGGGGGCGTCACAAGATGATTAAATATGTGATTAACAGGCACAGAAATGAGAAGGAAACTTTCAGCAGCATGTTCATTTCCTCTCGCTTTCCTCTAGTGTTTGTTTCTTTTTTGCGTAAAGACTTCCTCAGGCCTCTAAACACTGTTCAGGTGACGGGTGTCAGATCAGACTGGGACGTCTCGGAAGCCTTGGGCTATCATTTGACAACGATTTAGTCTTTGGGGCGCAACAGCCAGTGTTTGACCGGATATCCTCTGGGTATTCAAGAAGCCTTCAAAGACTTCCTCTGCAGGCAGATCAGACAAGAAAGACGAGTGTCTAACGTCTATGAGCTGGTATCTACACATACGTATGAAAAGCTAAATCATCGTCAGACGACTGCTTTTCAGGAGGATGGATCATGAGTTGGGATGGTCGAGGGCCGATGTTTTAGTGGCATCAAAGACAATCACCATTCGTCTTCTCGTGTAGTTGTTGTAGCTCAGTGATGCTACAAAGTCAGCACTGATGGAGAAGTAGTTTTTAAAGCCTTTTGGGTTGTCCTAATATCTGTGTTTGTGTCTGTGTCCAGGAGGACAGCCCTCAGCTCCATCACCAGCACACCTCGCCCCGAGAACGTCGTGCGATCCGCGACATCATCTACAAGAACAAGCGCTGCCGCATGGAAACCTGCTTCGACTTTGCTCGCTGTCAGTCGGGCTTCAGGGTTTACATCTACCCTCCTCAGAGGGGGGACGAGATCTCCGAGACCTACCAGAAGATCCTGTCGTCAATCGAGGAGTCTCGCTTCCACACCACGGACCCTTCTCGGGCCTGTCTGTTCATTCTCGCCGTGGACACGTTGGACAGGGACCAGCTCTCGGCTCAGTACGTCCAGAACGTCAGGCTCCGCATCCAGAGCTTGCCGACGTGGAACGATGGCAGGAACCACCTCATATTCAACCTGTACTCTGGCACCTGGCCGGACTACACAGAGGATCTTGGCTTTGAGGTGGGACAGGCAATGCTGGCCAAGGCAAGCGCAGACGTGGTCAACTTCCGACCCAACTTTGATATCTCCATCCCTCTGTTCTCCAAGGAACACCCGCTGAAAGGAGGGGGCATAGGTTATCTGACACTCAACGACGCACCGCCCTCCAGGAAGTACCTGCTGGTTTTCAAAGGGAAGCGATACCTAACTGGCATAGGTTCGGAGACAAGGAATGCTCTGTATCACATCCACAACGGGGAAGATATTATCCTGCTGACCACGTGTAAACACGGCAAAGACTGGGAGAAACACAAGGACTCTCGCTGTAACAGGGATAACGAAGAATACTCAAAGTAAGACCACGCTTTTCTGATCCTCTCTTGTTTACGCTGCTGCTGCTGTGTTTGCTTTCATGTGATTCAGCGCTGTGAAGATCTATCAATTAAGATGATTTATTAGAGACTCACGCAGCACATCTCACATTTGTAGTCTTTTGCCGGCGTCTGAGTTGGTTTGTCGTCCCCGCGAAAGCGAGCCGACACCCTGCATTTTAGCAGACATTAGCTCTGTGGCAGCTATCTCATTATCGGCTCTTATTTGCTGCCGGTTGTTTCGAATGCAGCGTGTTTGTACATCATTACATCACAAAGTGCTGGTTGTGTTTGTGTGCAGAGATGTCGCCGCTGTCGATCTATACAAACACAGTTTATTGGCTCGGAAACTCTCCCGCTCGAGAGCGCCGCGGACTTGCTGCTGCTGCTCTTCTGTATTTGAATGAAGCAGGTTGGACGCTTTCATGTGCATATTTTCACAGTCGTCGGGGGAGTTGAGCGTCACTGTCGCTGTGCTCCTGAGACAAAATGCTACGAAAATGCGAGAGCGTGCTGCTGTAAGTGTGTGTACAGTACGTAGTGTGTATGAATGTGTGTGTGAAAGAGAGAGAGAGGAGCAGGAGAGCAGAGAGGCGGTGACTGTTGAGAAAAGGAAAGTTTTGTCAGCTCAGCAGTTGGTCGAGAGAAAAGTGATCCGAGCCGGCGAGGGGGAGTTCACCTTTTGAATTTTTTTTTAGTGAGCGCTGGCAGCTGAAAGAAATGGAACCACTGCATGTGGAGTGAAATGGGAACAACATTCTCAGCTTCTCTCGCTTTTTCCTGGATATGTTAGCCCGAGAGTCATCTGTTGCATATTTTAGGTTTTAGATTTTGGTGAGACTCAAAGGAAAACCAGCGTGCATCCAGGATCCTGCCAAGGTCTGCCAAACAGCAGCTGGAGTTTTACAGCGAGCACCTGCTCGTCTGCAAATCCAGCTCCGTTTTGGCGCCTCTATATGTGAAATGAAACAATGACTTTGAGGTTAAATGCTGATTTTTAGCTTTAATGAGGTGGAGGTTAGCCTAGGAGGACAACAAACGCCAAGGCCTGGCTGAGCATCCCTGGGAAAGATGCCGTGTTTCCAGGGGTTAAAGACTTCAGACGATCTGGAGTTTCCCTCGGGAACAGGTGGCAGAACTGTGGCTCTGTGCGCTTCTTTAACAAAGGCCTCCACGAAGCAGTGAAACATCAATAATATCTAACTTTAAACTCGCTTTAACTTGAGGCAGATCGTCTTTTAGTTGCAAGATGGCGTGCGTAACCAACATCACACTATAATCATAGCTGTTTTATATTTTCATAATCCTGCATGTCGGCCTCGACACAAGATTCAGACAAAACCACACACAGTATCTCGTCCTGTAATCAACCGAGCACCTCTGCTCGGCTCTGAAACCCAGCAGTCACTGACTGCAAATCATTTCTAACCAGGTATAAAGTGTCATGATTTTAATTTGGTAAATATATTTTGAATTGTGACACTCAGAGAAGGCCTGCATTTCCACCACAGGACGTCTGACGCGGACGTTAACACCAAATCTGCTGCTGGAGTGAGAGAACCGAGCACGGCAAAAGTGTGTCATCCTGCCGGTGGATTGCGGCGCGTTTCTGTAAGCGCGGGCACATAATTGTATTTGTATTTGTGCCACGGGCTCGTATCAATACTTCATCGGCTGCAGCTCACATGCTGAGAGTACACATCTCTACAAAGCGGGCTGAATTCTGCAGTGTGCAACTTTTCTCAGATAAAAATAACAAACGGGGGGAATATGATCGTTGCGTGACTGCGTTTGATCCCCGTGTACGCCGCTCGCCTCAAACTTTCCCTTCGCTTTCTCTGTTTCAGGACATTTAATTGCTTATTTTCTAGAGCTGTGTCTGCTGTTTGACATTATAACAGCTCCAACAATGCAGGAAAGCTTTTTCTTTAACCGTCTGTATATTAACAGGAGGATGCCGGAGTGCATAAAAATGTACTCTGCGTATTAATGAATGTGGCTGTTGTTGTTTTATGAGCTCTTGGCAGCAGCTTTTATAGTGAAGAAAAACAAATGGTTTTTAGTTCCAGTATGGGCGACATGATGCACATAAAAGGTGCAATTTTTCACACCTGGATGGAGACAATCACACCATCTTCTGCGTCAAACACAAAGGTTGATGTCAATAGAGTTCATTAATGTGCTTCTTTGGTAATTAAACTCTACATTAGTCTGTTCTCTCTCTGGCATTAGCCTGATTATATCCAAAAACCAAAGAGCTTATTGTGACAGCGGCATTGAGTTTAGCTCCCCGAAGTTTTCATTTCTCTCTCTCATTTGACATATTTCAAAGAACTTATGAAGGTTATCGTCTCTCTCACTTTTATATAGATCTATGAGAAAAGTTAGCACTTGATTTCTGTCGAGTTTTTGAACTCCGAAGAAGAAACGGAGAGACAAACCAGACGGGACTTGGAGCTTTGATTCAGACACAGTGTGTGTGTGATGTTTGATTTTTAGCAACACCGAGCGTGTGATTCATGTTGTTGATGCCTGATTGTCTCCCAGAGCTGGGAAGTCACAGGTCTGATTGGTGCGTTCGGGTTGAGAGCTGAAAGTCTCCGCGTTGAATGCTCCACACAGAATTAAACTTCCTTCGGCGTATGCAGACGCTTGGCTCTGTAAGTCATTAAGAAGCTGATTAGATTTCTGTGGTGGTCGTGTTTTCTCACGTTCCTACATATTTTTTCTCTAAATGTTGCCGTTCTCACGGCGGTGAAGATGTTTTCTTAAGTTGCAGTGCGTTAAGCTCTCAGGGCCGCTGTAAAAAGCATCTATTGTATGAAAAACAGACACCAGAACTCACGAGGTCGCGAGCAGCCGGCTGTGGGTGGAGACGAGTCTCACATTTTGTTTGAATGAGAGAAAAAAATTAAAACTTTTTGTGATTGCAGTCAGGTTCTGGGCTTGAATCCCAACACTGGGGCCTGTCTGTGGCTGGGACCTTCCTGTGTGGAGTTTTTGGGTCATCCATGAGTTCTCTGTGCAGTCCAGAAACATGCAGATTAACAGGTGACTCATAGGTGTGAATGACTCTGATCTGTACAGGCTGTACGTCCCCTCTGCAGGGAAAGCAGGGATCGAACCGCCGACCATGTAATTAGCAGAATACCAGCTTTAAGTTTCCCATTGTTTGAAATTCTTAAGCATGTCTAGGTGCTATATGAAGCATTCATAGACCATGAAGAATTGCATATACTGCCCTGATGATGATCCGTTACCTTAGTCTGTCTGTCTGATGCACAGCCAGGCCAACCTGAGATTAAACGCAACACGAAGCGCCCTGCGCTCGAGCGCCAGAGAGATAATGAAAGAGGAGATATTAAACTATGTGGAGGTGGCGTTTGGTAAATGTATTCATAGTTACATTCCACTACAGGTTATAACGCCACGCTAACAACAACCAAATGTAAAGATTGTGAGTGAAACGTGCTTCTTCTGTCTGTTGCTGCGTTGTGGGGAAGTTTTGTTGGAGGAGGAAGACGTGGAATAGGGTATTTATCCTGAAGAGCTCCCGAAACTCTGCTGATGGCCTCAAATCATGTTTTCAAGTAACCTTCCCTTCAGTGGTCATCATGTAGAAAACAATCTGATGGATCTGTACCCAACAGGGACGAAAGTTTTCCCCCCGAGAGCTCGTCTGTCTGTAAGTGACGCAGCCTCACAATCTTTTGAATCTGGATTCTGTGACGACGAAAGCCTTCCTGTTCCTGCCTGCGCCGGCGTTTTACACACGGAGCATCGATACAGATATCACCCAGTGCAGTCGACGGGGGGATCCTACACAGCAAGGCTCCCTGATGGGAACAGAAACCGACGAGGATCTTGAAGCCTCGGGCGGTCGATAATTGCCCTCCAATTGAATTAAGCTGTGAATGAAGGGGGTAGATAGAGATCTCGCCTCCCACTGAGACGAGCTGGATTGAACTCAGGCTGTTTTTTTTTCTTACTGTACATAGATAACAGCCAGATTCTCCAATTAAAGCCTCGCTCTCTCAAGTGTCTTAAGTGTCTCTCCAAAGAATGTTTGATACCCGAGGCCGAGGGCTCAATTTTACAGAACGGCAGATGAAACGCTTAATTCGGATCGCCGTCACGTCTTTCAGGAGAGCTTTCATGGTCGGCGAAGAAGAGGGAAGAAGAAAGAGTGTAGAGCACGGTCAGATGTGATGAGAGGTGTCCTGCTGACTGTACAATAAAATCCATAAACATCTCCCTTCTTCTCTTCATCTCCGCTCATCGACCTCCTCTCTTCATTCTTTGCTTCAGCGCTTAAAAAGTAACTTGCAGGCCCCGTGGCAGTGCAGACAGATGGCCTTTTTTTAAACTAAGAAATTAAATATTGCCGCGTTTCCTGGAACTGACAAACAAGTCCTGAATGCATCTTAAAAATCAGAGTGAATTGGAAGGATTTTCCAGAAGGTCATGTCATGAAAACAGTTAAATAACCGTTAAATACACTTAAACGTCTGTATGATTTAGTGCAGTCTGGCTGTGTAGTTGTGGATTGTAACTCCCTCCACTTGCCCTCCTGTCCTAATCCTAATGCAGAAACTACAGTGGTTGTTAAACGTATCGTATCCAGAGCCAGTGTTTGGTTTGTCCGTTTGTGTGCTACTGCAGAAACATGGCGGACTCTGTGAAAGAGGTCCGGCAGCATCTGTAAATATTAAAAGTCTCATTCTAAGGCAACAAAAACATAACAAATCTCATTTTCAGGTGATTACACAACACTGAAAACATTATATCCAGTTTCTCTGTACACAGAGCTGACTCTGAATCCGACACACCTTTAAGGAATAAAGCAAGAATTCCCGTGCCAAGTTTGATAGAAAATATCCTCATTATAAAACGTTACAAACTGGCACGAGGGCACTGCAGCGGGCGATTTCAGACACCGCTGGCACCCAGCTACTGAGGATCAGTTATGTTGTGCCAGCGCAGAGCAGAAAGCTTCCCCACGGCCACGGCCTGCTCGCCCCGCCGCTGTCTGACAAGCGATACAGAAGTATCCACTGTCGAACCATCGCGTTCTTGTGCAGCATAACGTGTCTACAACTTTTCATTTCACTGTGCAGCCGCGTTGTTGTCGACACGTAAATGAACGTCGAACTGACTGACGTTAAATTTGTGAATGGAAGAGCGTCGACCGCTTTGACGTGAGAGAAAAGATGCAGCCTACCGAAGGAAGATTCAGTGTGCCGGTTAGCTGTGACAAAGACTTTGTCTAAGTGCAAAACACACCACCCGTCATATTTGCACATTAATGGCCACGGCGGACCTGTTATAGAGCTATAAGGAGTGTGTCTGGGGAGAGGGTGTCTTTTAATTGCTGCTTTTCTGGAGCATTGACGTTAGAAATAGGACAGTATGTGTTGCCCTTTATTGCATTAACAGGACATACATAATACAACCTACGACGTCCCTGATAGACGATGATGATGGACACACACCGTCGTCGCGTCGTCAGCCCACTAATTGTTTCATAAAGAGGAAGTGAAGATGTTGAATGAATTAGTGATAATGTGCTCTTTCCACTCAGTGTTTTTAATTTGATGTGTCCCAGTATGCATAAAAAAAAAAAAGTACTCAGATGGAAACACAGCTGCTGTCACATCTGTGAATGTTTGGCAGCTGCAGAATTCAATATGTATGACGGGAGAAAAGGGTCTGACACGGTATTAATTAAAATGTCAGCTGTGGTCATGTGGGTGGCCGGCGCTGTTGATGTGTAGTAGCGTAAGTGCAGTGTGTGAGCGAGTGTGAGTTTTTATTTTTTTTTGTAGTGAGATGTTCTATTAAAGCACATCAAAAGTCGATGTCCTCTTTCCTTGTTGCCGCTTATCTCCTTCCCTTCCCATCCTCCTCCTCTTCACCTCCATCTCTCTCCTCCTCGTCTCCTCCCTTTCTCCCTTTTTTCCGTGCTCTTATTCCCTCCGTCGTTCCCTTATCTGTCCTCGCTCTCCTCCCCTCTTCCCACCCCCACCCCTCCCTCCTCAGAGCCGAGCTGAAACCATGGAAAAGGTTTCACTGCTGTCTCGGCGCATCTTTAACGCGAGTCGTGATGAAGAGCACCACGAGGAATAATAACAGTCTGCCAGTTTCAGAGAGAGAAGAGGAGAAATTCGGGACTTTTAAGGAACTTTGATGTTTGACCGACTTAACAACCCAATTAAAGAAACACAAATCAAGCTGTGGATACGCGGTGTGTGCAGGAGAAGGAAGTAAATGACAACAGTTTGAATTTTTAACTGTTGTTGTTTAACTTTTGTGGAAGCTTTCGGTAATATTAGATTTGTAGATGTTCAAATTTTCATTCTTTAAAAATGTTTCTCAGTAAATCTCAGTAAAGTTCAGCGTGCTGGAAGAAAATATTCTCAAAATCCTTAATTAAATAAAACGTATTAACTTAAATCCACACGTCAGTTTTCTTGTTAATCTGGTTCATTCATCGTTTTCCTCTTTAGATATCTTATTCTGTCTCATCTTCTCGTGAGCGCTCAGCTGGAGGAAGCTGAAATAAATTAGTCACAAATGTTCTGACCTTCTTTGACCACGGCCGGACTGAATAAGCGCAATAACTCGAATGAAAGCCGTCAGGACTTTATGACATAACCGTGACTTACTGAAGAAAATATTAAATATTCATTTCTTATTTACTTATTTCTTACATCAGTTTTAAAGGTTTCTTTGGGGCTTTAAACGCCTTTTAGATTTCTCAGCCAGCAGACGACTGCAATTGAACTCATCAATACCCTGAAGGTTTCTGCCAAGGCTGGTTGGAAGGTAAAAGGAAGCTCTATTGATCAGGTTTGACTTGACCACAGCAGCCAATCAGCAGATGAATAGAGGTTAATGGTCCCTCTTGGTGTGTGAAAGCCAAACATAGATTGGCATTTAGTGCAACAAGGCCGTGGCATTTATTTTAGCTGACCCTCTGTCAGTCTTAACGGGAAAAAGAAGTTAATGTATCAAAAGGCTAAAGCCGTCAGTGACGATCACAAACGGGGACACGGTGCGATCTTAAACTTTTTGTTGGGTTGATTGAATTTACTCTTTGAATGTCACAGAACAAATGAAAGTGTTAATTCAATAAACCCAAAGTACCAGATGTTTAAGGTGGCACCAAAACTTTTTAACCTGCTTATCATCGATTCTCTAGTTGTCTTTTAAAACGGTTAAAGCGACAGCCAAACATCAAGCAAGATCAACAACACAAGACATGACAGCCAGCTAATATGACTGACTAGTCCAACAGCAAGAAGCCCAACTCATTGTCTGTGCTTCAGCGTTTTATTTCACGAAACTTCGGCCAACGTCAGTCTTTTCTCATTGCCCGTTTACCCAGCTCCGGTTCTGGCACGACACTGGCTCCTCACTGGTGGTCCAAACATTACCACTCCCTCGGTGCTCTGAGCTCACAGTCCGGGCAGCCCGGCTAACAAACCGATGATCCGTCAGTGTTGGTCAATCACGGTTTTTAAAAAACGTCCACAGAGACTATGATGCACGAGATGTTGTGTTTACTTTTAATATTTAACCTCAGCCTTCTCCTAACCTCAACCAAAGTGTTTTTGATGCCTGCACCAGCACTCAGAACACAAACTCTGGTCTCTGGTGAGCAAGCCCTGCACGCAAACCATCCACCACATCCACCTCCCTACAATATCTGACAAAATAACCTAATGTTTCATGTCTGGGACCACAGATTAGTGATTTCTAGGAGGTAAGATTGCTCAGTTTGCTCTTGTTTGAGCTTCTGGATACTTTTTTCTGTAACTTTGCGTGATCTTTGCTCTCCATATCAGAATAAAAGCTCACATTTTAAATCACTCCGCTTGTGGTAAGTGCCCATTCTTAACCACGTCCATTTGAAAGTCACAACAACACACGCTGGAGGAACAATCTCTCCGTCTGGGAAAACAACAAGTGATGCTTTGCCGTCTGTCTGCAGAAAGGATGTCATTTTCTGCAGCCGTGTGAAGCGTCTGCAGCCTTCTCACTCAGTACATCACTCCCTACATCACTTGCCTTCCTTGTGGATGAGCCAGGAACACAATTCAACTCAATCACTGTTTTTTTGCCTCCTCGTCTGCCATCTCATTTCCACCTCTCTGCCTGCCGCACTCTAATTTCTCTGTTGTCGTTCGCACCCTTCCCTTTCTCTCGCCTCCTCTTCCTCTCCGTCTCTTTGTTTACTGATCAGTTGAGTTGAAGTAAAGGTGCACGTGTCGTCCCGTCCGTCCTCGCTCAGAGACAGAGAGGTGATAAAAAAAATAATGAATCCGTCACGATGCTCTTTAGTGTCTCCAGGAAAGAAGAAGAAAAGTTTTAGCAGAGAGAAACAAGGAAGTGTGTGTGTGTGACTTTTCATTTGCTCTCAGAGACAAAAACACATGCAGGACTGTAGATGTATTTATTGGAGAAATCACTTTTCTCCAGCCCGTCGTACAGTGAAACCTGCTGCTATTCCTGACAGTACAGGAGGAAGACTGGACAGGACAACTGACGGCTACAGTTACTGTTTAGATTAAGACGAACACTGTGTTTGTTGTGCTTTTAACAGATGAAACTTGTAAAATACAGAGTGAGAAACTAGTTGTGTTGAAAGATGTTGGTTTTCATGTTTCTTCACGTTTCAGCTTCTAGTTTGCAGAAGTAATCTTGGTTTAGGGAGACCTAATGCTCCCTCGTCGGGCTTCGTGGAGCTTCAGCTCATTGTTTAGCCGTCCAGCTGCAACTTTACTGGTTCAGTGTCGCCACTGTCAAACAGGAGACAGACAAAGTTAGAGACAAGCTGGTGGACGTAGTGACGCATTTAGCAGCTGAAAGAGGCAGAAATGTGATGAAAAACACGACATGAGATGAAGTTCGTAGTATCTCTGAGTGCTAGTTTGGCGTGTTAGTACTATAGTAACACTGTATTTGAGTGTGTGTCTGTTTTGACTCATTTTAATGATGACTGCATCCAGTTTTTCACACCAAACTCTGCTGCAGGAAATAGAAAGCCGCTTTCTTTGATCACTGCGGGAGATGATCAAAGCTGAGAAATTGAACCGTTGTGATTCAAGTGATGTGACACGGACGACTTAAAGCGAGCTAATTATGTTGCTGTGTTTTTTTAAAATATATTTTGAACAATATTGCCGGTGAGTCAGTGAGCGTTTTTTCTCTGCAGCCGCATTTGCTGAACCGCAGCGTGTGTCATTGTGGCGAGGTCACGGCCTGGTGTTAAGTCTGAGTTGGTTGTCGTTAAGGTTAGGCCAAGCCTGAAGAGAATCAATGTAAGTCAATGCGACGTCCTCAGAAGTGTGTGACATGCTGAACGGAGAGAAGCACAAATCAAATCGCTGGATTTTAGATAAAATTGTGAAATTATCAGTATAAATGAGCCTAAGGCACACACACACACACACACACACACACACATACACAACCTCCTGCAGGCGTATCCAGTGAGAGCAGAGAGTCTCTTTGCAATTAATTTGTTTTTAGCAGCTACATTTATTCTACTTTTCTCTGAGCGGAGCTCTAAAAAACATCGCCTGCAGTAAAAATCAAAACTCCCTGGATGGTGCTGAGGTGTCCTTGAGCCAAAAGAACAACAACAAAAAAAAAAAGGCTGACATCTGACCTCAGCTGACCTCTTACCGTCCTGCAGAGGACGCCACGATGATTCCTCGTGAGGATTTTATCATAATTCAGAACTTATTTAGTTCCCTGAAAACAAATAAAACAGTCGGCTCTGTTTTAAGGAATTCCAGGAGCAGGGCTGCATGTTAATTACCTGCTTTTTAATAACAGAGGATTCTAAAGCGCATGAAATGGTAATGAGGAATATTAGAGGCTCCTTTTTCAAAGTTACACAGTACAACAAAAAACGCTTTAAAATGACACTTCACATTCAGGTTTATTGCCAAGTAGCTTTTCACTGCCTCGGAATGCCGGTGCATAAACAACAAACACAGTTCTGCAGTCAAGGCGCATAAAATGACAATAACGTGAAGAAATACAGAGACAATAAAAGAACAATAAAAAGAGACGGTATGTACAATATGAGTTCAGCTAAATAAAGGGTAAAGTTGTGCAGAAATATCGTCCAAGAAAGTTCACGGGATTAAGTTAAAAAATGTTTGCAAAGAGTCCAAAAGTTTTGTGCTGATGTAGCTCGTGTAGATTCAGGTGTGTGGCTCTTTTCTTACTTTAAAATGAACCTTTTATATCTACATTGGGAGCGGGTCCTCTCTGCAGAGGCCGCCATGTTGACCCACCGTGTTTCTACAGCAGCCCAGAACAGACAAACTAAATTCTGAGTCTAGACGTGGCTGTTTGAGGAGTCTGCAATGCAGTGGTCACAGTGTTTTGGTCCTGATTGACCACAGCGTCCTGTCAAGCGTCTGGAGTCGGAGTCGGGGTTGGAGGTGTCGGCCACAAACTTCCCCCCGCACGCCTCAGGGTCGTCCTGGAGGGAGGCAGGTCCTGGAGGGATTAGAGGACTGCAGCTGATCCCCGTTTCAGCGGAGTGATTGATACGCTGCAGCTCTGAAAACGTGACGGATCTGTTTGGAAACATAAATTAATCATGATTATTGAGCTAGACAGAAATAATAAATGATTATTTACCTGAACTTGCTTAATAACCACCTCCTCCACCATATTTTTATATTTTATATCATGCATAACATACTGTATATTTCTCTTTTGCTCTACGCTACTCTGTAAGCGTGGATCTCTTTTTTTTTTTTTTACAGCAGCTTTGCCACACTCGGTACTCACAAAGTATTTAGACACGAAAAACTCTGAATAAAACAACAGAAGAAACAATGAAAGATTTATTATGCCATAAACAAAGAATCTACTCTGTACAAACACACACACACGCACATCAATGTGAGATCTTCTTGCTTAATTAAAAAATCGTATCTGAGGATCTGAGCGTCACGATGGGGGTTTAGCTGTGAACCGCCACATGCAGCTGTTTCTTGTTAATGCTGACAGACACACATATATAAATATACAGCGTGTTTACAAAAGCACACACACACACACAGACAGCACCTTGTGCCAGAGGGAGGTGGCTGTTTAATAGTTTCAGTATCGCCACCATAAGCTCTTCTCGCTCCATAACTCTGTCAGCAGGGATTTACAGCTCATTGGCTCTCATTATGAAAATGTGATATTGCACTTGAAGCCCCTCCGGCTATTCTTGGCCTATGGACTTCTGCAGTGTCATGGTTTAGAGACGGGCGGGAAACGCAGCCAGCAGCCTGCTGCAGGCCGTCACATCAGTCCGTCCTCTTAGGAAGCAAGTTTACAACTCTCTGACTTTAGATCATACATCACAAGAGTATAGAAATATTAGTTTTGAACGGACGACAAAGACGTGCATTATGCTGCAAGATTGTAGAAAGTTTGAAGTCCGTCATAACTACCGTGAATTCATGAAGCAGCATTTGAAGTTTGCACTTTTCGATGTTTAAAACGATGTTTTGGCTGGAATATTCAGCTGTTCTGGACCTCCAGGGGAATGCTGACAGGGAGCGGTGTCGGTGTCGTGCCAGATCCCGAGCTAGGCAACTCGACAGAGCAAGAAGTGGCAGGACGAGAGTAAATCTTTTCAAAATAAAAGTGTTTTGTGTTGTGCGATGTTGATCGACGCATTTATCGCAGATAATAGAGAGATGGCGGGAAATCCAAAGGTGCAGGCCGCTGCACTACGGGGACTTCCTGTTGTTGTTTATTTAATCAGCGACTAATCGCGCCAGCTCGCACACGTGCTGCTCCGACATGACCATAGGTTAGAAAAGCCGTGTGTGTGTGGTGTGTGTGTGTGTGTGTGTGTGTGTGTTTCCTTTTTAAAGTGTGTGTTTGAGAGTGTGAATGTGTGTAAATATGATCAGAATAGATTAGCTCTTATCTGATTGTCTCCGCGGGCAGATAGAGCCGGATAGCTGCTGCTTATCACATGTTTACACACGCAGCAGTCTGCTCCACCTACACCTCCTCCTCCTCCTCCTCCTGCTCTGCTGCTCCTTCTTTTTCACCTCCGTCAGTATTTCATGTTATTTCTCTCTTCTTTTCCTCAGCTCCTTCTTCGTTCCTCCTTTATTTTTCCCCTTTCTTCTCCTCGTTTGTCCCCTCCTCCCTCCTCCTCCTTCCTTGCCTTACTTCCTTTTCTTTTCATTTCTGTTTTCTCCTCATGTCATTACGTCCTTTCTTTTTGTTTTGTTTCCTCCCGTTAGATTATATTCCTCTCCTTGTTCTCTCCTCCTCTCCCCCTTTTTATTTCCACTTTCTCTTCTTTCCTCTTCTTGTTCCTCTCCTTCCTCCTCACCTTGTAATATTCCCCTTGAGTTTCTCATCTTTCCTCGTCTATCCTCTTTTACTTTCCATCCTTTCTGATCTGATTTTATCATTCCCCTCCTCCTTGTGCCCCCCCATTCGTTTTATCTCCTTCTTCCTTCTCCTCTTCTTTTTCTCTCCTCTTCATTCTTCTTTCAGTGTTTCCTTTTCTTTTCATTTCCTTTCCTTCCTATCTCCTTACTCCCCTCTCGTCACACCCTTCTCCTTCTCTTTTCCTTTCATCCTTTCATCGTCTCTCCTGATTCCTTCTCTTACTTTTCTTTCATTATTCCTCGTTTCCTGGGCACTTCATCTCTGTTTCCTACGTTCCTCACCGTGTTTCCTCTATTTCTCTTTCTAGTTTCTCTTTCTTTCATTTCTTTCATTCTTTTATCAACATTTCTATCCTTTCCTTTCCTTCCTTATCATCCTTCCCCTGATTATCACTCCCTCTTTTCTCCTTGTTTTACCCTTTTTCTTTACTTCTCCCTTTCCTCTGCTTGTTACCTCGCCTCCTCCTCTTGTTTCATTCTTCTGTCTGCTCATTTCCTTTTCTCTCTTCTGTCCATCACTCACCGTCCTTTCCTTCTCCGTCTCCGCTCCTTTCATTCACTCACCTGTTCTTTGATTTTCCTCCTCAGTTATTCCTCACATCGCTCTGTCTCTGTCTCTCTCTTGTCACAGTTTGAGGTCCGGTGTCGGTCTCGTAGCGTGACAGCGGGTCATTTCAAGGTTGGGATCAGACCAAAATAGGGCCGTGTGATGATAATGTGTGTGTGTGTGTGTGTGCTTGATGCCTGTTAGTTCATCCTTACATGCTGAGAGTTTGATGTGCCTGAGGCGAGAGCTGCCCACACACACACACACACACAGTCATAAATATAGAGCAGAAATAGCCTCGGGGTTGTCGAGGTGAAAATGGTACGAGGCCCTTTGACTCCTGACAGCAGAGTTGTAACAGACCGTCGTGTGTCTGTGTCTGAATCACTCACACTGACCTCTTTAGATTATTTTGTGTTGTGGTAATTACTCGTTATGTTTAGACACGCTTCCTTTGCTCTATATTATTTATAATGGATTTTATAGCTGTTACACATTAATTCTGATGCTCCAGTGGCCCAATTTCTTTCTTTTTCTTCGTGTTCTGACCAATTTCTTTTTTTATTATTCATTTGTCTTAACATGAGAAGACAACAGCATAAAAATTAAGAGCATTTTTTTTTACAGAGAAAGCAGACTACCTGCACACGTTCTCGGTGAAGCAGCGACAAAATGACCTCTAAATATCAGCTCTACAAATGCAAGACAGATTCGCCGACCTTCTAATCCGTACGGCTGCAAAACACGAGGTAAAATTAATTTAATTAGCAATATTCTGTTTTTGATTGGGTGTCCTCTTTTTTAAGTTGACACATCCAACATGATTCATTTATTTAAAGCCACTCTTGTGAAGAGTTTGTCTGACGTTTGGCGCCAAAAGCTGCAGTTCCTCTAACGTCCACTTGAGGCTGGTTCCAGAAGTGAGTCAGTCTCCATAAGTCCCCATGTTCAGATGTCCAAACTTCACAGCAGAAATAAACATGTTTACAGCCTGGTACAATGAACGAGGGTGAATTTATATACAGCTCACCTGTTCGGATTATATTAGAGCCGCCACCGTCTGAGCTTCTCGATGGATTTTCAGAAACCCGTATCATCCCAGACTTGATGTCGATTTTAATGCTGTCTGTGTCTGTAAGCAGTGAGAAGGCTGTAAAGTTACAGGTAAGACAGCTAACAGCAGAGATCTGCAGATTGAGGTGATAATTCTCTTTAGTTTGAGTGAAATATCTTATTATGTAGACAGATATATCGATGATTTATGGATCGTGCTTACATAATATAAAATATCTCCCAATACTGAGTGCCGTCCATCACTTGATCCAAATGAGCGGCTGCATGCTGAACCTGAAAGTGTTTCCACAGCTGACATTTTGACACGTCAGAGCAGGGAGAGCACAGGTGTAATTAATAATAGGAATAATGAGCGGTTTTCAGCTCGTTGCTGGCTCGCCGACACGTTTTACTGAAACACTTATTAAATCAGAGCCTGACCGTCAATGAGATATGTTTAACCGTCTGTCTGTTTGGATGTTACGAGTGTAACGCTTGCACTGTAGACGCAGCAGAGCAGAGCACAGTACGGATCTGAATTCGATCGGGTTTATTTTAGCTGATAGCCCATTAAAATATGCCCGGATCTGCCCTGATACTGATCCTCAGGACTGCCTTGAGACATATCTGTTAATTGGTTCTTTTTTAGCGAGCTTACCGTACCTAGTTTCCACGTTTCTGACAAACATGAGACAAGAGCAGCACGTTCAGTGGGAAGAAGAAGATTCTGAGAGAGTATTTTATTTAGCTTTAATCCAAGAAACAGAAAGAACAGCCCAGTATTTCTTCATTTCTTTGCGTCAGGATTTATTGTGCAGTCTGTTTCAGTTCTGCTAAATATGTTCAATGCACTGTCTCATAAAAGTAAAGCCTTCCTGTCGGTGGTTGTGCCGCTGCCGCCGCTGCTGTGTTGGCACATCTAACCTGTTCAAGTAATTGACTTGTGTTATTTTTAATGGAGCCATATGTTGTTACTGCTGACTGTGGCACACACTCGAACACATCACAAACGCAACTGTGCCGCCGCCGCTGCTGTTTGACACCTTGTCAAGATTTCCTCCGGATATTTCGTGTCGGTGGCTAATTCTCAGACTGAAGTTCTGCGGTCAACTTTTGATTTCCCCTCGATCTGCAGTCTCACTGTTCACGGGAAGGAAGTGGAAAAATAAAAAGCAAAGCAAGCACGAAACACGCGGGACATTTCCATCTCACTGAGGCACGGCTGACAAATAAATCAGATAAAGAGACTAATGAGCTTCAGCGCGGCGCAGTGCGTGCTTTAAGTTGTAATGAACGTTTATATAGAAATATATATTTAATATGCAAAAGTGAGAGTCTCAGCATATGTGAATATTTAAACTTCACTACTGTAGTAACATATTTATTGCAGAGTCATCACACTGAATGATATTAGATCATAGCTACAGCTGTCCATATTGTTATTATTATTATTATTATTATTATTATTTTAAATATGAGCTGGCAAAGTAAACAGATGTTGCAGGATTTCTAACTGCATCCACCCAAGTGACGCGTTCGTGTGTAATATACTGTGCTGGACTGAAATTGGGCGTCATGAACTGAAGAATGAGAAGAGATATGAACATTCTCACGCAAAGCTGGAGATATGACTTCGCTGTTTCTTTGCATTTTTTTTGGATGACGGCTTATTGATTCTTAAATTCCATCATACAAAGGTTTATGACACGAGCGGACATACAGTATATTATATCACCAGGAATGAGGCTGCTGCAGCAGCAACATGACAGTTTCAAACTTCCAGGTTTTGGTATAAAATCCTGAAAGTTTTTGCTTGAGTTGCGACACGCTTCTCACTTTGATCGACTGGTCTAAGGTGGTCGTAAAACTCCGTCCTGGCTGTCTCAAGTTGGCTTTTTTTCTCGAGTTTTTAGCAAATGGAGCGCTCTCTCCAACACCTCCACCATCAGGAACATCTGGATACGCAGTAGAAAGCATGAAGGAAGCTCTAGAGAAGCGCATGAACGTGTGATTCATGCGAGTGCGCGAGTGACACATACAGACCTTCCATCTGTAGCAGGAGAATTCAAACCAAGTGTAACGTTTACAGGAAGGTTCCTGGAAAATTTGTGTTATATGGTACTAATTAGACGTTAGGACAAGTGATTAACTTCAGTTAATTGGCTGTGTCGTTTGGTCAGCAGAAGATGCAAAACTGTATAATTCGTCTGCAACGTCTTCAGTATGAAAGGAATAATAAATAAACACTTTTTGGGTTGATCTCCATGGAAATCCAAAAGAAAACAACTGCTCGTGAACTCAATAAAACTAATTAAACTCAATTAAAGAGTCTTAGAACGTTGGATAAAAGTGCATTGTTCTTTCGAGGAAACGTTTTTTTAATTAATTCCAGAAAAAAAACAGAAAGCAGTGAGACGAACATTAAAAATAAGTTTACAACAGGCTTCCCGAAAACTTCTCCACACCTCCAACCACAGAATCCTTTCTTCACAAATCTCAAAGTGAAAACGCGTCGCTGAATTTTTTCCACCGTTTGTTTTGAAAGCGAACGTGTGAATCTCGACTTTCCGGCGCGTCTGTGATGTGATGACAGCGGTTTGTCTTTCTGCTAAACTTCTGTGTTCTTTGTGTTGTCGTGACGCGCTTCGCGTGCGTTCGTGCGGAGCCACGCGCGTTTATGTGAGAGCACGTGCGCACGCCGTCGCCGCCGCGGCCGTCTCTTGTGACCCCGTCTGCTGTGTGCTGACAGCCGCCTTGTTGTTTTGTTTATTTCGCATCGGCGTGTGTTTGTTCCATATGCATATGCATGAGCACACACACACAGCAATGCAATTTTCCCTCCCCAGCACCGGCGATGACACGTTCCCCTTTGAGTGCAATGGCTGCCGATTGGAAAACGCAGACACACTCTCAGAAGTGAGCGTTCAAAGTCGTTTCTGTTTGTAAACGCTGAAGGCGAATTTGTTACGGCCGCTACTCAGACGCTCCGTGTCAAAGCTGTTGGAGGGCTGGAGAATAAGAAAGCAGTTTAATCGAAAGTCTAATCTCCATTCTTATTACCTCCTACTTCTCTTTCTAACTGCAGCGTGTGTGTGTGTGTGTGTGTGTGTCTCAGCTAGGCTCTGACAGCTCAGAGGGGTGTTCATCTCTACTCCTGTCACATCTGCATTTGGATCCTTTCTACCCGTAGAAATACTTCATATCTTCATCTTCATAACTTCCATTTGCAGCGTACGGCACCGCAGCACATCAGGTTCATCGGTATTACCGCGCTGTAAGTGTCCGTTATGAGAGATTTAAAATATGGGCCGCTGCAGACGGTTTTCACAGCAGATATTTCAGCCTGTCATGGCAGGAAGTGTTCAGGTGTAATTGGTGTAAAGCCATAAAAATGGCTGTATCACAGTCTGGTGAGGTAGTTCCACGGTGCCGGTGTCGTACCTGCCGGCTCACTGTCGCGGCTTGCTTCGTGGAGCTGAGTCATCGTTAACAAAATTAGTTTCACCCGCGCTTCCCCTGCGACGACGAGTCAAAATGTGTGCCGTGAAAAGGAGCAGATCTGACCACGATTACCGCCATCAGCCGGTCGTGCTGCTGCTGTCAAACTTGAAACTTTCTGTCGTCTCAATGTCTCATCAGGCTCACCACCACCAGAGTCTGCCACGGCTTCACCACAGACGTGCATGTGTTAAAGTTATATTTGTGTAATGGAGCAGCTACAGGGTTTGCACAATGGGAGAACAGGATACACTGTTAGAGGCAAGGCGCCGTTCATCCTTGAAGCTGCTCAGTGGTGCACAAAGCCCAAAAAGTTCAATTCATGGACATAAAAATGACCCAGCTCTTGCACATATGCTTCTATATCGTGAGGCCCGCGTGCACTAGAGACTGCTGCTGCGCTCACAGAGTGCTTTCAGTTTAAAACCGTGCCGCACTTCTGTCATCAAATGGTTTGACCATTATGCTAAGCTGGTTTCAGAGCCTGCTGATCCTCCAGAGGAAACGCGCGCCGGCGTTTACATACAACCTCACAGCCTCGCTGGTAGAAAGCTGCAGTTGCTAGGTTGGGCATGAAGTGTTAATCAGCTGTCCTTTGGTTAACTGGGCGGTGCAACAGGCAAAAAGCTAAAGTTGAAAAGAGGATCTCCTCTCAGGCTGCTTATCCACGGGTCATTTCTTCAATCAGAGTCAAAGATCCAACTTCCCAGAGGAGAAAAAAGGTTCTTTTAACAGAATTCAAAAAAGTCCTCAACATGAAATGTCCATTTCCTCCGTCATTACAGACGTCTCCTCCTCGAAACAGTTCTTAAACATTAAGGCACTTCCTTTTAAAGTCGTCTCCTTCCAGCCGCGGGCCGTCTGCTCTCCCTGCTCCCTTTTTTTCCGTTCAGACCTCCCTGAAGCTTCCCTGTTCCTGCTTCAATTATGCGGCTTAAGCATCTACACCTGTCTGAGTGGCGAGGCATGATTTATAGTGTGTGTGAGCAGCGGCAGCCATTTTGCGATGTGGCAGCCCGGCAGATTCTGTGTGTTTAATGTTTTAGCAGCCGAAAACCTGCGGCCAACAAAGGCTGGGACTGATAGAGCTGCTGGTGTTGCGGTCACATTGAGTTTTTATGCCGATAAAATGACAATTAAACTGTATCATTAAACATGTTTAGCCGGGTAAAGGCGATATGCGGCCTGTGTTTTGGTGCTGGTATGAAGAAGTAGTATTGTGCGTGTATACATGTACATTTTAAAGATAAATGAAAGCCAGCATTGACAGTTGGTATGAGACCTCCGGCGTTCATATCACAGACATCAAGTTAAATATTCATAATTCAGCTCGGCCACCGGCTCCTCCAAAAAAATCGACCTGGCTCTCTTTAGCTTGTTCGGTGTTTACAAGTCTTCTTGTTTACCAGCAGCTCTCTGCCATGTGGCTCTGAGCAGATAGTGTACTATCAGTATGTGTGCTGAGAGCTGCTGTCCACAGACTCCTATGGGAGGGGAGAGGGGGGGACCGGTGGGAGCCATGGGGGCTCAGCCAGATGGTGTGGAGGACCAAGACAATGAGCTGAAAGCTGCACAGAGCTGCAGCCTGGACTGCTGATTTGCAGCGGGATCAGCAGGACTCCAAGTGACACATCTCACGTATGGAGGACCCTGAGATGGATCTTGTATGTATGCACAAATATACAAAGCACAGTGCGTGTATTCATGGGAAGCAGGCTGGGAAACTTCTGGCGTTGATAAGAAATGCTTTCAGGAAAGTCGACTTCTTTGTGCACAAAAAGCTTTTTCAGGAGCGTCTCACTTGTTAACTTTGAAGCGAACACATGCTGAAAATCATGTGTCCCTGCTAGATAACACACTCCGTGCAAAACCTTTATCACACACCCCGAAACCACAGCGTGTCTCCAAAATGATTTTCAGGCTGATAAAATGAGCAGGTATCTAACATGCAACACGCGGAAACAAACGGCAACAACAACAAAAAGCCCTTTTTAGCCTCATGGTATTGACTTAGCGATCCATCGCGCTCACAGCGGTCTCCACCTGGGTTGTAAATATCAAACGTGTCTGATATGATCGAAGCAGCTCCGATCCATTTGCGACTTCGCCTCTGTAGTTGTGATTGAATCTAAAAAACTTTTTTCCCCCCCTCCCAACAGATGGATGAGCGTCGGTGCCAGTTGAGCTTCAGATGCTAGATTGCCAAAAGTCCAAATATGTTTACATCATCGCAATTATCCTCCGGTGTGTTCCAGGCTTTACGTTATAAAACCAACCTAACGGGATTCAGGTGGGACACACATGCTAACTTTGAAGGGATTTCTCTGCCGTCTCGATATGAGCTCCCCAGTCTGACCCTGCGGTTTCACAGATACCGAAGTTTAGCATTTTACAATTGTGATGAAATGCCGCAGGGAGGTACGGAGGCATAAAATGGAAAGTGGAAAGTGTCAGTGTCAGCAGTGGGATCATATTTACATGCGCGCACTGATACAGCACAAACAGCCCGAAGTCGGGTTCTGCCTCGTATCTGTACTTTTTTTCTACGCCGGACAAATATAGCAGTATCTAAGAGCCGCTAAGCTGCTCCCAGTAGAAGACTGAGGTTGTACTGAGAAACCCTCATTATGTCGTCAAGTGTGGGGGAGTTATTTTGGGTGTCCAACTGTCCGGGAGTAAAAAGAAAAAGCAGCCCATTTTCTGCACAGACAATGTGAGCTGACTGGCAGTTGGAGTTTTCCCACTTGAGGACCAAAAAACGAGCAAAAATATGCTTCTTTTATCGAGCACTCAAGTGATTTAATATCGCACTTTTTCAGGAGACTCACGGGGACGGATTTAAAAAAAAACAGAATGGTCAAAAGTGATGCAGCAGAGGCCCACATGGATCGAGCTCCAACATCGCTCCATCCTACATTTTCTATAATGCATCTGATGAGACGCTTTCAGGCCGCTAAACGCCCACACCTATGAAACTCAGTGTTGTTATTCCCACGCGTGTGGTTATCTTTCATGTGTGGATTATTCCTCTGACTTATTTTATTGTGTGTTATTTTTTTGTGCCCCTGAACTGCAGATCAGTCATTGGGGTTATTTTTCACAAAGCACAAAGCAGCCCGAGATCCACAGAGGACATCAACAGCTACAAAGTGTCCTAGATTTGCTGCTGTGTCTGATTTGCATCTTTGACTGGCTTCTACTTGCAACCGTTACGTTGTAGTATTTAAGGCATCAGCGTGCTTCAGACTAGATGTCTGTTGGACGGTCGAAGAGTGTCCGAATCTGCTCACAAGTTTCCAGTGTCAGAGATCTGAGCTTCTTTTTCTCAGGGCGACTTGTCTGAGAGTGTGCATGGCCCGTCTCACAAGTCACTGCAAGCTTGTCACCTGTCTCCAAGTCCAAGGCCATAAAACAGAGTTTTAACATGGCACTTACTATATTTAAAAAAAGGATATTGTCTATTTTATTCCACATATTTCTTGTCGATACCTGGAGCAGACGGTTCCTACAATGCAAATCGACCACGACAGTTCGGGTGGCAAAAAGTGCAGTTCCTCAAACGTCCACTTGAGGCTGGCTCCGGGACGAGTCGGTCTCCATAAGCCCCCATGCTGTACCTCAGCTCCACCCACGATCCACATCTTGGCTGAGGCAGCCACGCTGAGCTTCACAACTGCTCTCCAGAAACCTGTGGGTGATGCCACAGATATGACGACCTAGTCTTAAGCAGACCTTCATGCACGCAGTGGTGCTCCCTAAAAGCTGTCAGTCTTCTCCTCCTCCTTTAAGACACGACGGAGTTTATTTCAAACACACAAACTGAAGAGAAAAATTGTGATTCCCATATGTGAATGTTTACGCGTCGAGAAATATCGTGAGAAAACTTTCAAATACTCCAGAGACGGAAAGCTTTGCCACTTTGCTACTCTACTGTGAACGTGTCAGACTCTATGAATATGAATCAGGACTTAGACCCGGAGCAGTGCAGAGATCAGTGAACCTTTCCTGTAAAAGTAATGAAGGGTTTAAAAACACATGTACACATATATATTTATACACACACACACAGAGACACAGACACACTCCTCTGGATGTGTCTCCGTTGATGTTGTCCAATTACAGGCCAGGATCAATGGCCCTGTCATGCTGCTGCGAAAGGTCGCTTATGTGAACACACACACACACACACACACACGTATTACCGTCATCCCCGGCAGTGCGAGGTCAAGACCATCCATCAGGGTTCGTGTAGAGTTTTGTTCGGTGTCACAGTAAAGATCAGCCATCTCGCCGTCCGTTCGCCAGGGTGACTTTTTAAACGCCCCCTAAAAGCGAGGAGTGTTTACTTACGCTTAAAAAGAGACAGGGAGTGACACACGCACACACACACACACAAAATAAGGAGGAAAAATGCGACACTCGAGGGAAAAGAGGTAAATAAATCAAGTCAAGGTTGCGGCCTTCCTGCGTGAAAACGACGCCCGTCTGCAGCGTGAGGGGGTAGAGGTGGAAACTTTTTAATGCATGCAAGTTGTTCGTCATTACTGCCCAAAACGCCAGACACACTCTTTCAGTATCAGCGCGCGTGTGTGTGTGTGTGCGCGCGGGTGTGTTAGGGATCGACGGAGGAGGTGAAAGGAGGTGAAGAGTGATGCTTTAAAATGCCTCTCCAGCTGTGCGTTAGGGAAAATGGAGCTAGCTGTCATTTGCATTTGTAACTGAAGGACGAGAGCAACATTAACCAAGTGTAAAGCACACACTCTCAAATACTCACATATTTTTGTGTTACTGTAGTAATGAGGACCTTCTGCTGGCTTCAGTTTTTATCATAATGTTACCGTGAAAAGACCACAGCTCAGTTCTGACCTAAAACATGAAAAACAAATGATGTTCGACTGTCCCAAAAACATATTTAAACCCACATGTAGCTACTTCATGAGCAAAGTTAAGCAAATAAATAAATAAAATAAAATCAAATAATGGGATTTTTTGTACCTGAATATTTTCCATGGAACATTAATCCCAAAAAACAAAGATTAGCCTTTTGTAGAAGCCCTCATTTAACAAAAAAGGCTTAAAGTTATGTATAATTATATTCTGGCTGCTTTGATTGACAGGTGGACGCTGTCAATAACATGTAAAAAGCTGTAACTTTTTGGGGACCAGTGTGTTGTCTGTCATGTAACTGGGCCAAGTCACAGCAGGTATGACTCTATAATCGCCTATTTACACACAATAGCCATCATAACAGACAAAATATTGTTTAGTTTGAAGCCGTTTGTGGTTAAAACATTTCTGACACTTTTGTAATAAGTTTAGTCAAAGCCTCGATCTTCTTGTAATTACACTCTAAGTGTTTAATTAGCCTCTTTTTTCTGCATACAAACTGCACGCTGACATAAAGTGACATTTCCTGGATTGGAATAATGATGACAGTGAACATAATCCAGGTAGCTATTAAAGTTTCCTTGGAAACGAAGCAGGACATAAACACAGCGTGTACAGGACAGATGATGCAACCAGCAAATTATTTTAAACACGGAGGTCACCCGGAAAATCATTAGCGCTAAACGAGGGGAAACACTTTTCTTTGTCAGGTTTAGGAACAACGTGTCACGCTTAAACGTAAAAAAGACGAAACAAGCGACAATTATCGCGTGTCGTTCTGTTTTAGCTGACTTAAACACGGGATCAGAGTTCAGTTAGCAAAGTCAGATATTGTATAATTAATCAGAGCTCCGCGAGGAAGCAACACGCACACACACACACACACACACACACACACACACACACACACACACACATTCCTAATATGTAAGGAGCACACAGCTTAAATACAGAGTCGTTCATGTCTGTATTTCTGCCTCAAAGTTTACTTTGTACTACGGACAATAGAACAGAAATTTTGACATCCGAGTGATAAATAACAGGAACCGGTGATGTGAGTGTGTGTTCAGTTGATTTGTGTGTTTGGCTTAGTCAGACTTTTTGCTCATGAGAAATGACGACGTCTTGGTTCCCCCCCTTTGCTTTGCTGACTATCATTTATCGGACTACGAAGATTTACACGAAATTACGCTTAGCTGGAATACAGCAAACTAATAAATGTCCAAGCTAGTTGTCGTCCGTCTCGATGTATCAGGACACTGTTGTTGCTGTTCTCGGGTTTCCACCTCCACCTGGTCACCTTGCCAGCGGTGACACAAATCAAATTGAGGGTATCTCGGGGTCTCTCCCTCATGAGATTTAAAGTGTCATTTCCTGCATTCTGGTGAATTTTTATGCATTGATTTGTGCTTTAAACGCATCAGTCGATGAGAGTCGAAGCACATTTGCATCAAATCGTATTAAGGATTAAGAAATCAGATTATAGACATGCATTGGTAAAGATTTACTCTTTATTATTCCAAGCATGTGAAAATGTAATGTGTTCATTATGGTGAAGCAAATTTTTGTGATTTGCTTTAATAATTTTAGCTCGCCTGTGTGAGAAAGTGAAATCTGGGTCACCTTGTATTGTCTCCTACACGGAAACTCGTGAAATTAGCTGTGCTAGCGGTAAAAACTTTAATTTCTTCTTTAGTTTTTCGCGAAGCTGTGACAGAGGAGGTTCAATAAAAGTGAATTTTGCAACACAGCTACAAAAGCGTCCACCATTTTGAAAACAAGCTCTGCAGCGTGGCTGTATCATCAAAACAATGTTGTACAGAGAGAGAGAGAGAAAAGTCAGGGTAAGCTGTTTAGATGAAAGAAATTACATGGCATATGCTAACCTGACTAGCTCAGCCACTTTCACCCACCTTAGACAGCACTTCTCGCTAATTGCTAATGCCGTCTTTGTCTACATTGAACTTTATTTTGTGCTTCTCAGGTCTCTAGAAAGGCAAGTGGATGCTAGGAATGAGGTAAAGGTAGGTGGCTGACTAATATAATTAATTGTTTAAATCAGTTGGACCTCTTAGTTGGTGTCTAATCTGTCATGAGACTCTTTTAGAGGACAGTAAAATGTAGGACATCTGAGACACCGCCCCGCCCGGCAGACCGTAGTCTCACAAAAGAAGGACACATAAATAGGCTTAACGCTCACAGCAGCTGAGAATATTAACTACCCTTTAATGGAAGTCCCACTCTGTAAGTAACTGTTTAAATTGATGATTTCAGCAAAGTGCAAACTGCAGCAAAGGTGCAAACGTGTGTGAGTGTGTATTCCAGCCCTTCTGACAGCAGCATTTTTTTTGCCCGAGGCTAAAGTCTGTAATGTTTTCTCACCTCGCCATCTGAGCTGTTTGCCTCTGTAGACAACATTAGTTTGATACAGCGGTTCTTAATGGGCCACCCAGGTGGTCTGTTTATATTCCCACTACTGTAACAGCACAGATGTTTAGTTTGATTGTATTATACCTTTTTGTTTTTAACCAGCTGATAAATACTTAGCTACTTAGCATAGCTTTCTACTGTTTATGAATCAAAACACCATTTATTCATTATTAGGAAGTGTCAAATATGCCAGCACTTGGCTCACGGTGTTAATTCACACCTTTGTTGTGTCTCTGCTCTCTGGGAATAATCTGGATTTTCTGACTTTAGGAAAAGTAAGTAACCTTAAGGAAAAGCAGCATGTTTTCCCCTCTCACTCTTCCCAGGTACTCGAGGTGTCGTATGGAAGGACTTCCATTCCACCCAAAACTTTGGTGATCAAAGCATTATTAAAGGAGTTTACAGCCACGCTAGCACCTCTGTGAGGCTGTACTTAGTGGTGCTTTGAGCTAAATGCTAACATTAGCATGCAGATATGGACATATCGATGACGATAACGTGCAGAGTAGAATGTTTCACCATGTTCACCATGCTAGTTTTGCATAAGACCGTGCTAACATTTGCTAAGACTAACTATGTGTTCAAAATATTGGACACATTTTGACATGGAGACAGTGCTAGATTAGCATTATTACAGTTTATCCTGAGGGGGACCGAGCCTAAATTTCATGGCAATCCATTGAGAAACACAAATATCAACTTCATGACGGCGCAAGTCAGGGGATCCAAGGTTGGAGACCACGAACGTCTGAAGCAAATGTCATAGCAATTCATCTAAAGGTTGTTGTTTTGTTTCTGTCTGGACTAAATTGGTATCCAGAGATATGGTCAACATTGCAAGAAACAAGGTCCAAGCTACTTCCTGTAGAATCGACAGACTTCAATGTGAAGCTTTTATCGGTAAGCACTTCCTGTGGAGAGATGTAGCGCTGAAAACTCAATAAACAACTTCAAGTATTCTTGATATGAGTGCACCTTTTAGATCTTTACGAAAGACTTCTGCAACAAAAAAAGTCTCCCGACTTATCAGTTTATGTCAATCTATTGACAGCGCTCCACAGGCTCCCGTCTGCTGATAGTTATTTCCTACAACACTTTATAATGTTGGAGAATGGACAGTTAGCCCGCCGCAGCAGAAGCTCACTTTAAATAAAACTTTTCAAACGTCCAGACCAGGCAACAAAAGGCGAACTATGTATTGGAAAGAGAAAGCGTGACTGTGAGAGTGGAGGAGAAGAGGTGAAGAGGTTAGGATTGGACAACATCTCTGTCTGACTGTCTCCCTCTCACCATCAAACATCCCCACTTCTGTCTTATTTTAGCCTCGCTCTGCCCTGCAGGCTCACCGTGTCTGGCTCCGGCGCTCACTTTCCCCCCGTCTTTCCCCATGACGCCGGCACGTCTCTGAAGTTCATTTATTCGGATTCCTTCTTTCTCCCCTCTCTCTCCGTTTGACTCGGCTGTCTCCAGTCAGATACCTAACAGGCTTTCTAAGAGTTGCCTGAAAGCGAAAGTACCACTTTTATGTCCTGAGCCAGAGAAAGAGACAGAGATGAGAAGACAGACAAAAGGAGAAACCAATGCCTTGTGGGAGTTTCCCCAACACCGCTCAGCAACAGAGTGTCAGGAATATCTGACGAGAGTATCGTCTCGCAAAGCCGAGCTGAAATGAAAAATAGGTATGTGTGCATTTAGAGTGCATACCTTGTGGGTATAATTTTGTTTGTGGCTGCTTTTACTCAAAGGTTGATGCCGTTTTTAGATTTGTGAGCTGAACAACCATCACACGTCCACGAAAGACGCACGTTTCTGATCAGACTCTCAAAGTAAAAAGCTGAATTTAGCCCACGGACTGAGACCGAGGACGTCTGACCTTGAGTTTCTTCAACTGCCGTCCTTGCTGTCTCTGCTTACCTGTTGACATCACATCCTGTCTCCCGTATCCCGTTTCTTAATTCAGAGGACTATTATGTGATTGATGATTTAAAAGCCGGAGCAGCTCTTTGTTTTGCATATATTCATTTTCAGTGATGGAGCACAAGGGTTTGTATTTCCTGCTTGATTTGTATGTAGGGCATTAATGGACTCAGCGATATGTGTGTGTGTGTGTGTGTGTGTGTGTGTAAATCTATACGTAGCTGATTTAGAAATGCCTCCGGTAGCTAATGCAGTAGCTAATGGCTGAAATAATGATTGTTGCAAATGGAACTGTCGAATCCTGTTCTTGTGTGAGGAAAGGATAAAGACGGGTGCTGTTACTGGTTGTGGCACTACAGCACAAGAGCCATTCATCGCAGCTTTATGAATGTTTCATACGTGAATAATACACATGTTTTTTTTACAGCTGAATTTACAACGTACACTAATGGGTTCATATAAAGAGGTGGTTATATCAGTAGAACAGCTACTGTAGGAGTAAACGGAGTAAGTGAGCAGTTCCCTCTTCTCTTTCAGTCAGAGGCAGACGGATCAATACTTAAAGTATTGATACTTGTGATACAAAGTATTGTTTTGAGTACTGATATTGGTTTCATATAATTGGGCGGATGATCTGTGTGTACGTGCGCAGGCGAACACCTCGATAGTTTAGGACAACTAAGGCGTGCAACCTCCCTCTAGTGGTACGTGGAGAAATATTAAATATATACTAAAATACTACAAAATGTCGAATGGAAATAAACTATGAGATTAACTGAATAGGTTCCAAACTCGGTGGCAGATAACGATGGCTTCCAAACTAGGATAAATAATATAAAGAGAAGTGAGTGCAGATCAGGAGTACACCTTTTGCACTAAATCTGTTCAGGATTCAACAATAGCTGACAATGAATAATCTTCTTTTTCTTTATGGGCTTATCCTTGCCTCTTGTGCAAACTGTCCATCGCTGAATAGTGTCGGCCTACGCTGCTGCTGTGTTCTGACGTCTGTTTTGATGGTGGTACGTGGGTACGGCTAATCGTTTCTGAGGATTGAAGGTGGTTTAAAAAGTTTAAGTCTGGTTTCGGGTGCTTTAACATACATGATGCAGTAATCAACAAGCGATAATTTGGACAATAATTCATTCATAATGAAGGTGCATTTAGCTTGTGAATCAAGACGCATGGCTCTTCCCGTAATAGTACTTTAGCTGATTTTATTAGAAGTATTGGCATTGATATGGACTTTGAATCAGTATTGGAAGGAGGATGTAAGAGTCCTTCCCTTTAGTACTTAGTGGTGTTCAATAAAGGGATGAACACATTTTGTTAACAGAAGTTAATTAATAAAGCCCGACCGACTGTTCAGTGTTTTGAGTTTTTTAGGAGAATAGCTCTCGGCCAATGAGCTCCAACATTGTTTCCAATCGCTGAGAGATTTTTCTCGCCACGTAAAAAAAGATTTATTCAGCCGTGGCATTGTGCTGTATTTCTATTCCACCATGACAAATACACTGCCCTCATTCTTTCACTATCCCAATTCCCCCTTTTGGCTTTTGCATTTCTTGAACCCGAAGAAAAAAGGGAAAGAGAGAGGAGGAAGAAAAGGAGGTGTGAGAGAGAGCGAGAGAGAAAAGGAGAGCAAAGAGGAGGGAGAGTTTCAAAAAAAGGACGAGATTAGAGAGTGATACAAGTGTCCAAGCCAAGTGTAGGACCAGAGGAGTGGCACCCTACTAAAAAAACATTATGGGTAGTTCATGTATCATGGATGGATTGAGGAGTGCAGGCTCAGGGCCTCTCAAAAGAGTCACAAAACAACCACAAAAATTAAATTAATTGCCACAAAGAGACACAAAACTACTACAAAGAGACAAAAAACGGAAAGATGAAAGAAAGTCCACAAAGAGACACAAAACAACCAACGAGAGAAGAGAAGAAGAACTAGACACAAAATAAACAAAAACAAACAAAAAAGACACAAAGGAACTACAAAGAGATTAAAGAAGCGCTGTAAAAAGACACCAAACAACCACAAAGATACAAAGAAACAAACAAACACTGGCAGATAAATGAGATGAAAAAAGAGGGTAAAACAACAACCTCAAAATCACGACAAGAGATGCATATATGTTTCCCTTGTCCCAGCCCGTTTGATAAACTGTCCCACTTTAGCATATCTGAGCTCAGACGTGGCCGGCGTCCATGCACCTACATCGACCCACCACATGCAATTGACCCCAGCCGCAGTAATGGAAACGTGTGAGGGCGTCTGGGTGTGGGTTTATTTGTGTGTCACCTCTGCGGAGGCAGAAATTAGTCACCTTTTGCTGCTGTGAGTATAAAACAGCCATGCAGCTAATGGCACTTCAATTAATTTCACTGATACTGGAGTCTGAGTTTCTGCTCAGAGCCTGTTCAGTCTATCAAACGTTTTCTCTCTTGCTGCTGAGGCAAGTAGTGACAGAAAGAGGTTATTATTATTATTATTGTAAGCAAGGAGCAGCCGAGAGATGGAGTGAAAGCAGAAAATAAGAAACGAGAAGCGAGGAAAATTGCTAAATGGATGTAAACAGCTTTTGGCCTTTTTTCTTTTTTTCCTCCATTTCAGCTGGTCACAGAAATGCCAACTGAAGCGTTTTCATAAAGCTGTAACTTTAAGAGTGACATGGCCTGTTTTCCAGCATAAAAAACAGCAAACTAGGCATGCATGTTGTCCAGTGTTCCCCTTTTTTAAAAGGAGAAAAAGGAGGTCATGCTTGACAAAACTTCCATTAGTTTGTACAGTACGTAGTTCGTTGTCTGTTCATGTTTTTTTTGTGTCGCGTTGGTCTGCGTTCTCTCCTCCTTTTCTCCTCCTCGACAAGGAAGGGGAGGATACAAAGATATTAAAAAGGTCTCGGCTCTTGTACCTTGTCATTTCCACCGCAGCACCGTAATGAGAGAGAACATGACAGAGGGAGGCAGTGCTGCTAAAAGGTGGAGGCATGGCATGAATATTACGCTGTTACACAGAGAAATCCCTTCACGGAGGAGGAGGATGGGATGTGGACTATGAGAGAGTATGTACAGAGGATCTATGATGGGATGGGTGAGTTTAAATCACTGCTGTTGACAGTTACAGCACACAAACTTGAGATTGGTGTCAATCTTCTCATCTAAATATTGGCAAGACAGCGAATATCCCAAAAATATCTTCTTCTAGGAGTATATGATTATTATTATTATCATTTTTTATTTATTTGGTCTTCAAGGCATGTTGAGAATTATTTCAGCCTTTCCGAATCACCAAATTTGCACCACGAGGTAATCGTCATCATTTCATGTTATCAAACCATACACGACAGTTGTAGAGACTCGACAATACTTCTGCCTTCATGGACATTTCTACATCAAATCTCACATCTTGATACACAAACTTGAATCAAACATGATCTGAAGTAAAATAATTCTGTTTTTATCCATCCACGATATATTCACAACACTTAACGCAAACAAGGTTTGGAGGAGATCACGGAGACAGGAAGTGTATAGTTTCATATAATTCTGGTAATTTCTCTGCTCTGATTGACTTTTTAATACAAAGCCAAGGATGTAAATCACCAACAAACGAACAAACAAAACAACTTAAACTTCAAATAATATATTTTAAATCACTTCTATCAATTATATAAAACTATCTGATTTCATTTTACTGTATAGTGGCACGTTTTGTTGTAGAACTCAAATGTTTGAATCGTTTCTCCTTGTAAAAAAACTTAAGTTTGTGTTTAAAAAGTCAAATTTAGAATAATAATAATGTAAAAAGGACGTGTACAACTAAATAAAAAGCGTTAGCTATTCAGATTTGAATGATTATAGATTTTAGTGAGCTGTTTTTTTATGTTACCTTTGGCTATAAAGACATTTTTGTAAATTATGGTCATTAATAAGAAATGTGCCGCCGTGTGCGCTCTACACTCCATAAGCAGATTGATCCTGTTTCATCTCAGTGTGTTGTAGATGTGAAATCCTAACTGGAGAATCCACAGCAGTGAATTCAGGATCTACCGACCCGCATTAGAAACTCCGCCCTCGGCCCGTAGACGTCTTCAGACCAGCCCGAAGACGAGTAACGCCGAACCAATGAGCAGCAGCGAGACGGGGCCCCATTTAGTGTAATGAATATCTACACCGTATCTGAGCCCTGCAGACTGATCCGCCGGCCCTGAAACTAATTGCTGGATGTTGATTTTCGTTGTCTGGAGTGCGTTAACAGGAAATCGAACTGACGAGGTGGCAGTTCGTTAGGAGATATCAATAGTGATCTAATTTGCATGGTAACTAATGAGGCGAGGCTTCAGGCTCTTTGTTACTGGATAAGTGGAGGCTGACAGGGAGACATATTAGCCTACAGCCTGAGCGGCAAACAGGTTAGGATAGAACGAGATCTCTGTGGTGAAACAAACGAAGGTTTAACCAGCGAATCACAGCTCGAGTCGAACGTGAGCGTGACGCCGTGATTGGTCATCTTCGTCTTCTATCGACTTGCTTCTTTTTCAGTCACAATGTCACACGATATTTTGCTTGCAGGTTCGCTTTCGCATTACGTTCTGGACGTAATAACTTGATTATTTCCCCCAGGGGAAATTAGGTACGCGGGCAGGTATTAAACACATAAGTCACAGGAGCACTGATGACATTGAACAGCAGCAGTCGAACGCATAAAATCAATGAAAATTAATAAAGGTATATGCACTTAAAAAACAACAGCAAATCAAGCTAAAGATAGAAACACTGTTAGCATTCTGTATTAAATCGTATTTAATTTAAATCACCCTATTTAGCATTTATAAGCAGTATATAAACATTTAATGGAATATTTATAAAGCATTTTAATGTATTTGTATATAGATATTTTTTATGTATACATACTATAACTGGTCATCCACTGTGTAGATACAATGTAAAACACTAAATCCTGCACACTGGTCCATCAAAGTGTTTCTAAAGCAGGGAGATTATTGGTCTGAGGTGTAGAAAACAGACAAAGAAAGCTGTGCATCATCTCAGTGCACTTGTTCTGTATGATCTCTCTTCCTTACTATATCTGAGTTTACGTTATTGTCCAGATAAGTGAGCACAAACTCTTCAGGCCAAATCCATTTTGACAGGGAAGAAGTTCCGTTGTGAGCTTTTGTTCTTCTGTCTGCAAGGACAGCTTAAACGAAAAACAAGCGCGCCTCCCCTCCAACCACACGACGTTTCAGTTTTAACTTGACGCATAAATGATATTAAACCACGCTGGGTTTGATCAAATCCCCTATTAGATAAACACCAAACATGATTTAGTATTTAAATAAATGAATAAATGTGTCACACAGCAATCTGCTTTTTCCCCTAAATGTGCTGAGTGTCAGCTCCCAGAGGCCGGACTGCAGCTGCATACTGCAGAGCTGCCACTGATTTTAGCTACAGCGAGCGCCTTCACAACAATTGACTGTTTATTTCTCCTTCACTCGCTCTATGTCAAGAGAGAGTCTTAAAAGGGCGAGAACGAACAGCGTGAAGTTCACACAGGAAGAGTTCAACATGTTTAACAGATTCTCAGTCTTGAACGATGACAGCAGTTTTAAAACGCAGTGTTTGACACATTTCTAAAATGTGTTTGAATTAAAGTATTTTTTTCTCTTTATCAAACAAGATTTAGATTTTATGAACAAATGTGTCAGTTCAGCATCTTTCAGCAACTTTCATCATCTTGTTATTTATCTCTGCAAGCATCAGCTCACACGATAATAAAAGAACTAAAGAAGAATCTGATGTTTTGCCTGCTCTTGATAACGACTTGCTTTAAAGGTATCGTTTATTTTTAGTATAATATAAATTTAACCTAAATGTTTTCATGATAAGAAATGAATGATTTTGTTTTAATAAATTAAAGCAAAGTAATAATAAAAATAAACTTTATTCATATAGATCCTTTCAAAGCGCTTTGAGATAAAATAAAATGACTTTGAAATTCAGACCTTAATCCTTGTGAAAGCGCAAATGTATTGCTCTATATGGAAAGTATCAGGAGGTTTGCTGCTATATAAATGACATTAAATGAAATTGAACATTATGAATTAACCATATAGGTTGAGGCCTTCGTGTCCTTGGACTTTAATAATGTACACGCATGCATCTTTCTATCAGCAACTCACCAAGAAGCAACTTGAGATGAGAAATTTATGATCCTGCCACTAACACTGTGTGTATTCTAGATTTCGTGTTATATCTGAACCCTTTTCTTGTACAGCAACACTGTTTTTGTATTTGTATTCAGTTTCACTCCGTTAAACAATTATCTAGCATTAAAAACATTAAAATCACTGCCTAACGCAGAGACCAGCTGTCTCACCTCGTCCTCCTGAGCTTTGCGTCAGGATCGGATCAGACAGGCGTGCACAGGGAGCACGTCCTGATGTCGTGGAGATATAACTGACAGCAGGACAGCCGTACTGTACCCGGAAATCCCCGGACGCAGCCAAAAGCACTTAGCCACTGTTTTATTTACGCGGCCAGTCCGCACGCCGTAATATTAACCAGCCTTCATGTTGAATTAGTGACACAGGGTTCGAAGCTGTGCTGGGTCAAATCCTTCATATCAAATATATGTTTTCCTGCATCGCTTCATTTAACTTTACGTCAATGCTGCAGAACATATTTAAAATTGGATTAGAGGTCTCCTCTATATTTAAAACACTCTTCTAAATCAGTACAATACACTTAACCTGCAGGTAACTATCGGACTTTAACGTTCTGTAATTTCCACTAAAAAAAGCAGAGATCCACAAGACGCTCGTCCAACTTTGCCGCTGGCTTTCCTCTCTCCTCCATCGCTGTGTGTAATTCAAAGAAACATTTAAGCACTGCTTCTCAGCGTGCTGGGACAGGCCGTGCATAATACTATGTGTGGACAAAAAGAGCTTCACACTGCGCCGATAAAATTCACAGTTTGGATAACAACAGTTTGGTTTCAGGCTCTTCCTGCATAAGGCTTCTTGATGAAAGCTCTGGATTAACAGTCAGAGCTTTCATCACATCAGCTGTTTGTTTTTTTTCCAATCATTGAAGGTGTGCTATCGGTTGCCAGACTGACCGATCTGTCCAGGGCCCTGACAAGGCCTCCAAAGATGTCATTACCTGTGATAATGTCTGTCATTAGCAGCACAACAAACTCCTCAGTGACGGTCAGAGATGCATCCACATTGTGAATAAATACTCCTCTAATTGGTCCACATCAGTCATGCTGGTGCTTTCGTCAATAGCTATAGAGAAGGCAATAAAGGACTTTATCTTCCAGTTGTCCGGAGCGACTTCCCCAATTCTCTTGACCGCGGTTTCATACGCCATTCCTCAACTTCTCCATCACAGATTGTGGTTAGCACTCTCGCCTCACAGCAAGAAGCTTCCTGGTTTGAATCCCGGCCTTTCTCTGTGGAGTTTGTGTGGGCTCCTCCCACAGTCCAAAGACATGCAGGTTAATTGGTAACTCAAAATTGCCCATAAGGTAGGCGTGTGTCAGTGGTTGTACTGTCCCTGTGTGTCAGCCCCGTGATGGACTGGTGACTTGTCCAGGGTGTACCCCGCCTCTTGCCCAATGTCAGCTGGGATTAGCTCCCCGCGACCCTGACAAGGATAAGTGGTCATTGAAAATGGATGGATGGATGGATGGATGGATGGATGGATGGATATACCTCCCAGAAGAAATACTGCTCTTTCCATTTTTTTTCTTGAATTCGCTGTCAGCTTCTCTTTTTGGACAGCAATTTAAGCATAGCAAACATAACTGGTCAGGCTTCGTTTCTTCATTTTTTCTACTTCATGCTGATGGAGATGCTTTGTGGTGCTAGGTTTACTTAATTTTCTTGCATAGAAACCCCCAACAACTTTGAAGAAATATGTTTTAAAAATTGCATTTTCCTCCCGTCCCCCCAAAATATCTTGGGGTCTGGATCTCTGCCATCACTTCCCTAAAGAGAGAGATGCCAAGTGAGAGCTTGGATTGGAGACTTCAACAAAGAGCTTTGGCATCATCTTTAGTGCTGCAGATTAAACTGTCGTGCCCAAATCCTTGGCTATCGTCATCTGAGGGGGATTCAGGGTCTGGCCTTGTTGAGTTGACTGTCTGTCACTGAAATAAATCTCTGTGTTGAAGAGCCTGACAGATGGTGACAGTAACTGAGGCATTTTGGTTTGGAGTATATCCGAAGGGCAAAACATCCAGATAAAGTTGTTAGTGCCAAGAGCAATTTTATCTGAAACTGTGGTTGTCAGCAGCGTCTTTACAGCCGGGCTGTCTGAATGACTGAAAGCCTACAGCCAGCTCAGGGGAAGGAGCTGTTCCGGATACATGCTTCATGATGTAAAGATGTCCTCGACACAATACGCTACATAAATTACAACATGAACTATTTCCCTCATGGGTGTTAATCATGGCTCTAACCCTCAGCCTCAAATAGAGGGAAGTGTCCCGACCAACGCAGCAGCCAATACTTTTTATTTCCCTCAAACTTTTATCCAGATTTTTCTTTGAATCCAAAACACTGAGGTCTGAGAGCACGTTCTATCCACGTAGCTTTAAAATTCGTATGATAGTTTAAGAAAAACTAACTTTCTAAGTCGAGTTATGTCACTACAAAGTCTGTATGAAGTGATGCTTGTTAAGGCTGCTTCAGGCAGACAGTTTGAGCAGTGCCGGATTAGCTGGCATGTCAGCTGACCTCGTGTAATTGCCGTCTCATATTGGGCGGTCTGTTTAAGCTGTCAAACTCGCCGCTCATTCTCTGCTGCTGCTGCCAGTTCATTCACACCCAGCATCCATCTGCAAGCTCTGTTTCTTTATGGCCTCCTATCGGGGCACCGCATTGATTTTTCTCTTGCTCCATTTCCTTCAGCAGAAAGAAAAACACACATGACAAAACAGACCAACAAATCATCAAACCTAAATAACAAAGCGCCGGCGGCTGTGTCAGTGCTTTGCCGTAGGAACCGTGTGACCTTTCAAATCCAGCTATGACAAAGGTATGATTAGGTTTAAGCGACAACACTTTGTACGCCCTGACCTTTAAGTCCCCATGAAGTCAAAAATGTTGTTTTTATCACATCTATATGTCACCTACATGCCAGTATCTGTTCCAGCAATCACAAAAAAGTCATTTATTTGGTATTTTCGGGTATTCTTTATATTCTCGAGCTGGTATTTCCATTTCCGTTCCTTCCATTACTGTCCAGTGAAGGTCTTCTTTGTAGCTATGGCCGTGTTTCTCAGTGTTTCTGTTTGTGAGTTACATAGTTTCCCGATGGGCAGATAGCTTTAACTACTTGCTCAAGTAGCTAAAAGCTAAGTAACTGCGGCTTACTGAACAGAACCAGGCCCAGTAGGCTGGCTGACGTTACAGTACCGAGGTCAATTACGAGTTTCGCGATTGAAAGATTGCTAAGTTGCCAACCGCTAACAGGCCGTTAGCTCAGTTAGCCATGCAGCTAACCAAACTGACTGAGCCCAGAGATGCTAGGAGCCAAACCCACCACGTAAACCATCTTTGTAGTTGTGTTCAGTCCTGTGTCCACTAGAAAGGAGACGTTGGCGGTAGCTCACACACGTTGACAGTGTTGCCTTTGGGGGGGGGAACAGATCAGTCTAAAATGGCGGAAACTAGCGTAGCTTATTAGCTTCGTTTCGCCGACTACTTTTATTAAATGCTCCTCTGCCATGGTATAAACTGCTCCGCAAATGTTTCACGACCGCCTCAATGTTTTGTGAACTAACCGCCTTGCTTACTTATTGTCCTGTTAGCAACTGAGCTTTGACAGCTGGCGAGCTCGCTAACTCAAATCACTTATAATTCCTCTTCAACAATTAAATGTGTGCAGAGATGAGAACAAAATGCCAGAGGGACGCAAAGAGCCAAGAGAAAATAGAAGCTCGGGAAGTTATTGCTCTCATTCACGCTGAAATGTTCCTGGCAATTAGCTCACCGGCTACAATAAGTTGCCAAATACTGTTTTTTTAGGTGCTATAACAAAGTCATCGAGGGGTCTGTTTTTAAAGGAAGTCATCAAGTTGAGCAAATGGGCAATGTTGTTGTTTTTCTAGTCAACCATTAAGCACGTAATTACCATACAGTTTACTTTGGACTGAGTTTCTGCAATTGAAATTTTCGTTCCAACACTGCCCACCAACACCCAATCAATTTAGCTTTAGTCTTTCATTGCTTATTGGTTTGTGGCATTATCGCGTTTTCATTAACTTTCTGTGAAACTGTGTGTGTGTGACCACACACCATGAAAAATCCAGCATCCACCACCGATTCTCCCCAACCTGCTAAATATGCAACATTTCTGATATAATGTGAGAATACATTTCCAGGACATCAAATTAGCGACTCAGGAAGGGAGTGTGGGTGACGACGGAGCTCTCGTTTTTTTTCTTTCTTATTTCTTTTAAGTTAAATTCCACTACTTCAAATATCTTTCCCTGTCATACAGAGACGGTACACCAAGCACTTTGACCCATGTTAATGCAGCCCTTTGTTAGCATACTGACCCTGCCATCCACCAGACTTTTTCTTAGTTTTCTTTAACAAGACTAGCTCGTCTCTTCCACTCTCTCTCTCCATCCTCACTGCCTCCATCTCTTTTGCTCGCTCTCCTTCTCAGATGAGAAGTGACAGGCACAGAGACAGTCCGGATAGATAGGAGGAGACATGGTGAAGATGGCAGAACTGTGATGTGAGCCTATTACAGCAGCAGCAGCAGCAGCAGCAGCAGCAGCGGTACCGGCAGTGCTGTCAGCCCACCATCCACCCCCCTGCACCTCCTCCTGCCCTCCCTTCATCCACCTCTAACACTCTCCATCCACCTCTCACCTCTCTCTTCCTCCCGTTGCTTCCCTTCATCTGGTTCCCTCCATCCATCCCTGTATGCCACATAGAGGCAGAGAGTTATAAAGAGCCCGCTGCTGTCTGCGAGTACCTGCTGTATCTGTTGCGAATCGTGTTCGGTGATAGGATGAGATATTACACAAGCATAGGCTGCTGCAGTGTTATTGGATTAACAAGAGAAGTTTTGGGCAAAATTACATTTTTTGTGGATGTATAGCTGAAAGAGCAACATAGAAAAATCACATAAATATACCGCAGATGGTGCTGTTCTATGCAGATAAACAGTATGATACAAAATCCAAACGGTATCAAGAGCTTAATAAAATTAGAAAAGGCCAAGACTAATTAATTTGATTACTTTAATTGTTGTTGTCAAGCTGTTCGGGGCTTTAACTTTAGGATCTTCTTGGCGTCTTTGCTTTACCACTGTGCACACATTGCTTGTTTATGTGCACAGTACGAATCCCAGGCAGGGTGCAATTATTTTTGGTGTTTTTCAGTAGATTTTTCTGACGATGAAGTGTTTTTGCATGTTCCTCTGTCCGCTCTGTGGTCAGGAATTTGACCATCAAGGCACCGTTTGGATGTCCAAAGAACAAAATATCATGGCTGCAGCATTTTACTGTCTGGCAAACCAACAGCTCTAGCATTCATTTGAGAGCCTGCCAGTTGCTTCTAATCCTGCAGCTCAGTGTTTCCCCACTTTGAGTCATTACCTAGCTGACTCTCACACCCTTATGTGCTCCAAACATACAGTATGAAACATTTCAGTTCCCCCGCCACATCATCTGTTGTCCATTCTATATGCAAATTAGTTAGGCAGGTTTGGTGAACGGCCAACCAAAGCAAAGCCACGGATGGGCGTCGTTCATTTTGAATCACTTTTTGCAGGGGAAGACTTGTTAGCTTCTATTTGTGAGCAGGAAGAGGTGGAGGTAGGCGGATCAGACAGAGACGCATCGCTACAGGCGTAGCCGCTTAAGAAACACCATGTCAAAGGTCTTTAACATCTACCAGTGTCAAAACATGGAGGTAATGGTAAGGCACTCCTGCTTGATGTGACAGGATACATGGGCCAAGTGTGACAGCTGTGCAACTCAACAAAAGCTGAGAATATTTTAACCTGTATACACGTCTTAAAAACTGCCGGAGGTGTGCATGCTTATAGGAAAACAATGGTTCTGCATGCCTGTACACCTTCATTAACATGTGATCTCCCTCATCCAGGCAAGACATCCAGGCACAGGTTGCATGTTATTGCCAAATGTAAACAGGGACGAGATTTAGTATTGGTGCCCTAGTAGCACCCAGGCCACGTTTTCGACTATACCACAGGCACGTTGACTGTGAGTCTCAGCCAACAAACCAGAGGAAAAAAAGTAACCTCAGTGGCCCGTCTTGGCCTCCTTACACTTGATCCTAATGCCACACCTCATGCAACTTCCAAGGATTCAGGCGGGAAGGAGTGTATTTGCTTGTACTTGTAGTGCTCTGAATATTTTTGATCACAAAGAATTCTGGGCAAAATGGAGTCCTGGAGTTTACATCATTGTTGACTCTCCCTCTCGCTCTCTGCCCTCAAAGGCTCTTTTTTTAGAGAAAGTTCACCTGAGTCTTCACGGTAATGGAAGAGCACTTAAAGGCAGCAGTGGGGATTCTCCTGAGGAGAGGAGCTAAAGGGAAATCTGTGAGGGTATGTCAGGGCACTAAGGACTCATGACTCATGAACCAGGGCCAGTATTTAGAGCAGCACATGCTTACTGTGAACTGGCTATTGTAGTTAGCTAATCTTCCAAAATAGCAATTATTTATACGGAAGTGCTGCAGAGCAGGCGTGTTGAGATGTGATTATCACACACGTCATTAGAGGCATCGTTCTGAATCACGGCAGCTCACATCATTTTTTGAAATGTAGCTTTCACAGCCATTATTTTCCTCTGAGTTGGACTTAAATTCATCTGTGGCTGTGGCTGCAACCTCTGCCCGTGTTATAGCCTCAAAACAAGGGTGTCGATCAGCTGCGATCGCTCCTTCTGACACTGTCGATTACACTTGAGTCTTTAAGCTCTTTAAGTTACGAGGCTCTGCAAAACCATCAATTTGTTTCCCAGAAATAATGAGATCATCGACTCTGATCTTAAAGATAAAGAGACGGCTACGTGCTTCCGTGAGCAAATCAAAAGATGAAACAGAAATCCATCCATCCAGTAATCCTGATAATAAATGTATTTATTATCAGTTTTGGTTGTACTGATAGGCGGGAAGCCATCAAATAAGTGGTTATTCATAAAACCTTACTTAGCTTTAGCTTCATTAACAATATGATGGGAATTACCAGCTAACGGTGTGAGGATTTATTTGCCAGATGCACCACAGTCTTTCTTTAACTTGGAAACAATCATTTCTAAAAGATCATTGGCATTAGATGCTTGGCAGTTCATGCAATCCGCAGCTTTCTCGACTGGTTCATGAATGATGTTCTTGATAAGGTAGATAAAACAAACAAATTTGCAATAAATCAAATTATTGCAAGCTTTGGGTCCCGTTAGAATCTTGCACTCACCGGGGCAGTTAACCACTTTTACCAGCAATCCAACGTGTAATGTCTTAAAAATGATTTGATTTATTCATTGCTTATTATCGCCTGGTATGAACGTTTTTAATATTTGTTGCTCACAAAAGAAAAATCCCTCTGTAACGACAGCGCGAGCAGGAAACTGACCAGACTGATTGAAAGTCCTTAATTGATTCCAAATGTAATTTGCTCGTTTGTTTGTGTTTGCACATTTGTCCGTGTGCCTACCTGTTCTTTGAATTAACGCGTTGGGAATCGGGTATATTTCTCCCTCTCCACTGAAAACACACTGATTAATGAGCAGACGCCGCAGTCCTGCAGGGCCATAATTCATATTAATTCATAATTCATACTTCAGCGAGACGATTTTTGTGCGGAGCTTTTGTGAATGCATATTAGGCCGACGCTTGCTCTGCTGATGTTTACTGTTCACGGTTGATTGTAGCTGTAAATGTTGTGTTGGTATGAGTCAAACTACCGGCTACTGTTTCTCTCTGCCTGCTTCTCCGACTCGCACTGCCAACCAAGAACTTCAAGCAGCAGTCCAATGTTGTCTTAACTACCATGGACAGTGTTTTTCCTCGTTGAGAGTGAACATTTTCACTCCCAAGCCTATTCGTCCTCCCTGACAGCCCTATTTATTGGCCTCAACAGCTGAGGGGAGGATTATGGAGGGATATAAATGAGAAAAAGCACACAGAGAGTCCTGCTGGGACTTGAACCCAGGGAAAAAGAAGTATAAGCTCTTCCAGGAGGGGGATCGCTTTTGTTTCACAGCTACGAATGACTTCTGCTCTGGCATGCTGCATGTAGAATCTGAACACAAAATATTAAAACCAATATAATACTTAAACCCAGATGATCTTCTTTTACACACACGCGCGAGAGCCGCCTGCTTTCTTACGTTGGATGATTATCAAGTCCAAGAGAAAACAAAAAAACAAGCTTGACTGAGTGTAAAAGAAAGAAAGGAGTGAATCAAAGTGCTAACATGTTTTCTCAAAGTCAGACATGTGTTGATGGCATGTGTTTTTGCTCAGCTCCTCGGCTTGTTTATGCCGACATCAACGCGAGGCACGATTTCACCCCGAAAAGCAGAAATGTGTCGCGCGTGATTTATTGTTTTGATAACTAAAATAGCACGGACCGCTTTGCCTCCCGAGCAATTTGTTAGCCTGTTGATTATTTTCTTGCTATTATAATGGAGTTGCCAATTAAGCTAATGGAAACAGCTTATGCAATTAATTAAAGTTACAGTGATGATTAAGGCAAAGGCCAAGGAAGGAAAAACTATGGGAGGGAAACTGTTTTCTCTCACATCCATAAATACATGTTGAGTTTAATTTGATTTTGTTAATTGTGGGAATATCAATCAATCAAGCAATCAATCCGTGATTTGGCGGCAGCACTGGATCTGTACATTTGCAGTGCGACGGAAATTAAGTGGCATCTGGTGGTGTAGATTCTGATTGCAACCGCCTCACCACGATAGGCTGTGTGGAAGAGGATCTGCATGGTGTGTAGATATGAGACTCGTTTTGAGGGTCAGTCTCAATTTTCTGCTCTTTTATACTTCTCTACGGTTAAAATATGATTATTGTACTCTTTCTACCACCACATTTATTTAATAACTTGCAAAATACATTATGAGGTATCATTATAGTTTAATATAAGATGAGATGGGGCTGGCTGTGGCTCAGAGATGGAGTACGTCATCCACTGATCAGAAGATGTGTGGTTTGATGAAGCGGTATATAAATGCAGTCCACTTACTATAAGTAGGCCCGTATTTTCACCGTATATTTTCATTTTACTCCAGCGTGCATGTCAAAGTGTCCTTGGGCCAGATACCGAGAAGCCCAAATTGCTCCTGAAGGCCGTGCCATCGGTGTGTGAGCTTGTGCATGAATCAGCATTACTTACTTCCTGATGAGCAGTTGGCATCTTGCATGTCAGCCTCTGCCATCAGCGTATGAAGCACTCAGTGGTCATAGTGCTATAGAAATGCACGTCCATTTAGCACTACTTTATTGATCTGGGAGGGGAAATTCACAAGCTACCAGCGGTATATTAAATTTGTAAAATTAGCCCCACCTTTACACGATGATGCATTAATAATTATATTCCAACAAAACAATATACATTACTCTGAAATGGGCCATTTTGCATAATGACTACTTTTATGTTTGGTACTTTAAGTGGCTGCATGGCTCAGGAGGTACAGGCTTTAGTACCTGAAGGTATTATATTGATGTAGTGGAGTAAAAAGTACTCTGATGTCAGAGGAGAAGCATAAAGTACGTGTGCTGTTATAGTCCCATAGAGAACTGCCTGTGGGCAATGTTTTAGTGTCTGCTGGCTAATATTTGCTGTTCGGTTGCGCCCATCTGTGCTGTTATTTGCAGAGGTATTAATTATGAATTAATTTCTTGTCGTGTCTGAACACATCTTTATTCTGCTGGTTATTTGCCATGTACGTTGTGACTAAGTGACTAAGTGCTAAAATATGAGCAGCCATGTTTGAGTATTACTGTGAGAGCCATGAGCTGCAGCATATTTATCTCTTGGTTGTTCGTTCTCTGAAACCAGGTCTGGGCAACACATTGGACGTTTTAATATGGGAGCTTATGGAAATCCACTTCCTCTATAGCCACCTGAGGAACTGCAGCATTTTTGGCACTTGGTGTTGACTTCATTTCACAGTCACGGAGGTTGCTGCTTGGTTTGGAGTCACGATCGCAGTCTTGTTTAACCATTTGTTAAGATCAGCAGGTGACAGTAATGCTTCAAGATACCAAGCAGTGCGGCAACAGAGGCAGGGAACAATCAAGCTTTTAAGAAAAAGTCTGATTAGCTAATGTTTTAAGGGCAAGGATGCATCTTTGTTAGACCTCGAGTGTGTTTGGTGAACAATTCTGAGTGTAAAAGCAGCTTTTGTTCACAGGGCAGCTCCACAGGGTGTCTTTAAGTGGTCTAAGGGAAGCGTGGCTTAGTCTGCTGCTGCCTGCCTCATGTCGGATTTGTGCAGTTTTGGAAGGATAAATTTTATTAGCGTCTCTTCCAAAATTCTACAGTGCTGAACTTGGTGTGTGTTTACGGGAGGACGGCATTCCCTGAGTGCACAGCTTCAGCTTTGTGTGTGTGTGTGTGGTCATTTTCCAGTTCACGCAGAGAGACCTTGTTTATGAATTTATTCATTCTCTGTCTGTGTTTCTCAGAACCGCTGAGAAGAGTCCAACATCTGCCGTATAAATACGCCCATACGGGCGGACAAATTTATGTATACTGCTGCTTTTTGCGATGGTGCGCTGCGCTGTGCATGCATGCCCTTTTATCTGCTGTAGGCCGCGATGTAACTGTTTTCCCGCCTCCATCAAAGAGGCTTGTTTCACACCAGTGGTTCTCGGCGAAGATCAAAAGAAGAAAGAACAAGTCCTCTGTGAAAAACAGAGATCTGGAAATGTACTACAAGACCGCGGGCGAACCAAAGTCAGGAGTCTGTAATTTATTTACTCATCTGTTTGAATTAATCATCTTATAGATAACAACAGGAGGAACAAATAATTAAAACAGGTGTCTTCTCCGTCTCTCCGTCTCTCTTCTTCCTGTTTCTGTCTTTCAGTGCTTCGCTCTTTTATCTCTTTCTTTTTCCCCGTCGGCATGTGAAAGACACTAACTGATTAGATTACACTGCATTTTAATGAGTGCTACGGGTGAATCAGATTATTGCAGCAATTAAAATGTTTTTTTTTTAATGATGCAACAAGCGTTAATATAATTTCTAATGGTGTTTACATTTTGAAGTGGATGTAAGTACAACATCTCCGGTTCAAATCCAGCTGTGGACGTGTAATCGCGCTGCTCCGTCTTCATGTTCTTCATGATTATCTCGACTGTGTGGAGGCAAAATGTTCAACACATAATCTTTGAAGACATTATGTTCTCCCAATGTGTGAAGAAGTGTTAAAAATGTTAACCAAGAGTAACATTTCTGTCAAAATGTGAGGGGGCTTTTAAAACTTTGAGTCAAAACAAGCAGACAAAAGCTGTCAGCCGTACTCTCCCTCTCTAGCAATCAGCGTTCAGCTGAGTGACAACTGGAAGTGAAGCTCTTTACGTAAAGTCGGCATCCCAGATGTGATGCTGGTTATACATCAGTTAGTTCCAGCCAAGCAATTTGGTTGGACAAGAGGTGTTTCATGAATAACAGCACTGGGACTTTGAACTGCATGTATCACTCCACTTTCCTCTTCTTCTTTCTGTCTGTCCATCCGTCCTTCAGCAGCCTGCTCACATTACTTTGTTCAGACTGCAGGGAAATCACATTTCCCAAATCGGATCTGTCTGCACTCTTTAATTGCACGTGATTTGATCAGATTTTTGTGTCCAGACATCACCACCTATCTTGAATGGGTTGCTGTGGCGACCACGTAGACGGCAGTAACCATACACTCCTCTTTGTCTGGACCGAAGCCTCCCATAGACGTGCCAGCAGCGTCTGGTCCGCTTGTCTGTGTTGTCCTGCACACCTCTCTGCTTCCTGCAGCAGGATTCTGCCCGGGCGCTCTGACGCACTTTCGTCACTCTGGATTTGACGTCCTGCGTCCAGGTTCGCTCAAAGGACACTTTCAAATCCGATATAAGCAGCCAGAGCGTGTGCGGAGTCCCACCTCCACCTGTGGTTTGGATCTGACTTGCAGAGATCACTTCCTGTGTTTTGGGTTCAGATTTTTTCGCTGTCCAGACTTTCTAAAATCAGTCTTGACAAACCAAAAACCAGATTTGCACTGGCACCGAATAGAGAACCAATGCACACTCACTCATTCATTCATGCAGTCAGCTGCTGCTTCACCAGCTTCCACTCCTCTTTGGCGTTACCAGCCTTGGCTTGTAGATTACATCATGTTTGCTTCAGCGCTGCTCATTATCACTCTGAGTGTCTGTCTGGAGATTTACTACAAAGTGTAATTAGTACCAAAGGCAACAGCGTACGGCCCGGCTTGATAACCGTGTCCTGTCATTCTCAAAGGCCTAATATGTCTTCGCATTGCAATCTGTAGCTCTTCAAACTCTCCGTCTGCTTTCGCGTTTATACCCCATCGCCTCCTGTCTGATAGTCTGTCTGCATGTCTGTCTGCCATCTCTCCCTCTCTCCCTCTCTCTCTCTGGGTTTCTAAAAGGGACTTTGATCATTTTAACAGCCTTATAAAGCTGACAGGTTCGCCAGAGAAAACGTCCTCTCGCACCAGAGTCGATGCTGGAGGAGTGACGTTGAAATGACCTGACATTTATGGGGTCGCCAAGGACTCGGATGACATGCCAGCGGGCTGGGGGAGAATGCCTGCACACAAAAGTGGAATCGGCCTACAAAAACGGGAAAGTTAGCTGACTGACAGAAGATTCACCAACAATTCTCATCATAATTTTAGTGTTTTCTGAAGTCTTTGATTGTTTTTTCTTGTTTATTAAACTGAGAGTGGTTATAGAAAGGCTTCAGGATTTGATGGAGGATCTTTGATTCTGGTGGAGCCAAAGGATCCAAGGATCTCTGTAAAAAAGAGTTCGATACTACCCACAAACTGCTGTGAAGGTTCCTGAAAGTACTCTGTGATTTTGTGCCTTCTTTTTAAATAAAACGAGCAACCTGGTTAGTTATTAATCAGCGTTCATACTAAAAATCAAACATGACTCAGTTCAATCTTCTCTCTTTGTCTTCTGGATTGTTCATCAGACAAAACGCGTCATTTGAAAAGTTTTTTGGTGGGAACAAAAAAAAAAAAAAGTGAACGGTAGCAAACGGTTATTGATTAATCAAGAGAAGAATTGGTAGTTTAATCAAAAATGAAAATTGTTATGTGCGAGCTCTAGCTGACAAAATAGGCATCAATTTGTAAAGCTGCTTTTCTTGCCTCCTCTTCCATAATTGCTTATTTTTCTCTGTCCATCCGCCACGTTCATAACTCAAACCCTCGTCTGGTTGTCGGGCTCCTCGCTTGACTTCCTATTTGTTTACAGAAGAAATGAATAATTTGTGTTTGAGTCATCCTGGAGCACTTTGCTGTATTAGACTTTCAGCCGTCAGAGGGGGGGCAGACAGTCAGTCAGTCTCCTAACTGTGTGCTCCATCTTGTTGTGTTGACTGAGTGACAGAGTGTAACGGGGCATTGGACTGAATGCATGGCCAGCCAAGCATTGTGTGCCTGCTGAGGGGCGCATGCATGCGTCTGTCAAGTGTGCGTTCAATTTGTGTATTTATTTGAGTGCGCGAGCAGGGGGGGAGTGGGGCAGGAGGCTGAGCTAACTCGGGGCAGTGGAAAGTGAAAAGCTCACAGACCGTAGGACAGCTTTATTATGGTAACACACTGAGGCAGAGGCTTGTGTTGTCGTGCGTGCGGTGGTCTTGCCCTTGGGCAGTTTTTCGCCATAGATCAAGGTTTTGGTCTTAGTCTCTCTTTTGCTGCAGGCCCGGAGAGTTAACGACGCCTTTAAGAACAACAAAATGTCCACGCACAACTATGAATCCCATTGCGGCAGGATCAGAGTGTGCGTTCTGGTTGGCTGTGTGGATTCTGTGTGTGAAGCTGGCCTCTGGCTGTTCTCAGCAGCCCCTCAGGGCTTTCCTGAAGAATCAACTCTGTCTGTCCGTTTCCTTCTACCTCAGTGTCTGCTGATGTGCAGAAAGCAGCTGCTTAACAACTGAATTTACTTCCTACACCTAGTGTGTCTGGATGTATTTTGGTCTGCAGCGCAAATTGGTTTCTGCATTTTGTGGGAAAACCCACCGGAGGCAAAGACGGGCTTCATTCAAAACACAATGTTAGTGTATCCAGCTCTGATCATAATAATTATCGCGCTTTACGAATGTGCTTTTAGTGTCATTTCAAGTAAAGTGCCACAATTTTCTCAGTTTAATGAGCAGGGATGGTGACATCCAGTGGAAGCTTTTGTGATTAAAGTATACTCGGCTCCATTTTTAGGTTCCTTTTCTCCACTTTTCTATATATTACCGGAGTGCTGTCGCTGCCATCTGTTTCTGCAAAGCCTCAATTTCTTTAAATTCTCATTCAAAGATCAGATTAACAGTCACCTTCTGAAACTCTGACGCAGACAGGGAACAAAGTTTTTCAGTTTAAATCAACTTACTTACTGACTGTTACTGTAGGCTGGATTAATGTGACAATAACCTGTGAGAGCTCAAACAAGCCCTCTGTAATGGCATCCACCTGTCAATCAAAGCGTCCACGCTCTTAATCCTGCATAACTTTAAGCCTTAATATAATGTGAACAGGTGAGTTGTATATAAATTCACCCTCAGTAAAGTTGTCATGAACGGGGAAATTAGCTAGAGACCAAAACAGTTTTTTGTACCAGGCTGTAAACATGTTTATTTCTGCTGTCTAACATGGGGACTTATGGAGACTGACTCACTTCTGGAGCCAGCCTCAAGTGGACGTTTGAGGAACTGCAGTTTTTTGGCTCAAAGGTTCACTGTCCATCTTAGAAATATCAGTCTAACAAAAAAAGACCATCACAAGATAAATGGTAAATGAGCTGCACTTAAAAGTAGTGGTGAAGTACTTTATGAATGGCTTATATGGCTCATAGAGCTGCCGCTTACTTACAGAAGTCAGTCACGTCTTGTTGTTACTGTCTGTAATTGCAGAGTGCTGTTGGTGTAGTCCACAAATGTCACCAGAGTTCCCTCCTGTCCTCACCAGAAGTGAGAAAACCGCTGCAGGCCACAAAATGTGGCAGGAAAGCTCTCGAAGAATTGACCTCGTGATGACATAACTTCAACCCGAAAACTATTTCAGACCTCACTTCGAGTGAGCGCCCTGCTAATTCAAAAGAGGAATCACGACGCCTGAATGCAAAGAAACAAGATGAGACGTTACAGTCTCATATACCGCCTTGTCGCAGGCTCGCTTGCTAACTATAACTTCAGTGATTTAATGCTAAAATGGGAGACACAGCAGAAAAAGTTGTGACAGTTTGGGGTCGCTGTGCGTCGACACACAACCATGAGTTAAACAGCTGAGCGTGCACACAAACATCTGCAGACTCGTTCTATCTCGATGTGCCTCGTGAGAACCTTGATGTGCTAATTTACTGCTAATAACTTCCAACCGGAGAGCTGCATGAGTTTTGGAAGTTTTTATAAGTTTATTTTTAAAACTTGCTCGGAGTTGTGTGCTGTCAGTCTAAATCACTCGTGATTGGTCACTGGAGTGTTTCCCTTCAACTGAAAATGTGGCTCATGGGCTTGGACTGTGAGAAGGGTGTGTGTGGATACTACTTACAACCTTAAACCTAAAATAATGATATCTATATGTTGATTAGCAGTTATGTTTTGTTATGTTCAAGGTGATTCCTTTAACTCGCTGTGTTTGTTCGACCAACGGGCCTAAACCCGAAAATATTCAGAAAGAAATATGTCAAATCATCACCAGTGTGTAATGTTTAGAGGGATCCAGTGGGAGAAATTACATCTTAATATTCCACGTTGCATCACAATGTTACAATGGCAAGAACAGTTGTCAGAATTGTGAAAGTCTCTTGAGATTCTGACTTGTTGTCTCTGCTTAAAAATATTCTTATTCTTGGCAGTTTGAGGCACGTCTGCAGTCACATCAACATAAGTTAGTAAAAAAGCCTTTAGGAAGTCAGAGAAAATCCACACAGGGTGCTGGATGAACGGATCACAGAGGACTGAGCGGGCTCAACGACCCGGGAACTCAAATGATGTCGACTTTTTATTGTTCGACTTACTTACTTTAGCTTGTCTTTAAGTTTCAGTCAGCTTGGTTAGGTTGAAAAGATCATGAATTGGGATCATGATCAGGTACAGATCTGATCTGAGTTCTCAAATACCGTTACTGTGCAGACACAACTGCCAAGAACGGACAAACCAAACACTACATGGCATTTTTTGTGAGTTTCACAGCCTACATACCTGAAAAAAACAGAATTTTAAACTTTGATACAGTCTTAGTATTAAAAAAGAAACCTCAATATTCAATACCCTGCCACAAAAATCAGTGAACACATACTGAGGAACCGTTCTAGTGTTTCCCACAGAATGACAGAGGAGGTGTTATACTTTATTTGAATACATTATCATGTTTCTAGTTGGTAATTCCTGATGTCACCATTATAATTCTCCATTTTAGTGTACTCACAAACTTCCTCAGCTTTTCCGTCTTTTCCACACACACTCTTGCTTCCCCTGCCTCTTCCGCAGTACAGTGGAACAGCAGTAATTTTTTTTTTAAAGTTGCCTAAAAACACAAATTTTGGATTTTTTTTTTCACCTTCTGTTCTGCAGCTGGCGAGCCACGCGTGGAGAAGCCCGCGCGGTTAGAACCAATGTGGTGTGTTCACTGTTGTTCTACCACATCTCCCTCTCTCTCTTTCTGTGTCTCTGCTGTGTGATTGACGGCCGCCTGCACAAGCGGTAAGTGATTGTTCACTAGTTAATCGATTGCAGGAGGCATTGAAATAAATAAATACATCTGTTTAGGGACTTTAGATACGAGTGAATGTGTAGACAGTGAGGTTGTATTGTTTTAAACACGCGGTATCCGTACGTCCCGCCCTCTTTAAGCTGGGACAAAGTATTGTTTGACGCTTCCACGACATAAAACTTGGTGGTATAATTCAGCTCAGTCTCGTGTGTGTCTAATGCAGCAGATGTTTTGTTGGACTTTGTTTCTATTCTCGACCAGTTTTTTTTTTTTGTTTTGGGATCACGTTTCTGTTTGTCTGCGCTGCAGTGACCCAGTTTCCCCGCTGGGATCATTAAAGTTTCATCGTCATCATGGCTGAAGTAATGTGTAAGATTTACCTTGTTTTTTTTTTAAGAGTGTGTGTGTGTGTGTGTGTGTGCGCGCAGGCTCTCTCTATGATCCTGTTCCCACACTGGCTACTCTACATGACTTTGCTGAATATTATGCATATTTAATAGGGTATGCTTTCCAGCTAAACTGACCCATTAGGATGAGTTTCGGTTACAGCTCATTTCGGCCGGGATGTTTCTTCCTCAGTGTGTGTGTGTGTGTGTGTGTGTGTGTGTGTGTGTGTGTGTGTGTGTCCCAACCCATCACACACTCTCTCTTCCTTTGCCTATCTGCCTATAATCAATCTTTTCTGGTCTCGGTGTCATTTGTCTAATGTTCTTCATGGTACTTTACCGTAAAGGCCTTGTGTAAATCACACTGCACTGCTGACAATTCAACTCTCCTGCACACACACACACACACACACACACATAGAAACACACAAACAAATGTACAAATGCACTGATGTGTATCACTGACTGTAAAGCTGTCTGTCATACCCTCGTCCAGTCATTCACTCCTGACAGGTTCTAGTGCTGTATTGATTGGATTATATTTAATTTCCCAGAGTTCCTCTGTCCTCTTTTCTTTCGCTTTGTACTCTTTACTGCTGCGGCAGACTTATTTCCTCATCGTTCAATCAATAAGATTCACCTAATCCTGAGTTTTAGTCGACAGGTCTACTGTTTTATTGCGGAATCGATTCATTGCTAAGTCTTCCGTGATTTAGGCGTACAGAGATAATTCATCCATGGTCGTACTGTGACGCGATATGTCCTTGATTTTCTACATCGGGGAATAAATTAAGCGACATTGACTGTAAATTTTCAGCTCTATGAATTATTTAAAGATAAAAGACTCTTTCATTGAACTAATATTTTAGATTCTGACGTGCAGAATCGGTGGAAAGTTAGATTTTATTTCTAAATTTGGACTTGACTTTTATATTGTTTGTTTTCCAAATTAAATTCTCGACGTGCTGATTTTTTTTTCTTCTCTTCGGTCAAGCCCGCCTAGAAAAAACGAGGTTATTTATCTGCATCTGCAGACTGTGCCGCTTCATGTCACACTTTTCTCCGCAGCTAGAAGCGGCTTTTTGACGAGGCTTTGTTCTGATTTTGTCACAGGCAACACGGTCAGGTCTGTTTTTAGATTAAGCCGTTGGAACATTTAAGTCTTGGTAACCCCCCCAAAAACAGCTGACATTGAAACAGCGTCTGAGTTTTACATTTGTGCCATTAGGGTTGATGGGAAAGAAAAAATAATCGATTGTGTGATTCATTGCGATTCTCTCTTTGAGATTATGTCTCAATGCAGAAAACTCAATAGTATTGTTATTGTTATTCTTATTACAGGACTGAGCAGCAGGATCAATAATGCTGTCCGCGGCTGGTGTCGTGCATTCCTGAAGCTCGAGAGTTGAGAGGTATTTTAAGTTGCCACAAGAATCAAGTAACATCTATAAAGAGACCTCCGCATATGAATGCAGAACCTGCAGGCAGTGGTCCACATTTGCACGGGCTCTAGCTTGGAATACTGCATGCAGGAAGCAAAAGAGGCGGAATGCGAACTCATATTGTCGCTGTGCGGTGCAAACCACGTCTGTGTTGCTGGTTCAGACCCGTGACCCTCCGCTGGTAAACTGTCAAATAACTTGCTTTAACTTTTTTCGTCCAAGTTAACGGGCATCTGACACCGATTCATGCATCAGTCCGGCTACATATTACACACAGCACATGATGTAACTTGTAATAAGATCCTAAATGCTGACGGTAGACGGAAGGGAGTGTGCATATTGCATCTGGAGTAAATAGTCAAAATCACTGAAGTGTTGATTTTCATCAGACAGCGACGATATGAATATTAGATGTGAACAGTATTCATGTTCGTATTCGATCAGCAGAAACGTGTCTGTCACGTATGAAGTACTCGCCCCACGATTCGCCGATAGATTCTGAGATTCTTCAGTATATAATCAAGACCCGAAGCTGATGTTTTAAGAGTGCGTGGCTGCCTCTGGTGTGCTTCAGGTTTTACTGAAGAGGCCTAACAACAAAGCACTGAGGCGTTTCTATCCTTCTAACGGTGTGATTACCGCCACAAACATGGATGTGAACATTTAAAGCTTGTTTTTATGTAGCATCACATAAGTCTTTATGTTGTGTTGGTCTTCTTTTTCTCACTTTATGTTCTCATGTCTTCTCTGACAGACACGTTTTTGGATTTCCTTCATTTTTACTGGCCAGAAACTGCCAGCTAAAAGTAACTGTATGCACACACACACACACACACACACACACTCACACACACAGTTCACACACCATGTCAAGGCTGGTGTCTGACATCATTAACAATAAAGTTAAAGAGTGTCCCAATTAACTCTGAGCTGTAGAGAAGCCTCAGTGTTACAATGTGGTGACTCCCCACTCATTAACCTTTAGATAAGGGCCAGTCTCTCACACACACACTCACACACACACTAAACAATAGTGACCACAGGCAGCCATGCAGATATGCATGTACACACACTGACAAACACATTAATCTCAGAAATACACGGAGGGGGTTGAGTTCTCATTACAGCAAATCATTTGGAAATAATGACAGCGGTGATCTCTCATTCTAAACAGTGCGACTGTTATGGCTTAATGTAACAGAGACTCTGAACTTGAAGGTTGAAGGTTCTCTGTGTATCATTTTAACCAACATAGTACCGTCCATCATTGTCAAATTACCAGCGAGAACTTGGGAATGATTGCTGTAAAACGAGGCTGCAGCTTAGGTAAAGATTGAATTTGGACTTCACATTGATTAAAAAAGAAACGATGAAAGACCAAATATTCAGAACAAAGCTGTGTTGACGCAATTTTGTAGACTATAATAATTCCCCAGAATGTCAAGGGCTCTTTGCAATGCTCGGGTATGAATCTTTAGAAGCGCTTCAGGCTAAAGCTGAAGGTTTTCATGCTGTCGTTCCTGGACCCAGAGGATGAATCCCAAAGACTTTGGCGACCCTGTTTTTCTCGTGTCACATGCAGGTCAGAATTTTCTTCTATTTTGTCCAGAAATTCAGGAGTCTCCAACGTAGACGGCAACTTCTCGGTTGATCTTTGTGATTTAGGGGGGAAATATCTCAAACACACATTCATGTTCCTCTCATGATGGGTTCAAAAACATTGGCGATCTTCCCTGGTGTTTCGGGGGTGTGCTGAAGCCCTTTGTACATTCTTTTTACACTTTGGGCTACCTGATTGTTTTGGTTGTATCAACTTGGGCTGTCGTCTCGTTTTAGTGCTGAAGTTAAATCACCTTGGTGAAATAGCATCAATCCTTGCAGCTATCTTTCTGAAGTGTGTTATATTGTCGGAGGAAACACGTGAAGGGAAAAAGATAAAGTGGGCAAGAGCAGTGAACGGTGAGTTGAGGTAAATCAATCTAAAACAGATTGGGATCCATTCTTATTTATCAACCCAATCCTGCCTTGACTGCAGATTATCCCCCGTGCTTCACTGTGGAGTATGACAAGAATTGGAAAAAGGTCAAGCGGGTTTGATTTTCACAGATGGACAGAGATTTGTATTAGAGAAGCTTGGAAATGCTATAAATAGGCTCGTTGACATGAGCCAAACTGAGATCCCCGGGAATCCACTAAGCCAAACTTCTGGCAACCTGTCTGTTCAATATCCCTGACCTTCTGCCAGTTTTCCACAGAGGAGATATGAAAACTGTCACATGATAGCTAGCACCAACACCTCACACTGTGCTGTGTTAGACCTTTTCTTTCCGGTAACCACTTCTTACCTTTTTCTCCTTCACCATGATGAAATTTTCTTTTAGCAACTTCGGCGGCAGCGAGTAGAGGCACACATGAGTTAACTGGTTGTCTTGGAAACCTGACTGCAGCCTCCAGTCCCACTAGGTCCAAGTTCTGCTCAGCCTTTAGTGTGGAAGTTTTTCTTCAGCCTATTCTAATCATGAAGGCTCCCATTTTATTGCTGAAGGTGTTTGTGTGGATCCCTGCAGTTTCAGCACTGATTACATGAAGGTTATTGTTTTAGGTTCATTTTTCATGTTGATTTCTTCAGTTTATTGCGTGATAGGTCAAAAAAAATCAAAGTATACAGATAGTTGGAGGATTCTCTTGATATGAAGAGAGCAATGGGTTTTCAATAGATGCTTGGGCGGCCATTTTTATAGGTGTGTTTTGAGTTTGGTTCCAATTTTGGATCCATGGAAGGCTTCCAACTTTCAACAGTTCAAAAGATGGCAAACATTTGAAGAACACACTTTAGTCTGTTGAAACGCAAACAAGCTCAGGGAATGGGAGAAGAAGACCGTCCATGCAAGAGATTCACCTAAAACTTCACCCATTCAACTGACGATTACTGGAGCGTTGACATGAGCAACGATAGGAATTCATGAATGTGGCAGCGTTGGAAGTGCAAAATGAACGAGGCTTGGTGGATTTCATCTTGATAGTCATGAGCCTTAAATGATCTGGCGACCTTCCACAGTCAACCATCGACTCTCTGAGGTTAACGAGAACACCCAGAGGGAGGGACGCCACGTTAATGATGATGACAGCTGACGGAAAATAAATATCACAAGCAACGGCGCGCGTGTCTTGGAATGGCTTTTGAAGGATTCGGATAATATAGATATAAAAATTATGGCGGTGATGAACATGGTTAATGAGAGGAGGCAGTGTTCACTCTCATCCCTGTGCGACTTAGGGTCAGGGTCACTTAGCCCTGAAGCAAAAAAAGTTAAACTTTCTTGAGGAGCCGTAACCTTCTGATATATCAGCTGTTTTCTACCTTCCATGTATCTGCATCATCCAGATGTTCCCGTCTGACATGAATGCAGTAAAATGCTCGCTTTCCAAAGTCAAACAGACGGTTATGTTGGAGGTTGATGACGGACAATGTCACACCTGGTAGCAGCGGTAAAGTGAAATGTTGCTTTAAGGATAAGAAGGGAACGTTGGAGAGCCGATCCCGAGACAAACCTGGCTCAATCACAATCAGGATAATGGAGGCTAGAGGACATCTTGCATGGAGATAACAGATGGGACGGAGGAGAGGGGAGGATGATTAGACAGTGCCGGAGCGAAAGCCAAGGTAAAGAAATGTGTGGTTGTGTGCTCACTTCTTCTTCCTAAATGGTGTCGTAGAGCTGACTCTAATCCGTCATCTTGTTGTAGTTTTCCATTTACACTAAATTAATGCATTAAAATATAACTTCATCCTTTTTATGAAGAACACCAGTGGTCTTATGTTATGTTGATCTGCAGTGTGGTATTCATCGTGGCAAGGGCCAACCAAAACTGCAGTTCCTCAAATGGCCACTTGAGGTCGGCTACAGGATGAGTCAATCTCCATAAGTCCCCATATTAAAATGGCCAACTAGAGACCAAAACAGTTTTTGGCCACAGAAACTCAGAAACCTGTTGATGGCAACGTGGATACAACATCCATGTTTTACACAATCTTTGATCTGGCAGTAGATTTTAAGAACGCCCCCTGCTGGCACAAGACGGCATACTAATAATTCAAATTAATCTGTTGTAATTATGGACAGTTTTGAACTTAAACACATCATTACAGATGGAATACATATTTTTCTCGAGTAGTTTGATTTTGATTTTAAAAGTCACAGCCCTGTAGTGTGGAGCTTTTCAAAGTGGGAGGCGGGCTTCCCCAGCGTGGCTCCAGACAGTTTCAGCGGAGGCTTAATGAATGGAAGTGAAAAAATATTAAATTACTTATCAAAAGAAGATCACATAGAAGAGCCTAAATGTGTGTGATGTAATTAAAGAGAGAGATTTCCTCACTTTTCCCAGAGTCAGGAACTAATACACACCTCAGGTGGTGTTGTCTGAAGTTATATCAAGCAGTAATATGGGCTATCGTGGCTCGGTTGTTGGGATCAGATAACATAATCTCCTACAGTGCTTACTGGTGGTGGCTTTTTTGTGTCTTTTTTCAGTTTTAGGTTTAGTTTTTGTGCTGGAGACTTGGTGGAAAACATTTATTGAGAAAAGTTTCCCACAGCTTTTTCAATGGACAGACTTTTGTTTAACTGTCAACCGTCAGATTAAAATGCCGGTTGCGGAAATGGTGGGATCTCAAAATAAATCTGATGCTCTGCCTGTTTAACTGTAGATAAACGTGATTTGACTCGTCTGCGCCGTGATTTATCTTCTCTGCTGTTTGCACAGGTTAAAATCGGATGAAACAGATGTCACTTTGTTATGCTAATACGATGCTAAACAGCCGAATGTCAACATCCATCCCCTCACACCCATAAATCATTGTTTTGTGTATTTTTCTACAGTTTGGTTCAATTATATTTCGCTTCTAATGAACCGCACCTGGACTAGTTCCAAGGCTTCGGTTTTCAGGTGTCTTTTTAGTGCCACTTCCGCTCAGCTCACATTGTTCCGACCTGTCTGGTCAAATATAACTAAAATGATACGTTTAATGTTGCAAAAGCTCGGTATAAATTCATCCCAATCTTTTGGTTTGTCACTTCTAATGTAGCGAAAAAGACTTGCACCCGGTTCACAGAGCAAATATGAAACATCTAGGAACATTGTGGTCTTCTGTTTTTCAGCCCAGGCTTTAGTCTTTCAGTCTTTTATTTCACCAAGCTCTCACCAACCGCTAAAAGTCAGTCCCAGAATTACTCTTCTATCTTCCTCCGTCATTGTCGCCTTCAGTCTTTTCGCTTATGTCATTATGGCGTTAAAAGCTGCTGAGCCCGCTTCCCCAGCGCAGGTTCTGGCACAACACTGACATTTTTAGCATGGTAGCTAACCTGCTATTACAGTCCATAATGTATGTATCATACCAATTATGTACAGTGTTGATCAATTTGATACGTTCTAGTTAATGCAACCGTTGTACTTCCTGTTTCTATTTCAAAGTAAAAGCCCTGCAACGCTTTAAGTCGATATTTCTGGTCTGACTGATCTTTAATTTAATATCAACCAACCCTAGCAACAAAATATACTCTGTATACTCTTTCTTTTTAAAGCGCAAGAGAACTTTGCATATGTAAGAAACAGTTTAGAATTAACAGAATAATTATTTTCATCTGGAACTCTCTAATTAAAAATCTGATCAGCCATTTTTACCTCATTACTTAATCCCATTGGAGTTTGATACGCGACTCCTTTTAAAGGTTTGAAGATTTCAAACAGTCAGGAGTCGTCACAAATTGCGTAACGGCATGTTCGTGCGCGTCCCTGCTTTGAAATGACAGCCCGACAGATCCAGTCAATCTCCTGTTAAATCTCCTCTCTTTTCTTCTGCGCTCCTCTGAGCTCATCCAGCTAAACACTATTGTACAACACACAATAAAACCGCTTTTTATCTCTTTTCCTCTCTCTTGCATTCTGCCCAAAAATGCCATTGTGTAACACACAATAAGATTCACTCGCTTTCCTTCTGTCTCTGTCGCCCTTCTAATCACTATTGTGCGGCAGACAATGCAGCAGCCGCCTCTGCTACACAGCGATGGGATGGCTGACTGTCAAGCCATTCAGTAACACACACACACACACACACACACACGGGCTGACAATGACATTTTATTTAGGGACTAAGTGGATGTGTGTGTGTGTGTGAGATTGTTGATGGGCTGTTAGAGCATACCTCTTGCTCCCTCTGACCCCGACGTTTGAGCCTATGTCCCTGATCATTTACTCTTCTGTGCACTGAACATAGGTGTGTGTGTGTGTTTGCCTCCTGCTGTTATGTGCTTCCATCTGCTCCCTGCTTCACACACTCGATGCCACAGCTGCAGCAACTCTCATTAAAACAGTGTGTTTCCCCCCCACGTAATGAACACAGGTAGAGAGAAGCTGTGTGCTATTTTAGATAAACAGGGACACTGATAGCATCATGTCACTTGGATACATCGAACATCACGGGGTGTTCTCCTGCATTCATCCGCTTTTAAGAGTTACTGCGCAGCATGTGCAGGAAAAAAAAGTCTGTAGGAATCTTTGCAGTTTATTTTTGCAACTGTACTTGCATAATAAGTTAGTGTAAATAAGTTAGCTTAGTAGATTTAACTCATTTTATTAGAGGAAGTGGAGGATGTTCGCAAAGCCGACATCCTTCGTGAGTAACTCCTCTCACCTCCTGCATGAGACTGTGGAGGCCTTAAACAGCTCCTTCAGCGACAGGCTGCTACTCCCACCGTGTAAGAAGGAGCTTCCTTGTGTTTAAGAGCTGCCGTGACAAGGGAATTTTCCCAGTGTGGGATTGTTAAAGTCTATATTATCGTATATTTTATCAAGAAAATATGCAAAACATTGATTGTTTTTAGCTACTTTGATGAGAGAGCTTGCTGCTTCTGTGTTGTATATCGCTGCATGTTGAATCACTTTGGGTTTTTGACTATTATAAGACAAAACAAGGCTGTCAGTCGTTGTTGACGGTGTCAGAAAACAGCTGGGTGCTTGCAGAGAACCCATCCAGTTATTGCATTCATTATTTTAGATAACTGAACAGTTGTTCTGTTCCGTTATTGAATATAATATAAAATATGTCATTTAGTGAGGCAGTCTGCTCACTCAGTGACAGAAAAGGTCGGGGACCGCTGCTCGAAGCCGCAGTGAAACATCTGATTTTAATCATTTACATCGAGTAGCTGCAAAATTTAAAGGCTCTTTTGCTAAGTATGGAAAGAGCAGAATCTTTACTAATTAAGTGTAAGTGCTCGGATGAAATTACAACGGCAAAAGTGGCATAAACATGTCGCATTACTTTGAGAGTCAGCTACTTGTTTTTTTCCTTAATCCTGTTAGCAAAAAGAGTTCTAATTAGCTAAATGCAAACACGGACGTAAACAAGAAATATGAAGGAAATCCAGCGAGAAATCATGTTGTCACTTCTGTTTTGTGGTGAAATAAATATAATAACTTATTATTATTATTATTTGCTGTCTGTGTATTAATGCAGCGGGCCACTGATGGTTCGTTTTAGGGCTCATCAGTCACAGTGCGCTAAAGTATTAACAAGCAGTAACGGCATCAGTCTGCTGGGGACACAAATAATTTAAGCATCATTTAAAAGGTGACGTTACTCACGTTACTTTTGGTATGACCCCAAAAAATGGGCTTCATCTTTGGACAGGAGTATAGCCGGCGCGTCCGGTTAAGCCGGTCCGCTGGTCCGTCAGGCGGCTGCATTGTCTTTGTTTAGTCGTGTTTTCGGACTTATCTGATATCTGAGGACTGAAGATCAGGCGGTGAGAGAGAAAAGCTGTAAACAAAGGAAGGTGACAGAGGTACGCTCTTCTGCCATGCTGGGCAAATTGTGTGTGTGTGTGTGGATTGTGTGTGAGCGTATAAGAGAGATGAAAAGACAGAGGGAGAGACAGTCCAGATGAAGGGATTATATCTCAACACACTGTCCAAACAATTGTTCCCATCGCTCTGCCTCTAACAATCGCTTTTGGCCTGAGAGTCAACTGCTTAGAGTGCTCTGTATGTGTGTGTGGGTCATAGGGAATTGCTGTGTTTCACAGACACACACACAGATTGAAAGACAGTTTGTGAACAGACAAATCAGCCAAAGCTCCTCTGTAGGTTCTTGGTTGGTTCAAATCTCCACAGTTAGTTAAGAGTTAAAATGTGACGGCAGGATAGTGAGATGAGCTAAAACGAACTCTGCAGTCACGGCTCCAAACGGGAACAATTAGAAGAGAAGTGCGTCATCAGGAGTTCACGTTTTCTACCAAATTAGGTAGAAAACGTGTTCAGGAGAACAGTCAGTAATAATCAACGTCCTGAACTGTCCATAGCTCAGTCTGGAGAGAGATTTCTGAGGTAGTCTAGTGAGTCTTCCTCAACTCTCAGCTTTCATTTCAGTCATTCCCTGGAAGGTGTGTGTTACAGTTCTCAGACTCAAACTTAAACTGATGTCACAGTGAGCCCTCAAAGGTGTGCTGCAGACACTAAAGCTAACCCTCAGCACCCATAATCCCCCAGCTCATGCAGATAATTAGTTCATGTTGAATTATATTTAATAAATACAGAGTTTTTATGACAGCGCTTTGCACCTTACAACAACCTCACTGAGCACAGGATCTATCCACCTCTGTTACATGACAGGTGAAGTGTGTCTGTGCTTCCTCTTTCTGCTTTATATATTTTTATTTCTGTTTAATTTATTGTCTCCACTTTTCCTTCCAGCATTCTTGTCATTCTCTCTTTTACTCTCTGATAAAAGATTGCAGCAAAGACCAGCCGACCAGCCGACCCAGCTCCTTTTATTCTCAATTGAGACGTTTTCCGTAGAGGTAGCGCTGGTGAGCCCATTAGGCCCATTCCTAATTATGTTTTATCACTATGAATTATAAAAACTTTATTTATATTTTACACTCGCAATATTTTTTGCATTGCACGTGGATGGTGCACTCATAACGGTCAATAGTCGCCATTTTGGCTATGGAGTTACAGCCGAGGAGCGGCCATGGGAGCTGCTGGAGCTGAATACCTCAATATACAAATGCAACTTGTACATGTGTTTTCTATTCATATTTTGGCAGTCAGATGTTGGTGCCAATGCGCTGCCCGGTTGCAGTTTGGCGTAGAAGTCGATGTAGAATGTTGTAGAACTGTCATTTCCACTCGGCGCACAGCGGCTGTACACGGACTGAGACAATCAGTGCAGTATGCCCGGAAGTACACAGTGTACTACATAGAAGTGTCTGAACTGAGACACCACGCGTGTTTTCCCTTTCCCTACCTTTTGTGTTATCCTGCCTGTCGTGTAAGTCATTAAAGTTACCTTTGTTTTAACCGAATTCTAACCAAACGCCTAATATAATTACTAGCCTCGAGTAAGAATGCTGATCAGCTTATTAGTCACATACCAAACACATTAAATACCTCTGCTTTTTATTATTCTACAATATAATGAGCACCTGAGGACTCATTTTATATTCAAATAACCTCAGTCGACTATATTGGAATTTAAATTTGCAAATCACCAGTTGAATATCGTTTACCTTTAGCAGTTTAAGTCTTCACTTGTTAACACTCTCTGACATTTGAAAGGTTTAGCATCCTGTACAAAGATTGTTTTCCCTGTTTAATGAGCTCCAATGTGCCTACATGCCTGTGAATCACAAGTATTTAGCCAAATGTCCCCGTTGCAGGTCAAGCACCAGTGTCAGCTTCAAGCTCAATGAACTGTCAGCCCAATATGCTCAATAGCAGGCCGCCATGTTGCTCTACGTGCTCAAGCGTCCTGTGCAGACGGTGCACTACGACCGTTGCATGTGATTCAGTTTGATCACACAACATACCTGTTTTATTACGCGTCGTAAGTCTGACCTTTCAAAAGCACTTTGTGTCCGCTCTCCGGTGGCTGCGTGTTTGAGCCTGACAGGCTGCGTGTGAGGTTAAGATAGCAGAGCCGAGGCTGCATGATTTTATCCGAGATGACTGTCGGCTGTACAGGACTCCGGCGCGCGCCAGTTTTCACTGCTTGTTAGTGTCAAAGAGGAAGAGAGGAGGAACACTGAGAGGAGGGAGTTAAGATGGAGGCTAAGTGAAAAGTATTTCTGGATGTGGTTATATTTACTTCTCAGTCATCCACATAACTGTTTTCGGGTGTGAACTGCTGCCAACTTCTTGTCTTTGCACATGCTTTTGTTGATACTGCAGAAAATGTACCGAGAACAAACACCGCTCAGGAGATGAGATGCATTCTTCATTTCCTTGAAACGTTTCGGTCCATTTGGATTGCTGTGATTGGAGATGAAATACAGAAAGCATGTCTAGGAGGCTCAGATAAACCCACACTGCGTATTTCATTACATTCTCCTCATCTTACTCAATAAATGCATATAGAAGAGTTCATTTGAACAAAAGCAGTAACTTAATCCAATAGTACTCACACATACGCCGGATTTAACAAAGTAGCTTAAACACTTTTAATTGATTTAAACATCCCGAGATGGAGAACAAGTTCATTTTCTTTATCTAAAAGAATTCAAATGTGAAATGTGATTCTGGGAGTAATGGCCTCTCTCAAGGCAAATTGGTCCCAAAGGATGAATCAGACTAAATGTGATTCACATGAATCTGACTACGAGGAGCTGTAGCACCTTGTCCAGATTAGGGAGCTCACCAGCCAGCATCTGTTGGCTGGGCCTTCGTCTATGGAGCCACTGGCCTGTGGACTCCCCACCCACAGGGGGAGGCATAGGGGTTGGGTGTTTTGCCAGCTGGGTGGCGGGCAAAGGTGGGGATCTAAGGCATGCTGTTTTCTGGCATCGCTTGAAGGGCCTAGGGACCTACTTTTATATATAAAACCCTCAACCTTTAGTCCTCTTGGATTTCCCCGTAGATTCTTAATGTCATGGATGCTTCTTGACCTTTCCTAACATAAAATAAAATTCAAGCAAAACAGCTTAGCAAACACTGCAATGTTAAAGAACACTTCACTTGAATATTCTTTAAGTTATTTGATTAAGAAATCTCAGTACCTTTGCTTACACTGTAAAACGTAAAAAATGGTCAAATGTAGAAATAAAGTAAAACATAGATTCAAATAAATGTCAAAACTATAAATTTACTGATATTTTGTTTTGCATTTTATGTTTTGCAGAGATTTTCTGGTAGATTTTCCCCATGACATCTTTAATGACGCGATGATGCAAAGAGACAAACTGTTATTTTACAGATTATTTAGCGACGACACTTGTCACATTCATGCAAACATTCATGCACTGCTGTCACAGGGGGCTCAATATCTTTTGTTCCAGTGCATCGCTGAAAAATTAGTGCAGTCCACATAGAAAAAGATTTTTACTGGAGCTCAGAAATTCACTTTATTGGCCGCCATATAAGTAATCGGTGAATTTTTCCCCTCTGTCAGCATCTGCTTCACTCTCATCATCGTTTCTTAGTTCCCCTCCTGTCTCACTAACAAAGTCATTATCTGTAAAGTCAATACCAATATACTCATTTCTTTCTATTACCTTTAAATTATTGCCTCTATAATTGTGATACGAACACTGTGTCGTCTCTCCTTGCCTCGCTCGCTCCACACTGTGCGAATTGAAACCCTACCAGGCCATTATGGCTACAGGTAATTGATGACAGCGTAAAGTTCATTAGCCGTGTTAGCTGATATTTAGGGGGGGATGAGGGCTGCAGGCTAAGAAATACATTTCATTTCATAGCTCATTAACCTAATGGTGGCTGTATTCGCTTCTCTCCGTCGCTCTCTCTCTCTCTCTGGCCTCTGCTTCACCTGATGATTTAATTTCCTCAGTTTGTTCTAAAGGTAATCAGACCCATCATGTGAAAAACCACATCTGCAGCGAGGTGAACTGTTGTTGTAAGGCTGCCGAGTCGAGACACAGATGTCTGAGCACGTGTAGCCGATGTAATTGGCGCCTTGGAAACCTGTTTGCGCTCACATAACTTGTCGTCTTTAGTGAAGTAATGTGTTGAGTTGTCTAATAAGGAAAGACTCGAGACTAGACATCTAATTTCTGCTTCGAAAGTCTATGAGACTCTTTTAAAGAGAAACAGTGTACTTTCACTTTCACGTTACGTTATCAGGTACGATCGTAATTAGTTGCTCCAAATTGGCTTCTGGGATGTTGATGGTTTACAGGGCAGATGCTACCTCTATTCCTGATGCAGGTTCTCAACCTGGAGGTCAGGGACCTTCAAGTGGGGACACAGGGGGCAAGATGAGTTGTTGTGTTGAGGTATTCCTTGGACTGTTGACGATGAAGGTAGCCGTTATTTTTATAAGGCAAAATCAAATCAGTTTTTCTGCCTGTGGTCAAAGCTAATGATCTTCTTGTATGAGTTTGGTTGACAGCCACTGCTCTAAAGTATCTAAGCGAGTTATCATTGTCCAATTTAACATCATAAACATGAACTGAGAGATACTGAGTCAAACATTAAAAGTATACTAAGCTCAAGAGCCGTAGACCTCCAGTATAAAAGTGTAAAATATCTGGATGTGAATTCTGTTTTGTTTTGAGTGATCTGTTAGCGTCTCTTGCTTTGTTGTTCTCATTGCTACTGAAGTATTTTTGAATAGATGTTGTTCTGTGTGGAGGGTTGGCAGAAGCAGTAACGTTTCGCACATGAAGAAGAAAACTCTCTGCAACGGTTCAAAATAACTGACAATTGAAAGGGCAGAAAGAGACAAAGATCCCTTTGAGCAACAGTTAAATAAGATTATAAAGGGATCACCAGTCGTTGGTGAAAGAAATCAGAAGCTTAGCATCAAAATCTGTGCAGATTTAAATCAGAGCAGGTTCCTGTTTCAGTGTCAAGTGCACAATAATGCCTCTAACAAGCTGAATTAACAAGCGTGTTGCTTTGGCAAAGCTGTTCTTAAAACTTAAAAACAGAAACAGGAGGTTGCTCTAAGGTTAGCGCTATTGGAACTGGATCACAAAATGTCAGCTGAATATACCGTGGACTGACTAATCAGTTTGGACCTGTTCAACCTAATGACTGAGTGGACTGCAGAGGGCCCAATTACAAGCACCAGTGTGGGTCAATAATGAACTGGGGTCACTTGCCTTTTTCTTTACCAGAAAACAAATTGGAAAAAAAAAAAAAAGGCCTCGGAGGCAAGAAGATAGTTACAACAGCATTCTGCCTGGTGGGGACCGAGGAACTCTGTGGGAACTTTGACTAAATGGAAGTTTTAATCATTTCATTCTTCTTCTTTTGGGATTAAAACAATTTCAAATAAAACTGCCAATATCGAAAGAAAGACGAAAAACACCAATACAACAGGCGAACTTCCATCTCACAGTCCTTCCAAACCATAACAATGCACTGTACGATGCCACGCCTTAACACGGTGATTAGTTGGACTGTCTGATGACTGTGTAGACACAGCTTTAAATGACTGCTGCTGAATGTGTCTCATGACAGTGTTTCATTTGTGAGCTCGTTTCTGAGAAAAAGAGTTGTTTCATCTGCATACGTGCGCATACTGTAATTTCAGGAAAGTGATGTAATGGTATTAGTATAGGAATAGCTATGTATACACTGTATGTATGTGCAGTGTAGTTATTTATATTGTGCTAGAATCTGTGGAGAACAATGGGAAGGTCCTTTGACAGGTGGAGCCGGCAAAAAAATGCATTTTTATTTGGATAAACTGTTCGTGCAGTTTACTTTTATATTCAGGTTATATTCAGTTTTTTGCAAGTTCAGGGTAATCCGGGCAAACTATTATCCACATTTACATTCAAACTGCCTGTCTGCCTGTCCTCAGCACTGTCCAGAAGGTATACTCAACATTTCACCAGTCATCATGAAACGGCGGCGTAGAGAGGAGTAACTTTTCACTGCGAGGAGTGCAGCAGTCGCAGGTATTAAGGGAACATTAACTGTCCGCCAACCTGAGGTGTGTGTCTGCGTCTGAGAAACGCTGACTGCAAGTCTAGCAAAGGTGAGCTCCCTAGATCACATTCAAATGTTACGTGACACACACACACACACGCGCGCACACACAGGTGAGGCTCCATACAAATGTTGCTAATAAGCAGCACCATTGGGCCAGATCCTATTTGTCAAACCCTTAGGCGCCGGCCGCCAGACGGGGAGTAACCTGCTGAGCTCACAGTTCTGAAGTGCAGACATACACACATTCACACACTCTCGGACACACACGCGTGCAAATATGCCGACACACAACCCTCCTGGCCATCTGCTTGTCAGCGGGGTGTGACAGTAGTTTAAAAAGGCTCCAAATTTACAGTAGCATAGCTTTACTTACATTTGTTCAAGTTTGCTGTCTTCACTAATGAAAAATAAATGTCGCAATTTACGACTTTAAAGCTCTTCTTGTTCTACATTTGCATTTCATTCCATCTGATTTCCACTTTATTTATTCACCGATCATCTTATCCAGATAAATAAAGCACAGCAGCAGGATGCACCTGTGTTCCAACTGGGGCATGCTACTCGTTGACGAGTCGATTAATCGCGGGAGATTGTTTATTTCACCTAGTAACAATAATAAATTCTTGTTGGAAAGATCTCAAATATAACCAGAAAAAGGTCAGCTATTGGACGCAGGATCAACCTGGACGTAGGTGCAATAGCAGAATCCTTTTTTTTTTACAAAACTTGGTGGGTCCATCATGGGCTAAAGAAGAACTCATTGCATTTTGTATTGATTGAATCCAAATCAGGTTTGGTGTTGGATGAATATATCGGCTCTCTGAGACTGTGAGTCCAGTTTTTTTTACTAGGTGACAGACTAATTCAGAACACAGTACACCCAATTTTCACATCCAATTCTGTGGATTTATTGTTTCTTGTTCACGTTGATCATTATTAGCTGCTATAAATCAACAGCTACTCTTCCTGGATTAAAGTGGATTAAGGATTTATTTCGACCAAACCGGAGTTGGTGATTGTTGGAAGGAAGACTAACCAAAAACAGTTTTAATTTGTCACTGTGTAGTTTGAGTGAAGTGTGTTTGAAGATGAATTAACAAGGCAAATCAAACCAATCTCAGTTTAGTAAAAGAGAAAGTTTTTTAGTCAGTTGGTCAGAACTAGGAAATACGCACAGTCGAACGCGCTGCATGGACTGGACAATTCACAAACAGAAAAGTGTCGTCGCACACAGATATTCAGTGCACACAGGAACACCAGAAGACTGTCTGCATCTGCTGTCGCTCTCTCCTTGTTTTATTTCTTCGCACAGCTTTAAATGTGTTAAAGGTAACCTGCATGCACACACAGCGAGTAATATCGAGCTTTGATTTCTTTGCTTTGCCTATTAGAGCCGTCACTGACTCCGCGTACGTTGTAATACAAAGTCAAAGATTCACCTGAGACACATTTTAAAGCAGCCAGTGATTCAGCATGTTTCAAACCAGCTTCGTGTGTGATCTCATACAATGTCAATGCAGTTCAATACTTCATCTGTAGTTTCCTAAAGAAAATCAATACATTTATGTGTAAGAAAGACGAGAGTCCCGTCTATTGATAGTAAGAGAATCACCTTTCCTGCAGGCCTTTGTTTATGAATAATGCCTTTCTGCTGTGTGTCTAAATGCAGCGGCTTCAGTAATGGATTCTGCCCATGCAGAGCTGTTGGCAAGTGAAGCATGGAGGAACATTTGTGATGCCTTTTTTTCGTTGCTGGTGTTACCGCTGGCTGCAGCTGCGGATGGGAAGCGGGGCCTCTCTGTCCCACAGCGAGTCCATGCCGGCTCTCAGAGTGGGTCGCCAGATTAGTGCGACTGCCTGAATATTTCACCGTGGCACTGCAGGTCACACCACACCTTTTTATGGCGGTTTTTCAGCTGTAATGTTGAGCTCATTTTGGGTCAGCAGTTGGTATTTTTTGGGGGGCGTTTCTGCATCTTTCAGCCCGATTCAGGCTGTTTGAATATCTAAGGCATCGCTTTTTTGGTGTACTGACTCCAATTGGTAAATTGACACGGCCCAGTTTGCTGAATGAGCACGCTCTCTTAGCATCTGAAATTAATGGGACACTGCAGTCCCCTCATTCTGGCTTCTTAACGCTACATCTGCTCGCTGCAACAAAGTGCCAACAGCTTAGGGAAAAAAGCAGCAGGACAGAGGAAGAACAGAGACACTGATGTTCACATAGAGCAGGACAGTCCAGCACTGAAATGATGTTAGATCTGTCTATTGATGTATTTGTTTTGGTTGATAGAAACAGAGGCTGTTCAAAAAAACATGATTCTCCAAAGTGGAAGCTGAGAGATGTTAGAGAATTATTTCACAGCATCTGAATATTTAATACTTGAGTTTAATCCTGTCCATCACAGCGGGTTGCATTTGGTCTTCGTCACATCATTCTTTCATGTGTCACGAAGTTAGTTCTCTTTTATTGACGTCTGTAACAATCAAAGCTCACCAACCACCTCATGTATTCTCTCATTGGTCAGCTTGGTCTGCTGCAGGTGCTCCTATAGCATCAGTTCTGCACATACAATTAATTACAACTAACGTCCAATTCGACGTACATTAAACCTATAAAACACTTCACATTTTAGAAGTTTTAACGGTTGTAGATCTGGCAAATTTTAAGACACACCACACTGAAATGTGGACTCATTAAACCACAGCACAGCACCAGTCCATGTGAGCTGAGTTCAGAGCCAGAGAAGTCTTATTTGGAGTCTGCATTGTGCTTGCTTTGGGTAAAAATCAGTACATAACTCATGTGTTGCTGTGTACACTTCCAGACTCCCTGATTTGACACATCAGCCTGTTTTGTACTGGGCTTTTTATTGCTTCACGGTTAATAGTGTTTGTTTGCATCCCTCTGCTGCCATGATGCAAAGCCACAACAATAATAAACGGCAGTCATCAGCGCTCATCTATGCGTCGTGGAGGTCTCCTGATTAGCGGCTGTCTGCAGGCGTCTGACTCGAGCTCGGCGTGGCTGCGTGACGGTCAGGACGCGCTGCTGCACTCGATAGCGTCCTATTTTTAGAGAAGTAATTTGGGATTTTCTAAACTTTAAAGATTTTGGCGAGATCTGACATCTTACCCTTGGAGAAGATAAGATTTCAATCCCACCTGCACTTAAACCCTGTCCTGTAATGGCAGAATCCTAAATGACATTCTCTAATGAGATAAGATGACTTCCCCGCGCGTTCCAGGCGTTCCGGCACAACATGGAGTCCACGGTCTGCATCATGTGACTGTAGGAGCACGGTGTAAGCTAAAAGCACGGCCCGATGTTACACCAGATTGATGGGAGATGCTTCGACAGGCTTTTCCAAAGAGAAAAAAAAAAATTGCTGCTGCCTCAAGTCTGAATGTGTTTTCTTGTCATACTGACAAGTTGGCTACTATGAGTGCACTTATAGCCAGACTGTTTCTGGGTTTCTGAGGCTGATGCCTATATAAATATTTAAGGGTTTAAAAAACATATTTGAAAGAGATCTTCTGTTTTTCTCCTTCTGTGACCAAGAAGCTGAATCTGTGCTCTCTTGTGGACGGATGGATGAAGACACTGCTTTGAAAGGAACTCTGCTGACCTCCAGGACACTGATGCATTAGTGTTGGGTGTAACGTTTAACACCAAATCTGATGCCGTGGCAAGCAGGTTTTTCTGTACATTATGTGGGGATGGTGCGTTTTGGCTGTGGCGGCTGTGCAGTCGCAGGGTTTGCCAAAAAGAAATGCAGCGACCTGCAGCGGAGAAGTTCAGCCAGATTAATTTATGGAGAAACACACTCAGACGTCAAGCTGTGGTGGCCAGTCTGACGATCAGACCACAGAAACTGAGGCCATGCATGGACTGAACTCTGATACTCTACCTGTTGTGCTCTGACTTTGCGTATTTCAACCTCTAAAAGTTCTAAGTTCCCTTAGCAGTGGTTGAGCGACACAGACAGTGAATGAGAGTGAGGGAGTGTTCATATCAAAAACTGGTAAATCAGAGAAATAAAAAGTTTTCTGATTGTTTCATCGCGGTACACACACCGCAACACAACTCCGCAGCAATTCACCACAATGCCTGATTTGGTCTGAATAAAGCCGTACAGGGCATCAAACTTTAAACCGAGAGGGCAGTGAAGCGTTGCCTTTCAGCCCGGTGTTAAATTACCCGAATATATTTTTATTCTTTGTTGTGTTTTGTGCCGTATATCAGCCTGACAGAACTCAAAACATGAAGCACTAACATGCTGTAACATTCTGTGCACGCTGGTTTTACTTTTGCTTTTGTCGAGTTTGATTAAGAAGCAGAACCTGACGTGATCACCTTTGCAGAACACACACATGCCACCTGTGCTACCCGCTATTAGGGCTACAGCAAACATGGCACCTCGACGCAGACAGAACCGGGGCCAGGATTCAAACCCAACCTTGTTTCTCTGTCGGTGCGTCTTTCCCCCTCCTCGTTATTAAGATGGATGTGAACACACTCACTTCTCTTTGTTGATTTGGACAGACTGAGATAAACACACACACACACACACACAGTCCCACAGCCCGGGTGGAGTTCAGCTTCTGGATATTTAACCCGGTCTGATCCCCGGGTTCTCAGCGGCCATCTGGAGGTCCAGTTGGTTTTTCTCACTGGAGGAGTCCGGACTACTCGACCAGAACTCACACAAGCTACTACACTGCCAAACAGTCTTTTGGCTTTCTGCCAACACAGGAAAAAAAACAATCATAGCAGTGACATTATTGGACCCATAATTAAGGAAATGACACATTCTGGTGCTCATTATACTAAAAATAAATAAACACATTTTAAAACAAGACTTCATGACAGACAACACGACAAATAATAAAAAAATATGAGGTGATTAAGCTTAAAAAACAACAATAAAATACTTCAAACTGCAGCGATTAGTTGATTAATCAATAAACTTATGAGCTGAAAATTAATTTTGATAACAGATTCATCATCTTGAGTCATTTCTGCATTTCCAGTGTGAATATTTGCTGGTTTTTTGAGTTTCCGGTGTCCTCTGTGATTGTAAACGGAATATTTTATATATATATATGAAATAATTAATTGATACAGACAATAATAAAAGTAGCTGCAGCCCTAAAAATATCAAATAAATAAATGCATAATAAATAAAGACTTAAGTTTCACTACAATGGAATATTTGACTAAATAAGTCAATAATAAATAAATAATAAATGAGGAGGAGCATCTGCAGAAGTTGAAATCAAACAGAACACCTCCTAAAAATCTCTGGGCATAAAAAAAACAAAAAAAACGAACTTGAATTCAGGTGATGTTTTCTGCGAGGAGCAGGCCTGCACCGCATACACATGAACACATCATACAGAACCTGATGCGTGCACACACTCCCAATCTATCTCTCCGCTTTGACTCTCACACACACGCACACACACACACACACTCGTAGTAAACAAGCTTGTTTAACAGTTGAAAAATCCCGTCTTCGGCTGCGAGACACACAACATTGCTGAATAATTGAGAAGGTTGAGGTCGGCTGCTGCTGGAGCTGTTTGGTAATTGGACCTAATTGATGAAAACATTGGCCCCAGCAATCAGTCATCTCTGACTGCATAATCTGATATAATATGCAGCTGGAAAGGGTAGGCCTCTATTGAGTTACATTCTCTATATGCTGCTTGGTACATACACACACATGTGACGTGGTGACATTTAAATATCAGTTTAAGGTTAATGTGTCTCCCTCCCAGATGGATAAAATGCCTTAAACGTCATTCTGGTTGGCGCGCTGAGCTCTTACCACATTTACAACAATAGTTCTTAATAAACCAAGCAGTGTTTGAAATATTGCCATGAAATGACAGCAAGTAATGTGTTTCTTTTTTCTATTTGATCTCATTATTTATTCAGATTTCTCTTTGCCTCCGGGGTACTGTGAGCCGCAGTTCCCTGTGACCCCGAACAGGATGAAGAGGTGTCATTACATGAAGTGTGTTTGAAAGTAATTAGCGTCATTAGCAAGGAGCGCTCGTTCCCGTTCCGTCTAGTTCGTCCAGCCTGGTTCCAGACCTCTGAACCGCGTCGCATTTGAGTTGCGTTCAAACTCGTCCCCTCGCTGTGATCACTCATGGCCGCGACCGCCAGCTGGAGAAACAATTATTTTGTAATTTTCCGCACAAGTAATGGCGGCGAAACGGCCACAAACACGGCGATAATCGTGGACGAGACGGACGCAGCTGTACGCGCTGTTGTAAGTGAACTTAGAGAGATGACAGCTCATAAATCGACACATTTCTTCTAACCACTGCTGTTCTTCTGTTGTTCTGTGCGGGGTGGATCCGTCCCAGGGAGCAGAGCAGCACTAAATAACTCAGCAAGGAATCTGCAAACACAAACACGATGTCACGCTGACTGGATGGCAGCAGCTCGGGTTGATGATCGGGGTCGGCGTGGTCAGAGAGGTCCCAAATATTTGTGAATTTTCGGAAATTAGTTCCCAGAAATCTGTTTCAGAGCATTTCAGGGAAATATGTTTGGAAACAGGGAGGCAAGGGAAATATTCCTTAATGGGTAAAACAGTCTGAGCTTTGTTGTTCTTCTGAAATCGTCGGTGACGTGGCGGATGATGTTTTTCTGAGTTTTTAGAGATCTGTTGCCTTTTTTTATCAGCCTCAGCACCGCAGCAGATAATTTGACTTCTCATCTTTCAGTCGTCTGTGATGCTGTGACATATTTTAATGCATAAAGACACACACACACACAAACACACACACGGAAAAAAGGCGTCATTTATTTCATGGGAAATAAAAGAAGTCACTCGATCTGAGCTGACAGGGACTCCACATCCGTGTCTGTATTTTGAATAAGAAGTGGCAGATCATTTTAGTCAACATCCAGACAACAGTACTTTTGCAATACTTGTTGTCAGCCAGCGTGGCAGAAGTTGTGCATGTGATATTTACTGAAGCCATAACGCGTCTGTTAGTCCATCTTTCTAAACAGGGAAGCAAAAATCAATGTGAGTTTATGTTTTTATCAATTCGTGCCGCAGCATACGCCTCCTGCACATGGTAGAAATGTCTCGGAGAGATGAGCGCATGTCAGCAGTGTGTGTGTTTAATCAATAGACGCAGTTGATTTAAAGAAACAACACACGTGTGTGGTTTGTGGAAAGGACGTCATGTTTTGGGATTAGTTCAACTCTTTTCTAAGATTTATTCCTGATGGGTTAGCCCATTAAAAATGCTCTTTCCTGTTTTAAAGGCTGCTTTTATTATTCTGCAGTTAAATAATGACGCTGACGTGGACAATCTTTTCTCTGCGCCAGGAGAAGCTTCCTTTTATTTATTAATTTAATTATAGAGTCGGATTCAAAGATAAAATACTTCATTTCGAATCAGGAGGGTTATCCTATGAAACCTCAGGAGTTAAAGGACCAGCGTGGAGCATTTAGTGGCATCTAGTGGCCTCAGCCTCTCCACACTGGACGGGGACGATTCGGTCCTGATCTGCCCCTGATGGGTTTAGTTTAATCCTGCAGATGCAAAGTACGTGCGACTTTAAGCCAAGCTGGTACAATGGAATATGAATGCATTACCAGCTGTATGCTAATGCTATAACCTCTCATATAAATGCTCTACACACTGTAATCTCCTGTCCGTCCTTTCTTTGATGAGAACAAACGTGGGAAACAGGAAACGGAGTAAAAGTAGAGAAGAAATAAACAGACGAACAGAGATTTTTGTTGAAAACTCTGAATTCTGCCTTTTATTTGATCAAATTATAAAGAAATATAATTGCTGTTGTCTCAGCTGTTATTGACGACAGACGGTGTGTGAGGAAAAACACCACACACACACGCACGCCCTGCTGCGCGGCGGTAAGACAGCAGTGACACCTGACAGAGCTCCCACAGTGCATCACTGCTGTGTGAACAGGCTATAATCAATGCTAACCTATGCTGGAATTACACAGAAAATCACATTTATATCTCAACATGTCCTTATTATTATTTCACCTCAGATGAAAATATGAAAAATCAGCCACCGAGGTGAGAATTGATTCACACTGAAGAGTTTAATACACGTCACAATAATTTGGAGTATTCGGATATTCAAATATTATTTTATATCGCATAGAAACGCATTTTTCATGTCCAGCATAAATGTGGAGTATAAATTGACAGTAAGTGCAGCACAGTTTGCGTTTCTTTAAACTGGTTCAGCGCTGACTTTATTTGGGATATAAAGTCCGGTTCAGAGTTCAGTCTGACTGTCTTTGACCTGCAAAATAATGAGACTCATTAATGTGCAGCCAATTTCAGACGGAGTGGGGCCGGCCTCTCAGCAGGCATCGATTGTTGCCTTTTCTTGGAAGACGAGCAGCGGAGGGCTCGTGCATGACTGGCAGCATGTGCAAAAACAACACACACAATATATAAAACTGAATCAATACGAATTGACTTGTTTAGCTTGTCAGATCAAGCTGCGAGCACAGCAATGACGAGCTATCGGCACGTAAAGTTCCCATTTTACACACTCAACAGGGGCAGAGCAACATTAGCATTCATTTGAAATTGTGTTTCTGGCTGTGTCCACCAACTCCTCGGGGAAATCTGTGACTCTTTGGCTGCTAAATGCTCCACGGTGTTCACCTGCTAACTTTGTACGTCCGAGGAGGTAGGAGAGAGCAGGTGAGCTACTAGGACTCCCTGTAAATCCTGTTCTTTGTGGCAGAAGTCCCGTATGTCGTGATCCAACCGCCTCGTTTTCCTTTCTGCTTGGACACTGTTGCTGTTTATAGTCGGTCACCCGATTTCCTGAAGAAACTGTGCAATTTAAACTAGTTTTTCTCTTGAAAACAAGTTTTAGTCTTGAATTTGTCCTGAAGAAGTGAAAACTACACGTACAAGTCTGACCACTAGAGTTTTGCAAATCTATGGTTACCCTCTAGACACATATGTGAACTGCGGAGTTAGGTATGTCAGTACGTCAGTTCCCAGCCGGGCTCGGTCCTCTCCACAGGTAGGAAAGCAGATTTTGTGTGCCACCGTACTCAGATTACTTCCTGTCCTGTCTGCTTCTCATCCCACAAACAAATGAAGTTTTTTTTGTTTAAAATTCCAGACCGACGGTGACATTAGACTCTGAACGGAGAGATAGAAGCTAAGAGGCACGGCTTAAATTGAGTGATGAATGAAGAAGTCGAAGAGAGAGATGATAAAGTATTCTCCCTAACCGAACTTTCACTAAGCCTCATATCTCTCCAAGAATGTAAAATAAAATGCCCGGGGAAATCTTTAAACAATGCGCAGCCAATACAAACATAATCAGTTGGCAGGAGGACGCAGCTGTCTGCTAAGAAAACTCCACATCACGTTGATCTTTGTGGGGAGCTTGCAGTTTTCCAACACTTGGCAATGTCGATTTCACAATCACTGTCGCATAAATAGATTCCTTTTCTAAGGTCCATAACCTCAAAGACTGCGCACAGCGGGATCACTTTCAGAATGACTGCTATCACTGCACATTCACAGCTGCCAACCAGACTTGCAAATGTGAGATAGGAGACTCTGCCAGCGATATATCTCTTCCAATTTCCAGAGACTTAAATCATTTGGAGGCACTGGCTGAAAAAAGGTGTTTGATTATTGTTTAATGACAAAGTCAGCTTATATTAGATTAGTCTTAAGCTCAGTGTGCCTGGACGTGATGATGGAGGGAGGTTATGCGGGTACACGGTATTCTTTTGGGGGCGCAGTTTGCATCGATTGCTGCATGCAAACACGCTGTAGAGTTCTGGAGTCCGAGAAGTTTTGTGCAGGTGTTAGATTTTTATTTAAGGCACAGAAACACTTTAAGAAAAATGGAAAAATGTAGTCCAACATTTAATCCACAGTAATTGTACGTTTTAAATATGTTCACCTGTAGCGCGTGGCCACCAGGTGCTCTGGATGTGGAGCTTTGAGATAACTGGCCCCTTTTTTTTATATATATACTTATTCCACGCCTCAGTACTCCTGAAAGTCCACATCCACTTCATGCCAGCACAGTTTGAGAGAAAGATGCAGAAAATACGACACAGCGGAGAGATTCAGACCTTCATCCACCTGCTCTCCTGAACCCGAGCTGCTCCAAACACCTGTGTGAGAGGATAGATTGCAGATTGATAACGAAGAGCCGTGATCTGAAGCTCGGACATGTGATCTTAAGACCGGAAAGCCGATCGTTCCAATTATGTCCAGTTGGGGGAAAAGCTGAGCGGGGAAATTGGTCACTTCCTGCACTTTTTCTTCTTTCTTTTCTTGCAATATCAGTGTGCATTCATGCAAGACATTTAATCCCCACCTCAGCAGAGCCGCTCAGGCAGCCAACAGTTTGAGGCTGGTTGTACTGGGCAGCTTCCAAGATATGAGAACCTTTGTGCATAAATCTGTGGCTCCCTTGTTGCTTTTAAATATGAAGATAAGACAAATTCACTCAGGTAATATTTATTTATTTTTGGTCATTCCAGTGTTGGAGTCACACAAACACATCGCACAAAGGCCGCGGAACTGAGTGACAGCGCCGCTTAATCGTGCACCTGTCATCTCACGCAAAGAGGTCGTCCTCTGAGGACTGAAGTTCTCATTTTCAGCAGAAGTCTGATTACAATTTAATTAACCTTAACTTCTTTCTCTCGCGGATGCTTAAGCCTATTCAGGATATAAATTCTAACTTCATCCAAGGCGTTATTCCCCTAAATTACCTCTGAGCTAACGGCACTGCAGTGTCACACGAGGTAACTCTTGGGTAGTTTGCAGGGTATTAACATTTCTACTGTTTCTTCTTAAGAGATTATCTATCGGATATATACTGTATGTGACAGCCATAAACAAACCTGAACCACAGTTGGTTGTTCAATCTCAACCAAAAAACTTTTATAATGTTACAAATCCCGGCAGGTGGACTGTCCAGATAAAGTGTCACCTTTATCACATTCATTTCAGCTCACTTACCCCGTTATCCGGAGACGACATACATGAGACAACAGTTTCTAACAGCTAGCCAGGTGCTGACGAGCATCAGCGTCAGTATAAAAGTTGATTTTTATGGTCGTGCATTAAAAAGTCGTCTGAGGAGCCTCTGGGGAACGCAGAAACTGTCTTCGTCAGCTCGGGGCCGCTTGTGTTTTCTCCTGCGGGTTTCTGATGCCAACGGAGACTGTTGACAGAGAAGACGACGTGACGGCAGACCCGGAATAACTCTGTAGTTTTCTCTTTTTCAGCAGTGCGCAGCTAGAAAAGTCATTTCCCTGCAACCCTTGTATGCGTGTGATTTTGTGCAGCGTAGTGGAAGAGTTTGTGTGTTGAAGAACGGTGGCGGTGAACGTTTTGCTGATGCTGTATGTAACGCGTGTATGTAGTTTGGAGAAACTGTTGCATCATGCGAAGCTTGCTGCATGTGCATCGACATGTAAAGACCCATCGGTGAATGGCGGGCACATTCTCAGCTCTGCAGTAATAACTTCACAGCAGCTGCTGCTGTCTTTTTTTAAAATAGAGTTGCTGAAGGTTGCATGTCCCCTCAGGTTAGTTTAGCTTCATTTTTCCATTTTCTTTGTCCTCGCAACCTCCCCGGCTCTCTATTTCTGTCACTCACGTGTCTTTCGGGTCACAATTACTTGGTCACTAACTGCCTTTTACGCTGACAGCGTCCACTAATGTTTGATTTGTTGTGTAAGTGCTGGAAAAACGAGCCGCGCAGATTCATCGCACACCGCCCCGCTCTTGTTCCTGTATCGCAGCATTATCCTGGCTGCCTTGTTTATTCCTCTTTTGTCATTGACAGTGTGCCTTCTCAGATTATGTGCTGATTGATGGCACTGTCCCCTCCGGCATGTTTGCCCTCCCAGGACTGCTGAAACCAATGTGTCCCTGCATCGCTGGAGGACATTAGAGTTCAGATACATGCAATTGATGTCAAGCCTGATGGATCAGAACTATTTTATTTTTTTGTTCAAACCACTAAAATATTATTTTGGACTTCACTGCAGACACATTAGTCAAAAATATTCTTTTCTAACATCCTCAAATTCACATAACTGCCACCACGATAGATTTACGGCGCATTAATAGGATTTGGAATAAAATAAATGTATCACGGTCGGGCATAATGACGGCTGGTGTCATGATGGATGTTCATGAGAGGAAGCATGCGAATACATCCAACTCCGTCATTTCCTTCAAATGATTTTATGAGAACAGAAGCAGGTTTTTATTTCTTTTTGTTTCAGTTGAAGTGTTTTCACCTTTGTGAGGTTTCGTCTTTCAAATGACTTTCTGTAAAGTTTAACCGTGAGCCTTCAGGCTGTCCTGAAAAGTCAAACTCACCTCGTCCACCTTGTACTTAAAGGCCCAAACGTGTGGGAACTAACGGCATCTAGTGGCGAGGGTGCAGGCCGCAGCCAACTGAATAACCCTCACCTCTTCCGAGCATGCGGGAGAAACTGAAATGCGGGAGCGGCCCCTGTGTGCAGATCCAGTTTTCAGTCTGTCTGTTCTGGGATACTGGAGAAACACGGTGGTGTCACAGTTTCTGTAGACACAAAAGGCTCATTGGAAAGTAACAAAAAACAGTGATTTTTATTTCCAGGTCATCAGTACACTAACGAAAACAAAGTCACAACGGACCTTTAGATCAGAAAATGTAGTTTAGAGTCTGTTGGTTTAAATAATTAATTGACAATTGGTGATTTATCAATTGGAATTTGTCCTTTCTGAGAAATTGTAAAAGGAAATTATCAGAAATGTTTGGCCGATTGCTTGTGCATGGCACTAGTGCAGGCACGGGCAAACTGTTCCACAAAGGGCCGGTGTGGCTGCAGGTTTTTGTTCCAACCAACCAAGAGCACACAGTTTGACCAATCAACTCTCTGAAGACTGAGATCAGTTGATTAAATGAGTCAAGTCTGGTGTGCTGCTGCTTGGTTGGAAGAAAACCTGCAGCCACACCGGCCCTTTATGGAACAGTTTGGACACGCCTGCACTGGTGTGTAACAGTCAACGCAGCATTACAAAAGACCAGAAAACTATTAGAAACATACGTGGAACCTGAGGAAAGAGAGAGAGAGAGTAAAAGGGGGAATACAGTATATTTGCATGATTTTAAAAGGCCACATATTGTAAGAATATAAAATGATCACCTTTATTGAAACACACACACACACACGTCGTCTTTAATGTCAGGTAATTTAAGGGAAACATCGAGCGAACTATCAGACAAGTTTGCTGCTACACTTGAGTAATTAATACATCATGTCACAGAGCTGCAGAGCTGACCTGAGCAGCTCCGCTACGAGCGTACAGCAGCAGCTCTGATGATTGATGGTCCTTCCACACAGATTAATAGAGCTGCTATTCCCAAACTATAGCCGCAGAATTAGGCCACTGATTTGCATGTTGCTCTAAAGGGTAACAGCTAACACCAGCTAACGCGCCCCGGTCCCCTCGTGGATTTCGAATGTAAAACAATGATATTGGGCGAGCTTTAAACTACAGGGGGAACTAATTAAACTCCCGTCTGGGGAATCGGTCTACTTCGTATTCCACATCCTCTGCAGCTGTTTACTGTACAGCTTATGTCAGATTACGTGTCCTTCTACCTGAATTGATCTGTCTTTATTACAGTCAGCTCTTTGGTCCTTGATTGGTCAGCACCCTGTCAGGTGTTTGCATTGTGCGGAGCTTTACAAAGTCGTATGTAGCATCTTTGATAGCGTGTCGAAAGACTTAAATACTATGTTCAAACTAGCGCCGATTATGATGCATTTAAACGCACCACAACAAACTAGACCTCGAAGACACTCGAAGATTGTAGACAGAGCAAAGCACGGCACGGCAGCAAACTTTACAAAGAGCTTTACGAGGATTTGGGGTGTCTGTTGGCTGCTCTGGTGTCACAGTGGAAAAAAACACAATGCACAAATGCACGTGTACGAGATCCAGGCAGGCAAACGAGGTGCAAGAAAGGGCTAAGGCGAGGTAGAATCTGAGTGAAGTTCCCACTGTACACGGGAAACTTTGCAAAATCATTGTCTTCAGACATCAGAAATCTTTGCAAAGACTGAGAATCTTGCAGTATCACTCTTACAAGACTACAACTAGATTCCTGTTGAGATTATTTCCCATCCTGCACCTGGTGGGAATTTAGAAGAAACACAATCTTTGTGTGGATTTCGAGGGCGACAGGACGTATTCCTCCCCCTTTTCTACAGTCCAAGAGATCCGAGACTTCACGTCCTCCCCAGACTCTCCTTTATATTTACCACTGTCAGTTGTTGCTGATGGTGCTGGAGAGAGCGCTCTTTTTGCCTGTTGACACTGTTCATGCGATTGTACATCAGTATTGGGTGAACCTTTAGACTTCAGACAGGACGGACTGAACAAAAGTCGAGCATAACGTTCAGGATTTTACACAGAAATTTGAAATTTGTCTGCAACGCTGGAATCAGTTGAAAGTCATTTGTTGTCAGGACAAACCATGACGTGCCGACTGTCAAAGTTGGCTAAACTCTAAAACTTGAAACCAGATGTTAATCTCCTCCGCTGCACAGTGTGAACTCTCAGACAGCGAAGGACAGACAGACGCTGCAGTGAAGCTCAGATTTTATAACTCAACTATGACCAGAATGCACGCTCTCACTTCTCTGACAGTGTCAGGCTGATGTTTTCACTTCACAGATGCTGAACACAGGCATTCAAACATGGATTTTACATGAGATCAAAGTAGGCTCATGGGAATTTAGATAAAAACCAATGGACCAAAAGCACAGCTATTGTATCCCTGCTTCATGAATTGATCTGGGGAGCGTTTTACCGTATGTCCGCTTTGGTTGAAAAAAAAAAGAAGACGATAACACAACAGCCAAAGAATTTGAAGGAGTCAGAGTAGAAGTGAAAATCAAAGGAGATTTATTTTCAGCATAACATAACCGAGGTTCTCGTGATGTGGGGGAGGACAGGACAAGGTGGTCGCGCAGAGGAAGTAGAAATCAATAGAACAAAACTTGGCATGACTAATCCCTTCCTGTGAACACAACACAAAAAAAACACCACAAACAGGCGACCTAATTGGCTCAAACATAACTGAACACCACATCATGTATTTTCTATTATTCTGAACAAGTTTGCTCAAAGTGATAAAAACAAGAGGAGAGAAAGAAAAGCACACAACAGGAAGTAGATGAGAAAAATGAAAACTTTCTGGGTTCTGTAGCTTTTAATTTAAAACCGAGTGAAATAAGTAAAAATTAAATAGTCCCAGATTTTACTGGCACCTCTTTAGAGCCTCAAGCCCCTGCCAACAAGCCTTCATCCTCAGTTTGCAGCATAAACACTTTAATTCGTAGTGCCAAGCAAATATGTCGCCCTAGAACATAAAGTTATTCTTAAGAAGTATATTCCAGAATAGAAGTTGACTGATTTTTAAAGGCCGATCATAGTTTGGAGCAAGAAGAAGCAGATATAGGCAGCTGGCATTATTTTCTATTCCTTTATCCCAAAACCAGAAATCACAACATACTTTAGATTCTAAAAACATTCAACCCCCTGTGAAACCGCAGTGTATCACAAAGGACTGCCAAATTAAACAAAACCCGCAGTTGAACTTGGACAGTGAATATCATTTTAAACATAAACTGGAATCCCAGGAAGCAAAAACAAAATATTCAAGACTTGCGCTGCTGTTTGCTCCGGGGAGCAGTCAGCCGGGGATTCGGGCTGTTTGCTGGTGGGTCCATGGAGTAGACGTTGTTGGAGAATAATCAGATGAGCTATAAAATCCAAATTTTAGTTTGTAGTTAGTTTAATAGTTTCCAGGGGTTGGCGACCTAACTGATGATCGCTTCCTTTGGCAAGTAGATGCACGTGTTTTGGTGTAAAACTCCGGCATAGATATTCCCTGAGTTGAGGGTGTGTGTGTGTGTGTGTGTGTGTGTGTGTGTGTTTAAACCTATCGATACAGCATTGTAGCACATAACCGGTTGAGGTTTCGCCGCAAGCGGAGCCAAGTTCTGCCGATCACGCACAAAGCGATGAGTTGGCCGACCTTTACTCCGAAACGCCGTCGTAGAAATGTGTTTTTATTTAGAAGAGGAAGCAGGAAAAGGCTTCAAAATAAGAGAAAGTTTGATATTGATGCAAGCCTCCAGAGCACAGTCGATCTTGGTGGTTGACCATTGCTGAACTCCCATGAAGCAGTATCTGACAAAGAGATGTAAATGTTCTGCAACTGTTTGAACGAAACACAGGAGAGAGAAGAAACTGCAGAGGAGCTGGTGAAATCTCGACTCTTCTCACTTCTTGATGGTGTATTATTTTTATACACCTGCTTTGATTGGCACACTGTAACACAACGGGGACTCTGCTGGGTCTTATCAGGCGTTTTTTCTTCTTTCCATGTTTTCTTCCCCATACATGGAGGAAGAACCGGGTTGTTTGCAGTGCCAGCCGCGATGGCAACAATCAAAAAAGGAAAGAGACGGCACAGTGTCGCCCACACCGCTTGATTGATGTGGTCTTTAGCAAAGCGTAGTACCGAAAGAACGCAACGACGAGCCTTTTGGTACCTAAGATGGATGCGCGATAATAGAAGTAATTTGTGAACGTGCACGTTTTGCTGGTGTTTGTCGGAAAGATGGTTTAATTATGAATGCGGAAAAGTGTAAGAGGAGACATTTCCTGGCGTGGTGTCTCCCTGTGTGTCACAGAGGAGTTTTCTTTGTTCTCCGTGTGACAGATTTAGCATATTAAGATCTGCGTGTAGGAAGGTGTGCATGCTCGTATGAGGTAGTTCCCTTTCCCTTGATTTTTTTTTTTCTTTTCGCTCTGACTGTGCAGACTGTCGGTTTGATGGATTGTCTCTATTCTCTCCTTTAGTTTCTCTGTCTACTCCAGACTGCATACTTCAGAAAATAATTGAAAATGCCTATTCCAGCTCGTGCACACACGCTGCTTTTTAAACTTTCTTTCAGCGAGTTCTTTCCTGTTTCCACTCACCTGCATCTTAGTTTTTCAGATTGCTTTTGTGTATTTCTGTACAGTGCTTTTGGAATACACCATGCTGCAGTCACTCAACTCGTTCCTCCACAACAGCATGACTGCTGACTGAAAAATATTCACTTCTGACCTCAATTAAGGAGTTCAGTTTTTTGTGAAAGCTGCTCTATACAAACCTCCAGCCAACATCTACTGACTCACAGTGGAGGCATTGTGACTGCCTCTGCTCGAGGGTCACATACGCAGCTTTTCTTTGACTCAGTGCCGCCAGATATGAAGTGAGATGGAGTCGTGTTTGTTCTCTCGGCACCAGCTGAGGCTTGTTATTCACGAATGTACACTTACACAATAGATGAAAAACAAGGCAGCGCGTTATGCACATTAAAACAAAATTACAGGTGAAAAAACATGTTTATTAATTATTCATTTCGTTCCTCGTATTGTGTTCGTGTTATCTGATTACTGCTTGGCAGTAGCGAGCGGCGTGTCTGGTCCTGTCTGCAGTTGTTTTTGGTCAATATGGAAGCTGCGATATCGGTTAGGAAGACGACTTCCTCATTCTTAATCCCCTAAAAATAAAGGATCTGATTGGTCAATTGCAGAAATACACACCACCGGGCACGGCATCAGACCTATACAGGCAGTGATCCAGTCGTCTAGAACCATCATACTCTAACAATACTTTGATATGTTAGAAGTGCCGAGCTGTAAGAGCTTCCAGATGATTCCAGTTGATCTGATTCTAGATATTTAAATAATCAAATATAATTTTTGGCCGTATTTTGACAGCACAAACGTCTAAATTCCACCCGGGCACGATGACGGCTTTGACGAACGCCGCGACGAGCCATGTCAAGCAGCACAGAGCAGATTGAGCTGGCTGGAAGTCAGACACAGAAACCGCATGAATAATCGGCTTCTCCTGATCGTAAACAGACTAAATGAAAGAATTTAACTATATAAACCGAGGAAAAGTGGCCAAATCTTAAAAGTTATCAAATTCTGCTGGACAAAACACTCCTGGTGGGATGTGAAGTAAAGTAAGTCAGTAAATATTTGATTAAACACTCGATTTTTCAGTCTCATTGCTGCTCCATCTTCATTTCCTGTGTCCGTCTCATTTGATTTCTAAAAATTAAATAAAAAATCCACTCCGCTCAGAATATCACACAGATGGCACAAGGGTTGTAAAAGATGATCATTTTGTTTCCTGTCATATTTTTCTCCTCTCGTCTGATTAATCATTCCCATCATTTCCTCGGGAATCCCATATATTCTTCATTCATCTTTTATATGTCACCTGTCAGTTCCTTCAGTCTTTATCTTTTTCTGCTGCACAATCTTTTTTTTTCTCTCTTCTTCCTGTCTCATTAGAGTTTTCTCGCTGCTTTTTATATCTTCAAAAAAAAAAGAGGTCTGAATTGTTGGATCTCAGAAGCCGGTGGTGATTTGTCTTTACTTCTCCGTCTCCATCTCTTCTGGGCGTACGTACACACAACAACAGGTTTGAAAACACACAGCCTATGCCTTGTATGTAAATGTGTCAGCGTGAGTTGACGACGGAGAGTCTGCAGAAGAGATCACAGGTTGATAGAATAAAGACTCGCACCGCATACAGTATGTTATACAGACGCAGAAGAAAGACGACGTGCACGAGTGTCACATGCTGTCAAACTGTATTTTTAACTTTAACAGCTGCTTATTGCTCCTGCATGAGATGGCAAACTGTAAAGCGGCGACTTCAAAGGAAAACGTATTCAGAAAATGAAAATGAAAAATGATAGCAAGCTTTAGATGTGCGGAGCCAGGCCAGATATTTCCCCCTGTTCCCAGTCTTTGCGGTAAGCTAAACTAACTATCTTCTGGTTATATGAGAGATATCAGAGTGGAATAGATCTTCTTATCTAACTCTCTGCAAGAAAGCAAACATGTGCAGTTCCCAAAAGGTCCCCAAAAAGATTTGTTCTTCTTTGACTTGGACTTGGCAGCAGCAGTTTCCAGGTAATCCAGAGGCTGTTGTCATGTATGTTTAATGTACCGTGTTTGATGACAGAGGGAGGGGAAAAAATGAGTTAAGAAGGTGTGACGTGAGACTGGGATTTGTGTTTCAGTGAATCTGCTTAGCTGTGCATGCATACTTATTGTCCTGTCTGAGCTTACATCTTTAGTGGCAACCTCCGTGGCTAAACCCAATGTGGAAGGAAATGAATCATCGGCGTAGCTGAGGCGGGCCAAATGATGCCTGGTTGCTCAAACAAGCCCTCTGTAATGGCATCCGCCTGTCAATCAAAGCGTCCACGCTCTTAATCCTGCATAACTTTTAGCCTTAATATAACCTGAACAGGTGAGTTGTATATAAATTCACCCTCAGTACAGTTGTCATGACCGGGGAAATTAGCTACAGAGACCAAAACTGTAAACATGTTTATTTCTGCTGTCTAACATGGGGACTTATGGAGACTGGCTCACTTCTGTAGCCAGCCTCTAGTGGACGTTTGAGGAACTGCAGTTTTTGGCACTTCAGCATTGGCTTGCGCTGAACCTGGATGGAAGTAAATGGAGCCGTTTATCTCGTCACATTATGTGTTCAGGTTTGTCTCATTGTATTTCCAATAGTGAAAAAAAGCTCTGCCTTCCTTGGGCATTTTTTAAATTCTCTGTAGGATAGCTGAGGTTATAAACTTGGAGTCTTGTGGGAGGTCACTTGAATTCCTTTGGGATTCTTCCAAAGGTAATAGAAGATTTGTAGAACGCACAATAAAGATCCAGAGTCCTGTTTCGTAGACCTTTCAGCTACCAGCAGTCACTAACATTATTATTACACATTGATAACATTCTGGCATCTGTGTGACACCTTTAAGACCGTCTTTTCTGTCTTACACACACCCTCAGACTCCAAAACAGAGAAACATTGCTAAGTAAATGCTATCACCGGCATTCACAACATAATTCACAGTTCTAATACAGAGAGGTGTGTTGGCAAGCTCAAGACAAAACCAAGCCGCCATGACTGTCAGGCTGTTGAAACTTAGAGGTCCAGTTTGGAGGATTTAGTGATGAAGTCGCGCATTGCAACTAAATGAATACTACTAAATGAATCAGTGTTTGGTTTGTCCGTTCTGGGCTACTGTAGGAAACATGGTGGACTCCGTGGAAGAGGACCCGCTGTCCCTCATTTTGAGACAATGAAAACACAGCGGTTCTTCTTTCTAGATGATCGTACACTAGTGAAAACGTACTAATGAACACTGTAGTTCCTCATATTGGATCCTGCGGATTGGGGGGAAGGAAGCAATGACGAAGCTGGGAACGTCAACTGAGCACACACCTAACTTAGCACACACATGAACACTACAAGCGAGGTTATACATCAGCCGTACCAACACAGTAGCATGCAATCATCCTGAAACGTTGATGAAGTAATAAGGCAATTTATACAGCGTATAAACATTCAGTCGGATTACAGATAATGATGCAATCTGTTCAATCAGTTGAAGCCTTTTCCATTTTCTCCATTTATTGTTTTCATGTCACTTCCAGTCGATGCACATTGTGAGCAAAGTTTCGGTTGTGGATGGTTAATGAAAAAGCTTATTCTGCTGTTTGGAGAACAGCGGGTGTTGTTGTTTTTCCCCATTGTAGATGACTCAGACTTCATAGTTCAGGTACTGCGACTGATAAGTGGATGAGAAAAGAGATGGATGTTTTTTTTTTTTTGTTCCGCTGCTCTTAGTCGCTCTAAGGTGATGTGTGATTAATTGCAGGAAGAGAAGTGAGATGAAGTTGTGTAAATTGGCAAGGATTCACGGAAAAGATCATCACATTACAACGATGCACAAACTTTCCACACACTGCAATTACCTCTCCAGCAGCGAGAGGTAATTGGCATCTTTGCTGTATTTGGAACATCATTTCAGAGTTGTTATGGAGGGTTGTGTGGATGCCTGCTGATTATTCCAATCAGCCCTTTCAAACCTTGAAAAAGGTGCCAGCGAGTGAAGTGTGATACTACCGGGCTTCTTCTTGTCTTTGATGTGGAAAAATGCAAACATGGTTTGAAGCATGTAACTTCCTGTGTGTGTCGGCTTTTTGTTGAATGGACTTTTCGGGTGCCGTCAACCAGGAAAAGACTCCAGACAGAAAGCAGATGCACCGCCATACGGACAAACGGATTTGTAGTATTTACAATTGGGAAATCCGCATGCCCCTTTTTTACTTTTAAACTGGAAAAATGAAGAACTAATGTACTTAATGTGAAAGAAACGTTGCTGGGTACAGAAAAACTTCAAACTTAAACCTGATTTGAGTTTTTTTGAGGCTGCTCTTGCCGGGTGCACGCACAGCGGCATCACAGCTCCCCGTAAGTGAATCCAAAACATCTCGATCACCTGACTGTTAGTTCAGGAAGCGCTTGATTTGATATACAGCAGAGAAGCAGAGTCATCTATGAGTGAAGCACATACTTTAAATGTAAATATCATAGCCGGTCAATTAGTATCTGCCACTTTCCACAGACGTTATTTAAGTGATCAGATATGGAGATACTGACGTTGATGTCTTACATCTCCCTGCTCTTAAGCAGCAGCGGCGGCGGCAGATGTAACAATCCCAACATGTAATTTTACAACATAATGCCGTTTTCTTGTGCTAATTAGCCAGGTGGTAATGCTAGGTTTCTACTGTCTGCAGGAAGGAGCAGCAGTTAGCCAGACATGTTAATGTGAGAGCAGATAAACACACTTCTCCACAATGTGCTGCACTGCAGATCAGCAAGAAAATCAGAACGTTGCTCATTCCGACAGAAATTAAACTTTTCTAAAGAGATGGCGTGGAGATAAATCTAGTGTATTTCACGTAAAATTGCGTGTACATTTAATGTTTATACTAAAGGCCGTTCAGTCCACCTGTGCCGCGTGAGATTGTGATTTTGAAAAGGTCAGTTTCACATTTTTGTGAGAGCAATTCGGCGATAACCGTCAGGAATAATCACTCCTTAGCAACCGCACAATGAAAAGAAATCTGGCAAAGAAGAAAGCACGCTGACACTGCTAAGAAGTAAAGAAGAGAGGCTTTTATTTGCTTTTTAAGTAGAATAAAGAGGCAGCTTCAATTTACTGTTGTTACCCAAATCAATGAGCTGAGAACCTGAAGGCATCTCACTCACTGTATTGTTGAATTTGCCTGTGAGGAGCAAAGACATCCTGGAAAAAAAACGTCTCGTCATCTGTCTTCATTCATCTCGCTCTGACTCATGTTAGTGCTCAATTATCTCTCCACAGTTTGTCTTCATTCTCCTGGAGGAGATTTAAAGGATAGCAGCAGGAAAGAGGGGGAGAGGGTGACGTTGACTGATGGATGTTAAGTAGGAAACAGACAAACAGTGGTGGAAAGAAGTGGTTGTATAGATTCAATGAGAGGGTAAAGTGAGGAGGACGGAGTCTGGGAAGGAAAAAAAATGGCACGACAACAACAAGATAACAAGTCTTTACGATAAAGCAGGGGTGTAAAATTAACTTAGCAGCCACTCCTCATTGCTTTTTTGGATGGTGAGTGAAGCGAATTCTTCCAGCATTTAGTTGGTGGATGGGCCTAATTTTGTGCCAAGTGATGAAGTAAAAAAAAAAATACTGCATATTTGCATATCTGATCTACAGCCTATCTGCACAAGGACAGCGTCGTTTGTCTGTGCTGAATAACAGTTTTACAATGTGTCAGCGCTGTTTTTAAAGTCTGGTTAGGCACAAAGATGACTCAGTTAGGTTTAAGGGGAAGATGAACAGTCGGTACTTTGTTCAGGGTCGGGAAAAAACTCTGTTAAGGTTGAGAACTCTCATCATTGTGTACAAACGCTGTATAAGTTTGGACGTTGTATCTGTGACGTCCAGGTTAAAAGATTTGGTACGTCTTGGTCTGATGTTCTACTATTTAAACTATTTAAAGAACAGTTTAGCAAAGTCACAAACCTCCAGGATCAGCCTCATCCATCAAACGGTAATTAGAATGAGAAGGTTCAGGACAATTCAACCCTGTTTCCGGGCAGACTACAACAATGTCACCCATAGCTACCTGCCTGCTCATCTCTCAATGAAAATTAATTACATGGTTAATTACTCCCCAGAAAATTACTGTCAATAGCGTCTTTTTATGTCTACGTACAGAAGTTCTGTAGTTTCAGCCACATGGTTAGTTGGAGGTGAAGTGGACAAAGATCAGCTGAAGTCGGGTAACGAGACAAAAACAGACTAGAAGGCGCGTAGTTCCCTCCCATAGCGTGTTTAGTGTGTTTAATATATGTGACCACACTTGGTTGAAGAGACTACGAAGTGTTCGAGCTCTGCAGTGTGCCGTCATGTGTGCGTTTCGTCCGTTGCGTCGCCCTGCATGAACAAAACGTCCGTCTCTGGTTTTTGTTTTACTGGTTAAATGCAGGCGAGCACTTCACAACACCGGTCACGTTATCACGTCCATTCAGTGCACGGTTAAGTGGTTTGTACACCGCGGCAGCCTTTTACCGTCTGTAATGGGGGGTTCAGGTGTAGCAGCATGCTAGAGTTACTGTCTACAGCGTAGAACAGGAGGATCGTGAAGATGACATTTCCCTGTGGCATGTCTGCCCTCGACGGACACTGTTTCGCTCCGATCAGCAGATCAAGACCTGATCACTTTACATAGGGCTGTATTGTAACTACTGTAACTACACACACACACACACACGCCTATAGCTATGTTCAGGTCAGAAGCAGATATGCTGGAGTCTGCTGCCCATCATAGCTGCATTGATTTCCTTTCTCCTGCATCAGGCTGTCTTGTCAACAGACTCCACCGAGCATGGAAGATGAATTATTCACAGGACAGCTCTGCCAGGATCTGTAAATAAATACTTAACTAATATTGGCCCCCCGCAACCCACAGGTCTCAGATTACGGCGGAGCGGGAGGGAGGGCTTTGAGGGAAAATGAAGGGAACAAAATGAAATCTGCCCTGGATAGAAGTTGTCATTCATCTATGGTGGGATCTGTTTAATAGCTGCCTTATTTGTGGTGATGACAAACCGCAGAAGTCTTCCCTCACCACTCGTGGCTGGTGTCCGGGCAGCTTTTACTTATTCATTCTTTGAATCCCACAGCTGTGCACAAAAGAAATGTCAGTGCGTTTCTGCAAACACCCAGAAAAAGCTTGATTTTTGATGGATTCTTTTAATTTAAAGTGATTTTAAGTGATTATTTTTTAAAGATTTTATGTCATTGTTTAGTTTTGCTTCGCTGCATTTGGAGGAGCTTTTAAACTCATCACGATGTGCAGTATTTCGGCTTAAAGATGTGGACTTTTAAAGAAGCATCACATGCTTTACTATTTATTTTTATCTGCGCTGTGGAACGAGGATCAGCGGCCATACGGAGCAAACTGTGGGGAAAGTACTAAAATCATAAATGTGCTCATTCCTCGGGTTTGTAATTGAACAAACGGTTAGACGCTGGTTTCCACAGTCAAATGAAAACTCAGCTAGAGACATTTCATGACGCGAAATCAAGCAAAAAAACAATAAACAGCAAGGAAATAACATTTGACCGTCTGCGGAGTAGCTCTAATTACACTAATGGACGCTGTCTGAAATGTATCTCTCCCTATTTTTAGGTTTTCTACTGTGAAATCCTCTCGGAGAGGTTATGTGCAGCATTCCTGACAATGCTCCACCAGAGAGTTCCTGCAGTTTTTGCTTCATCTTTGCCCTACATGAAAATCACGAGAAGATCAAATCTGGACTGGAATAAAACAAGTGTGACACCTTTATAATTAATTATCACCAAATATAATACTGATTTTAAAACAGTAAGAAGACTATAGCTATGTTTGGACCAGCCTCCCTTTTTTTCTACGTCTTGTGCAACTTCATGCATGAGTGGATGCATGAGCTTCACGACAGCACCTATCCATGTTTCATACAGCCTGCTGTATGCCTGTTACAGTGTTAAATACCTTAATAGGTGTAAAGTGTGGCAGCACATGATGCAGAGGACTTTAAGCAATAAAGGGAAATCCCACCAGTGTACGACTTCCTCCTGAGTGGCTGCTAACAGAACGGGATAAATGGCTGTGTTAGATTGTTTTAATTGAACAAGGGGGCGGTCATGTTATGATTGCCACGCTTCACAGGTTTAATCCTGCGGTGTGAAGCAGCAGGTCTTAACCCCGATTTGTGACTGTCTGTCATTTTATGAGCTTTGGATTAAAAAATCTGCCATGTGGCGTTTGCTACACGTAATGAGGTTTGTAATAAGATCAGACTGCATGACTCCGGGATCACAGCTAGCTCTCTGTTACTGAGCGTCGGGCCTCTGTTAGACTTTGATCTGAGCAGACAGCTCTTTCTCTCTCTCTGTATGGATTTGCTGGATTGACAGAATAAAAGGAGTTTGTCTTGTTCTCTCTTAATGTCTAACTCAGGCACTTTTGGCCAGACACTAAAGGCGGAAAGACTGTTTTTTTTTTTAATGCACTGGGCAATTTTGAGACTTTGGGTTGGTTTGCTTCAATAACAACATCTCAGATTCACATGTAGGTGTTTATTTTTGTCTGTTTGGGTCTTCATGGTGATATCGAGGCCTGGAAGTTATTTTTTTTACCCAATAACTGCCATGTTTTGCTAAATCTGTGGCAGCATCTCCATACATCAAACTTTGTTTTATTCCTATCTATATTCTGAAGGTCTTTACACGGGGGGGTTGTTTATATATAATTCATAGTGTGACATTTTATTCTTAAAAACATGGTGGGAATTGATTTTCTGACTCATGGAGTGATAAAAATTCTCAGCACAAACCTTTTGACTCTAATATGTCAACAAATTTTGAACGCGGCTTTATTCGGCGTTCAGATTTTTCTGTTCTGTGAATGCATGCAAATGAGCGCATATTTGATTAGATAATGTCTCATTTGCATATTTAAACATAACATTTCACAAAACTTGTAATTCCAAAAATAATTGCGTTAATGTCAGTAATCCACCGGGGACGGTTCATGCTGGTATCTATTAGTTAAAATGTTAAAATTAAAAAGAGAACGGGAACAGAGACTCGTGCGGTTTTGTATTTCTTTTGTGTATGTCAACGATGCAACCAAATGATGATTTCCCTGTAGATAAATCGTCAATATTTTTTGGGTTAAGGGATCAACCGTTTTGCCTTCATAAAATGTCTGAATATTTCACATTTTAATAGCAAGCATCTGTCCACGTTCTGCATTTTCATCACCCTTAAAAATAAAAATAAAGTTTTGAGTTTAAGTGGTTCTTCGTCCATCGGTTATGCAAGGAACCTTTTAACTATTGTCTCATTTATTACCATTTATTATCAAATTCTTCCTTGGATATAGTAAATAATATTTGTCCCTGCAATTAATTATAATTTAAATTAAAATATTGAATTTTAAATGCAACATTGGGTGAATTACTTTTACCAATACTAACAGCTCTCTCTAAAAAGTGGTAGAATATTATCTTTTAAAAGAAAGTTAGTCAATAGGTTAGTAATATAGCAGCTGTTAGTTAAAGCCATACAAATGATGTCAGGTTCACAAAAAGGCCGTTCAAAGGGGTTCAAACTGTCCCTTTGTTGTTCGTAATCAGAGTTTTAAAGAATCTTCAAAAAGAAAAACAAGTCTATTGAACATGAAAAGGTTCTTCAAAGCACCAAAAGTTGACTTGTTTTGCATTTAACCTAAACAGCAATAAACGGTTCTCTGGAGCAATTATCAAGAACCGTCTTAAATAGCTCTCTATTACCAGAACTGTTTGAAGTTAACTGTTTGATTTTCTGTTATATACAGTATATATATTTTTTAATATCCTTCAGTGCTCTGCGTGCATTATTTAGAGGTCGCACAGCTCATTGCACGTCATGTGTTGACGTGGACGTCAACACATGAATTGTATATGGCTGCTGGCTCACCGGGTCATGTATAGAGCTGGATGGATGCCACACGCCGACCTCCCGCAGTGATTTCATGAAGCTCGGTTAAATCAGAAAGCAGAAATCAAAACCAACTTTCATCTTTTAGTGGATTTACGCAGCGGGCGGGAGGGAGGGAGGGAACTTAAGGAGAGTGGATGTAACAAAAGCACAGCAATGACTCATGTTTGTCACTGCAGAGAAACTGTCATCAGCTTGGTGCATGATTGTCCTCAAAGAGTGATGGTCACGCTGTGAAAGACATCATTTCTGACTGAATGTCACATACATGATAATCACACATTATACCAGCCATTATAAATCGTAGTTTTGTTGCTGTACGTGGATTTTAACCCAGTAAAGTGCAGCTTGACGTAATGAGGTATTCCCTCGTTTGGCTTTTCCTCATTTTCAGATAGGATAGTCAGCTCACTTCAAATCTCTTCAACCACACACAGAGTTAAGACACCTGACTGTTCACTTGGCTTTTTACAGTCCTCCTCATGCAGAACGACTGCAGACATGTTGTCATCTAAAGCGCTTTTGATTGCGGTTTTCCTTTTGTTGGAAGGAGGATATCCAGCCCGAAGATGTCTCTGCTAACTGTGTTTCGTTCCGTTTCCGTTGCATGAACGCCACCCGTCAGTGCTGAGGTAAAACTCTGTCTAATTTAGGCTGCAAATGAAACTTACGAAACCAAAATTGCTCGTAAAAAAGATGTCAGTGTGTCTAAAAGAAGGTAATAAAGTGAGTGGTTTTCATTACGGTCCCTCGAGGCAGCAAAACAGCAGGAAACTTGAAGAGCCATGAAGATATTTTTTGATATGTTTATTGATATGTATATCTCTATTTCCTGCCTATTTGCCTGTCTGTCTTTAACATCAGCTGTCTGACTGTCAACCCGTCTATTTCTCTGCTGAAAAAATAAGACCGCAGCAAAGAGAGAGAGAGAGAGACAGAGGAAGGGAGAGAGCGAGCAGTAATTGCTCCGGGGGATTGTATCCACATTCGGTCACTACTGGGGAGATTGGTGACATCCACCATATTGATCAGTGCATTTAACACCGACACACACACACACACACACACACCACACACACACACACACACACACACACACACACACACACACACACACACAGAGAGAGTCTGGAACAGTACAACGTGATCCCACAGCCACAATCCTCATTTCAAGCCTGGTGCTCTTCTATTGTTATTGCAGCACTCTTTTCCATGCCCTCGTCTTCCTTCACCTTCACGTCTCCGTATGTCAGTTTTTTTTAATTTTAGAAATTAGCGGCACAAGCACTGTCGCCTCATGAACATTCTTGTGTCTGCGTTTGTGTCCGGCTTTGCCTTTTTTTTTTGTACCAGGCTGTAAACATGTTTATTGGACATTTAATTGGGGACTTATGGAGACTGACTCACTTTTGTAGCCAGCCTCAAGTGGACGTTTGAGGAACTGCAGCCATGGAGGTCGCCGCTTCCAGAAATGACCTCTTTCAAATTAAAATTCAACAATAAACGATCTTCTTGTTAGAAATAAACCTTCCTCCTGCGTGAACTGTCTGTAGCCTAGCGGTCCATCATAATATGACATACTTATCATATTTTCTGAGGTGACGTACAGTGTGGCATTATTATGGGTGACGTTAAAAACAATCTGTGAAGCAGCTGTATTCAAGCCTTGATCTGCATAAGTGTGACCAACTGTGTTCATACACACGGGATGGCATGTCCACATCATCAGCTTGCTGTTCGTGTTAAACGTTATCAGGTGTTATTATTCGGTTGCCGACACACACACGCGGCAGCCGGAGCTAACAAACGCTAAAAAAAACTGGCGTTGAAATTCGTCTGCCTGCAAACAAATGAATCAGATTTTCTAAATACAGAAATAAAGAAAAAAAAAAATCATATTTCGGCCCATAAAGGATAAAAACAAACTTTTAACGTACAACATTAAGAAGCGGCATTACTCTGAGTGTTTCAGAAATCAGACGATGCGGAGTGAGTGAGTGAGGAGACATGAAGGAAAAAGAATTTAGGAAGTGAGAGATATCCGCAGTGATTGTGTTGTTGTGTTCCTGTCCCAAAGCTTTTATGATTGATGACATATTTGTCCCGTCTTTCTTGTTTGGCCCATCTGACTTCTCACAGCGGGCTTGTATTAAAAGGGCAATCCAGGACAGCAGAGAGAGGAAAAAAAAAAAACAGAAGAAACTCTCACAGTTCTCCATTTTCCCCTTTTCTCAGTATGATTGACAACAGCTCATTAAACCACTTTGAAATATTCACTTTGATTTTGAAATGATCTTAGCTGCACATAATTATTTTTCTCATTCATTAATCAGTGGATTATTGCCTCAGTTGAATATAAATGTGCTTTGTCCTCAAAACTATTAAGAAAAAGATTACATTTTATATCATAATCACCTCGTTACGCAGTGTTGTTTAACTTTTCTACCATAAAATAACGGCGATGTACAGAGTTTCTGATGAACGCCGAAGTAAACTGCAGCTGCTGTTAGCTAATGTTAACTCAGTTTGTCAGCTAAGCTGCCCACACTGTGAGGTCAGAGCGCCAGAGTAGTCTTTGTACCACAGTTTGTTTTGGACCGGTGGGTCGCGGGTGAATGCTGACGGGGTGCGGTGCTTGTGTCGTGCCAGAACCAGAGCTGGGCAAGCGGGTGATGTAACCAGGCTCCGCAGCCTCTATGGACATAATGTCATATCGTTGAGAAGGCTGGAGAGCGACCGGACCAGAAGCCGGGACTGACTTTTTAGTCGTTGGTGAGAGCTTGGTGAAATAAAAGGCTGAAAGACGCCGAGCTGGGCTGACTGCTGTTGGACGAATCGGTAACATTAGCTGCTGCTGTGTCTGCTGTTGGTGAACTTTGGCTGTTGTAGACTGAAAGGAATCATAACAAATGCCCAAATTTCAACATCATCTTCTAAAAATCCCCAAATATTCACTTTACTTACATATATGACAATTAAAAGCATCATTAATCAGAAGCTGGAACCAAGAAAATGATCATGTCAGGTATATTTACATGATATAATTCATTCATTTAATCATGGTGTAGTCTTGTAGTGTATGATGTGTTTTTACCTCAGTTTTATTGACTCCGTACACCGCTGTGGTCTGCAGGATTCCCACTAGAAAGAGCTGATAAAAATTCCTCCGCGAGCCGAGGGTTTCTCGAAACCGCATTATTAATAATATTACACCTGATCTTCACCCATTGGGTCAACAGCTCTTATGAATGGTGAGAGTCTGTAACGTGAGCAAGTGAGGGGGGAGTCACCTGACTCTGCGATGCGGCTGAAATCATATTGACTGAACTGTCACTGAGACATGCAGACCTCTCATGCATTTGATATGCAGATGTCAGAGTCCGTGCTGGCGACATGTCTCTCTGCTGCCTCCCTCTCCGGCGCGGTGAACCCTCCTCGTGTATTAATGACGTGTCGATAAAGAGCTCTCCCGTTACGCCTACACCCATCTTTAACCTTGATGCTGATCTGTGTTTGTGTGTGTCTGCCCTCTGTCGTAGCTCTTCTATTATTTACCGTGCATCTCTGTCTGGGTAGGGCTTGTGTGTGTGTGTGTGAGCGCAGCAATCGCCTCTAGGTAAACAACCACGGCCAATGACACAGGTGACCCTCACACACACACACACACACACACTGTTCTCACCACATCTCATTGCGATCGATTTGTTTTAAGCGAAGCCCCGTCCTCCCAAAACAAACTTTAGCTGCTTTGCTGGTTTGTGTTTGTTTTATTTTATTGGGTGTCATTTTCAGGTTTGCTGCCTTCAGCCGGTCTAGCATCTCTGTCTCTGACACCTCGGCCTCTCTGAAGCCAAATTAGCTGCTCTGGTGTTGGTTTACGTGAAAATATGCAGAATTAACTCTAGGGCGCTTCTATTTGTGGCTGTAAGCATGGCTGTGCAGGTTCTCAAACCTCTTTATTTTCTAGGATTTCTCAGCAATATTAAACAACGTAATGCTTTAAATCCACTCAAAACTCCAAATGTTGGATACACGTCTAAAAATTGGTTTTTCTCAGTAGTTGTGTACATGATTTGGAAAACTCAGCATATATAAAAGCTTTTGTTTAATCCGAGAACACACCTCTCACCTCATTACAGGACAACTGAATGTTCAAATGACCCTGACAAACTATTAAATACAGATCTGTGGCATCATGTGGAGATCATCGGTGCGTCCTTTATATTCGCTTGAGTAATCACAACTGAGCAGTTTGACTTTTTGCATTGCAGTTTATTCATTCAGACAGTTCACTAAAGATTGTCTGTATAATGTGAGGAGTGATGCGGCCATCGCAGTTCACTCACAGATATTTAGCGCTGGAAAATCAAAAAGGCCGCCGAATCTACAGGCACATGCTCTCCGGGCGGTGGGTTCACTTGGCCGCCATACCCACTCCTCATCATGTCCTTGTTGTATCTGTAGGCTACACAGAAAATAAATGAAATGAACACAAACGATAATGTGTTACATTGTTAACAACAATGAACCTAAAGCTATCACTCTACAAAGAGGGTAGAATAAAATTTGCCATTAAAATGTGTGAATTAAAAAGACAAAGCAAAGTTTGCAGCTCTGATCTCCTCAGACGGGTTAGCCCAAGTCTCATGGAGCGACCAAGACAAGCATCTGAGGATCTCACATCGCACTGACAAGTGAACCATCTTAGTGTAATTTACCCTTATAGGCTTTTTTGGCACCCCGCCACATGGTTTTGAATCTTCCAAAACGACACTCCCCGGGTTCGGCCATGAAGACGACCAGCGTCAGCACCAGAAAGATCACAATACACTTCATCCTGGAAGTGAAACACACCCCGAACACGCCGCGTGCAATTTAAAAAAACAACAGCTTACCAAGGTTACACGTTACAATATATACGTTCAGTACAAATTCACATCACAATTCCTGAAAACTTTAAATTAAATAAAGTAAAATGCAGAAATAAATATGAGCTTTCTACCTGTCCACTAAAGACACCGAAGTCAGCTGCTGAGAGATCTGCAGGCGATGTGAGGTCAGCTGAGAAGTACTTCTATTTTTATAAAGCCGCATTAAAAAAGAACTGACCACCGGTTGCATTATTCATTAGTCACTGTATTGTGCAATATTAACTTCTGTAGCCCGATGATAAGACAAATTTGACCACCTTTGATCCAGGATATGTTGTGATCACAGAGAAATATCACATTTATTTACATTTATATATTTTATTTCTATTTATTTATTTTTTAATCTTTAAAAAAAAAAATTATATTCGCTCACACTATACACTCAGTTTAATGACGTTAATGTTTATCGTGATCTGAGATCATTTTTCCCGAAGACATTTTGACCTGTAGGATAAACGGAGGTGTGAATAATAAAGTGAATGAAGGCTCCTTCGACTGCGCACAAACACTGAGGCGCGTCTTCATGTGAGGCTGACGATCTTTCCCGCGTTTTGCAACATCAAGTTTCGTGCGCAAATGACAGCGCGCTGAACTAATCTCAACTTGCTTCACGTCCCATTTTTCAAGCTGTGAGAAAATGTTTGCTCCAAACAGTTTAAATCGATCAAATAAAACATTTGTTAGTTTGTGGTTGGCAGGATAAGGCTGCATGACGAAGATTTAAATCTGTAAATATTTCTAAATGTTCTGCATTCGATGGATACGATGCACGTCTTCTCATTTGGATAAAACTGGCTCATTGTTTTGTTATAGTCGAACACAATTTCAACATATATAAACCAAAATTGTATCCAAAAAACACAAATTTTATTGGGAACCCACTGAAATGGGTCCCATGGATCATCATCACTCACAGTGAAACTATGGCAATAGTCTGTCTCGCTAGTTTGACTGTGGGAACTGTGCAGAGAGTCATCTTATCAGATGTCAAGTCACAGCCATTGTGTAAGAACATTTATCAGCAATCAGCACCTTGAATGTGAGGAAGAGACATCCAGGGGGAAAGGTAGTGAGGGCTCACTTACACCCAGAGTACAGCTCATTTGGATGAGAATCAAGCCGAGAAAGGAGACAGACAGTGTGCAAAATTTACTTTAGCTTAGCACTACTTAATTTTTACCAGCCTCTCATAAATTACCATTGTTCAGCTGCAGAGTGAAGCAGATCTACCGTTCATTTGCACATTTTATCAGCTTCTGGCTGATGGATGATTCTGTGTCTTGGATAAAAACAATTTCACATTCATGCACTTGGCTTTACAAAGATAATTGACTCCAGAAAATTATTATTGATTATATGAGCTTTGCATTGTGGATAGTCCTCAAGAACTGGAGCTGGATATATACGTCATAATGTTGATTTCTGTGTATATTTTCGTGGGCTTCCATTATAAAACTTGAGTTGTCTCCATGTGTCGACGGCATGTAGAAGACGGGAAACATAGAATACGTTGGATAAGTCAGAATGTGATTAAATGTAACCTGAATAACATTCCCATGATTCAATGCTACATCACGACATCATCAAACTAAATGTTTTGGTACTGCTCAGAAGTGTTTTGACTTCACTTTGTCTGCGGTGTGTTCAAGTACTCTCAGAAAGAGTTAGGATAAATCACACTCAACCTTTATAAAGTGGGGTTTTGTTGAAATTGTGAATGAAATTCGATAAAATGTTTATATCGGTCTGCACAAAGCTACTCGAGTTCACACTTCTGGTTTGTAAAGCTATTTCAGAGAAAATGCGCATTGTGACTGGGGCTTGGATATTGACTTAGAGAGTTATAATTACACTTATAATTAGCAGTGCTGTCTCCTGTGCCTCAGTTAATGTTTGTGTTCTGTAGAAATGTCCTTGTTTGTTGGAAATTAGCCTTCTCATCCTGACTGTGAGCTGTAAGCAATACTCATATTGATTTCAGAGTTACATGGGAAGTTTTGTATATGTCAGATCATAGAGCAATATTAATTTTCAGAGTTTCCAAGATGAACATCATCACTTGCTGTTTTAAAAACACACTCTTCATATGTAGGTTAAAAAAACATGCTTTTGACCCTGAGTTTGAAACCCACCAGGACCAACTGGAGCGTTTACCGCTTGACGTTCACATGAGTTTCCTCAGGATGCTCCGGTTTCCTCAAAGGTATTCACCTTCCGTTGCCCTTGATCAAGGCACTGGCCTCAGAGCTGGAGCTGTACAGACGGCCACCACACCGTGGCTTCCAAATGCCCCATAAATAGGGTAGTTCAAGTACAGAAATTTCCCAAGTATAACCTATTCCCTGAGTATAACTTAACTAAAAATATCCAAACAGTGGGGGCTTAATATTGTGTTTGCCTTTGGACCCACATTGTGTTAAGGTAATGAAGTGACGCCATTGAGGAAATGCCAAAACCTGCAGATCCTCATACGGCCACTTGAGGCTTGTTTAAAAAAAAAAGAGTCAATGTCATGTTTAACTCAGTCAGGCTTAAAGTTATGCATAATTAACAGAATGACCGGTCAGCATCGCCTCAGCTCCACCCACGCTCTCCGTCTCGATCTGGACTTATTGCACGTTTTGTGTCAAAGTTCATCTTTTGCCGTTTGTCTAGATTCAACTTCTCAAACTTATAACAAGACACAACAAGCTGTATTTAATATAGATCTGTTACATCGTGTCTGATCCATGTGAAGCTCTCATCGGTGTGTCTCTTATATTCACTTGAGTAATCACGACTAACAGAGTTTGACTGTTCGTCTTGCAGTTTTATTCATCCAGACAGTTTGCAGTAGCAAGCCATGAACCTGATATCGTCTGATGTTACATGTTTGATTATCAATTTGTTTCCTGCATTGTAAAGCACGTGGCTACATAATGCGAGGAGCGATGCGCTCTCCTCCAAACTATGTAACTAAAAAAAACTGTCTGACTTTAAAAATTAGCGATCGAAAATCAAAATGGCTGGTCGTTTCCTTCAGGCGGTGTGCTGGCGTCGCTGTCCGGCCCTGGCTGTGCCCCAGGCTGCGGCTGCTGCTGCAGCAGCTGCTGCATGTCCTGCTGCCAGCCAGGTCCATACCTACACGGAGGAAGGAATCAAAATACTGATTTTTTTGAGATTCAAAGTTGTTTTTTTAACGCATATTTGTCTTGTTTGTTATCAACATCATTTATTGTCCATACCGTCTATCCATCTTTTCCATGTCCTTCTGATATTTGTACTCTAAGAAGACAAAGAAATTAAATTTCCACACACAATACACAAGAATTATTTGATGATGCATTTGTATATTAATGAGGCTCTATTAAACATTATTCAGGCATGTTTGTAACACTCCAAAGTCACAGTTTCTAGAAAGTCCTCGTGACATTGTTCAGCACACAGCTACCACCAAAAGCATGCTGTATATAACAATGCAAACCCCTTCATATCTATTCATGATAATAACAATAAATGTTATTTATATAGCAGCTTTCAAAACACACTGACAAAGTGCAGGCCATTCTGTAGTCTCAGAGTCTTGACTGCAAAGGTTCTGTCACCTTTCTGTATATAACTGAGCCAATGAACAACCAGGAAAGACACGTCCGAGAAATTACGGTATAGGTCAATGTAAGGAAGCCAAAATCAGTGTTGTGTAGTCATGCTTCAATGTCAAAGTCAAAATCTCGTGTAAATCTAATAACTGGACAACAACCACAGTGATGAACTGCGATTAGGACCAAAACAAGCAAAGGTACCGTGTATGATACACCTTATACTTTATTTGTTTAGTAAATTTAAAAAATAATCATTATAATGACACCCAGCACCAGGCGATCGGAGATCTAACCACCTCCCAACTGTCGGGTGCTTGAAAAGAGAAGAGTACTGCCGCTATCAAACCTACACCCTTGTGGTTATTTCAAAGATACCCAATTCTCCTCCACCTCTGCATGTTACCACCCCGATATGAAGCACCTTCCTGGCTTTGGATTGGTCTCAAAACGGACACCAATCTCTCAGACTGACATGCAAGTCTAGTTTTAGATATCATTTCTCGTAGCGCACAGTTCTGTAAAAGTCTTTTGTCTTCAGGTGGTGGTGATGTCGTTTGAAGCAATCACCCAGAGATTAACGTTAACAGAGCAAAGCACTGAGCAGACAAAGTGTAATTTACCCTTATAGGCTTCTTTAGCACCCCGCCACATGGCTTTAAATTTTCCAGAACGACACTCCCCGTGTTCGGCCATGAGGACGACCAGCGTCAACGCCATAAAGATCATAACACACTTCATCCTGGAAACAAAGCACAGCGTGTTCCATTCAAAACCAACACTATACCGGGGTTACAAGTCATAATACACATGTAATAAAGTAAAAAGAAGAAATAAATCTGAGTTTTCTACCTGTCCACGGACTGATAGTCAAGCCAGACGACTGGTAAAGACACTGAAGTGAGGTGCTGAGAGATCTTCAGGTGATGTGAAGTCAGTTGTGAATTCCTTTAATATTTTATGGGCGGTGATCAGTTCATGCATGAGTGTTAAGAAAGAACTCACCAGAATTATCTTAATCATTGTATTGTGCAATGTCAACCCCTGTAGGCAGATGACACTGTGTTTTTTAATTAAGCCTTTAATCCAGGATATGTTCAGTCACAGAGGAATAGGTTAGAATCACCTTCAAGTGTCCAAGCTAAATTATTAAGGTATATTTATGTATTAAAAATGTATTTGCCAAAAACAGTTTCTTGTTGAGCACTGGGATTCTTAAAAACAAGTCAAACAGTTGGAGGATGTGCGCCGCAAAGCGTTACTGGGTGAACTTTGGGTGCTTGTGGTATGTGGCAATAGTCTACCTCAGAAGTTCGACTGAGGGTAATGTTCAGCAAGTCATCTTATAAAATGGCAAGTCACAGTGATTGTGTAAGAGCATTTATCAGTAATCAAGCACCTTGAAGGTTTGACACACAACACCCCAAAATGAGGAAGAGGCACCCTGGGAAAGTGGTAGTGAGGCCCGTAGCAAAATATGTACTTATTATTTTATAGTTTTGTATTATTTTTGTGTTCATCAGATCATAGAGCAATATTAATCTGCAAAGTTTCCCAGATGAACATCATCACTTGCTGTTTTAAAAACACACTCTTCATATGTAGGTTAAAAAAAACATGCTTTTGACCTGAGTTTGAAACCTACCAGGACCAACTGGAGCGTTTACCGCTTGACGTTCACATGAGTTTCCTCAGGATGCTCCGGTTTTCTCAAAGGTATTCACCTTCCGTTGCCCTTGATCAAGGCACTGGCCTCAGAGCTGGAGCTGTTGGTCCCCAGACGGCCACCACACCGTGGCTTCCAAATGCCCCATAAATAGGGTAGTTCAAGTGACAGAAATTTTCCCAAGTATAACCTATTCCCTGAGTATAACTTAACTAAAAATATCCAAACAGTAGAGGCAAACATATTGTGTTTGCCTTTGGATCCACATTGTTTTAAGGTAATGTCATTTTCACCTGGCTGTGAAGTGACGCCATTGAGGAAATGCCAAAACCTGCAGATCCTCATACGGCCACTTGAGGCTCATTCATTCAGCATCGCCTCAGCTCCACCCACGCTCCCCGTCTCTGGACTTATTGTACCTTTTGTGTCAAAGTTCATCTTTTGTCTAGATTCAACTTCTCAAACTTATAACAAGACACAACACAGTCAGCCAGAACTAGCACACACTACTTCTTCCTCTATTGTAGGTTTGTCTTCTTCCTCCGCTACTTCTTTTCCTGCTACGTTGCCTGGTGACAGTGACCTTAAATAATGACTTTTGATCGGCTTGAATAGTAATATCTTGTGTTGTTGGCAGTATTAATCAGTTTTATGACATATATCCACTTGAAAATATTCCCAAATGTTGTCACCAGTATGAGTTTTGCTCAGTACATGATTTGGATGACAGAACATGAAGTACTAGAAATGAGAATCTTATTTATTTTTACCTGCAAAATGTGAATAAAGCTATGTGAGTAATCCAGGACCCTGGCCCCCACAGTGTTGAGATAGACTGGCACCTACTGTTGCCAGTCAAAGCCAAATAATTAATACTGCTGAGGACCTCAAGGCCCACACGTGACCTCATGTAACCTAAGAATAGAAAATTCCATCACGTTTATAAGACTCTAACCTTATTACAGGAGAACTGAATGTTCAAATGACACTGACAAACAATCTGTTACATCGTGTCTCGTGTCTGATCCATGTGAAGATCTCATCGGTGTGTCTCTTATATTCACTTGAGTAATCACGACAAGCAGAGTTTGACTGTTCGTATCGCAATTTTATTCATTCAGACAGTTTGCAGTAGCAAGCCATGAACCTGATATCGTCTGATGTTACATGTTTGATTATTAATTTGTTTCCTGCATTGTAAAGCACGAGGCTACATAATGTGAGGAGCGATGTGCTCTCCCCCAAACTATGTAGCTGAAGAAACTGCGTAACCATTAGCGATCGAAAATCAAAATGGCTGGGGCGTCTCCTTCAGGCTGTGGCTGCTGCTCAGGCTGCGGCTGCTGCTGCTGCTGCTGCCAGTCAGCTCCATACCTACATGGAGGAAGGAATTAAAATACAGATTTATTGTTCTTTTAGATTGAAGGTTGTTTTTTTTTTTTGTCTTGTTTGATATCAACATCATTTATTGTCCATACCTTTTAGCCATCTTTTTCATGTCCTTTTGATATTTGTAGTCTAAGAAGACAAAGAAATGAAATTACCACACACAATACACGAGAATTATTTGATAATGCATGAAGTAATTTGTATATTAATGAGGCCCTATTTAACATTATTTTAATCTCTCACACTGACATGCAAGTCTAGTTTTAGATATCATTTCTCGTAGCGCACAGTTCTGTAAAAGTCTTTTGTCTTCAGGTGGTGGTGATGTCATCTGAAGCAATCACCCAGAGATTAACGTTAACAGAGAAAAGCACTGAGCAGACAAAGTGTAATTTACCCTTATAGGCTTGTTTAGCACCCCGCAACATGGCTTTAGCTCCGCCAAAACGACAGTCCCCGGGTTCCACCATGAGGACGACCAGCGTCAACGCCAGAAAGATCATAACACACTTCATCCTGGAAACAAAACACAGCGTGTTCCACTCAAAACCAACACTATACCGGGATTACAAGTCATAATTCATATTTAGAACAAATTCACATCACATATCCTAAAGACTTTGCATACAACAAAGTAAAATGAAGAAATAAAAACGAGTTTTCTACCTGTCCACAGACTGATAGTCAGAGCCAGACGACTGGTAAAGACACCGAAGTGAGGTGCTGAGAGATCTTCAGGTGATGTGAAGTCAGTTGTGAATTCCTTTAATCTTTTATAGGCGGTGATCAGTTCATGCATGAGTGTTAAGAAAGAACTCACCAGAATTATCTTCATCATTGTATTGTGCAATGTCAACCCCTGTAGGCAGATGACACTGTGTTTTTTAATTAAGCCTTTAATCCAGGATATGTTCAGTCACAGAGGAATAGGTTAGAATCACCTTCAAGTGTCCAAGCTAAATTATTAAGGTATATTTATGTATTAAAAATGTATTTGCCAAAAACTGTTTCTTGTTAAGCACTGGGATTCTTAAAAACAGTTGGAGGATGTGCAGCCGCAAAGCGTTACTGGGTGAACTTTGGGTGCTTGTGGTATGTGGCAATAGTCTATCCTCAGAAGTTCGACTGAGGGTAATGTTCAGCAAGTCGTCTTTATAAAATGGCAAGTCACAGTGTTTGTGTAAGAGCATTTATCAGCAATGAGCACCTTGAAGGTTTGACACACAACATCCCAAAATGAGGAAGAGGCACCCTGGGAAAGTGGTAGTGAGGGCCCAAATGGTGTACTTACTGTTCAAATTTTACCAGCCACTTGTAGATTACCGTTGTTCTTTTGGCTGCTGAGTGAAGCAAATCTACCGTCCATTTGCACATTTTGTGTCTTTCCAATCCCTATTTAATTTCAACAAATTGTGCTGCACTTCATTAACTTGGTTGTCCAGCAAAATGTTTACAGAGTTAACCCTCTACACTTCAGAGCGCCCTTCCAATAATTCACTATAGCTCATGGGAGCGTCTGTCGTATTAAAATAAGTTGTCATCAACAACCAGAGCTGGGAATATACATCATAATGTTGGATACTCAGTGGAAAGCATTCTAGACATTAGTAATGTGTGGCTGATGTTTTTTCCAGGAGGGAAGTTCAAGACTGGCCATTGCCGAAGACATGAGGAAATTGTGAATGAAATTCAATAATATGTTTTTATCGGTCTGCACAAACCTACTCGAGTTCACACTTCTGGTTTGTAAAGCTATTTCAGAGAAAATGCGTATTGTGACTGGGGCTTAGATATTGACTTAGAGAGTTATAATTACACTTATAATTAGCAGTGCTGTCTCCTGTGCCTCAGTTAATGTTTGTGTTCTGTAGAAATGTCCTTGTTTGTTGGAAATTAGCCTTCTCATCCCGACTGTGAGCTGTAAGCAATACTCATATTGATTTCAGAGTTACATGGGAGTTTTGTATTTATCAGATCATCAAGCAATATTAATCTGCAAAAACAGTTTCTTGTTAAGCACTGGGATTCTTAAAAACAAGTCAAACTGTTGGAGGATGTGCGCCGCAAAGCGTTACTGGGAGAACTTTGGGTGCTTGTGGTATGTGGCAATAGTCTACCTCAGAAGTTCGACTGAGGGTAATGTTCAGCAAGTCATCTTATAAAATGGCAAGTCACAGTGATTGTGTAAGAGCATTTATCAGTAATCAACACCTTGAAGGTTTGACACACAACACCCCAAAATGAGGAAGAAGCACCCAGGGAAAGTGGTAGTGAGGGCCCGTAGCAAAATATGTACTTATTATTGTATAGTTTTGTATTATTTTTGTATTCATCAGATCATAGAGCAATATTCATCTGCAAAGTTTCCCAGATGAACATCATCAATTACTGTTTTAAAAACACACTCTTCCATATGTAGGTTAAAAAAACATGCTTTTGACCTGAGTTTGAAACCTACCAGGACCAACTGGAGCGTTTACCGCTTGATGCTCCATGAGTTTCCTCAGGATGCTCCGGTTTTCTCAAAGGTATTTACATGCCGTTGCCCTTGATCAAGGCACTGGCCTCAGAGCTGGAGCTGATGGTCCCCAGACGGCCACCACACCGTGGCTTCCAAATGCCCCATAAATAGGGTAGTTCAAGTACAGAGGACACATTTCCCGAGTATAACCTATTCCCTGGGTATAACGTCACTAAAAATAAACAGCAGGGACTAAATACTTGTGTTTGCTTTTGGATGCACATTTTATTTGAATAATTTCGTGACCAAGAAGCAGTTTTACGTGCAGTTCCTTGAACAGCCACTTGAGGCTGGCTGTAGAACGTGTTAATCTCCATTAGCCCACGTTAAAATGTCTGAAAAGAGGCAAGACTACCACAATGGCACCACCTACGTAGAACCATTGCACACTAAGCTTAACAACGGCTCCTCAGAAACCTGCAGGGGATTTTTCCATTTTTGTTTTCCATTTTCTCTTAAACACCTTTACGACTGAGCTCTAGCTTAATTGTTTTGCTTTTACTTAATAGAAAACTGGATTTAGATGAACTTATTTGATTCTATTAAAGTATTTTTTTTAAACATTTGGAAAGTCTGCACTAATATTTGGATTCATCTCCTTAACTATGCAGTTTTATATAGTTCCTGCTGTAGTCCTTGCCATGTACCCAGTAGAGACCAATGATGTTCCATAGGTGTTAAACTGGATTGAGATCTTGCGCCTCTTAAGACCAGAACATACAATTTCCATGCTGATTTATTCACACATTTCCTTCAAATAAAACGAGGGGGAGAATTTTTTTGAATGCAATGCAGATTTATTCAAATTGACTGCCATTGAAGATCATCAGCTCGTGTGTTGGAAGAACCGGAGTTTTGGAGTGCCTCCACCAGTTGGACCGTCACAGATGCAGGAAGGCTAGTCAACAACCCGCAATCGATCGTAAAGCTTCTGGTCTTGCTGCTCCCTTTTCTGTCCCCAGCTTTTGATCATCCTGGTGGGTGGAAAGAAGATTGCAAGAGATCAGTTCCAGAGCATTACAACACACAACAAGAATATTTTACAAGAATTGTCCTTACCCATGGATGGTGTTGCCGACTAAATAAAACAGAAGATGGAAAATAAAACAAACATTAGACCCTCGTGAACATGAATTTAGTTATTGTGCATATGCATACATAATAATACCTTAGAAACAGAGTTAAAACTCTAAAATGCATTCAGTTTTCTTTGCCGTAACACAAACAGCTGTGCAATACTCTCATAAAAATACAGTCCGCTATTAGAAAACTTATCGTGTTGATGAAAATGATCATGAATAATCAAAGAATACTAAACTAATCTAAGAATCTTAAGATGTCAATATTAAGCATGATGGAAAGTTTTGTGTTTGCACCTAAAAGTAAAAGTAATGTTTTCATTATTACTATTATTATTACACATGTATAATTCACATGTACATATTCTAGGACTGGTTACCGTGAGCAATTCCGTCGAAGATGTGATGAATAAAGGCGTCGCCAGGTTCTGCCATGAGGACCACCATCGACAACACGAGAAACAGTGTGATGCACCTCATCCCGAAAATCGAGAAGCAAACACGTGGAAGTCAAAAAGTTTGGATAAAAGTGAGACGAGCAGTGACAAGAGTGGTGTAGGTCTCTGTGCCACCTCTTTTTTATAGGCGTGAATTTGCTTTCTCATTGTTTGTGCAGTATTTTGCAATTTAGGATGTCGAAACAGACAGAGGTGTGATACTAAAGGAATGAAGACGTCACGCAGCAAGTTACGTGCACGGTAGATAAGCCTCTTCAGAAGGGCGGTGTTGCGTGTATTCCTCGGCAGGTCCCGAGACATACAGTAGCTGTTGTGATTTAAACAGAACACTGCAATGCAATGATTGCATTACATCAATGCAATGTTTCAGAGACTTACAAAGGATTTTACAACTGTAAATGCAATTGGTTTCAGCATTTTATTGAAATTTAAGTGATACACCGTTCACAAAACGTTAAGGATATCCGGTTCTCGTGATATACCCACCGCTTAATTCTAAAAGGTGGTAAAACGAACGGTAATTCCCATCACTAAATATTGCACCTTCAGGTGCATGTGACCTAGCTGTGTATGTTACAAGAGTTCTTTTCTTTTATCATAAGAAAAAAAAAAAGACCAAGACAGTTTTTCATAATTACATTTTTAAATAAGACAACCCAGACACGTTTTGATATGCTGAGATCCAAATTTATTCGGAACAAGTGACATTAAATTGGATATATTTTGTGTTGCATAGACACATTCCTTTCTGATGTTGCCTCCTCTTCAGTCTCGCCACTGAAGCTTCTTCGGGGGGTCATAAGAAAGTGAACGTTTGTCGAGCTGCTCCTGCTGCTCCTCTGCCCCGTGCCCGTGAACAAGCCTGTTGGACTGAAGAGAAAGATAATCGTGTATGTGTTTGTATTGTAACACATGAGAAATAGATCTTAAGTTAGTAAATGTCATAAATAATAAACAGTAGTAGCACAAGTCCTTACCCATGGATCATTGAGCCAACTAAAGAAAACAGACAAGAAGAAAACCATTACATTAAATCTGAATTCTTTATATATTATATATATTTATATATAACACATGACAAAGAACAGTAACACTACTGTTATAATAATATCAACTGTTCAACAGACCAATCTGCAGTCAAAAATACACTGTATCTGAGAGACTGATATGAATGTTACATATCAGTGTTTTTCTATTTGTGTGAAAACATTTTCTATAGCTGTACCATGTGCGACTCCATGGGCGATCAGTCCCCAAATACATTCTCCAGGTTCAGCCATGAGAACGACCATGAACAACACAAGAAAGACCGCGGTGCACTTCATCCTAGATAAATAATAATGAAAAAACAATGAAATAGAAATTTGCTATAAACTTAGTTATTTCTTTTGTTTGTATCTAGTTCTTACCTTCCCACTGATGGACAAGACAGGTGAGTTTAGGCTGTAGAAGAGAGAAGTAAAAGATGCACTGGTACCCACCTCTTATATAGTATATGAAGGACTCCACCTCTTCAAGACCAAGGATGGTTGGACATTTCTGTCTGTAGAGTCAGTGTGGTCAAAATGTGACACAAACTAGTTACAAGTGTCTGCCATAGGTGTTACCTCAGCAACACAAACAGAAAATGCATGGTGTAGTCTCAAACACAAGGAGTGAAATGTTACAGTTCACCCCAGAGTCTGGGTTAGTTGTAACACACGCTGGGGTGAGATGCAACATTATTGGATAAGTATTATGACAAAAACTTGATTTTTGAAAGCTTTTTATTGAACACTTGCACATACAGTAACTTCGGTGCTCTTCCAGTGCAGGCTTCATGGGCCCGCAGACTGCAGGGCATGCATCGAATCCAGCCTTCTTTAGGTTTTGAATTTTTGAAATGTTCCATGCACACGATACAGAAATTTTCATCCTCATCTGAGGAAGTTGTGTACTGTGGATCAATGTTATTTTCTGTTTTTTCTTTCCTGATGTGTTAGAGCTCCTAGGTTGTTGTTGGTCTTTACGGGCTGATTTCTCTTGTTTCTAGTCCAGACCTTTCTTTGACTAGCTTATTTTCTGTTTTATCTTGTCTAGTTTCTTTCTCTCTTTACAAAATCGGTATAGAGTGACGTTGCGTATGCTATACAGTTTTGCCACTGCTCTTATTGACTTTCCCTGCTCCTTCCTCCGGTCAGTCTTTATGCTTCCAATTCTTAGGCATACTGAAATTGTAAGAGTATGGCCGCTGGGTCTGTGACATGGAAAACTTGTTTCTTCTGTGTAGAAGGAAAATGAGTCAGCCGAAATGTCTTATCTTTCTTGCATACATTATTGAATTATGATATGCTGTACCTCGCTGTATCTGCCTTGTAGGCCTCGTACCTGTCTTGTACTCCGCGTAAGGAGGCCAGGAGCGTTTTCGAATGCGACGTTGCAGGACGACGAGTTCATTTAGCAGCTGTGCTGTCAGGGGTTTCCTGGCTCTGTGTTTTCACAGGTCCATTCTTCATCCTTCAACACTCTCGAGACTGTTGAGTTGGTTTAAAGTTTTCAGGATATTTTATGAATATTTGAAGCTTCACAGACCCTCGAGATGTAGAAGCTGGATGAGCTGTCAATAGTACACCTTCAGGTGCATGTGCTTAACCATCTGAATTCTTTATATCTTACATTTATTTATTTATATAGAACATAATAATAACTTCACTGGTTGTGCAGACCAATCTGCAGAGTAAAAAATACATTGTATCGGAGAGACTTTGTGCATACTTTGAACACAACACAAGAAAGGCCACATCTTTGTGGCACTTTCTGGCACTTCCACATTGAGGCTTAGTTCAAAGCCACAGAGGTTAGCGCCTGAGACAAACCCACAAACATAAAGCAGAAGGACGTCTCACAGAGGGACCTCTTCACACAAGGAAGAGGAACCTGGTCGGTTTGTTTCTCAGACTTGATTCAAGGTTCCTTCAGTAATCAAATTATTTTGTAATTGTGAAAGTATCGCACTGTTATGGCGACTTCTTTTCAAATTACGACCTCTACCTATATGACAGTACACTGTTGCATACATTATTGAATTATGATATGCTGTACCTCACTGTATCTGCCTTGTAGGCCTCGTACCTGTCTTGTAATCGGCATCAGGACACCAGTAGCGTTTTCAAATGCGACGTTGCAGGACGAGGAGTGCATTTAGCAGCTGTGCTGTCAGGGGTTTCCTGGCTTGGTGTTTTCACAGGTCCATTCTTCATCCTTCAACACTCTCAAGAGACTGTTGAGTTGGTTTAAAGTTTTCAGGCTATTTTATCAATATTTTAAGCTTTATACCCCCAAGATGTAGAAGTTGGGGGAGTTGTCAGCAGTGCACCTTCAGGTGCAAGAGGCTTACCCGTGCACTTAATGAGTCACAAGTTATTTTTTTGTATGAAGAAAATGAGACAAACGTGTTTTGGTACAATGCTACTTTATTCTGAATTATTGATATTAAATCATGAAGTGGTGGACACACAGAGACGTTTCTTGAAGAACGAGAACCTTGTCTTCAGGGTGGCTGAGGTCCCTCTGGCTTGTAGGGAAGTGAACGCTTGTCAAGCTCCTCGAGCTGATCCTCCATCCCATGGCACCTTTTGATGAGCCTGGTGAACGGAGGAACAGCAGTAGTGTTTTTGTATTTGTATTATCATGCACGAGAAGTAGATCTGAAGTTCTAAGTCCTACAACATCAGAAAACGCAGGCCTCCCCTGACTTTATGCTACCCAACTCCTAATACAGGCTATGGTCATCTAGTGTCTTGATTATTTTAACACCCGGTTACAGTAAACTTTTCTCGTCTGTTGTTCCCCTTCGTCCTTCTCTACCTTCAGAAACCTCCTGAACCTCCTCTCCAACACTACAAACAACTACCAATGGACATGCTAAATCTATTCTGTTCTATGTGAGTAGTACTGATTGCTGCACTAACATGTCCTTGTTGCGTGGTACCTTGAATTTTCCCCTTTCAGCTAAAATGCAAATGTAACACGTGTAGCAGTCCTTACCCATGGATCATCTTGCCAGCTAAATGAGACAGACAACAGAAGAAAATGATCACGTTAAATCCAAACTCCTCAACACTGCTCAATAATAAGTAGTTGTGAGTCAGTGAAGTCATACATTTTGTGTCAAAATATTCACATTGAGTTTTATGCGTAGTGTTAAGCATGCTCTCAGTCAAATTTTACATTAATTTGTGTGAAAATATGCTCCATACCGTGCATGGCTCCTTTCATGAGCAGTCCCCAGATACATTCTCCAGGTTCAGCCATGAGAACGACCATGAAGACCGCAGTGCACTTCATCCTCAAAAAAGAAAATCAAATGTAACAATAATTGTGATATTATTCTATAAATTATACAGCTGAGTTACTTTCGGATTTTCCCAATCCGAGCGAGGTGCTCCATCTCATTGTAGTCTGATTCCTGAGGGTTATGGGAATCACATTTAGTCTGATCGGGAGACCCACATACCCCACCACCATGTTAAGGCAGTGAATCAGTGGTGTAAGTGAGCGGATGTGTGCCGTGTAGGTGTTGGTGGGAGATCTAAAGGAACCAAAACCTACATGGAGCTTTTATAGTGACTGGCAGTGTCGGTCTCAGGAGCTCCAAGAGAGGACTGCTGGGTTCTCATAGCAGAGGTGTCCACAATGGAGGGGCAATGGCTTCAGTTCCAGCACATAATGAAATTAATTTTTGTGTTAAGATAATATAACCAGACAAAGAAGAGGAAAAAGTCGGTTAAATGTTTCCTGCATCATCTTGAGCAGAGAAACAGAGAATTATCTGTAGATGAGTGTCTGCAAAGTCATGGCAGGGTACCATAGACATTGTTGATTACCATTAACGGCAGAAACATTTATCTGGTTCTTTTTTCTTTGGTATTTTGCCTGCTTGTCAAAGTATTGGCTTGCATAATCCTCTCAGATGTTAGCATGAGAAAATCTAAAAGGCCCGAGGCAGCTCGTTACGTACATGGCTGCCGTGCGTGTCTGTGTCTGTGTGTTTGATCGGAAAGCGACAGTGACAATGCAAAAGTCCTCGGTGTATCTGTGTTAACAGCTTGATTATTATCTTATCATTTCCCCTCCCCTCTGCTCAGTTTCCTCTTCTCTTGCCGCTCAGAGAAACTAACAGACGAAGACGGACAAGCAAAAAGAGAGTTCTTTTTGTTCTTTTTTCATTTGAACAAACGTCATTTCGAGCATTTTTAAGGAAAGAAAATTCACCATATTTTAAGTGATAATCCACAAATTGCTCCTCTTCATCTTGCACTTGATAAAGCTCTCGGGGCAAAGCCTGATATTTTTTACTTCCTGTTGTTTTGTGCTTGTCTCTATTTTTGCTCCATTTCTCTAAATGTCTGTTCATTTTGTGCAGAACATTACTGTTGGATGACTTCTGTCATCGTGGATTTTTCTTGGAAAAGAGCTTTTGGACGTTTAATGAATGTCAAACACAATCATGAAACAGTATATACTGTATAAGCAACACTGTTGCATTTATTGATATCTGGCTTTAAAGTTCTTCAAAGACTCCAAATAAAAGTGTGCACCATAAGACACAACATCAGGGTCACAAATTGCATCAGATCTAAATGAAACGTCTTCTTGCCTGCACAGATAAATAACTGCGCCGTGCAGTGGACGTAATGTAACTGGGTCAAAATATACGGAGGCTCTCGAGTTCTTTGTTGCTCTGCATCTTTTAAACACCTCCACTTGAATGATCATTGAGTATCAGTCGTTGCTGTTGTTCAGTTAAGTTGAAGCTGTGATGAAAAACACTCCGCAGGCCCTAAGTCAACTAAAGATGGGAGAGCTTTTATATGATGAAACTCACCAAACACGGCACATTGAGTGTGTCACCACACAAGGATCAAATCATGTGTCAAAGTCAGAGATGCAGTTCCTGATTAGCTGCACGTCTATTCAACCTGACTTCTTTTTAACACGTAGCCGCTCTCTGAAGTGCTTCTGTTCATGTGACAGCGAGTGTCTTCGGTCTTTACGTGATGTGGAATGCCAAGAAACAACGTCTCACGATGATCCCGCCAAACCAAAAGACAATAAGGAGCCACGAGCTGAGGGTTTGTGTTTTATCCTGGTGTAAGCCCTCGCTCTGCTGTCTCTGCAGGAACTGAGTCAAGTCTTACGGTAGCACTGAAATCTCAGGAGGGGACGCAACTTCACAGCATCAGCTAAAACAGACTTTCTCAACCATCTCCACACTCTCTCTGCACATGCTTTTGTGAAAGCATGAAGGTTTACTCCTCACAAGATTAGAGGAATGGGGCCAAGCTGGCATTATTGATGACTAGGTGTAGTTTTTCCAGTAGTAACATCCTAATATAAGTTGATAGTGACCTTTTAAATCCATAACTGCTTATCTTTATCGGGGTCTTTGGGGGCTGGAGCCAAACCTAGCTGACATTGGGCGAGAGGTTGAGTACAACCTGTTCACAGGTCTGACACACCTCACCACTCAACTACAACTCACACCTAATTTAAAGGCACCAATTAACCTGCATGTCTTTGGACTTTTAGAAGAAGCCGTAGTGAACACGTAGACATCTGGGTCTCTAACCTGGGGAGCGATTTGTACCAGGAACTCTAACCACTGCGCCACCGTGCCGTGTGCAAAGTGAGTCACAGTTATCAAAATAAACTTCATAAGTGCAAATAAATAAATAAATACACAAAATTTATTAAAGTAAGAACTTGCATCGATGTGCGTGCATGCAGAAGTCACCGCACACGTTACTCAGCATTCTGTATTCACACGTCTGAAAAACATGAAAACCACATTTAAATAGCAAGATGTTGGGCAATTGGTTGCTCAACACGAGGCAATACTTCTGTAAAACACTGACTAATCAATTTTTGCTTGAGCCGCTCGCAGGACTTGGCTACACCGAACCAGAGGCAGCAGAAAAGCTACAGTACAGACGCATCCACGGGCATATCTAATGAGATTTTCAGACTAATCTGCTGCTGCTGCTGTAAATTGGCATGTGTCACGAGCAGTTACAACTTCATGAAGTTAGGAAAGAGAAAAGCTCACTCCAGCACAATTCGCCAAATCCCAGCAAGAGTCTCATTTTTAAAAAAAAAAATGAAATTGTCGAAGGCTGGAAAAGGCCGATGAGTGGCAGGATATCAGGTGATAAATGTGATCCATAACGGGGTCGAGCTGTCATCCTTTAAAGTGACTCAAACACTCACTCCCTGTGGAGCCAAAAAGTAGTTCCCGTACTCTACATCTCAATGTTGTAGGATGTTTTAAAGAGAAATGTGGTTATGATGTGTGTCCTGGAGGCACTGGGGCAACGTTTCGGCTCACCAAAGCAAAAACCTGAGGACCCAGAGAAGTACTTCAGGCTTTCCATTGAACAAAATGAGCCACTGCTCAGTTTGTGAACTCTACAACAGCTGCTGAGCCATAGCTAGAGTCCATGCTTGGTCATTCAGTTATTCAACCTTCTGCAGTTTGTGGTGTTTTTTCAGGTGGTTGCTTTGGTCGTTTTTCTTTGCCGTATGTGCTTCCACCATGAGTAAACAGGCCACGCAGTTAAATTGTTCTTCCCTTGGCTGTTCTTACCACTGACAGTAGAAAGAATGGACAGCGTGTGTAAAAAACGGACCGGAGGCGGGCTGAATGACGCCTGGGTGCTCGAGCCGCCTGTAACAGCACCTTTGACCCGGGGACTTGCGGAGTTTGACATGTTCTGCAGTCAGCCTCAAGTGGCTGTTCGAGAACCTGCAGTTTTTGTAACTTCAGCCACGGAGGTGGCAGCTTGTTTTTTTACAAGCGGACGTCTGCACAGGGTGTTTTATTTTGAAAACTGACCTGATTCTCTGGAGCATTTTCTTTGTTTGCGGCCAGCTCGATCTGCTTGCAGCGTCCATCAGAAATAGAACAGCTGTGTATTCTCCGCCGAGCGGAGCAGGGAGCCACGACACATCGCATCGCTCTGCCAGCCAGCCTGCATCACATTTCCCTCAACCCTAAACACCTCTAAACAACAAATGATCCATTTCGAGGGACTAGCTTTTCTCGTTCTCCTCCGGGCATTTGATTTTAATCTTGCCCGTCTACACCCTCAAGATCTCCCCCGAAAGTGAAGCCACATCAGCCATTCACCCCTGGTTGCTGGCTTTTTTTTAAACTTTAATTTTAAACATCAATATCACACTCAGTCATGAATTGTGATCACAATTCTGGTTCATGTCAGCTGCTTGGCTGCAGGCTTTGCAGTACGTTGATGCAGGGGAACGTGTTTGAGGTTTCTTCGGCGTGCCGGCGCCCTAATGAGTGAATGTCTACATATAAATCGCGTCTGCGTGTCTTAGCTGGAAACACGGACGCGGAAATGACAGAAAAGAGACGCAAACAATGGTGAGACATTACGTATGCCTGCAGTGGAACGCTTGTCACGTCTCCTGTCACAGAGGAAAGTTTTTCAAAGGTACTGCTGTTATTATCCCCGGCTCTTCTATAACAATGCAATATTCATTATACACACACACACACTGTTCTCCTGTTCCGTCTTCGTTTCATTACAGATGGAGCTGCCACTCTCTGCCGGGTTTTCGGGGTCCTGATGCCACTCACTGGCTATTGAATAATGACCCTGAGAGACCCAGCTTTAGCCTAATCCCTACTTGAAAGCTATCCTTCCTCTAATTCAATCCCTCTTTAAACCCTCGCCCAAGACAGACGATTGGCGCGCAACACACACACACACACAGGCACGCAGACGCACATACACACCTGGATTAATGCCGCCAGACTCGAGTGTCGGGTCCAACAACACACTGGAGCTGCACAATGACACGAGCTTCAAGGAAATCATTTTAAAACAAGGATTTTACAGCTTACAGTGGCATTGATTTGAGGACAGGTTCTCTTTAGAGATGACATTTATCCACTGCTGTAGTTTTCAGAGCGGAAGTCACGCAGTTATCTTTGACGTAAAGCGCAATGTGGCCCAGTTTTGACGGGGTGAACGGGAATGCAGGCTCTTAATTGACCAGCCACCGACTGCTGGTTTAGTTTTTGGCGAGTTAATCCATTTATTGTTTATATAGCATGCATGCAGTCATGCAGCCCAGAGTGTCTCACGGTGTCATGGAGAATGTGAGTCAACCCGAAGTTTATCAAACAAAGCCGGAGGGGTAAATAGTGCGGTGGAAGGAGTGCGTCAGGTGGTGTAAGGGTGGTGAGGCTGGTGACTCATTTTCAGAGGTGGGGGGGTGATAAAGAGGCGGGGTGGGTTGGACGTGGCAGGTACAGATCCTGAGCTTCCTGGTGCGGTGGCGCCATCTTGGCAGACCGGCCTCTGCTGCACCCCGACGTGGATCATCGGTGGAGATGAGGCGACTGAACGACAAGCCAAGCCACGCTGTTAATTATCCCTAAATTTAAGCCTGGATTCAGTTTGAACAGGCCACGGTGTGTGAAACAGCCTCAGATACAGTACACACACACACACAGACGCGCTGCCTGTTAACCTAGTTGGCTAGTGAAGTGTACGCTTTATTTTGTGATATAAAAACGATGACGGCAGTTAAAAAATGAGCCCCGATCTCAATAAAGATCCAGTCCAACCGTCTGTGCGATTTGGAGCGAGGACACTGAGGATTCTTCTCAAAGTCACAGCATCAGTATTCTCCCGCTCTCCGAGATAATGAGAGTATTGTAGTCCTATTTAAGCTGAAGCACATCTCAGACTTGTTTTGACTGCCGGAGTGGAGTCTCATTTCTTTGAGAACTTTGGGAGATATGGAGTATATAATGTTGATTACTAAGTGTTGCCCAATCAGCATCGCGTTCATTCTTGACCTTCGGCGGCAGCGCCGGTTGTAAAGCACGGTCCTTACTGAGGTTTTTTTAGATGAGGTTTTCAGCCACGTTTAATGGTCCTCATCAGGAGGTGGATTTAAGCTGTATCGTCGGCTGATTTTGAAATTGCCCGTAGGTGTGAACGGTTGTTTGTCTCTGTGTGTCAGCCCTGTGATGAACTGCCGACTTGTCCGCGCTGTACGCCGTCTCCAGGATACGAGATTAAGAAGAATGGATGGATGGATAGTCCTGTTTATGACAGAAACATCTTCTTTATGAGAATATTTCATGATGTTCACGGTGCAATCAAGCATATGAGTGTGTGTGTGTGTGTGTGTGTGTTTAAACACCCTCTGACTAATCATAATTTGCACTTCCTCGCAGAGGCTGTTATGACACACAAACACACATTCGCGAGCACCTCTGAGTAGGTCGACTCGGTTTATTCCAGCATCAAACACAGCGTGCGCATCATATCCTGCATTCACACATGATTCATGCACAGGCTGCGTGAACACACCCAAAATAAGAGAGACCGTTTGCAAACCGCTTTTTATGATAATGAATTCAGCCGTGAGAAATGTGTGTCTGGATGAAAATATACACACGAGCTGGGGCGATATCAAAAAGACAATTTGGATGAACTTTAATATGTTTTATGACACCACTCTTATATTAGACCCCAGGTTGAGTTTCATGTAAAAACATTTCAGTAAGAAACATGGAAGATTGAAGCAATTCAACAACAACAACAAAAAAATGAATATATCAAGAGGAAATGAATCAACATGTGGAGAGAGCAATAAAAGCAGAAACAGAAACCAACAGGCAGATATCACCGAAATATTAAAAACAAACAAGTACAATATATATATGTGTGTGTGTGTGTGTGTGTGTGTGTGTGTGTTAGAGAGAGAGAGATGTGTACAAGCCGGGTGGACTCCAACAGAAACACACATCGCTGCTTTCAGGTGTGTTTCCTCTCTTTGGATTGAGAACAGGTGAACAAACACTGATTTTCAACATTTTCACATGGGCTGAATCTAAAGAACATCCGAGTATCGATAAAAGAGTCAATTTGAAACAGGATGTGAAACGTGGGGAAGATAACACCAGTTCAGACTCCTCAAACGACCACAAGGAAACATATTTTAAATGTTTTCGTAGGTTTAATCAGAGGCCTGTATGCAGGACGTTCAACGTTTAGTTTGTTGGTATGAATGTTGTTGTTGGTGGCTCCCTCAAGAGGTGAACACGGTCATTAACGTGGAAAAACAGAGAATAAGGAAGTGGTTGTTTCAAAGTAAAGGTATGTCAGAGTCTTAAAGGGCCGGCGTGGAGGATTTAGTGGCATCCGACAGTGTAGCTGCTGATTGCTACACCCTCACCTGCCCAGGTGTAAAGCACAGGCTGCAAAACAGATTGCAAGATAGAAAATACTCTGCTAAGGTAACAAAAACTTAAACATTCTCATTTTCTAGTGATTGTACACTAATGGAAACATAGCTATGAATATTATATTCAGTTTTTGTTATATTCTGTAAGAAAAGTCGCCTAAATCTGACACACCGGACCTGGATTCTGGAAGAATCAGGGCCAGTAGCAGTCTCTTTGAATTCATGACATAAAGGAGATGATGCTCACAAGCTTGAAGCTAAAATTTAAAGAGGTAAATCAATAAGTGAAACAAGCTTTTATGTGGAATCATAATACGAGATGAGAATACACATTTCTTTACGTCCTCAGTTCCTGTTTATACTTCATTTCCTCGGGCTGGTGTCCTTCCAAAATCAAAATGTTTGCATGGTTTCCTTTCTTCTTCAGGTTCAGAAAATCCCCCCCCCCCCCAAAAAAAAACAACAAACTCTTTTGGTGACAACATCAGTGTCAAAGTCAGAGAATCATTTCTTGGAAATACAGAGAGCTGAAATGAGGCGGGAGGCACGAGGAATGGATTCTCAACGCTGCCGCCTAGCAAACCCACTGCCTTCTCCTCAGGCTTTTGAGTTGGAACACACACACACACACGCACACTAACACGCTGAAGCTCTACCTCATCATTGCCACAGAGCATGGAAGATGAAAAACCCATGAGTGTACGCATTTTGATTCTTAAATCAACAGTGTTTTGATTTTGGTTTTGCTACAGCAGAGCGTGAAGCAGCTTATTATCTGCTTCATTACTGGCAGGAGGACAGGGACGCGCCTGTATGGGGTGTGTGTGTGTGTGTATGTGTGTGTGTTTTCCTACCTAGATGTGTGTCAGCCATAAAGTTAACCAAGTCCATCCCACTGTCTTATGAGAAACTCGTACATTTTTCTGCTCTGCAGAGGTGAGTGTAGGAAACGTCTTTTATCAGGTAAACTGAGAATCACTGAGACGCTCTGTACGTCCTGTTTGTGTTCGATCACCCGCGAGAAGTCACACAACACCAACTATCTGACTGACTTTGGTGAAACTGGATGATATTTTATGTAGAAAATGTTTTTCCCTCTGTTGTCCTCCGCCTGCTCCGCCTCAACTCTCTGTGATTTACAGAGTTTCCTGATGGACAGTGAAGTAAACTGCTGCCAACTGTAGCTGCTGTTAGCTAATGTGAGCTCTGTTTGTTAGCTGAGCCGCCCAGACTGTGAGCTTAGATCAGCGTTGGTACCACAGGGAAGAGAAGGTGTTACAGGCCCGGTGTGGGGGAAGCTGAATGGAGGGAGTGGAGCCGGTGTCGTGCCAGAACCGGAGCTGGGCATGCGGGCAATGTTAACCACTGTCAACAGCCTCTATGGACATAAAACTACATCCTTGCTTTGAGAAAATCTGTCCCTGCATATTCAGGAGAACAATTAATTTAACAATGCATCTTCTTCCTCTTTTGGTTCACAGAAAACAAACATGTCCTCCGCAGCATCCACTGCCAACATCTGTTGACACACAGCTGGTTACTGTGCTGAATCTCAGCTGGTTAAACCTCCAGTCTGTCTACGCGTGCTCTGTCTAATCACCTACGCCGTTCTCAACACAGCAAAACTCACGTTTCTTTAGATCGCAACCAACCATTGCGAAACAGTCAGCTCCACAGCAGCATCGTCTCCCGAAATAAAAGATGCGTTAATGACAACAGCTGTGCCTCCTGATTGGCTGATCACAGAAAGTTCTCTTCTTAACTTTACTGTTCCATGCAGTAGCAGGCTTATGTCATAATTTTCCAAAAGCTCCTTTTCTTTTCGCTCGCCCACACCTAAATGCGAGGCCGGCAGATTTATTCACCCTCGAGAACGTTTTCCTGCGGCTTTCTCGGGTGAGGTAAACACTGGCTTACTGTGGACAAAAGGCCAAAACAGCAGAAGAAGATCGATTTTTAAAATTCAGCCCATTTTTGTGGACGTACACTGGATCAGTCGGGTCTGTAACGAGTTACGTGTGCGCGAATGAGCTGTGACATAAAGTATTTAGGCGTGACGTCAATTTGTCCTTCTGTTGTCCTGTTGATTGTGCACGAGTGTGTTTAGTTTGTACTTGTGTGTGTGTGTGTGTGTGTGAGTGAGAGACAAATGAAGGACCCCACATGACTTCACTAAGAGGTTTCCTGTCTGAACTTGAGTGCTCAGAGGTCTGCTGTGGTAGATAGGACTGCTGCCTTTGTTCACATTACAACCCTAATTAGGCAGAGCATTGTGTGTGAGAAATACGAGAGCACTTCTCAGTGTGTGTGCAAATGATTGAGTGTGTGTTGTTTGTCTGTGTGTGTGTGTGTGTGTGTGTGTGTGTGTGTGTGTGACTGGGATATTGAGAGTGACAGCTGAATGTTGCCACCAGCACGCTCCGCTTGTCTCCTTGTTTCACTTCAGACCAGCCGAGTGAACTGCTGGCTGCAGGCCAAACGGAAACACACACACACACACTGAGGTTGTACTTCCATACTTTTGAAGACTTTCTCTGTTTGTGTGTGTGTGTGTGTGTGTGTGTGTGTGTGTGTGTAGGCTGATGCCAGCGCTGAAATGCCAAAAACTGCAGTTCCTCAAACGTCCACTTGAGGCTGGCTCCAGAAGTGAGTCAGTCTCCATAAGTCCCCATGTTAGACAGCAGAAATAAACATGTTTACAGCCTGGTACAAAAAACAGTTTTGGTCTCTGTAGCTAATTTCCCCGTTCATGACAACTGTACTGAGGGTGAATTTATATACAACTCACCTGTTCACATTATATTAAGGCTTAAAGTTATGCATAATATAGAGCATGGCAGCTTTGACTGACAGGTGGATGCCATTACAGGTGGCTTATTTGAGCAAACAGGCTTCATTCAGCTCCATCTGTGATCCAAGTGTTTGCCTATTTTTAGATTAGGAGCCGGCGGAGCCAGGACTGCCATGAGCCACCACACCGAGCTTTACAACGGCTCTTCATAAACCTTCAGTCTGATTTAACAGTCGTCTGGTCGAATTAGCTGCATCAGAGCCGAGAACCTCGAATGATTCGGCTGACGATCTGAAGCATCCACGTTTGGAGGGCAGCCCTAGTTCTCGTTTTCCAAAATTGTCCCCTCATGTTATGAACCAACGATTAGTCCTCACAACGATAGAGATACAAGACCACACATGCACACACGGAAAGTGTAAACACACAAACACATACAAACCCTGTGCGCCTTCGTAATTCCTGTGTACACGTGCAAAGTATTCAAAATCCACACGCATGCAGCAAAATTAATATACATTACAGGATTAAATAAACACATGAACACACACATATTCGCAAACACGCAAATCTGTTTGCACATATGCGTACAGTAGCCATGCTGATACGTGCGTACTGTGCAACATATTCTACGTATGAAAGCACATGACACAAGCGGTTTGTGTAATTCCTGAGCCTCCTTCCTCGACTGTCAGGTCGGCCCGGTTGGCAAAGAATAGGAATCATTTTCCTTTAACAGCAAGCACACAAAGCCCAAACAAATAAGCTCATATATGAAGATATTTGAATACTTCAGGCGGCTTTAACAGCTGATTATGAGTTGTTGTTGGCATGGCCGTGAATACAGATACAGCCTGTGTGTGTATGTGTGTGTGTGTGATGGATGTGCCCGGCAGCGTGGCTGTACGTATGTTTGATGAAGCCCAATCAATCTTGACTTCTCGTGCAGATAATTGTCTTTGCTTTCTGTTGGCCGATCAGGTGGTCGTTACGGACGATCAATCAAATATTCTATATTAGTCTACATGAATGTTTCAGGTACCGTCTTTATTAGTATTAACAGTTCCCCTGAAAAGTGGGAGCGACCCGACAGTGAGGTTCAATAGTCAGGGAGATAAAAGGAGTAACGACAAGTATTTTAACGTCACATGGTTCCTTTGTAGTTACTTAAACATTTTAAGCACACAAATCTGTGAACTGCTTAAGAATGTGATTCTCTCCCCGTCTGGCCCTGTGGGACGCCGTCACCGTTGAAGCTTGAGGCAGCATATGAACGGGCCACCCACCCACCACCGACTGCCTGTGTACGTGATCATGTGTGTTTCTAAAGGTGTGTGTGTGTGTGTGTGTTGATGCTACTGTTGGAATATTAAAGTTCTTCCCTGGTGAACAGCAGAGTCTGCCAACAAAGGATGTGGCACATACACACTGACAAATATTTATACGCAACTCAAAAGCATACCAGAGTGCTTATAGCATTATACAGCCCGCGGCAGCTCGATGTTATTTTTATGTTTTACTCAACGCTGTCCTTAAATACTTTATCAGGCAGACAGCTTGGCTAGTGGTTCGTGCTGTTGTTAGCCTGAAGCTAAACACACAGCTAAGCCACCTGGCTGTTTAGTGGATGCAGCAGACCTGTGGGTGAAGCTACTTCATCTTAAATTTACTGACTTTTAGAGACTAAATTACACGTTTCAGTTTATACCAAATCCCCGCCGGTCCTCGCCATCACCAGCGTGGAAGGAGTACTGAGAGTCCTGATGCAAAGCGATCTCCGTGATGTACAAACAGGTCAAACATCTCTGCAGAGCAATGTGAAGATGGCCGGGTCACGGTCAGGCTTTGGAAACTTGATGTGGGGCAAAAGATTAAAACATTTTTAAATTGTCATCTAATACTTTGCTGATTCTTCAGTGTAGTCCAAGATTAGTTTGTGTTTGAATACATTTAAACTCCTGACAGCCCTGCTGCTGAGGACGCACCATATACTCGTCTAGACGGATGAAATCTTTTTTTTTTTGTGCCTTGATGGCTTAAAATATTTATTTTCTGGCTCTGTGCGCTCCTCAGATTCTTTTCTTTTCTGCTTTGTTTTCCATCACAAGGCGCTGGAAATTTGTCTTTTGACGGAGCTCATGAATAAATAAAACACACATCCAAGGAAGCCCGCCCGAGCTGATGCCCGTGCATCAAATGCTTTTCATACAAATAAAGAGTCGAGACAGTTTTTCTTGCAGCGGTTTGTTAAAATCATCGCAGATTCTTGAATTTCACAAATTCACATCAGGGGTTGGAGGAAAGAGTGCAGCGCTCTCTGCACAGTGTTAAAACCTGTTTTGTGCAGCGGCAGGTTTCTCCCTTAGGTCTGTTGCCCTAACACAGCGTATGTCACAGAACTAAATGTGTGTCGCTACGGCTCAGTGGAAGTGTGACTAATGTGCTGTACGTGACCACTCGGCCCACCCCAGCCTCCACGTGCCTTCCCTTCTTGGTCATCCACCCTCTGGTCTAAACTCTAACACGTCCCTCCGTCGCGATATTTACCCTGTGACTGATGCATTTTTCACTGTAAGCTCATTTCCATCTGGTGTTAAAATGTGTTTCCTATCCTCGTTATATCCCGGCTTTATTTGTCTTGATTAGGCTCACACCTGTTGTTCAGATACGTCTCAGGTTATCTCTTTCTTTATTCCCCATCAGCTGGTATAGCCGAAATCTACATCAGCTTTCCAATCTGACCTGGTGGCCGGTGTTTTCCTTTTCCAATAAATTTTATTTGTGTCTCCTAATGTGAACAGGAAATGCACCGCGCATGCTTTGTTGTTCCTTTGTAGACGTGTTGCCACAAAGGTTCTTGGTGAGATCAGATCAGATGAATTTGCAGCCGTATTTGATCTATTATTGAGTTTAATGCAATATAAATGAAAGAATAGCTTTTCAAATCGGCCTCGCTTTCTCGCGAACGAGACCAGGCGACGGCAGTCCTGTTTGTTAATATCAGAGAGAACGGTAAGACCGGTTTTGTGGTTGCATCAGGAAAGTGATGTAAGGCCTCGTGTAGACGGATCACTGGCTCAGTTTTTAGCGCTGAACCGAGTCTGTTGAGAATCGTTTGATCTGAAATGTGTCAGGCCAATCAAAAAACCACCAGTGGAGATCTTAGTGGTAGCAAACATTCAAAAAAGATCCATGTTTTCACTTGCTACATCTGGATCATCCATATTTAGTCCCCCCTGATCTCCAAATGGCTTCACATCCCACCAGAAGGACATGAGAAGGTACTTATTTACTTCACCTTTACCAGATTATGCAACATCATTTCATTTATATCTGGTAGACTATGGGCGGAGGTTGGGTGGTAGATGATGATTAATGTTTTATCACCAGGAGTTAGCAAGCAGCCTCACTCTGACCATACCTCAGGAGAAGTTCGCTGTGCAGCCCATAAAAATCCAGAAAAAACCAAGACGCTGTTGACTGACATTATCTGTCAGAGCTCTGCATGTTGCAGGACTAGTTAGACATTTTTCAGTGTCTGTCTCTCCATCACGGACCGCTTCATTAATCACGCTGCTGCTGCTGAGCTGTCTGAGGTTCGCTGAAATGTTCGGGGATGCTCTCTGTGGTCGAGCCCGCCAAGCTAACTGCCATGGACGGACTCTAGGTGCTGCGTTCACTGTCTGTTTTCATCTTTCTCTGCCGTTATACGTCTTGCTTTAGCTCCTTGGTTTACTTTTTTATCCTATAAAACTATGTTACTCTCTTTTGAAACCAAACCACATGCTTCCTGTTGTAATTTCAGGACTGTCACAGTCCCCTGGGCAGCAGCGAATGATTTATAATTGAAAACAACGGCAGTGTAGGACTTCCAGGAGGACAAACCAGTAACTCCAGACTCTGGCAAGTACATTGGTGTGTTTGTCATCAGCGCGACTAATAATCTGAGAGGAAAAAATGACACTGCAGTTAATACGTAAAAAGTGAATCAGTGCAACGCTGCAGAAATGAGGACGTTCGGATCATTTACGGACAATTTTAAAGCGCTAATAAGCCCATATTCACACAGAACTGCACAGTTAAAGTTGGTTAATTAAAGTAGGGAAGCAGAGGTTTTAAAAAAGTTGCATTTTAAGCCTTTAATTGTGGCTCCTCGGTCCAGTTTAGTGATTATTTTCCCCCCACACACACACTGTGGATGTGAGCCATGACCACAGAGTGAATGGTTTCAAAGCAACACAAACAAGAACCTATTTTAAAGTTTGTGTTTGTATATGTGCCTGACTTTCACGTCAGCACACGGACCTGAACATAACATGCATGAAACATGACGAAATATCTAAAATAAACATGTAAAACATGCAGCCGTGCTCGGACCTTCGAGCATCTTCAAAGAAAACTATGAATAAAACACGAAGGCCTGATCACAGAAGCTCCCTGTTCATTTATGTACGCGTGTATATACCGTGTTAACTTTTATCCAAAGTGTCTCACAATTGGATTCACCTTCATTGTTATGGAAGGAGCTGGCAACTCCACCTCTAGCCCGTCTCGTAAAAATCTATAAACGTCTTCAGCTCACAAAAGTTCAGCCTTGAGAAACATCTTCTGTAGATATAAACAACAGAATATTAATGTGTCTTTGATAATTACATCAAGGCATCGCCCTGCAGCCAGAATAGATCAGTTATGCTTGCATGATTGAATGAGAAATCTTCTGTTTGTCTGAAGAGTCTTCTCAGGACCAGATTAATTGCTCCGAGTGTTAATTTGCCGGCTGCCCCCTGAATGCCTCGTGTGTCCATTGATTAAGATTAGCCCGTGTTCTGTTGCTGCTCTTTGTTCATTTAACGTGGTAATTGATGGAGCCGCTTGTCTCGTCTTCTGTCCTCCCTCTCATCCTTCCTTTCGGTTTTTCCCCTCTTCCCTTCTCTCCTAAACACTCCTGTTTGCCAGTGGCCTACCTCCTAAATCATGCTGTTTGCAAGCTGTCTCCTCAGGCAAGAGTGTGTGTGTGCTTGTGTTTGTGTGTACGGCCGCTGCACACACGGCTCTGAGTACCCATTTCACACGCTAACATTACTGCCTGCCAGTATTTGGCTTGGTTTATTAATCCTGACTGTTCTGTAGGCCAATATAACATGTTACAAATAGGAAAATAATAAGGTGCCGGTGTTCCCGGGCAGAGCTCCAGCAGCCTTACACTGTTTTTGATTTGTGTAGATGTGTCTTATGATTTCATGTAGAATGAGGCGACCTCAGATGGGTTTCAGCTTCTGCCATCTTTGTCACATGTGGCCTTTTCAAATGTGAATCAGTACAGCAGCGTCGCCATCGCTGGGCATTTAAAGAGGAGCTGCAGGTTTACACCAGTCTGAGAGGATTTATCTACATTTCATTTTGTTTCTTAGTCATGAGTTGGGCTGCATGTTTTGTGGAGCTGAGGCGGACTAAATGAAGCTGTAATAACACTAACTAATAACTTTAAGCCTTAATATAATGTGAACAGGTGAGTTGTATATAAATTCACCCTCAGTACAGTTGTCATGAACGGGGAAATTAGCTTTAGAGACCAAAACTGTTTTTTGTACCAGGCTGTAAACATGTTTATTTCTGCTGTCTAACATGGGGACTTATGGAGACTGACTCACTTATGGAGGCAGCCTCAAGTGGACGTTTGAGGAACTGCAGCTTTTGGCACTTCACAAACATTAGAGCAGGCTTAAAATCATGTTTTATGTTGCTTTTTTTTATTCCAACAAAGACCAAAACCTCATAATATTGAATTTACAGTGATATAAAGTCAAAACTGGATATTATTAAGTGGCTGAAACCAGCAAACGTTTGGCATTTTTTGCTCAAGATTTTTAATTACATAAAAGACGATGGCGAAAACTATTTTATATTAATATATCTGTCAGCACTTGTCAGGAGCTGTATTAGTCATGCCAGTCTGAATGAAACAACATTCAGAGCAGAGCCTTAATTAAAAGCTACGCTATTAAAGAAAAAAGAAAAAAAAGAGCAAAGATATGAAGTCTTAAAAAATAATTTACAGACAGTTTTAATGTGGCTGTGGTCAGAGAGCGGCCTCCGTGACAAAAGTGGATGGCTAATATCCAACATTCAATAAAGAAAGAAGCAAATATGTCTGCTGGTTTCATGCTGCTCTTAGAGACGGGCTTGCAATAAAATGAAGAAAAATGAATGAAGCATCAGCGTGATGGCAGATGACTTTTTGGATCCTCATTTTTCACCATCTTTGTTAAGAAATGAATCAATGAGAACCATGGCAACAACAGCTATCCGGGCTTTTTTACACTCACTGTAATGAATTAGACCAGCAGGAGGTCAGAACCAAGATGGAATAAAAATGATGTGCAGGTCTCATTTTCCCCCCGCACACATCCAGCCATTAATTGGAACAAAAGGGAGGTGCTCAAATATCAAGATGATGAAACATTAAAAAGTAAAGAGTCCTGTACAGGAGACAGGCCTGTGGGAAATAAACATATTTCCTTTCTTGCTGAGAATTAGATGAAAAGATGAATAACACGCTGATGTCTGTTGGGTAAATATGAAGCTATAGCCAGCAGATGGTTAGCTTAGTTTGGCTGCAAAGTTAAAAAAATGGTGAATTAGTTGGTTTGAATGTGTTCAGCGGATCTTTGGCATCGGTTTCATCTTTGGCACTGTAAATGTTAACATGTGCGTTTGTCCCGTTGACTAATAGCAAGCTGTCCCAAACGGAGGGCGCTATCATGGGTCGTTAGCTGTTATCCAACATTCATTTTCAGTTAATCTCCGCAGTCAGAGTGCAAACCGCTCTGCGGGAGAGGATTTGTGGACGGCCACGTCGACGGTACAAATGTTTCAGGCGAACCAGCTTTAAAAGTAGCTCGTTAACTAGCTCGGAGAGCTTTTTTTTCCCCTCCTCAGCTACTTTTTTATTCATTTATCTTTTAAATAAAATGACAATGACAACTCTGAGAACAAGAAGTCAGGGAGCAGCAAACAGCACAGGACAAAAGAAAGCTTCGCCCTGAAGCTAGGAACGCCCCATTTCACAATGATGGATAAACTTTGGTGTGTGACTTATTAAAGTGAATTAATCTTACACAGCAAAGACGTTTTGGTTTTTAATATTTGTTCAGAGGACATTTTACAGTTCCGAGCAAGACACAAAAAAAATGTATGAGAGGAAGAGAAAGGAGAAGATCTTTGTGGAAGATATTTAAGGGAGAGATGAGAAAACAGATCAAAGTGGAACAGAAAGTCGATAATCGGCAAAGATGAGGATTATCTGAAAGAAAGAAGGTCTGTCAACTCCAACAGAGAGACAGAGAGAGACAAATGATCCAACATGAGAGCAGCTTCTTCAGATAACTGATGATCTGTATTAAACAGGGCTTCTTCTCTTGTAATACATTTTGCAGTTTACTTTCATCCTGAGAGATTTATTTCTTGCTTTCTTCTGTTTGATTATACAAGTGACTATCTTTATTTAATTATTCTTATCTGTGCAACCACTTGTGATTCTTTATGCACAATGAAATATTTAAACACATCAATTTATTACTGGGTCGTAGTCTCTGACCAAAGCCGTGCGTAATGAGGTTTTTCTCATTAACACAGTCTTGGACTGTATCGGCTACATTTATTGTTTTTATTGTTTTTTCATGATGCAGGCATGTGAAGCCTGTGGAAGGCTGAAAAGGCTATTTTAGCAATAAATACTGATATTATTTGTGCATTATATTGTGTAGTTATCGTTATTTTTATTGCTGCCGTGCAATAAAAATTAAATATTGCTGTTCTTGCCGTATGTAGGGAGGTGGTGGCAGACACAGGACAGCCAAGAGCGACGCGACTAAAGCGGACTATGAGTGGGTGACGTCATGGATACAGCGTCCATGTTTCATACAGTCTGTGCTCAGAAAGATAACGCACAGCAAGGACGATGTCAGATTTATACCAGCCGCTAAACTAGCGTCTGTATCATCCAAAGTAGTTCACAAGCGTCGCTGAAGTAGTCTTCATCGGTACCCTTCCTTCCCAAGAGTTGTTGATGTCCAAACTACGTCCTCAGAGCTCCTCGTCTTCCCTGTAAGAACGCCAGTCATGATCTTGAAATCATGCATCGTGATGACAACGAATAGGAGTTCAAACTATATTTTTTGATTCGTTCAAACGTCGTGTGCAAACGTTCTGCATGCAGAATGTTTAAAGACAGCTTGCTATTGGACAAATTAGCATTAGCAATGTGAAAGTTCATAAAAGTTGAACCGAACATGAAAAAAAATTAATTTGCACGTTTTGATTTCGCAGTGAAGTTTCACTACCTTTGTGTCGAGGCTCACCAGGATCAACCAGCTCTGAACTTCAGCATTTCATTCAGAAACATCTGTCACACATGTATCATCACAGCTGTCAGTATATAATACAACAGTGACAGAGCCAAACAACAGAGCTCCGCTGTCCTCTGTTCCCTCTTGATTGTTTTGCAATCGCATGATGATCATTACTCATTATCGATAGATTGGAAACACAGATGGTGAAGCCCGAGGCGCGAGATATCGAAGGGCAGTGCTCTTGTTGGAGTGATTCATACCCGGTCTGTATTTATCTACAGTGTGTGTGTGTGTGTGTGTGTGTGTGTTGCCTCCAGACAGACCAGTTCCTCAGTGAGGAATGAAAGGCCCGGGACGTCATCAGTTCCTATATTGATTTTCCTGCTCAAATGCTTAATTGAAGTTGTTGGGGTATACATAATTGAAGTTAGTTCTCTCAATCACTCGCTCTGTTTCTCTCTCTCTCTCTCTCTCTCTCTCTCTCTCTCTCTCTCTCTCTCTCTCTTTCCTCAAACATTAAAAAGAAGAAAAGCCATACCTCTTCCTGCTCTCCACCCTTTTTCTCATTTCTTTTCAAGAGACAAGTGTTAATGGGGGAGCCCGTGGCTATGCTGTTTTGATGGAGTGGTATGGTGTGTGTGTGTGTGTGTGTGTGTGTGTGTGTGTGTGTGTGTGTAGTTTCTGAGTGAATGGTGGAAAAAAAAAAAAGCTGTAAGAGGCGGCGGTCATGACGAAGGACACGATGACAGATCCCCAAAAAACACTGAAATACTTCCTGATTATTAGTACTTACAGTTAACGAGTCTGTCCTCTTTCTACAGTAATCACGACATCTTTATTTATTTTATAGATTTAAGATTATTGAGATTACTCGACTGACTCGTTCTGTAGCAGGCGGCAGGTTACATTACTTGTGATCAAGACAGTTACTTGTTCGAACCTCAGCCTGGGCCATTCTGTGTGCACGGCTCTCCAAAGAGTTTAATTGGTGACTCTAATTTGCCCGTAGGTGTCAATGCGAGTGTGAGTGGTTGTTTCTCTCTATGTGCCACACGGTATGATGGGCTGGCGACTCTCCTTTGGCCACCTCTCACCGAAAGTCAGCTGGGATAGGCTCCAACCCCGCCGCGACCCTGATGAGGATAAGCGTTTGCAGATACGTAGCCGGCCTCAAGTGGACGTTTGTAAAACTGCAGTTTTTGTCACAACCAGGGAGGTTACCGCTTGGTATTTAGTCATTTTGATGCAAAGACTCACCTCCCTTTGTACAAATGTTCAACCAAAACAAGTCCCCAATTGTTCATCATCTTAATTTGATGCCATTTGCTGAAACTGTCCACTGAAATCACCCGAGCAGGTCTGCAGCACTAAAGCTGAGACAGACACAAAGAGAGAGAGAGAGACTTGATAAAAAAAAATAACTGCTGTCTGCGCCGTCTCTTATCAAAGTCATCATCAGTATCCCTGCATGAAATCCCATATTAGTGTGTGTGTTTGTGCATTTAAGTGTGTGTGTGTGTGTAACTGTGCGCTCATGTTAGCTACCTTTTGTAGCGTTCAATAATTCAGCAGCAGAAGACGTCGTCACATCTCCGATTTCCTGGCCCGATGTTGTTCAATCTCCCTGTCGCTATCTCAGGAAACAGGGAGGACTTGGAAGTGTTCAGCGTGGGCGGGGGTGACTTTGACTCGCCTGCTCGTCTTCTTCGCTTCTCCTCTTTTTCTGGAAGGAGAGAGAGATATCGAGGGGAGCGAGTCGGAGGCAGAGCAGGGTGGAGTTAAGTGGCGTGCATTCAGAATTATTGATTTCTGGCTGCGTGCACCGAGGGTAACCTCGCAGGTTTATTTTTCCATCATGTGTGAGTGTGAACGCTGTGCGCGGTCATCAGTGGTGGATCTTTATGTATAGACCGGAGCCTGTCATGCTGAATAAAACTGAAGCTTTGTGGTTTAATCCGTGTGATACAGTTCACGTGATGAACTTAAGAAAGAAGTCGCAGGAGAAGGTGTTAGTGACGCTTCGCCTCGTACAGTACAACACATTTTATTCCACCATGTTTACTGCTCAGATGCTGCTAAAGTATGTAGGTAACCTCTGTAACCTCTGTGCATGAATATCTGGTCTGTTTTTTTTACCTGGCATCGTCTTAAAGTGACGTAGAAATTGGTACACGTGTATTTCTTATGATTGTATTACTTACTTAAGATCAACGAGCCAAAAAACACAAGACGTAGCAGCCAACAGTAGCCCAGCTCAGCATTTATCTTTCACCAAGCTCTCGACCTCCTCCGTCAACATCCTCTTTGGTCTTTTCGCCTCTCTCTGACTGCTGAGCGTGGCTCCGGTTCTGGCACGACACTGGCTCCACTCCCTGTAAGCATTCCCCCGGCACCCTGAACCTCCTCTTCTTCTTCTTCTTCTTCCCGGTGGCTTCTCTAACACTCCCTGTGCTGCTCTGAGCTCACAGTCCGGACAGCCCGGCTAACAAAGCGAGCTAACAGCAGCTACAGTCGGCAGCCGAGGGTTGAGGCAGAGCAGCTTTTTTTAATCTAAAGATTTGCTGCTTTTCTGTCTCATGCAGTTTGTACAATATTAAATATTGAATATTGAAGCGAGACGTGACCTTCAACTCCTCGACCCAACGCATTTCAGTGCACTCGAGAACGTCCACTGAAAAGAAAAGGCGAGTTCTGGTTATCTATTGATGCATTTTGCACAAAAGGAGGCATGACATTGACATAACTCTGCAGGAATCGCATGTTGTTTTTGGTTGCTTACTGATGATTAAAATTATTTCAGTCTATACTGCGGCTGCTCACCGTTACCTATTCATAGAAACCACTCATCCGGCAAAGGTCACAAAATGCTGGAATGCTGCACTTATACGGCATATATAAAAACACTGCACATACCGAAGCTTGCATTTTTATTATAATGCAACTTTTCAATGTGTATTTAAATAATTCATATCTTGGTAAATGTCACTCATATTTTTAGTTTTTCGGTTTTCGTCCCTTATATTCGTACTTGCTGTCTCAGAAAGCGGATGGGACAGAGAGGACGACAACAGAGAATCAGGAGTGAAACTGATGTGTTAAGTGCTTTAACACACTTCCAGCTCCCCCTTTCACACACACACACACACACCATCCTCCATCTTGGCCCTCTGGAACCTGCAGGGGCACGCGGAGGGTGCTAATGGTGTCTCACAGCACACACACACACATACACACTCCTTCAGGGCTAACAGTGAGAGAGATGACGGACGGACGGCAGCATTAGACTTTCACCAGTTACTCGTACATAGACTTCATTTGTAGGAGAAAGAAATGACAAAGAAAACGAGGACCCACCTCTAAAAAGATTGTTCCGTAACACAAGGAAAAGGTCCAGTGTGTAAAATGTATTTACAGAATATGGCAGAAATTACATATAAAATGCACAAATGTGTGTGAAAATCAGAATCCTTATGTGTCCGTTACCAACGCACACAGAACACCTGCTGGTAACACACACTTCTTCTGTGATTTGAAAATGTCACCCATCGCCTGCTGATCTGCGCTTTAGAAAAAAAAAGAAATTAAAATAAAGATGCACTCTTTGCAGCTTTGCAGGATTTTATTTTTTTGTCTCCGGTGCTGTGGGAGCAAGAAGACGTCGACCATGAAAGGTCACAGTTGATTGGTTAACAGCAGAAAGCTTTTACCTGTTTTGTGCAGTCTATGTCTACCCGGCGACAACATCTCTTGTTCATCCCATTTGAATGACACCGGATAGCACTACATTCTTTTTTAGATCTACCCAAGGTAACATGTGACACACGATCCGCCGCTCTGCTAAATTAAATAAAGAAATCAAATTGAAGTCAGTGAAAACGGCAACAAAAAGAGAATAAAAAAGGGGTTTGCTCTGACGGAGACCGCGTCATTAAACCGCCGTGTCGCCTGGTTCAACACATTTTCAGTGAATATATATACGCTTAGTTATGAATATTGTATCACATTTTTTCCATATTCTGTAAATAGAGCACGCTAAATCTGACAAACCGGACCCTCTGCGGCGTTTTTGACCACCTTCTGGAACAACAGCTGGTTTGGGTTCGTGTTTTTAGGAAGCAGAATGCTGCTATTCCATTTTATTTATGGGAAAATGTAAATTGCACGTCTAAATTAATCATAACTAAAACAACTGTGGAGAACTTCACGAACAAGCGACTGTGCATCTGCCTGCACCTCCAAAGATGTTGTTGTACCTGCCCAACTTTTGTTTTTGAACATTTGTTTCCTTCCAACCATACAGATACCTTTCCCACATTCATGGTGTGTGTGTGTGTGTGTGTGTGTGTGTGTGTGTGTTGGGTAGTATGTATTAGTGAGCATGCATTAATATTCTGAGCCAGACCAGTCTGCAACATTAAGCTTTAATACCAGCCCAGAGACCTGTGTTTCAACTCAGCCAGAGAAGGGAACAGTCTCAACTGTGATGTGTTTACGTACACACACACACACACACACACACACACACACACGGTGATAAATATGGAAATTTCTCTTCGGTCTCAAAGACACACCGACACACCAATGAACATGCAAATGATTCTCCTCAAACACACACACACACACAGACTTAAAGTTAAGGTGTTTCTATGAAGTTCTGCCATCTGTCTTGTGGTATTCTGATGAACCTTGATGGGAGCAGACCTCTATAATAACACTATTTTTCCTTCATATTTGTTCTTGTGTGACACAAACTTTGAGGAACCTCCTCCGGGACTCCTCTGCTCCCCGACCTCTGCCTGGCTTGCCCTTTCCCAACCCCTCCGGAGCTGCTGTTGTTTGGATATGAAGGTTAAAAGAGATGCTACTGAAAGTATTCCCGCTGTGCAGAGACACACACAGAAGGTTTTTGCTGTTTTCACTCTGGATTTGTTTGTTCGAGTCCGGAACTAAGTTCGATTTCTCCGTCGCGCTGACCTCACTGGTGTGTTCTCGCAGTTGTGTGCTGATTTTTGGTACTTGGGGTCAGTGCTGCCATCAGGAAATGATGTTGGTGGACTGTCTGAGGAAGAAAAACTTTATGTGTTTTATTTATTTACTGTTAGCAATATATATATATGCCATGTTTCCTGTGCGGATTGTGAAAACTCGACTACAGTTTGATGTCAACTGATCTCAGACCTTCTTGAGGTGGACAACTGCTGATGAAACGCTATCTCGTCATGTTGCAGTGAGGAAACAGGATAAAAACAAGAATAACTTGTAACAATAAAACACATTATATCTATAAATGGACTATACTTACAGTATATAGCGCCTTTCTAGTCTTCCGACCACTTTCACACTACACATTCATACACTGACGGCATTAGCTGCCATGCAAGGTGCCGGCTGCTCATTCACACACCGATGTCGCAGCCTTCAGGAGCATTTTGGGGTTCAGCATCTTTCTTGGCCTTTGACACGCAGACTCGAGCCGGGGACTGAACAGCCGATCCGATTAGTGGATGACCTGCTCTGCCTCCTGAGAATAAAAGTAAAAACACAGATGAGAAAGTATGAAGAGGCAGACAAACTTATTTTCTTATTTTAGAAGAGCAGTGGTAATAATGTAACAGATTAAATCGTATAAACAGACAAATATGTGTATGTAGTTCAAGTAAAAGTCTAGACTAAAAGTCTTTACTTTTAAAAACATGAGCATCTGACCGTGATCTGATCTGGCGAGCCGTTCATTTGAAGCTCGCTGAAGCCTTTAACCCTCTGCAGCACGTCCCGAACTCAAAATGAAATCCACTTTTCTTGGTCAGTTTGAAGGATTTCGTTATATCTTTCTATTCCAGGCGGTGACATTTGGTCAATGCAAAGAGAACACACACACACACACGCGCGCACACACACACACTCCAAATCGCTAATGCGCTCTCCACTGAAACAGACCCTCCATTTCGTCCCATTGTTTGCAGCATGAACCATTAAAGCATTAAACATTTTCCATGTGGCCTCTGTATTATGTGATTTGTGGGCTTCAGATTGGAGACAATGGCCTTGCTTTTAAATGCACGAGCACGCCTCTGCACTAATGTGGGCAGACACATTTGCAAGACTTACCGTGCCAGAAAGCAGCAGCTCATTCCCACACACACACACACACACACACACACACACACTGCCCACCACACTCTTTGATGGTGGACTAAATAGCTTGTTGATGCTTTGACGAGCTTTTAAACAGCTTCCAACACACTCCACAGAGCCAGGTGCTGATAGACTTGGCTGGGATGTTGTTGCGACTTGCACAGTTTTTCCCCTCAGTCAGATTTCAGCCTTGATCCTCTTCATGGGTTTAACACCATATACTCTCACCTGTGTGCATTGAGTTGTTTTAGTTATTCAAAGCGTGGCACGTATCCCCTCGGAGTGCTGACTTATGACCACTTCTACCTTAAAGCCTCGCATAGGAATGGTGAAGTATTTCTTCATTGTACTGAGCTGTGGGAATTGACATTAACTCCTTCCCTCTCTTTTTTATGTAGGACACAAACTGATTAATGGATATAATTAGTGCACCAATGTTCACTGAATGTCATAGAAACCTTTACATCTTCCCGATTGTTGAATGTCTTTCCCCCAGCAGCCTCCTTCCTTACGTGGCATTTACTTTTGACTTGATTGCCTTCAGATGTGGCTTAGTTTGACTGCGTTCATACTGGCGTGATACATTTTAATCTAAATCCGCAGGTCACAGGTGTTTGACAGGAAAAAAAAACAGCTACCTAGGACACAGATTGTTCTTAATCCAGCAGCAGGTAAAGCTCTTAGTAGGTAGGTTGTGAATTTCCCTCTAAAGGATCAAAAATGAACCTATAATAATGCATCATAATTGATTTGTTGGTTACATCAGGTGCAGTAGAGTAAACAACAACATTTCACTTGAATAGATGAAGTAGAAGTATAGAGTAGTATCAAATATAAATACTCAAGTCAAATACAGTAAATGTGCTGGCATGTTTTGGTGTTTTTCTGCCCCCTAGTGGCCAAAAAGTGAGCTGTGTTTTTAAATAGTTACTATTTGTGTTACAAATTGTAGCCTAATTAATTTATCGTTAACATCAGTAAAATTTGAAGTCATAAAAAAATCTAAAAATATACCAGCTGTCATTATTACTTCCTTTCATAACATTATTTTTAAACGTGAATACCGATGTATCGATTATAAACTGATATCAGTTTATTTTCTATGAATAAATCTGCTGTAATAACTCATCGGAGCACTCGTACGATGCCAAATCAATATGGCATGTGCTTTCAGAGAGTATTTATAATCACTGTGCCCTAAAGCAATGAAAAACATCAATGTTCATTTAAGCCCTTCTCACTCACATAAGTGCACTTACTTACATATATTAAATTGTCCATTAGCAGACTATTCACTCCAAAATGCTAATTTCTGATTAAAATGAACAATATTGAACTTACTCGTCACCAATCAGTTGCGTATAAAGACCGGGAACACACACATACATGAACACACACGGAGACAGACACAGAAAAAAGCCCGCAGCTCCTTGCCTGACTCAACAAATCACAACTGCTTCACATCTTGTGCCGCCGAGGGTGTCTCTCCTCGTGAATCCCATTTTAAAACGCATTTATCAAACCACAGAGTCTTCTTCTCCTGCTTCTGCTTTCTGCTCGTGGGAGTGCGGCCTGGTGAAGAGGAATTTGGTGAGGGATTGAAGCAAAGAGTCACAACATCTGTACATCTGTACACAAATAAGATCAAAGAGGAAATTAATTTGTCTTTGCTCGTAATGTAAAAATATCCTAAAGGAGTTGAGTCTATGTTGTGCTGTAATCTGAAGACCTACGGACCTTGAAGTTGATGTCAGAAGCAGGAAAAATGGGCAAGTGTAAGGATTTGAGCGACAAGTCAAGGCATCTTCCAAGCTGCAGCTCTTGTCAGTACCTATCAAACATGTGTCACTCACCTGAGGAACACATGACACCAGGCACTGTGATGCTTTGGGCAGTGTCCTGCTGGGAAAATTTGGTTCCTGCCATTCATGTAATAGACGTTACTTTGACACGCTCCAACCTACCTAAGCATTGTTGGAGACCATGTGTACCCTTTCATGGAAATGGTACTCCCTGATGGGAGTGTGGTTTTAGTGGGATAATGCGCCGTGCTACACAGCAAAGGTGGTTCAAGAATGGTTTGAGGAACACAACAACAAGTTCATGGTGTTGACCTCCAAATTCCTCAGATCTCAATCCAACCAAGCGTCTGTGGGATGTGCTACACAAACAAGTCCGATCCATGGAGGTCCAACCTTGGAACCCACAGAACTTGCTATAAGGGATTTGGTTGTTTGCTTGGTGCCAGATACCAGAGCACACCTTCAGGGGTCTGGTGGAGTCCATGCCTCGATGGGTCAGGGCCGCAAAAGTGGGGCACACTATTAGGCAGTTGACTCTGTAACAATAAGTGACGAATGATGCTGCACACAAATGGTATTGGCTTCTAATACGGCAGGGACTTGTTGAACAAAAGCTTGGGGATGTTCGGTTTTCAAGTCATCAACTGATTACCAGTTCTTTGCTTGTAATTTCATTACAAATGAATCCATCTTTCCATCCCCGGTGTGTTTTAGGTTTGTTGTTCTGCTGTTGGAATTTCAAAGGACAGTTGGACCGCTGTTTTTGTGTTTGTGGTGCGTTTAAAGACCTTGGTGCCTGATTGTCTGAGCAGATTGGCCCTTTCAAGAGATCATCTTCCACTCTTGGCCCGCTGTAGATACTATTTCTCCATTTTTTTTCTCCATCTCTTCTAAGGAAAACATCTCAATGTGGGATTCAGGTTGTTCAGTTAATTCCCATTGTTTTATAAATTGCACAAGAGAGCAACATTTTTCGCCCTGTTCGCTCTTTTCTGAACAAAGGTTGTTTTTCTCTTCAAGGACATCCCAGTGTGTGTCTGTCTACTTCATAATTAATGGGTCCACACAATTACACCAACAGGGACTACTGGTCTGTGTGTGAGACAAAGCCATCAGTTCCTTTTTTGCCTGAATGTGTGTGTGTGTGTGTTAGGTGCCTATTTGTAGTAATTACCAGTGATGCTATTTATATTTTACTTACTAACGTAGTATATTGCATTTATAATGATAAATGTTGGGAACCAGGATTCCCCAGACTTCAGTGAAGTTAAATAAGTGTCCTGCTTACAGATTCGTAATAAGACTAAATTATTCTTTGGAAATTGTCCTGCACCAGCACCAGTACAATACCTCTGTGCTGATACCTCAACAATTTTTCAATACCTTCTCCTTTCTGCAAAACCTTGGAACCATTATTAGAAAATCCATCAAACTCTCAGTGCTTCAGTGTTAAATATTGTCCGACCGCTAACAGCCAAAGAATATCTGTGCCTTTGTACGATACAGTGTAAAATGTTTATGTCAGGAAAGGGAGTCTCAAAGAAACATTGTGTAGAAATTGGTATTTTTTTTTACAGTTTTGGGGCCCACAGTTTCAGAGTGATTGATGTGATTATATTATTTATGAACAAAAACTAGCAAGTCGACAACTTTGCTAACAGAAAAACATCAAACTAGTGCAAGAACGCAAGACAAAGCAGCCAGCTGATATTACTTCCTAGTCCTTTTGTTTCATAAAGCTCTCGCCAACGACGAAAAGTCAGTTCTTACAGTAGCTTCCACTCTCAGCATCACTTGATGTGAGCCTGAGCCTGGTTATATTGCCTGCTTGCCCAGCTCCTGTTCTGGCACAACACCGGCTCCGCTCCTTGTCAGCATTCATGATTTATAATTTATCGTTATTTGACGTGGTTAATAAAAACTGAATGTTGTTTCTGTGAGCAGTAAAACCGTGATCACTTATCATCATCTGTAAGCTCTTGCACAAATCATGGATTTTTCATGAATAGTTGATTCAGAGTTTTGGGGGGAGATTTTGGCCTTTTTCAAACATAAAAATATAATTCTCTCCAGTGTAAAATCAGACTTCAGAGTCTTCTCTTAAAGGCCTCATATTGATCCGTCACTTCTGAAACTATTTATTGTCTTCTGCTGAGAGAACCCTTTTACTTTATAGTGAACAACACTATTTCTTTTGTTTTTCAGCTAAAATGTTCTGAGTGATTCTCTGTGGCACAGTATTGATTTTTAATTCCTTCTTACTGGGTATCATCCAACTCTGTCTTTCTCTCGTGTGTCTCTTGCTGCCTGTCTTGTTCATGTACGCAAACACATAGAAAGACACTCCGCACATTGTTTCTCATTTGATCTACATGAGTACAATTTTTTTTATTTTTATAGATTGTCGCCAGATTAGTTTAAGCCTCGGTGTACCATGCATACAAAAGTAGTTGTTTTCTTGCTTGCATAGTCCAAGTTAATAAAGGTCCTTCTGCAACAAGCACAGCTCAGTTAATTGTAGGTGAAGAGAAAAGTGGAGGGATGAATGCAGATACAATGGACTAAAATCTATTTATTGAAAAAAATGGTGAAAAACAAAGAAGACCATTCACAGGTTTGTTTCCAGGGTTTAATCACAAGATGGGGATTTCTGGCAAAACATGTGTAACAAATAATATAAACCCCAAAACAACCTGAGACATAAGAGAGCATGGGAATGGGCATCATATACTTTAACACTTCACACTTTGAAACGTCAATATTTGAAGAGACACAGTTTATTAACATCTTAAATCAATCTTCAAGTTCCCAGCGGTATATATACGGTTGATATGTTTTCTCCCCCTTAAAGATCTCCAGTCTTGAAGACTCAAACGACATTGTCCATCATCAGTTTTATCCATTTCTGTTGATACATTTGAATGCGATTCGAAAACCGTCCACGAAATTGTGCTGCTAAAAGGAATCTTTTAACAAACTTAGTTACTGTAGCACTGTTGTCAAGCGGTTAGGAATATTATGCTGCTGTTATCTGGGTCAGGGTCAACGCCCGATGCAGAACAGCCCATATGTCCTGTTTCTTCAGTAAGTTTCACCAGCTTCTCTTTGGATCTCCAGGGATTCTCTCTTAGACAAGCTCTGATGTCCCAGTTTCTCATGGGATCAACTCCTCAGTATTTCAAGACCAGAACAGTGCTAAAAAAAAAAAAACACATCAAGATGTGGTCGTCATATTCAACTAGCCCTCGTTTCGTGCAGTGACTAGTCCTTGTCCTTGATCACTGACCTTTTCGGTTCTTAGCACAGAGTGAACGAACCGCAAACAGCATACGTAAGGAGCGTTTCATTCTGCTCTCAGATATTTCTGTCGGTGATCCTTCAAACAACGGCTGTTACTGGGAAAATGCTGTTTGGTCAAGTGGTTTTTAAGGACCAATTATAGGCGGACTAGTGCCACCTGATCATTCATCCTCCAAATTAATGAAGCTTAGAAGCAATACAGATGAAACCTTAAATTTAAAAGACATACCACAGTGTTTGTTTCCTGTTTTTAATCCCCATGTTGCTTTTAATTGGACCGCTTGCTGTTTTTGAATTGATGATCTCAAAGAGTTTAATGGATTTATGGACGTTTTGTTGGTAAAAACCACCAAACTACGCCAAAGCTGCTCCCTGCACTATAAGTAACGACGTGTAATGCATTTAGTTGCCATGTCACGTCTTTGCGAGAATCGTGAGGAAGGTGGGTTTTTCCTGGAGATGCGAGGCATGCACCACCTGACAGAATCTCTGAGCGGTAACACCTACACATGGGAAGGCTCCACTGGGCCGGCGTGCCAGGAAACACAGACACGAGGAGGCTGCTGTGACAGCTGAAGCGGCAGAATCAATCAATACACGAGACTTGGCAAAAACTTGTGGCAACCTGGGCTACAGAGTGTTGGAAGCTCAGCAGTTGGTTTATTTAAGAAGCAGCCAGTATCTGGTCCAGAGGATTTTTATCCCGAGCTTCTTACACACAATCTCTCACCCTTAAAAATAGGATGTGATGTCTAGGCTAGCATCGCAGACCATATGGGCTGCCAGGCGCTTCTTTTTTATTGGAATTACAGTCATCCTCGAAGTTACCCGGCTCGTATCTGCTCTCCATGACTCAACTGGCCCATCTGGCTGATTTCATTCCACATTTGAAACGCTTGCAGGGGACACTTATGCTACTGTTAATGATAATGATGCAAGTTACTGCAATAATCACTGCCCGGCCGCTGATAGAGCCGTATCTTAAACGTTTACGAGGGATCACTGAATTAAAATGAGTTGCAATACACAGACTAGTTGTTAAACGAGATTAGATGTTAACAGGCCTGAAATGTTTTGTCATTTTTAATAAACAGTTTGAATAATAGAGATAACTTTTATCCAAAATTGAGCTTATTATTAATATTTACTATGCACTGTATCGCATCAGCAGTGCCATTATCAGCATTGGTTTGTTACATGCTGTCCACTACGGCCTTCTAACTTTATCAGTTAAGTGTTATTACACGAGAGGGCGTGCTTTACTGTCATTACTGGCAACAGTGATGCCAGTAATAATAATAATTTCTAATCCCAGCCAAACAACGTTAAGCTCTCTAGAGATTGTGGAGTTTCTCTGAACTGAACAAACAGGGAGGGAACATGCAAACTGCTCACAGAAAGGACCCAGACGGGATTCGAACCAGAAACCTTCTTGCAGAGTGTCTCCAGTTTCCGATTTCTCCTGTGTAAACTGTTATTTAAAGAAAACTAGTGAGACTGGCGAGCATGCATACTGTTGACTCACCAGAAGTGGTGATCAAAACTTAAACGAGAGGCAAACTAACCAATTTAATTATGAGTTTATGATTTGTTCGCCGACACGCCTGTCCATAACACGATAATCATCAACTTTATTTTTATTAATTGTTTAGAAGGTTTAGATCATAGAGTGATGAAGTTAAGACACTATGTTCTGCGTGTAAAGAGAGACATATTTTATTTGTTTATTTGATGGAGTAGACATTTCTCTGTAAACAGTTCTTTAAGAGCGCGTCTCCGTCTGTCTCCTGTCAGGTCTGCGCGTTCTTCATTAACCTCGCAGTTTCTTGTTAGTTCACTTGGAGGGCCTGCTCTGTCCGCACCCGGGGGGCGATCCTGCCGCTGTCATCATTATCAGCGGTGCTTATGTGCACGGAGCCCCTCGGGTGCTCGGGATAAGATAAAGATAAAGACGATATCATGAAACGCAAAGCAAAGCAGGAGTTGCATCAAGGTCGCAGGACCTCCATGAAACGGAGAGCCGCGCGGTGAAGAGAGTTTTAATCGTCGTCTGAGCGTTTGTTTGTTGTTATTCCCAAATAACCGTCTTCATGTGTGACAGGCTGTCTCTGTCTGCGGCTCCTCTCTCAGCCGCCGCTGGAATGACCTTGTCTTTAGGCGACAAACTGGACACCTGACATCTTATTTTGCTCTCTTTCACACACACACCCACACACACACACACACGTGTGCAGTGACAGTAAGTGATATGGCAGACGTCTAACCTCTCATCACAAAGACATATCATACACACACATTATAGAGGGAAGCGTTCCAGACAGGTGGACACACACACACACACACACACACACGCACACACACACACACACATACGCACACACACACACACACATAGGTGTCTAAGCAGTGAGAGTGTGGGGACAGTTGATCCCCAGACAGATTGGGCTGCAATCTGAAATCTCCTCAGGCCGGCCCTGAGATCATGTACACACACACACACACACACACACACACACACACACACACACACACACACACACACACACACCAGTGCCACCAGATCTTTAAAGTCACACACTTTCCTGCAGAAGTGACTTGCTAGTTGAGTTTGAGGGGAGGTTGGAAGCAGAGTTTGTACATCTACCTGCTTTGTAAAGATTTTCTTCTCCTCTTTATTTTGCACTCTGCTTTGTGCAAACTATCTGCAGTAATATATATTGATATTTTGATATGGTTTAACATATTTTTTTGTCATGTTGCACCTGCTGTCAATCCAAGATCACAGGAAAGCTGCTTATTTTCAGCAGGGGCTGCTGCAACTGATGGATGTTTGGAGTGAATTAAAGCTGAATGTGAAATATATTGCAGCGCTGTAGCGTGGTGGCTTTAAAGAACTGTTGATCTGCATCATTACAAGACAGACAGATGGCCACGATAAGCCACACAGGAAGCTTGAAACAGTCCAGTTCACCGTGCCTCTGTGGTCAGTGCACATTCGAAGGCTACGCTAAAAACGGCTTTGGCACCATTCCCCAGGACGAAGACGTCCACGCAGTCATTTAAATAATAGTCCAGGCAAAAAAAATGACTGCTGTCTCCACTTCAGAGCTCTGAGGTCGAAATTATTCTTTAAACCCAGTTAATGTTTGAGTAATGGAAGGAAACCACGGTCGAATCATTACAAATATCTGACATTCAGAAAGAAAGACAAGACGGCTGCATAAAAACTTGAATGCTACCACTTGAAGCCGCTGCTACTGTTAAGGTTACTTCTTATTCTGTTGCACAAAGTAAAATATTAGTATTGGCCTTCAAACACTTGCATTGATCTCAGTTTAAAGACGAGATCCAGCATCAGATCAAACCTCCGCTGACCCTGCATGGAGGATTCTCTCTTCACGTATTTTGATCAGAGGAAACGTGTTAAGGGCCACCGGTGTTTAGTTACAACTGCTTTTTTCCAGCACGTTTCATTATTCATCCACCGTGCACGCTTTGATGTGCAGAACAGAAAACTCTGTTTGAGAAAGTCTTTGCTAGCCATTTAGGAGTAAGCTGCTTCTGATTGTTTTTTTTCTGGAAGTTTATGTGTCTGCTCGTGAGGAAAACGGCAACGTGGAGACAGATTCAGGGTCTGACTTTGCCCTTTGTTTCTTTCAGCTCTCTAGACCTTCTTATCACCTGGAAATGTCCTGAAAATGCCTTCACCTTTTGGATTCTGAGAAATTACAAAAAGTTTGATTATCCGCTCTCTCGTTCTCTCTCTGAAGTCTCGTCATTCTCTTTTTCTTTCCCGAATTACAGATTTATAGTCTTTGTTTTGGTCTTTTACTTGCTGAGGCGTTGTCTCGTCCCCTAACCTGATGTTTTTATTTGTGTCGGTGTAGGTTCGACTACCAGGAGCTGCTCCATAACTCCAGTTTCTGCCTGGTGCCCCGAGGCCGACGTCTTGGATCGTTCCGCTTCCTGGAGGCCCTGCAGGTGTGTGAGTCTGCTGTGGATTATGTGATTGTAATCTGTAATCTGTCCAGGTGTGTGTGCAAGGTGGGAACATACTGTATACAGTCTTCATCAGTCTGTCAACATCCACCAAAAAACACTGAAGCCCTGCTGACCGATAGAGATGCTACTCCTTCACCTTCTCTGCTGGAGAAGCTGGAGCCAAAAATCTCGGCTGGACTCGACCAAAGCGCAGATCCTTGCATTTCTTGGTCCGAGCAGTTCTGTTCTTCTTCTGCTTCGTCTTCTTCTTCTTGGTCTCCCTCAGTTGTGGTTTCTTTGCAGCAGTTCAGCCATGAAGGTGTGATTCACACCGAGAGGTGTCAGCTGCGTGAACTCTGTGAAACTTTTATGTGAGCTCCAGTCTGAGGTGCTAAATAAACTAACCTTCACGTCTTGAAGTAATCATGTAATTTCTCTTTACCTACTTGAGTTGTTCTTGCCATGATACGGGCAGCACTACAGCAATCAAACAGGGCTATTTACTTCATGCCGGCACTAATGCTGAACAGCACAGCTGAGGGTCTGTAATGACCAAGAATGTGCAGAAAGTTCTCATCAAAACGAAATGTGGCTACTTTAAAGAGAATTCTGCTTCGTTCACATAATTAAACGTGTGTTATTCCATAGTTTTGATGTCTTCGGTGTTAATATACAATGTAGAAAGCAAAGAAAAGACATTGAATGAGACGGTGTGTCCAGACTTTTGGCTGTAATTTTTATATTTCACCTCTTAAAAAATGAAAAATGCTGAGTTCATAAAAATAACCTTCAAGTTTTCTAGTTCTGGGCAAAAAAAAACCAACAACTTTAAATTCCCAGAGAAAATACCAACGTGTCACCGGCACTGTAGAAAGTAAAGTAACCGGTTCGATTCCCCGTCACTGTTAATCCCGTGATTACTTATCAGACAGCTCGTGGATCTCCAGCTGGAAACTTCAAGGGATGAAAGGGTTTCTTTGCCTCCTGTTACCAACAGTTGATCTTATTACTATTGACAATCTGCCAGCAAAGGCCTGTTTCTGTAGCTACGGAGAAAAGAAAGAGGGCATTTATAAATGTCTCCAGACCACAGGTGTGTTCATCTTTCGTTAGCACCTCGCTTCTGTCTGTCTCTGTGTTGTTTTGACGCTGAGTATCTGATCGTGTCTCGTTCGCCTTCTTCGTGTTTTCTTCTCACTTTCTGTCGAGGACTGACTGAATATTTATATCAATATCAACCTGATTTAGCTGTTTAGTTATTTAGCCAAAAGGCTAGTTTTCATGTTAGTTTCCCAAATAAAAGGGAACACACAGGACGTTTGTGTCACCGACCTCTCTGTTGTCCGTATTTGGCGCCATAACTGCACTTTAGTTTTTAATCTAAAATAAAGCGAACAAATAGACGCTGAACTTTCTGCTGACGTTATTAAAAGTTAGAAGATTTTGGATGACATAAAAATGGGTCGTTCTTTTAATTAAACCTTCGTTTTAATCGCATGCCGACGGCTGAATCGGACCTGATGTCCGCCACAGGTCGAATCGTCTAAATTCAGAGGACGGCAGATATGACAGAAAAACAAAGAGGACGACGGCGGGAAAAGAAAAGAGAAGATCGTCTCACAAAGCCAGACTAATCAAAGTGGAGAGAATCTGCGTAGACAGGTCACTGATCATGCACTCGGCATTTTGTGAATCTCCTTTAATCTCTCGGCTTCACTTGATTGAGAATCCGGTCGAACTTGAACTTTAAATGAAAATACCAGACTTATTGAATTTTTTCGCTCTTCTCCTCCGACTCCGCTGCACTACTTGAGGCCGCATACACAAATCACAGCATACAGTACGTCGGTAAAGAGAAGCCTCGCTTTACTCATTTGACACACGCGTTCATCGACGGCTAATAATGTGAGCCGCACTATTCGCGCTCTAATGTACAGTAAGGTCGTTTCCAGTGTTTATTGACTGCTCATATGAAACATCAAATTATTTAAATTTTGCTGAAGCTCCACACGGCCGAGGTTCAAACCTGTGCTGTGAGGCGAAATGACATTGCACATGGAGGAATTCACTAACCAGAAGATCGGCGGTTCGATCCTCCAGTTTGGATGTCGAAGTGTCCTTGTACCTTGAGATGGGCTGGAGCCAGTCCCAGCTGATACTGGACAAGAGGCGGATACACCCAGGACAATTCGCTTGTTCCTCACAGGTCGGACACCAAACAACCATTCACACCCGCCTACAGGAGGCGAGGTTCATGGGTTTAACATGGCACATGGAGGCAGAGCGAGCCGACCGCTAATCAGAAGATTGGTGGTTCGATCCTCCGCTCTGGATGTCAAAGCGTCCTTGTACCTTGGCGAAGATAACCTTATCAGGATTGTGTCGGGCTGGTGCCAGTCCCGATTGACGGGCTGGGTACACCCTGGACAATTCAGCAGGTCACACAGAGACACTTCCAGGTGACGTCACAGAGATGACGTTAAACTGCTCAAGAAAATGACTTTTCAAGTCCACAGTGACTCTAATGATTGTATTTAAAAACCTCCTTAATTCATTATTCACACCGCTATATGCTTAGAAAAATGTTAAAGAAGAATTAGAAACTATATCCTTGCAAACCTGCCCACTCCTTTTTTAGATGAGAAACCGGCTTTACCTAATTTCTTTCGCCATTAATTTAATATGCTATATAATTTAAGGGAGAATATAACCAAAGAGCACCGCAGGGTTATAGATGAGGCAGAAAATGTGTGAAGTGAAAGAAATTATCCAGAAAACAGCGCATTCTCCCTTTAAACACGCAGTTTAATGGTGCAGCGGAGTGCACAATCAAGTCCTACCCATTAACCACGAATGATGAACAGTTTCGAGAGTCTCATCATAAAATGGATTTACAGCAACTTCCCAGAGCTCCCGTGGGAAATGAAAACAGCTCCTGATGAATTAAGTCACATTAATGAATCCTCTAAGTATCGACGCATACAGGGGAAATAAATAAATACACTTTATTTTGTCTTTAATCTTTTTGGCAACTCCATTTGTTTCTGCAGAACTCTTAGCTGGAACACTTTAAAAGTGTCTCATCAGGCCGAGACAACCTAAGAGGATAAATCCCTCAGCGTGCCCTGCTTTAAACTTCTGGTTAGATTGCATGTGTTACGGTGATTGTGTTCCCTCTCAAGCTGTGAGAACTTGTCAACACAAACTAGTCTTTGAAGCACAGACAGGAGACAGTCCTCAGGCTGGAAAACGAGACACATGATTTGTTGCAAAGTTGAAATTACGTTAAAGAAACGCCGGATAGAAATATCTCGTGTCGTGTTGATTATTGTGATGATATTTCGTGATTTAGCGCCCCTAGTTTCAGAGTAACTAGCGAGTCCACACACTTACCGCCGTCATTGATTGCCACATGATTGTCTTTCTTTGAGAAGACTTGAATCTGGGGCAGCTGGACTTGGATGTAGATCCACGAGGTGAAATGCCTTCACAGATCCAGATACAACTCTTCTCAAAGACTACCACATAATGTCTGCAGAAAGATCTGATGTTCAGGAAACTTGAGCATAATAATGATCTAAAATTCTCTCCAGCAGTAGAAGGATACTTGTCAGTCAGACTTGAGATGCTCACTTGATATCTGCTCTTGTGAAGGCATCCCACCTACTGTTGACTCCTTCTTTCCGTTCCTGCGTCTGTTATGTAAAAATAACGCGCTGCCCACTGTCTCCAAGGAGAGTGATTTCTTCTTCTTCTCTCCTAACAGGCGGCTTGTATCCCGGTTATTCTGAGTAACGGCTGGGAGCTTCCCTTCTCTGAAGTCATCGACTGGAGGAAAGCCGCCATCATTGGAGATGAGAGGCTGCTGCTACAGGTAAACGATGGAAGGATGTTTGAAGATAAGATGCTAGGACCTAGGAAGGGCATAAATGAGTGCAGATAGGGAAAATTTTAAAGTGTATAAACTAAAAATAGAAACTCAAAAATACAAGACAACACACAAAGAAGAAGGAATGGAAATGGAGGAACAGATGCAAAGCATTTATTATTATATTATACGACTACAGCCGGGACATGGAGGTTAATAAAAGCTGCCACCTGCATGAAGAGGGCCAAAGCTTCCTCACACGGTGTGCTGTGAAAAAGATAAAACATGGCCTTTCAGCAGAGGCTAATTCAGTGTCTGGGTGCTGAAATGCCAACATCTTCCCTGATATAATTAGTTAGCTCACAATTGGCTCCACACACCCCGGGAAATTATAATATCAGATAGATAGATAGATAGATGGATAGATGAATTACAGATGGATGGACAGACAGACAGATGGAGGACGGATGGATAGATGAATGGACAGACTGGATGGATGGATGGATGGATGATGGACAGACAGATAGAGGATGGATGATGGACAGACAGATAGAGGATGGATGGATGGATGGATGGATGATGGACAGATAGAGGATGGATGATGGACAGACAGATAGAGGATGGATGATTGGATGGATGGACAGACAGACAGACAGACAAGATGTTGGATGGATGGACGGACAGATAGATGGAGGACAGATGGATGGATGGATGATGTACAGACAGGATGGGTGGATGGATGGATGGATGGATGATGGACAGACAGATGGACGGATGGACAGACAGATGGATAGATGGATGGACAGATGATAGACAGACAGATAGAGGATGGATGGATGGATGGACGGATGGATGGATGGATGGATGGACGGATGATAGACAGACAGATAGAGGATGGATGATGGACAGACGGATGGATGGATGGATGGATGGATGATGGATAGATGGATGGACAGATGATGGACGGATGGATGGATGATGGACGGATGGATGGATGATGGACAGACAGATGGATGATGGATGGAAGATGGACAGACAGATGGATGGATGGATGGATGATGGACGGATGATAGACAGACAGATAGAGGATGGATGATGGACAGACGGATGGATGGATGATGGATGGATGGATGGATGGATGATGGACAGATGGATGGATGGATGATGGATGGATGGATGGATGGATGATGGACAGATGGATGGATGGATGATGGATGGATGGATGGACAGACAGATAGAGGATGGATGGATGATGGATGGATGATGGATGGAGCATATTTTCTTCCACAGTGTGACATCAGCACTTTGAACTGAATTAAAGCGTTCGTCTTTTCTGTGTAAATCTATAAACAAAGAACATTAATTCAATAAAAGTGATTAAGCCACATTAGACGTGTTTCATATTTCCGACTTGTTTTCGTGCCGTAAAAACCGAATAGTGGGAAAATGTTAATTATCTCCAAACCTGAGTTTCAGCTCAGAGTGCTTAATTAGCTATTAGCATCTATCACCACATATCTGACTTTCAGTTCAGCTGACAGAAAGGGGGAATCTAATTGCAGTCGTGTGGCTTGTAGTAAATTTTCTTTCATTCTGACATGACAGCTGTGATATTCACAGTCACTCACACCTCTGCCAGGAACTATTTTTATCTGGGACGGATTATTCCACAATTGGATCTCCTTCTGTTCCTTTTAATTACGACAGCGGGCAGAGCTTGTGATATTTACATTGTCTAATTACTCTTATATTACTGCGTGCCACCTGCGTGACCTATGCAGACCCCTGGACAGCGATACAGAGGTGTGAAAGTGTGTGTGTGTGTGTGTGTGTGTGTGTGTGTTGGGGGTTTGGACTTCATGTCTTCCTTTAATTAACGTGTCCCTGCGATGATGATGATGATTTCAAGCCGTCATTAAAAGTGTTACAATCTCGGCTTTTGGATGAAATGAAGCCGCCCTTTTTCGTCCTCCAACATTACAGAGTCACAGCGATGCACTAATGTTTTGCTTGTTCTGTTCAACAAAACAGAACCATCCATCTAAAAGCACGCCGACTGTTTGTGAGGCGAGTGAAACGCGGCGCGTGTTCACGTTAGTTTGGATGCAGACACGCGATGAATTATTAAAACACACAGAGGCGGCGATAATGATGAATAACTCCGAGGCTTTCAGGATAAAACCTGAGTACACAGCATGATCGAATCAAACACACGATGCTTTTCACACATTAATCAGGATTGTTGTTTTGTCCCCTCGACATTCATCATCCTTTTCTTCCACTTGTGTGATAAAAATGAACTTGGAATATCCGAAGTGAACAGATTTGACATTAAATCTGCATTTATTGTTAATTAAATTGAATTACACAGCATGTTTCAGTACAGTATTCTCTCCCGCTCTGTAATTTTATTTGTCTTTAAAATGAAACAATGCAGAAACCAAAGGTGGGGATCAATGATTAATCCATGAATGATTGAGAACATTTTATAATATATTTCCAAAGTCCATTTCTGAGTAAAAAAGACTATTTGCTGCCTTTTTAATTATGATTTTATCAACACAAATATATTTAATATGCAACATTTTACTTCCTTTCATGAGCAAATTCTCGACATTTGCTGCTACCTTCATGTTTCATTCATCTTAGAAACATTTCCAGTGCATCAAAAAGTTGTCATCAATAACCGGAACAAGAAATATATATCAGTACGTTGATGTCTATGATTTCTGACATCTGAAACTCAAAGTGTCTGCAGGTTTACGGTCTAATGGAAGCTGTACGATCGTGTTAATCACCATCAGTAAACAAGTGTGGCAGCGATTTGCACGTAAATCTGTCAGTATTTTCTCTCTCGTTGTTTGTCAAATCAATTTTTTGTTTGTTCTCGCGTTGAATCAAACAATATTTGGTATCAAACTCTGTTTTTAAACTCGCAGCTGTCAGTTTCTTTCTGTTTTTGAGGCAGAGCTGGGGTGAAACAATGCTGTATTAAGTGATTTAAGTTCCTCTGTGCACTTCTGGTGTAGTTAATCGTGGCCGTACAGTACAGAGCAGATGAAAACAGGTTATTCTTGCTTCCTATACTTTGAGGACACCTTGAAACTGCTTAATTTGTTTCCTGCAGCTCTGAGACAGCTGGCGAGGTGACAACATGACATCAGGTTACGTAAAGGAAACAACAGACTGGACTCTGCGCTGTGCTGCTCCCAATTAAACACCTACAAATAAGTAATTAAAGCCAGAAACATCATGTCATTATTTGCTCTAACTCGGACTGTTTGCACAATATGACAAAAGCACAACATTAAAGGAGAACGTGTGTCTGATCGGTGAACAGATTCTGGATTCTTGCCCTCTTTGTCTCTTTGTCACACTCACACAGAGACTCACTGTTGAACACGTCGGAGCTCTAACACCCGCTGAGAGAGTTGAATCTCATTACTTTCAATTACATCACTGAGAACTGCAATACCTGGCTGTTTAATATGTAGTTTCTGTTCCCCCCCTGTGGAGAGGAGACACTCACAAACACCCAGAGACACCAAACACACACACACACACACACACACACACACACAGCGCCCCTGCTGAGAAACATAAACACCATTAGACTCAATGGAGGGGAAGAGAATTGAGCTGAGCTGATTTGATTGGTGCTGTGTTTATATTCCACCTCGGAGAGGTGAACAATTAAAGTTGCCTCCGCTTGTCGCCAGATCACAGTGACATTGTGACTCTTTATTTTGATATATATATATATATATATATATATATCTATATATAGTATATATATATAATATATAATATATATATTTAGTTTTCACAATCAGAACCACAAAGTCTTTGTGTGTTCTGTTCATTTTAGGGTTCAAATGCACCGATCAGAGTCCTTTCGCAGCAGGAAACACTAAAGCTGTCACGTTCTTTGTTCAAAATACAAACTATTATTGTTGGATATGAGAGAATATTAAACCCTGGCTCTGTAATCGTCCGTTTGAAGTGAAAATTCTCCCCGTTTAAGCACAACAGGCTGCGTTGGGGAACGTTCCTCAGATGTTCTGTCCTTTTGTTTGCTGACTTTGTGAAATGCATTCACCTTTTTATCACTTTTGTTTGCCTCATACGTGAGGCAGAGGAGACGCCACGAATTACAGAACACAACCAGACAGAAAAATACACCTGCACGCTGACGTAAAGAGTCTGCACTGAGCCGCCCTTCTCTGCTGCTGCTTGTATTATTCTGTTAAACGGGGATATAAACCGAGCTCACACTCTCATGGCGCCCGGACATCGGAAAGCTGTTAAGCCGAATGATTTCAGACCTCAAGATGCAAACACGGGCCGAGAGACTGAATCAGTTTATCGTGCTAACAAAGGGAGAATGCGCAGGTGAGTAGGCGATCCAGAGGAGGTGGTGACAGGTGTCCAAAACAGAACAAACTGAGTGGGACGTGGCAGGAGGATGGCAGATGAGATTTACCTGAGGCACAGCACAGCGGGGGAAAAAAAACCAACAGAGGAGCTTTAAAGTTTTAAAGGAACAATGTTTGGCCTCAGTGCTTGTTAGCGTTATGGAAATGAACGGCCCAGGCGGCGTCTGGGTGGAAGAGTTGGTCTTTCATCCCGCAGTCGTTGATCGGTGAATGAGGAGCAGCTACGGGAAAATTAAGGGCCACAACCAGAAACAAACACAGAGAGACTGTCAGACAAGATAGACAGAAACACAAGGCGACGGGGGAATGACAGGAATAACACTGAGAGGGGAGACAAACAGCCTTCACATGACAAACTATAAAAAAAAACTTGTTCCAGGTTTTTCAAATGGGAGCATTTGTTGCTTTTCTTGTTTTTATATCATTGTAGATTAAATATATTTGTATTTTAAGCAATTTGAAGATGTTACCGCGGTACAAAGCCAACAAGGTAACGCCCCGTTCATCGTGGAAATAAAAAAAGAAGGAATCTGTAGACCACAAGTGAAAATTAGTTCAGACTGAGTATTTCTTAGTGGAAAATCAGTCAGAAATCATCCAAGACAGGCTCATTGCTACTTGCAGCCGCCTCATTAGGCTCCATGAAGCTCTACAACGTGAGGAGAAGATCTCTTGCTTGCCAAGCAGCAGAACTCTCAACCTTCTCCTGGATCGTGACCAGTTGTCAGACCACGCTGGACTCTCCGCTGGCCATGTTTGACAGGTTTCAGTGAAGAGACGGTGGGGTTTGTAGCCAGAACTCCAGAAGGGTCCTGGGCTCCAAATCCGCCACCTCTTTAAGGCTGATGAGGCTCTTCAGGAACGTTGGCTTCCCTTTTCGGCTTCATTGTCTGTCTGAGCGGAGCAGCTAAGGTCACGTCCGACCTCATCAAGGAAGGTAGTTTGTTTTTTTCTCCAAACTGAGAATCGAGAGCGCGTCCTGCTCCATCTTCCTGGCACATGGGATGTTTAGCTCCCCGGTCAGGTTGGCAGCATCCTCGTTCCTTCCTCGATTTCATCCCTCCGCTGCTTCTCCCTGAGGGGTGTCACTGCTGCAAGCCACAAGCCAGCTGCTCATGTCTTCCATGACAATGTGAGCTGGGACCTCAGTCTGCCTCCGGTGCACCAGGATATTCAGGCTTTGAGTTTGTGGCCACATTGCCTCTGCAGAACTGCCTTGAAGCAGACGAACAGGTTGAAGCGCAAAAACACAACTAGATGATTTGTTGTCACTTGTCACATGAAGCGTTAATACCTTCATGGCATGGAGCTTTAACACCACAGAGACAAAAAAAATGGACACACTGAGCTTCGATCCCAGTTTGATGAGTAATAAATGAGCTCCATCCGAGAAGCAGAACGAGAAACTCCGGCTCTGCCTCCTGGACGTTCGAGTCTACCACAATCTTCCTACAGTAGCCATGAGCATGAATGCATGCTCGGAGTAGAAGTGTTTTTCCATTGTGTTCAAAATTAACTTAACAGATGCCACTAAATCCTAAACACTGGACCTTTTAAGTGGTTTTCAGAGCCAACGTGTGTGTTCCATATTCTAAAATATGCAGATCCGAGATCTTTGCTTTGGTGACTGGTCAGATAAAGACCGTTTTTAGGTCTCTCAGGAGAGGAAATCTGATTTTCTAATTGATTCCCATGATGATTCCCGTTAAAGCAGGCGTTTCTTTACTTGCCAGGCAGTTTGGAGAACGATGGTGGAGTAGCTCAGCTAGCTTGGAAAGAACAGCATGTTCATATGTTTGAGTTTAGACTAAAAACACATCAGATTGCAGAATGCTATGACTCTGATCTGCAACCAGGCTGACTGCAAAGGACCCCCAGCCTGAGTCAGCTGTAACACCTGAACACAACTTGATCAGAGCAAGCAAGCAAGCAAGCAAGCGACGATGGCATAAAAAAGTTATAAATACATGTTTGAAATGTGCAGCTGCTTCTGTCCCTCCATCTCCAAGATCAAGGAAAGATGTCCACTGTTGTGAAACTAAAATAAGATTTAAAAGACACGTTTGGAACATGACAGGTGGCGTCTGTGACAGCGTCCATTGATTTGAACCTGTTTTTAATGGCTCTTTCTATCAGACACACCATCGTATCTGCCATAAGGTGTGAATACAGTATTAGACATGGACAGCAGGTGGTTTAGTCACCACACTATCCTGGGGATGAGCGAGTTGATGGACAGTGCACGATGTGGGAGTAGAAGATGTGGGGAAGGAAGAATTTCCTCTAATCTTTTCTGCAATGTCCTCAAAATTACTTATGCTTCCTCCACCTGTCTGTCCGGATACCGATTCTCTTCCTCTCACTCAACGTTGTTTAAAATCTAACTTAATCTATCTCACTGTCATTTTTTGTCTCCTTGATTTTCTCCCTCTCCTCTTCCTCCAGGTTCCCTCCATTACCCGGTCTGTGGGCCATGACAGGATCTTGGCTCTCCGCCAGCAGACTCAGTTCCTCTGGGACGCCTACTTTTCTTCTGTAGCCAAAATCGTCTTAACCACTCTGGAGGTGAGCGGGGATGTTGGAGATGTTTTTCTGGGTGGGGATGCTGTAAACGCCGGGGCTTAGATTGACAAGTTTAAGCCACCTCGAACAAAAACAAAGCCTAGAAAACGACTGACGGGAAGCTGATGGTTTCACATGTCGCAAGCATAATAACATAACATAACATTGCACTGCCTCATGCCTTGGGGTGTTTAAACTGTATCATGCAGCAAATATCTACAGCATTTAAATACACTTAACTTCATGCCCGTGACTGAAGCAGAGTCACTGTAACGTCTTTGTAAAACAGCGAATTGTGCACCCAATGAAGCGCTTTCTCTCTTCTGACACCGCCGGAGTGGAGTGATCCCAGTTTGATATAGTCATCTATGGCCCGATAACTGTACAACTTTATAACTTTATTCAGTGATTTTGGTGAATCTGGATCACATTTTATACAGAATATATTTGCTGTTTTCCCCTCTGATGTCCTCCGGCTGCTCAACTTCACCTCTTGTTCTCTTCACATCCTTGATAAACAAATAGCTGTAGGCTAACCACTTGTTAAAGTAGCTAATTACGTAATAATTAAATGCTACTAACTGTATCAGTCAGTTAACAGGTTTGAGCACAGGGGTACCAACAAGATTGCCAGGAGACAAACTCCTCAAGAAGACCACCTCAGTAGGCGACTGTAATTCCTGTCAAACTGGCCATCAGTCGTGTTCTGTCCTAGGTCCGGTCATCCTCGCTGGAAGGTGGATACTGCTGCCAAAGAAGTGTTAAAGCTACGAACATTTGGTGGTCCTGCCTCTGTGGGCTCTCGTTTGCTAATAAATAAGGTTTATGGGTAATGAATGAACACATGGAAGAATTTGTCCATGTAATTTTAATGCAGTATGAGAAGAAAAGAGAAATATTTAAACACCTCTGCAAATAGAGTAAATTCATTTAATCTTCTTTTAAGAATATTTTCAGAAATTCAACCATCATGCTCAGTGAGTATCAGGAAGGAGGGAAGGAATGCGCGGCGCGGTGTGTGTGTAGATGTATACCGACCGAAAACAAGCATCTCGATGCTGTAAATTGAGACACGATGTAAGCAGAAGAGGCGAGCGTCAAATGTGAAGGAGCTCTGTACTGCCTCGCAGCCTTTAGGTTAGAGAGACTGTGCTGTGTGTGTGTGGGTGTGTGTGTATGCCTCCTCTCCAGACTAGAAAGCTAGAGGCTGGCTCATTAAATGACCTCGCCAGCTCAAGTGTAGAAGATAAACTTTGTCTCATTGGTGCATTTTATCCTCCGCTGTTGTTAGTTCACTTCCTCACAGCCTTGATTCAGTCCTCGGGGACTGTTTGCTCTCTCTAGCTTGTTTGAATACAGACAAAGATCATAATAATCCTCTTTTATTACCACCATCAGCAGCAGCAGCAGCAGCAGCAGCGGCACATAAACATCAGTACAATCGCTATAATCTCTCTTGTAGCGCACATTATTGTTTACAATCATCACCACATCGGACCAGCAAATATTAAAATCATTACTACCGCCACTTTCTGTCAGAAGACTCACAACTCAGCTTCAGTGGGAATGAAGTTCTGTGGAAATGTGGAGAGGTGCTGTCTTTTTTTCCACCACATACATTTGAGCTTACCGTCATACAGTAGATGTAGAAGAGCTGGGCAGCCCGGCTAACAAACTGAGCTGAGATCAGCTAACAGCAGCTGTGTTGGGTGGATTTATTTATTAGTTTAAATAAATAAATAAATACACAAAAAGTAAAACATGCAAAAACAACAAGAATTACAGAGTAAAATTAGAGTAAAAGAGAAGTTTCTTTTTGAGTTTGACAGTTTCAGATCATCGGCATAGAAACACAAGATACAGCGATAAAGTGGAATTATAACTGACATGTGAAATTAAGATAAGGATTTGAACACTTGCCTGAAGCTGTCATACAATGAACTATTTAAGTGGATCAAAGTGAAGGGAATATAGAACATGCGTCACTCTAAGGAGGCTATTTAAAGTACTGCTTTATATAATGTTTAAGTGTCTGCATGAAGCCTTCTATATATCGAGGCCTGTGTAACACAAGCAGAGTCCTTAAAATCACGGAGAAAACAAGACCTCGGTGACGCCACCAAATGCCCAGTGCTAGCAGGGTATGAAATTAGACAGCAGCCCACTGACAGCCGTACACCGCTGGCCAGATGTGCTAAAAACTCCGAGCCAGCACGCCACCGGGCTAAACGGGTGAAATGAGGCGTTGTTGATAACTGTAGTGTCCCACATACTGCGAGCCTGACAGTTGGTATCAGGAGGGGTGTGTGTGTGTGTGTGTGTGTGTGTATTAAGAGCTGGCTGTAAGTGCCAAGCCAATTCTCCACAGATCAGTAGCTCTGGAGTCGGACAGAAAAAAAGAAAACCAGATTGCGTTCTTCCATACTTTGTTCTCAGTGCTCTGCTTTATCTATTTATTTAAATGGAATAGTTTATAATAACAATAATAATGCATTATGAAGTAGAGTTAAAATATTTATAACATTTAATTTGTTTGTTTTTCTTTTGTCATTGATATTTATCATTAATATTTGTACGTGTTTATTTTATTTCTTTATCCACACGCTTTGTTTTTTAAAAATATTATCAAAAATATTCATTTTATTTTTCATCTGATCTTGTTTTTGTGAAGCAATTTGCATAAATCCTTGAATCCATTAAATCTGCTGCTCAAATAAAATTATTACTAGTAATATTTATTATTAATTCTTTTAGAACAGATTTACAAAATCCAAAATATACACAATACTAAATATAGTCAAGGTAAACAGTGAAGCTGCTCATATCTCAGGTTGCCTTCTTGTTGAGTTGCAGATAGATGTATATGAGCGTACTGTTTGTATGTTTCCATTATCACACATTACGTCTCATTATGTCCCGTGAGTAATTCCAGTCACTTTACTGGCTGATGAAGACGAGCCTTAAACTGGAGTTCAAACACTCCCTCTCCTGCATAATGCCTGTTTGACTCGATAAAGCATGTTTCTATGGTGTAAAAAACACTTCTTTAGCACAGAGTAAATAAAGCCATCACACCTTGAGAAAGTCTGCTGGGGTTTGTCAGCTGGGGACCTGAATTTATTGCTTGAATTGGTGAGAAGTGGAGAAAAAAAATAATTAAATGAAAGAAGAAGAAAGGAAGAAAACAGATTTCCTCACGAGAAAGACTTTTTTGTGTGTGTGTGTGTGTGTTTTGTGTGTGTGTGTGTGTGTGTGTGTGTGTGTGTGTGTGTGTGTGTGCGTGTGCGTGTGCGTGTGCGTGTGCGTGTGTGTGTGTGTGTGCTAGTTTCAGCTACTATAGTTTTTTTGCAAATTAAGATTTTACATAAAAACATCTTAAGAGCTTATTAGATAATCCCTGTGCATTGCTTGCTTGCCCAGCTCCTGTTCTGGCACGACATTGCTCCCTGTTAGCATTCCCTCATCCTGAAAGCCTCCTCTTCTTCCAGTGGTCCTGGTCCAATGAACACTCCCCTACTATATCGTTTAAAAATACTAATATTTGAGTATAACTACAGTGAACAAATGACATCCCTGTTGCTGAACTGCAGACATCTGTATATTCAGAGGCCCAGAAGCAGGTTGAAGTTGCGTCACCGGTCTCCCTCCGAGGACTCGCAACACTCAAACAACTAACCTGACCTTTGATAACAAGCCAGATGGATAATATTAGCTAAATAACTAATGGACTCCTCATGTTGGGAGCAAGTTGACGCCCCCAGGTGAACCCGATCTCAAGTCCGCTCCACGGAGTCATTCCTCTTCTCGGGAGTTCCCAAAGCGCCAGCTGCCACTAAACAGCCGGCTATTTTTATTGCCAAATATTAGTACATGTCGAGAGAAAGTGTTGGCTTGAATGGGCCATATGATGGTGCTCATATGGACAAATGAGTGTTTCTGGATCACATAATAGTGAAAAATAGAAATACGATAGTAATAGATAATTTTCTGACACTGCTTATTACTGGAATAGCTTCAAATAATCAGAGTGTGTATTTTTGTCACCGGCTTTCAATCCAAAAACAACAAATTCTCCCAAACCGTGAAGGAAAACTTGAATATTCACAATTCCCTAATTTATAGATGCACATTTTTCTTTGGACATGATATTGTATAATATTATTATACAGTATATGTATGTATTAATACTGAGACTGGCACCTGTGAGTTAATTGTGTTGTATCTGGGAAGTAGGGTGTTTGAAATAAAGACAAAGAGGAAGAAAATGACTGAACTCTTCACTCCTCCTTATATGTTCTCACTTCATCCTGTCTCCTTTTTTTAATATTTACCTTTGTATTTTCATATTTTTTCCGTCATTCTCCTCACGTGCTTTCTTCTCCGCCTCCTCGTTTTGTTTCTCCTCCGTGCAGATCATCCAGGATCGCGTGGACTCCCATGTGTCCAGAAACCGGCTCTTGTGGAATTCCCTCCCTGGTGGTCTTTATGCACTTCCCCAGTACTCAACCGACCCTGCCCAGTTCCCTTTTTACTATGCCGTACTGGGTAAGTGTCAATACACGAAAATATATGACACATATTTGAAAACTGGTCAACTAAACTTGACTTTATTAAACATATTTGGTTTGTTTGCTCCCCAAAGATTGGCTCCAGTTTCCATGATGGGTTGGTCAGAGTAGTTTGGCCCTTTTTACCAGCAGGATCAAAAAATGATGCACAGCTCATGTCGGCAATTAAAGTTACCTCAGATTCATAACTCAGTCAAATCTGAACACAGACATGACTCCTATTTTTAAATTCATTGTGACTCACACTACCAGAGGATATCATTATCTCTGATTACATTGCGGATAAATGTACAAAATTCCCCTCAGAAATCATAATAACATACTGTATATTTATAATTATAAACCCATTGGTATCAGTGTATCGTTTGGTGACGGTTGTCTGAACACTCATGGGTATGTGGCAAACAGAAACTGCTAGCAGCTGATGTGGTATACATTTTTAGTGCCAATTTTCAAAAAAAACAAATTCATAAACATAAAAGTCAAGTTGTAGCTTGCAGCTAATTATCCACCAAAGCTCGACCAAACTACAACGTTCCAAAAAGCCAAAGCATGATGAGCACAGATAAGGGTAATTCGCAGCTATGGCTAGGAGAGCAGCGGGAAAAAAAAATGTTTCTTGAAGTGTCAGTCCACCAAATCTCCGTATTTTCTCCTCATCTTTGGCACTGAGAAAGTACGGCAGCGTTTCTACTTCTTCTTGGCAGAAATCACCTGTCAATCAGCATGTGATGTCTTCCTTCTTTTGGATTTTATGTTAGTTTGATTTGTAGCTGAAATTCTCCGCAGTCGTGCAAGTTCCAGGTTTTCCTGTAAGTAAGCTGTTGCTGCTGCCGCGAGGAGCTTGCCTGGAAGCTGTTGCTGGATCTTATTTGCACTGACAGGACATATCTCAGGACATGGAAAACATATCAGAGTCCAGGAGCCGGTTGCTGGTTGTTTAGAGGAACAAACGTGAAAGTGGAAAATATACAAGCTCACCCCCTGATATACACCAATCAGCCATAACATTATGACCACTGACAGGTGAAGTGAATAACACTGATTATCTTTTTACCATGGCACCTGTCAGTGGGTGGAATATATTAGGCAGGAAGTGAACATTTTGTCCTCAAAGTTGATGCTAGAAGCAGGAAAAATGAGCAGGCGTAAGGATTTCAACGACTTTGACAAGATCCAAATGGTGGACCAACGAAGGAAAAGCAGTGAACCGGTGACAGAGTCAAGTGGCCAAAGCTCGTTGATACACATACCGTTGAGTCCGATCCAAGCTACTGTAGCTCAAATTGCTGAAAAAGTTAACACTGGTTTTGATAGAAAGGTGTCAGGACATTCATCGCAGGTTTGATGCATCTGGGGCAAGCACAGCCACGGACAAATCAGGGTGCCCATGCTGACCCCTGTCCCAGGCTGAAAGCACCAACAATTGGCACGTGAGCAATGGAAAATCTGTTTTACATCATGTGAATGGGCTGGTTTGTGCATCATTTACCTGGGGAACACATGGCACCAGGATGGGAAGAAGGCAAGCCAGGAGAGGCAGTGTGATACTTGGGTCCTGCCATTCACGTGGATGTTACTTGGTGTGACAGTACCAACCTACCCAAGCATTGATGGCAGTGACCTCCTTCAGCAGTATATTGCGGCCTGCCACAAAGCAGAGATGGTTCAGGAATGGTTTGAGGAACACAACAAGCTCAAGGTGTTCACTTGGCCTCCACATTCCCAAGATCTCAATCCATCTGGACCAACAAGTCCAATCCATGGAGGCCCCACCTCGCAGCTTACAGGACTTGAGAGATCTGTTGCTAACACCTTCAGAGGTGCAGTGGAGTCCATTCCTCCATGGGTCAGGCCTGTTTTTGCTGCAAATGGGGGGACCTACACATGTTATGACTGATCGGTTTATGTTGCACTGCTGCTCAAATGAAAGGGTCATTAAAATAAGAAAAATGTGCAATAATATGTCTAATATACCGTATATGTTGTAAGACTGCTGCTGAAGCAGAAACTTAAACCTGCAGGCAAAGAGCAAAGAGAAAGTGACCTGGTTTATGTTTGTATATGTGGGTGTGTGTGTGTATATATATATATATATATATGCATGCAGACTGGAGTGATTCTCAACAGATTGAGGCTGTAACTCAGATCGATGTTTGTCTTTCTCTGAGGAATTGTGGACACAAGGGTTAGAGGGAAGAAAGAAGGGAGGGGTTGAAGGATAGGAGGAAAGATGGGGGCAGTTTGGTTTATGCCACCGCAGTAAATCACTTTTTTAGCTGCTGCCATCTCCGGTGCTGCTGCTCAGGGAATAACTTGTCGTCAACGCCGTGTCTGTGCGACGGTCTCACTCTGCTACCTTCCCATAACTTTTGATGGCGAAGCAGTTGCAGCTTCTGCCCGATAGTTTGAAAAAGTTTGACTTACTGCTCAGACGCTGTGGCCTCAGGAGCTGTAAGGATGATTTTGATGGCCGGAGTTACATCTTTATTTTAGTTTGTGGAAAAGTTGTGCCGTTACGTGGGCTGTGGAGCTACTTTCAGCTCTGTGCGAGTGCGCGTTAGCTTTCCACTGTGTTTTCCTGTTGAGAGTCTGGCTGGTTTGGCACACTCACTCACTTACAGACACATGTGAGCAGCCAATAACGCCACAATCCTCTTTCAATTGGGTTTAAAGCTGAACAGGAGCCGCAAGGACAAACCTTTACAGGGGAGTATAAAGAATGAGACAGGAAAAATAGTGCCGGTGTAAGATAAAATAATTGTTTCTCTTTTAAGATAATGAATAACAAACACATTACACATTGCTACTGGCTGTTTCTCTGTAGGAAACAAATAAGTCTTTCTGGAGCTAAATCGTTGTGTTAAATTAAAGTATCAAGGCTCCTAGCGTGTATTTACATTTTGCAGAACTTTCCATTGGTATTCACCACCTTGTAAGTCATTTTAAGAGCAATCGTGGGTGGAAAAACTTCATTTCAGACTAACAGGAATGAAATCCTGTTAGTCTGAAATACTTTTGATGATTCGTGGAAGCATGTGAAACATTCCAGCCCACCCTTTCTTTTCTCCGTCTAAATCAATTCATTCATTTCAGCTGCGTGTTAATGATTTTATATTCAATACGTCAAGGCCAAACCTGCATATTTTTGTTCTCACTAAGAAAACTGCTATACAACTGTCTACAAACCACAAACTGTTCTTAGTTATCAATCAATGAAGGCCGCGTGGTGAAGCGGGTCCGTCCTCTAATCTCTCTTCTCCTGCAACCTTTTGCACTGGGCTACACCTCCCACTATATTGGTGCCACATTCATATTGAGGTCAACTGCGCAGTGGCATTTGGCAGTGTTCTCATATATAGTTTTTGTGAAATCCACAATAAAACTTCCATCCCGAATAGAATGATATGAAAGGATCGCGGTGAATTCTTTAAGTTTCATTAGATTTTCACTCGCTTGGACTATTTTCGCTTTCAGAGAGAATACGTCTGCAGTACTTGGCCACAATGTGTCTGCTACTTATTATAAAGGTCGGCAGGCCAGCACGGGACGATACAATACTGGTTTAATGCCAGATGCAATAGAGTAATGGGTAAGAAGATATTGGCACTTGTCTGTAGACAATGTCAGAAATGGAGGACGCTCTCCACTCACCAGACGCCACCTCTAACTGGAAAGAAACACCACTTATCAGCCTCTTACAATGTGGCTTTCCCACATTGATTCATGTGACTCTTAACGGCTCTCACATGACATCCAGGTGGACTTATGACGCACGTGACCTCAACCACTTTCAAGGTGTGAGCCAAGAGGTTAAATACAGATCAATTTCCCCACCGAGGACGTCATTCAGATGACTCTACCATCGATTTAGCGCCTTCCGATATGCAGTTTGGACGTCCGAGATGAAGATTTAAATCATAAGACGCCACCATTTCCAAAGTACTCCTTTTTAATAAGGGTAAAGCACCGGCGTCATCTATTTTTATCCATTTTCATGCTTTCATATCAAAATCACCTTGTTCTAATTGGGAGAACAATGTGTCTGCAAACACTGCATTAATAAACAAATTATGTAATTTGATACAAAATCAAGGTGGCATAGCTCGCACTGGGAGAAGCGCATAAAACAGAAGGACTGAGTCTATTTCTGTGACCCCCCCCCCGCCCCGCCGCCCACAAGGGTAGACCTCGTGCTTCCATAAATACCGCAAAGTCCACCTGAGATGGTTGGTCAGGGGGCCCGGTGTCAGAGAGATGGATAGAGCAACACTAAAGAGCACTCTGGCTCCACTTAGCCATGAGGATGTCTATTCCCTTATTCCCGTACCCGCCCCAACACTCGGCGTGCCGCGCGCCTCCAATCCTGGCCCTCTGTGTTTGATGCGAATGTTTCGATATCTGCCCTTATTCACTGAGCGTCTCACGTTTGGTGATCTAAATTTTTCAGTTTGTGCGATGTGAAAAGCTTTGTTTGGATCGCCTGACTTTGCAGCGTTTTAGCGCCTTTTAGCTTTTTGTTTTGGTTGTACGGCTTCCCGCTACTGTTTTGGGCAACAAGCAGCAGCAGCGGTATAATTGCTAATGTTGCTCTGCGTCTCCTGGATGTGTAAATAGGCGACTGGTTTATAGTGAACCGACGTGATGTGCTGTCGGTGAGATAAAGGGATGAAGGGTAGGTGGATGGAGGGTAATAGATGAGGGTCAGGGGATGAGAGGAAGGGGAAATCGGAAGTCATAGATGGATGGAGCTCGGAGATGGGCCGATATTGGCTGAAGGCGGGAGGAAACCAGGAGGGAGTTGAAACACTGAGCAGGGGAGCCGTCTCTTCATCACTTTATTGGATTAGAGCTCCAGTGGTCCATGTATTTGAATGAAAGAGAGAGAAGGGAAAAGGAGCTTGAGGGGGAGGGATATGAAAATTGAGTCAAAGATGAATAAATGGATAAGAGTGCTGAGGTACTCTAGGTGAGTTTGAGTCGTGGTCTTTGCTCCCTAACCTGAAATTAAATTCAAAGATATTTACAATGAGTTAGATGACTTGAAAAATCTCTACCAGGCGTATCAATGATACTAAATCTATCAAAAATGCGGTCTGCATTTGCCAAACGTCTGATCACTTGCTGTTTGCAGAGGAAGTTATGCATCCCTGTCCTCTTTTATGGTGGACTGTAAGACTGTTAGTGACCCTAACCCAATGTAAACACGCCGAATGGTGTTACAAACATCATGTAACGTGGCTTCAGTTGGCTTAAGTATATAAATATGTATTTTAAGAAGTGATTTAAAAGGAGTGACTGATTCTAGAAAACATATCCTGAAAATAAAATCCAGCCGTAGAAGCTGATGGTTTATAATATTGATACATTTCTTTGGCACGAGCTGCCACAGGGGGAATCAATTTCCTCAAACCCATTTACCCATTGTACCGTATGCTTTGGATCATTTATCGGAGTAATTTAAAGTTTGGTTCCGCTTCATAATTTTTCTTTTTGTCCCGTTTGGTTCATTTGTTTTCCTCCAATAAAATGCAAAAAAAAAAAAAAAAAAGTAACTAACGAGCAGTTTTTACTGGGAGGTTGTAGAAAGTACAATTACTCCTTTTTTATAGGAACAAATCAGCGTGATTCACAATTCACTAAACGAGACACTCAAAGCAAACTGTTCACTCCTGGATTAGACGTGTTTACTCATGCTCAGTCAGGGGGAGCGGGGGGGTAGATATCCTGTCAGAAAGATTGATGACGAGTGCAGCGCAGAGCAGCCTGTGTCCACTTAACCGTTATGGGGCTTTATGGGGAGCTGCATCTGCACAAATCGGTGTTAAAAACCTAAATACAGTTTAGCCGTGACAACTGTTTCTGAACTCTGTGTGTGTGTGTGTGTTTGTGCAGGTAAGAGCCCCTCGCAGCAGTTCACAGCTGTGATCCACACGGTTACTCCTCTGCAGTCCCAGATCTCCCCCGTGGTGAAGCTCATCATCGCTGTAGCCAAGTCCAAGTTCTGTGCACAGGTGGGAAGTGTTTGTACGTCTCACAGTGACTTTAGCGTTGGTGCAACAAAGAGAAGTGACGAATAAATAAATAAATGCAGCCGGTCAAACACAAAGATATCAAGAGGAGGCAACATTTCATCACTTCTAATATCATTTTCTTAAAATCTTTCTTCTCCTGATGCTTCGATTTAACTGTTCTACTTCTGTTAATTTAACTTTTCTTTTTCTTGATCAAATTTGCAAAAACAGGCTGTGACTTCAAGAATGAAGTCGAAATATTTGGAGAATAAAATCACAATAGTACAGAGGTTTTTAGGTTTTCATACTTTGTTTTCAAATATTTTTATTGATTTTATTGATTTATATATACACAGTATATACATCACCTGTGGTCATTAATATATATGAAAATTAAAGTTCATAGATATTAAACAGATAAAAGAAAATATTTTATCTATCAGAAAGAGAATTGCACTTAAGATTCTACATGTTTACACTCTTATTTATACTTTATACTACTCTGTTTCTGTTTCTGTTTTAAAAACACGTCATCATAATAATAATCTACTGTATAATGATGGCTACATGACATTAACTGAATCCATGTGCTTTTCCTCTACAGATTGTGGTTTTATGGAACTGTGACAAGCCTTTACCTCCTAGGAACAAGTGGCCCTCCACCAGCGTGCCTCTCACTGTCATTGAAGGACAGACCAAGGTAACAGCTGCTGGCTGTTTGCATCCATTATGTATTAAAAAAAAAAAAAAACACTTAGCTGTTTAGCAGTGAAGGCGCTTATCTCATCAGATTTGCTCAAATGTATTTTGGCTAAAGTTTGTTGGCGGTCTACACCAGCAACTCTTTTGGCCCTAAACTTTAAGAGACAACAGGAAGTGAGTATAAAAGCATGCAAAGACTTTGTCATTTAGTACCAGTCTATCCAGCTGGAAAGAAACAGCTCCCATACGAGTCCACTGCGAGGGAAAACTCTTATTTTTTTAAAAGAATAAACGTATCATCAGATTTTTAAAGATCTAAACATAACTGCCTGAGAGGATAAAAGACAGCATGAGCCTGATCACCTTCAGTGTTAAGGTTAAAATAGTCAAAATATCTCCTGTATCCGTCAGCAAAATATTACATTAAAATCTCAACGTCACCAGTGTAGAAACCTAAATTGGAGCTAAAATGCGTTTAGAGTTTTGCTGTAACCTCGGGAGGAATTCTGCACCGTTCAGACTTTCGCTTCATGATAAATGATTCAGGAAATTAAGCAAATACCCATGAGAATGCCAGATGTTCACATCCTTGTGGGCTGTTATTATATTAAAACCCAAAGAAAAACAAGAGTGGACCCTGATTAAGACTGATTCAGGCTGAAAAGTATCAGTCAGTTTAAGCTTACTGCAGAGTGCCTCAGACTCTCTTTTACTGGCCTTTTTGTAGCTCAGCTCATTGAGTATGTTTGATGCAGACATTTCTGCACCAAGTGGCACTTAGAAAAACATGGTCTCTGATTCTGTCTCTGCTTGCAATTGTCCTGGTCTTACTTTATGGAGGTTAATATTGTGGAAATTACAATGAGATACTTTGCTGATATAAAGAAAACATTTTGGAAGTCATTCTTCTCAAACTCCACACATTTGAGAGCAAGTCTGCAATCAGCAACAAAGAAATCAGTTCTTTGCAGTGGATTTACCTCAATGTGTGGTACAGCCAGCTTCAGTATATCTGTTTACATCTGTTTTTCAGTAAGTCACTTGTCAATGGCTGCCAGTCTATTACTGTGTTTTGTTTTGTTTTTAGAGTAAGTTGCTTGTCAATGGCTGCCATTTCATTAGTATGATTTTTTTTCTAGAGTAAGTAAGCAATGGCTGCCATGTCATTAGTGTGACTTTTTTTTCAGTAAGTTACTTGTCAATGGCTGCCAGTTTATTACTGTGGGTTTTTTTAGAGTAAGTTACATGTCAATGGCTGCCATGTCATTACTGTGACTTTTTTTTCAGTAAGTTACTTGTCAATGGCTGCCAGTTTATTACTGTGGGGGTTTTTTAGAGTAAGTTACTTGTCAATGGCTGCCATTTCATTAGTATGATTTTTTTTCTAGAGTAAGTAAGCAATGGCTGCCATGTCATTAGTGTGACTTTTTTTTCAGTAAGTTACATGTCAATGGCTGCCATGTCATTACTGTGACTTTTTTTTCAGTAAGTTACTTGTCAATGGCTGCCAGTTTATTACTGTGGGGGTTTTTTAGAGTAAGTTACTTGTCAATGGCTGCCATTTCATTAGTATGATTTTTTTCTAGAGTAAGTTACATGTCAATGGCTGCCATGTCATTACTGTGACTTTTTCCAGTAAATTACTTGTCAATGGCTGTCAGTTTATTACTGTGACTTTTTTTTTTTTTTTTTTACAGTAAATTACTTGTCAGTGGCTGCCTGTTAATTCATGTAAATTTCACAGTAACAGTCTTACAGTTTTATTTCAGTTTCAGGTCTTACGTGAGAGGAGTGTCAGTCAAAGTCAGAGGTCATCACTGAAAAGAACGTGACAACACAGTTAACTATTGAGGCCTTATACAATTATATATACCACCAAAACGTTTATAGCAAGCAACAGTCCCAAATGTGTGTGTCAAAAAGTTCTGGAATTCAGCCTAGACTAAATTCACTGAAATTGGGGATACTGTACACCAGCTTTTTAACCGGTGTAATCAGGTGAAATTTAAAGGCTCTGATTGGCCTCACAGGTGTTTTCAATTATTTTAGCTAATTTAACATCTCCACAGGACTCTCCCTCTCTCTGTGTGTGCATGTCCCTGAATGTCTTTGGTTACTTTTGTCACACCTGTCAGTGTGGAAAATATCACACCTTCTCCCCAAATTAATCAAAGAAGAGGTTGAAACATTCAAAATGAAAACACAGCTGTGTCTTTATTGGCTTAAAACCGTCTAACGAGCCGTTCTCACAGTGGACATTTTGACTTGTGAAACTTCAGATTAATATTAACAGCATTTTATTTGTGGGTGTTGTTGCCACCATCTGGTTCAGGCCTGCCGCCAAGCAGTGCCATCGGGCGTAGTGTCAGGTGACCCTCCATAATTCACCACTCCTAATTTTCATATAGAAATACTGACTGATTAACAATGCAGTGTGTGAAAAGCCTTTATAAGTATCACTGCTGATTGATACACCACGCGCGTGAGCTGGTCCTCCACGTGGAGGCACGTTGCCCTCAGATAACCGCAGGCATAAAGACTGCTGAGGATGCTGCAGCAACCCTCCAGGCTCATGTGCCTGAGGTATATTTGTCACATTACACAGCACCTCTCCCTTTCCTTCCTGTCACTCGCAATATCTTTTGTTTTAATTACTGCGAGCAGCACATGCCATCTTTCCAGATGGTTTCTTATAATATTTTGTGTAATGTCCTTGATCTGCTGTGGCAGGTTTGGACCGGATTCAGACAGCCTATCTAGCATGAGCAAAATATAGCTCAAATCCAGCCAGAAGTGGCACTTTAAAAGTGATTTTTCATGAGTGTAAGTGTAGTTATCATGATGACTAAAATACATTTCTTAACTCTGCTCTTTTCACACTGTCACAGGGTGTCACATGGTGCGGACAAGGTGTGATTTACGATGTCACAGGGGCGTTCTTAGAGATCTTTTGTACATGAAAGTGAAAGTGAAACTGTAATCCTGTGCTTTTGAGTAAATTGCATGCATAGATTTGGGTTAGTGAGCGGGCAATTTAACCGGGCCCCGCAGCCTCCATTGACATCATGACAGAGGCCAAAATACTGAAGAGGACGATGATCGAGGAAGAGAAAATGAGAAAAACGGGGCTGCTAGACAAGATTAAATCTGGGAAAGACTTCGAGCCGTCGGTGAGAGCTTGGTAATGCTAATAACAAAAGGCTGAAAGACAGACGGCGAGCTGGGCTGCTGCGTCTTGTGTTGTTGACCTTGCTTGAAGTTTGGCTGTTTGGCAAAGTTGTGATCAAAAGTAATAAAATCGTGACCAACACACGTGTACAGCTGTCCATATTTACCGCAGCGTTACGGCTCATTAATGGAATGCAGTGTAAATAATTCAAACTCGCCTCTTGGTGTTAACGCCCAGGGAAGTAGAAGTGTTGTGCAGGTTGTTGTAATCATGTTTTTATTATTAATAATAATGGTGATAAGTGTTCCTCCCTGTGTTAATTTAATTGTAATGCAGCGCTATTCCAGCTTTAAATAGACCCTCGATGGAGAGATCGAAGCAACGTGAGTTTTGATTGTCAGCTATTGGAGTCAAACCGAGAGTGTGACTTTGTCAGGATTGTTCTCATTTGCAGTAATATTCTGTCTTCACACACACACACACACACACCTACACACACACATGAACTCACAGCTGTTATGTGGTATTTTATAAAGAGGTTAAAATTGTCTCTCTTTTTTTTATTCTCCTCATTTTCACACTAATCTAAACAATTGAACTTCTTCCTAGAAATACACACAAACATCACATCTCACACACACACACACACACTGATGCTTTGTGGTCTAATTGCTTCTGTTTGTTTGCATGTAAATGTGTCCCCCTTGAAATACAAGAACAATGTTACCACTGGTGACAGTGAAGCACGTCTCAGAGGCAACATGCATGCGTGTGTGTGTGTGTGCATGCGTGGCGGTATCCAGCAGTGTCGATGGTCCTATAATTAGTCATGTGGTATATTGTCGTGCAGCCCAGGCAGATGCTCCTCAGCCTATTTCCTTCCAAGTGCTCGCTGTGTTTGCTCCCACTATATTAACTACACACACGGAAAGTTTGCCTCAGCAGAGCGCAGCAGCAGAGCCATTTGCTGTTTGTTATGAGTGTTTGTAACACTGAGTGGACACACTCCATCAGGAAGCTTTCACTTCCTCCATCGCTCTCTTCTGGACATCTGCGTTTGCTTTTTTAGGTCCGATCTTCTGAAAAACAGACGAGAATATCTAATCTTTAATTTGTGTTATTGATATCTGACGAGTCTTCATACTTCTGTTAACGTCCTCTTCCCTCTTACGTTGTTGAGCTAAGTGAACCGTCTTTATTTCCACAGCTACAATAAGTCACTCTTGTCAGAATGCATTTGAGCAAATGACCGATGTGGTTGTTCTGACAAAAACTCTCGAAATATCGAGGGCAGGCTCAAGGTTTGTTTGTGTTTTGAATATCGTGTCACCTTTATTGTCCAAATATGAAATTTGACTCCAGCTTCCAGGCCAATAATTTTTTATTCATCTTTCGTTTTATTTGCTCAAAACTGCATAAAATCCAAATAATGAGGAAAATAAGCTGGTAGGTCAGGAGAGATCAAGGAGCCACGGGCGCACACAGCAGACTTCACCCTTAAGGAGAGAAAACAAAGAATAACAACAAAAAAATTAAATTAAAATGGGAAAAAGTGAAAAGGAAAACTAACCGATCCATAAACAACAGCCAATCATGATAGGACTCTAAAAGTCTTGTCTTGTTAGCCGGTAAAGGTTAAAAATGATGCGGTGGAGACACACTGACTCATGTAATCAATTGAAACGTGACGGTGATAAATGTTTGAACAAAAGACAGACTTTGGAGTCACATCGTCTCCAGATACTCCAAGTAACCTGATCTGGTTTGATCACAGAGGAAAATGACAACATTTGTCTCTCAGGTGTACTAGAGTAGGAGCAAAGACTGACTTTGTGGACCTGTGTGGACCAGTCCCCTGGGTGACCCTTAAATATTCCACATTGGACCTTGAACCTTGATTGTTGGATGATTGACTTGGACGTACTTTGGGATTCAGGTCAGGTCAGAGCCCCTTTAATGATTGAGGATCGTACAAATTTAAATCATTTACCAACCCATCAGACACACGGGGGGGGGGGGTTGATCAGGATCGGGCTCCTCGTAACTCAGCCCTGCTGTAAGTGAGATCCTGCTTGGTCAGCATTTATGACCCACACGTGGACCCATGGACCCGATATCACTGTTAATACGTCGACTATATCTTCCCTTCATCAATCACTTTGCTCCCGCCCCGTGCATTTTATATTGATAAGTTAATCTCCAGCATTGATCCTGACTTCTTGCGTATGCATATGAATTATAGCAAAGGAGCGTAAAAGCGAAGAGTTCAAAGGTCAAGTGGGACCTAATGTTGAAACCTGATTAGACAGAAGGTCAGGACAGCGGACCTAGACTGGAATTGATGGTCTTGTGTTGACCTAAAGTATATCCTTGAGTTCATTATTTATTGTTGGTTTTAGGCTGTATTCAGTCATTGGTGGAAACATGAAGACCCGTGGAACTGATGTTTGTATTTCAATGAAAGGAATGAGCAACACAGTCAAGGACTCGGTTATTTTCTCGTCTTTTATACGTGACATTCAGTTTTATTGCTTTATTTCTCCAACTTTGTTCACCTTGTACCACCTCAGAAAATATTACCAGTGAAGTTATGTCAAACGTTATAATACAGTTCAGCAAACGGAGCTATAGCCTGGTGGAAAAGGTTCTCGTCCTAATCTTTTTTCTGTTTGGAGCCACGTTTGCAGTGTTTTTTAAACCTCTGGTTACTAAAATAATAAAGTTACAGCTGTAAAATCAAAAGAGATCGGTTGATTCTCTGATTCTCTGTGGCTCCATGAGTACGTTATATGACGTCTTTTAATCTAAGTAAATCTAAAAACTAAAAGTATAGGTGAGAGCAGCTGCATTTCAAGTCTCTCTTATAAAGAGTCAAACCGTAAAGATCATTTTTTTTGTACAAGTGCCATCGTTTCTCAAGCCAATAATGACAAGTGAAGTGTTCATCATGAGAAAAGCGGCTCTCCATTGTGACGGGGGTTGCAGATGGCTTCGTGATAGCTTTGACTTTTAACTGTAATTCACAGACATCTTGATATATCGGCGGCATAAAGACAGACCGGATATCTCCAAAGACTCCCCTTGAAGTAGCAGGAGTCATAGCAAATATAAAGAGAGGAAATGGGTGGAAGGAGGGCGACTAAGATAAGGTTCAGACCATTGAACTGCCGGGGATCTCGGTGGGATTTAATCTCTGTCCAGAGGCAGAAAGGCATAGACACCAGCCAGAGGGAGGCAGGGGGTACAGGCACGCGGCACAGGTGGGTTCAGCCATTATTAGGTTCTGAAGGCTTCTGTTGGCTTAAAAGATGTGAAATGAATTCATTTTGAGAAATCATAATAAATCAGACCCTACAACCATGCTGTACTTACTTTGAGCTAACGGCTAACGTCAGCATGCTAAGATGCTCATATGGGAATGTTTACTTGATGATGTTAAGCTGGTATAGATCATTAAAGCCATTAGGATTATCCTCTGGGCACCACGAATATTTTTAAGCCTTAATATAATCTGAACAGGTGAGTTGAACGGGGAAATTAGCTATAGAGACCAAAACTGTTTTTTGTACCAGGCTGTAAACATGTTTATTGGACATTTTAACATGGGGACTTATGGATACTGACTCACTTCTGCAGCCAGCCTCAAGTGGACATTTGAGGAACTGCAGTTTTTGGCAATTTCATGGTGGTTTCACTTCACAGCCACAGAGTCTGAACCAATGTTGTGGATAGACTGACTTACTAGTACAGGTCGTTCTTTCAACTGTATCACAGGGTCTTGAAATTGAGTTTGTTTCGTCAAGAATGATCCGTCAAGCTCGACTTGGATGAGAAGATCTCAGATCTGGTTTGAAGCTCACTGTAGATCTACATTACAGGATAAACAGGATCTAACATTAGATCTAATCGTGGTGAGTGGTGCTCAACCTTTTAGAGCTGAGTTGCGTCAAAGTAATCAGGTTGGTGTTCATGTTCGTTGGTGTTCCCAACCCCAAGATTGAGAACAACCGTTATTAATAAGCTAGAAAATGCACAATCCAAAGAAAAACAATGAAACAAACACAAGCAATCAACCAGAGACCGTTTGAAATAAATATCTGACAAGATGACCTGAGGGACTTTTGGGAAATGCGTCAAAGTCGTAATGTAAAGACTCCGAAGGCTGCAAGACAGGCCCGTGACAATGTGTGCGCATTGTGCATATGTTTCTTCTTACTCATGCAGATCTTTGATATTATGAATTCATTACATTCACAACATTAGTCCAGGATGAATGCAGTTGATTATAAGGCTAATTTATTCCAGCCAATTGCACTGCGATGGTGGTTCTCGTAAGAAAACTGAGCGACTGTTCCACTCCTGTGAACACCCATCATGACTGAACTAATTACCTGCCCGGTGATTATAGGGCATCCATCCAAAGAAAATACATTTTCTCACTTTAAGCGATGATTTAATGTTTTTTTTTTTTTTTCCTTCTTCTCTCTGTGGCACTTTCAAATAATTGGAGGAATTTAGGGGGATTTGTGTTCGAAATCGTTTGATGTTCCGCTTAATTTTCTTGATAAATTTGCACTGACTCATTAAGCTGAGACATTAACCTTGCAGATATTTGTGGTCTTACTTTGCAAAAATAAGCCTCTTAATATTACCCCCCGGGGGTGGGAATTCAATCTACTTTATTTCAGACAGCGGATCCATGTTAGACGTCACTGCTGTGACAGCAGTTAACATGGAGATTTATTTCAGTTATATATCTATATACCTTGCCTTGTGTATATTGAAACTGAAGCTTTAAAGGTCTCGTGTGTGAGATATACGGGGGCTCTTTTTACAGAATGTGGCAGAAATGAAATACAATACGTATAACTACATTTCTGGTCTATCTGCGGCCGTGAGATTTGGGCAGTGAGTGAATGAGATCGCAGATACAAGCAGCCAAAATTAGTTTCCTCTTTAGGGAGGCTGGACATCCCGAGGGAGCTCGGAGTAGAGCTGCTGCTCCTTCGCAGCCGAGGTGGTTTGGGCGTCTGATCGGAATGCCTTCTGGGCGCCTTCCTTTGGAAGTCCAACAGGGAAGGAGACCCCGGGGCAGACCCAGAACACGCCAGAGGGGACTACATCTAGCCTGGGAACACCTGGGGATCCCTCAGGAGTAGCTAGAATCAAGTTTATTGCCAAGTTTGGTTGTGGCGGTGCGAGCTGCAACGGGTGTCCACCGAACCATCGAGGGGGTTGCAGTCAGCTCATTTCCATCACTTTGATGGGATATTCACAGTGTATTGATAAAATAGCGTCAATTAATGTCAGCTATCTCTTTCCGTCTCTCTCCCCAGACGATGAGCAGTCGTTTTTTCCCTCACGACGTCATCCTCACTGACGGCGTCCTCAGCCTGGATGAAGACTCGGTTCTCTCGACAAATGAGGTGAGCCCGCCGATGACTATCAAAGCAATTAACAGCAACTTTTTTCATAAACTGGTGAACTGAGACAGATGTTTTATCAACAAAATGAGGCGAGACGGCCACATTCCCAAGACACAAGGTCGCCAAAACAAGATTATCAGACATCTGGATTAGAATCTCAATGACTGAATTAATCACCCAACGGCTTAAGTAAAGAAACCAACTCACCGTGACTCGCTGCCTGAAACTGAAACTATGTCACATGTCAGGTAGAAATACACCAGAAATTTAGCTGATCTCGCATAAAAAAAGCTTTTAGGTTGAGCAAACATCGATTGAACTGTCACCGTCAGATTTTATTAGCTGGAGCCAGCTTGCTAATTAAGCTAATAATAGCTCTGTGAGTTGGTTAAAAACAATGTGTCCTGCTACCTTTTACAATGGGAACCCTATAAAAACATGTTTTATTCGGCTACATGCACAATGACATGCTAAAAGATTGGAGCTAAAGCTACAGGTCAAAAAGTTAGTTAGCTTATTAGCCTAATTTTGCACTAACATAACCTCGTTTGGTTGATTAGCTTACATTTTTCACCCATTACGCATTTAAGGAAAAGCTTTCAGGTTTATTAGCCTAGCAAACGTCGATTTTGATGGTTGAAATGTCAGCTGTCACTGTCATTTTTGCCAATTAGGCTAATGTTAGCTCAGTGAGTTGTAATGTTGCCTGGTGTTGCATGGATGTAAACATCTAACATCTCATGAAGACACATTGAAGTAACTCTGGCATTTACTAAAAGATTCATTTTTGTGAAAACACGTCGAGGGATCTCGACTCTTGCGCCTCTGGAAATGTTTTTATAACCAGCTCTGATCTGCATGGTTTTATGTCAGCCAGTGGCAAAAAGGTGGTGATGGTTTTAACACGGTATCGATCCTCGCTGAAATGAGGCAGTCAGTCCACGCACGGTCATGAATACCATTCATTACAAATGAATTGCCACACTCTGCCAAACATTTCAATGGCCGCTGAATTAGCTTCGCCTTTTAAAGGATGATTCTGAATGCATCGGATGAGGAGGAAGTTTAACGGAGCAACAAAGTTGGACGACAGGTTTAAAATAGAAAACAGAGAGTTGTGATTACACACATCAATATTGTGGAGACTCTGCGATTTACCACGTCGCCGGGGTGCTCAGGATCGAGCCTTAATTAAATTACCGAGCAGTGAGTGGTGTTGAGATAGATGCGACTATGATTGTGTTCTTTTAATTTACCTTAACACTGAGGAAAGAGAAAAAGGAGGAGACGAAGAAGGAAGGAAGTAAAGTAAATATAAGGAGAGTGAAAGGGAAGCAGACAAAAGCGCAGAGAGCAGAAAGGGAAGTCAAGGCGAGAGGAAATAAGGAAAGGAGAATAAAAAAGAGCACTGAAGAGGGAATAATGAAAAACAAAGTGCCTTCACGGAGTCAGGAGTTTTACGAGAGCCATTACCTCTGTGTCTGTATCATTACACTGTCAAAACACAGAGCACCTCTTTGATTAAAGTCGCGCTCAGTTACTTAAAAGAGAGGATAGGAAACACTTGAGCGGTTTGTTGCACTGACACGTGTTTTTAGGAGAAATTAGAAACCAGCGAGTTGTCAAGAGAGGAAATAATTCTGTTTCTACTCTGCACACACACACATGAACGCCTCTTTTTATTTTAGATTATTTAAACTCAGTATGACTCCGGTTTCACTTTGTGGGATTAGTTTTATGATCAAGGTGTCAAAACTGAATCAAAGCTCGTCTTTTGCCAAAAAAAAATATATATATATATACCCACGTCTACTGTGTAATTAAATGTATTAAACCAAAGACATCTATTTGATTAGACACCTCTCTCTTAGAAACACGTCTTGCTCCATAACTCCCCTGAAACTGATCGAAAAGCTCCAAATCCAAATATTTTTGACGAACAGTTACACTTTACATTTCCTGTGACCGCTTCACAATAAAAGCTCCCCCACGATTCGCCACTTCATCGCTGTCGATGTGAACCGGCAGCAGTAAAACAGCTGAAATCTTTTCATATGAATATAGTTGACGTCGATGTCAGTTGTCGAACAGATTGAACCTCCTTTTCTCTCTGTTTGCTGTATTTTTTGTACAACTTCCACATTTAAAAACAGAAAAACAAGTCAGCTACTTCAATACTTGCCGTACACACTACCCCCAGTGTACTACACAGAAGTATCTGAATTAAGCCTCATCATAGGTATTTAAATGGTAACTAAACCCACAGACTCAGGTGGTGAAATGATCAGGAGCAGCTCATATGTGATGCTAAATGAGCGCTTCTGCATTGAGAGTCATTACATGTAGCAACCTCGTTTCTCTTCAGCGAGTTAAAGGCTGCGATCCATAATAGATCGCGAGGCCCAATGAGCCCGAGAGAGCCAATATATCCTTAAACTCTGAGATGTTTTATTGATGGGAGCAAGTCAATGTTCACCTTTTCCTACGCTGATGGGATCACAATTACACTTTATGGCACTACAATTTGTGACGGAGCGATACGAGCCGGTTTGTACAACTAAAGCTTTACGGGCAAACGGCTTGTTTTATGAAACGAGAGCGAGAAGAAGAAGATGTCAGGGAGAGGGAGGCGTCGTAAAGAGGAAGCGGAGTGAGCCTTCGCTGTGCTCACTAACCCGATGCTCTAATTGCCCTTTTAACATGGCGAGGGGATTTATTGAAAGGAGATGAAATATGTCAAGTGAGTGAAAATGCGCAAGAGAGAACATTACACTTTTAATAGGACTTCTCATATGATAATACCTCGGCGTAAGAAAAGGCTGTGCCAGTTTCATAATTACATTGTTTCAGCTCAATAAATGTATGATTATTCCATGAAGAGAGATTAGAGAAGCGAATACGGCTGAAAAAAAACCTGACAAAGCTTTTGTCTCTCATTGGGCAGCCAAGCATACCGCTGAGTTACGTCCTTTGGAAGACATTTCAATATGGCGGATATGGAAGTACCCTGTAAAAAATGGCTGAAATTGTTGAGTGTGACAACTAAGAAACTGTTTAGATATATGTTTGAGTTCCTTACACGTAAATTAAATAGTCGGGGTGAAAATTAGTCCCATTATCTTTATTTTTTAGGTTTTTGTACCGTGTCCAACAAGATATTTCAAGTGGTACAAACTAGCCCACAAATCCCGTAAGATGCGGACGTTATTTCTCACGAAAGTTCTTTTCATTGGGTTGGGAAATGGGAAATTAAACACGCTGAGCTTACCTGAGCTCTCCACGGACCGATCCTTCACCGAGCACACGTAGCGAGGGTGCGCGGAGGCATTTCTGCCGTGATCGGAGATCTCAAACGCGGAAACGGATTGTCTGAAACGTACGCGAGATTAGACCACATCCGCAAATTTAGGCATCTTAAAATGCTTTTATTAATGCCAAATAAAATATCCAGCACAACTTATATATGAAAGACATAAATTAATCATTCATACATTTTACACGTTTTTAGTTTGCGGGACTGAAGCTTATCACCTCTCCCGCCCGTGTCAGGGTCCCGCGGGAGTGCAGGCTTCTAGTACAAACCGAACCAAACTACTACATGAACTTGGATTAATATCAAACACAAGTTGTTGACCTTTCTCGACTCAACTTTTTTGAGGAATAATTCATCTTAGCTACAGTGTTATATAATAATAATAAGAGGTTAGTAGGGGATGGTGCTCGAGGTGTGTTTATTTGTGCTAAATGTACCGATGTGAAGCAATCAGACAATAACTTGACAAAAACTAGTCGTGTACCGGGAGAATCGTCAGCCGTGCTTTTGATTTTAATACTCAAAATTCAATTATCAAATGTAGTTTTGATATAAAAATTGATATCGTGGCACTCTGGTGCTATGGGATGTAATAGTAGACCATCATGGTCTTTCGGTGTAGCGCTGAAAGCCAACACTGTCGTAAAAGGAGCCATAAAAAAAAATCAATGAAAGAAAAGTTGACGGCAATTTCGTGAAAGCTTGACAGGGGAAGATGTTAGGATAAATGTTAGAAAGCACTTTAAGAGCAGACGTAACCACCCTACTACAGAGAGCGCCTGGAGAGAAGAGCTATAATTCAAAAGATGCTTCAAACCGCAGGCCTGCAGTGGCCGCCCGTGGCCGCAGCGTGGACCTTACAACCCGGCTGGTTGTCTCGGATCACACTGAGACTGTGGGTAAAACTTCATCAGAACCAAAACTGCCGCGTACAAGCTCACACATTTTCCTCACTTTCATCGCGCTGAAAGCAGATGGAAGTCGACAGCGAGAGCACCCACGGCGGCGGCGCTTCAAAGGGAGCAAAATGAGAAAAAACCAGATCGAAAACACAACTCGGAGAGAGGACCACATACGGAGGGAGAAAATGTGATGCAACTCCACCTCATCTTATAACATTTGGACACGTTAAAACCCAAATGACGGGAGAGATTTGTGACAGATCTGTTTCTGGATCGACCCTCAGCTCCTGGGATCAGGTCTGGCCTTGGAGAATCTATTAGTATGTATTCAGCTTTCAGTCCTCGGCCATATCGAGCCTCTGTTTTAAACCTTAATAAAGACAGACAGATTACGAGTGCAAAGGATCTGGGTTCTGTCACTCTCTCTAAATCACACACACACACACATGCCATTTCGCATTATAAAGAGCCTTTTAATCTCTCAAGGCGAAATTATATTTGCATGATATCATTAATCCTTTCAGCACAGCTGCGGAGACATCTGACACGGCTCGCATACGAACCCGCACGTGTGTGTGTGTGTGTGTTAGTCCACCACACGGCGCGTGCACGCAGCCAACGCGTCCGTTCATCAGGGGCTACGCCGAGAATGGCAGCTCCAACCTTTCTCCCAGCTTAGCGCCGGCGCTTTACAGTAATTGCTCACGCGATTCATGACAGAAGCCGCGAGGTATCGCTAAAGAACATCCACTTTCGGTGCTCCCCTCCCTGACTCCATCTCTCTACCTCTACTATTCTAGTAATTAATTTTCTCCCCCGGCTCCCGAGGTGGTGTGTGTATGTGTGTGTATTGCCAAGTATTTCATTATGTGCTGATCCCCCCCTCCCTTATTCTCTGGTGTGTCTCTGCCTGAATGTCTCAGCGGTGTGAGGCATCGTCTCAGGTAGCTCAAGCTCCCTCCTCCAAGGACGCCAGGTGCTCCAGACGACTCGTGAAATTTCGCCTTTATTGGGGGGGGGAGCCGGGAATCGTGCAGCTCTCGAAGCCACTTCAGTGCTCGTGAATCACACACTTGATGGCTTTCGAGTTGTTCTGTTTGTGCGCGAAAGACTTAATCTGAAGGTGCGTTTAGACTAAACGGGAAGGGAATTGCAGGAGCGTGGAAGCAAACAGACGTGGATCCGCTCTAGGTGGTGCAAACAAACTGGATTGCACTATTGTCTTACTGTCTATAAATTGTATTGCTGTTAATACATATATTCATATCTGTACAATCTGTCCTTGTTTTTGTCTGTGTATATCTGTGTATGCAAAGTCCTCCTATGTGTACACATACCCAGCTACTGTAACCGTTTTTCGTCTTGCAGCTTTATTCTGCAGATAGTTTTGTGCTATCATCAGTGCAGGGTGGAGGACTCGCTCCGGATGAAGGGAAGGCTGAAGCACGTACAATAAGGAGAGACCAGCAGGTCTTATAATCTGTTTGTCCTCCCACTGTGATTGGACGGCTGGGTGAAAAGCGACAGCGTTTTATGCAAATCTGAACGTTCCTCAACTCTCAGCGACCAGAAAATGGAAAACGCGCTCAGTGCCTCGTCCCCATCGCTTGGCATCGATTTTAAAAAATACGCTACAGCCTGGAAAAACATTTTGGTGGACGCAGCCCGAGTGCTGCAAGTCAAGACTCAGGAATGGAAAAATGAAAAGAGATGTGCAAATAAAGAGTTTGAGTAAAACTGATAATCAGAGTGACAAAAACAAGTAGAGCTCCTGTCAGTCTTTCACAGTCTCACTCTGAGTTACGGTTCACGCTCTGGTTTAAAGATGACTTGATCAAGCCCGAGGAAATCTGAAAATTCAAGGTCGGGTCCATTGAGATTTAGAGTGAGAATCCAGTTTCATGACTTCAATTCTTTAATGAATCTGTTGTAAAGTCGATATTTCTGCCCACAATGCTGTTGTTTTCATCATTTGATGATCTGTTAACCTCCTCTACAACTTCCTCCTATCACATCTTCTCCGCCTCATATTCTCTTCTATATCATCCATTGGCTTCTTCTTCTTTGCTCTCCTCCGGCCTCTTTCTTTACTCTCTGCTCCCACAGGTGGATTTTGCCTTTATTGTATGGCAAAGCTTTCCGGAGCGCATCGTTGGTTATCCAGCAAGGAGCCATTACTGGGATAGTTCCAGATCCCGCTGGGGCTACACCTCGAAATGGACCAATGACTACTCCATGGTCCTTACGGGGGCAGCTTTCTACCACAGGTACAAACAGATGACTCATTCAAATGGTTAACAATAAGCATCAGATTATGAAAGGGTAACGGGACTTCAGCTGTAGAACGGGTTATTTGCGGGCGATGGTGCAAAGTTTGTGGCAACATTACGAAAAGGAATCGCAATCGGCGAAGAGTCAGAGCACCCAAAGCAACACCAACAACTTCGCACCAAGAATAATTTGAGTCAGTCCGAGGCAAAATCAAGCATTTTTTACGGTATGCAATCGCCCACGAGCAAAGCATTTTGATGCCATATATCTTGTATATACTGTACCGTAATTACCTATGATCCCTTCCCCTTCCTGACCTAACCTAACCTTTTTTAAAGTGGTTGAATCCTTCAGCCTTTTCTGCATCTCTCACTGCCTGAAACTCTCCGATCTTGAGCTTGGTTTGTCGTCCATCACATTTTGCTGTAAGAAATAATGCGGCAGAGAAGTTGAACCGGGAGAAGTTAAGATAAGTTATGTGCACCGTCCCACGCAGTTGACCTGCGAAGGTGTGTGTGTATATCGCATATTAATCATGATTTAGAGTTACACACACACACTGACATGCCAGCTTTCACGCATTTTCATTGCGGTCACATAAACATCCGAACTGAAGTCATGTAATGATCATGAAAAACACTGATCTGATTGGCATGCCTTCACATCACTGCAGATTGGAATACATGAGTGCATGCAGGAATCCAAGGGGGTGAATGTCAAGCTGAAATTAATGATTATTAATATAGAAACGATGATATTGTAACTGATGCACAAGGTCTTATTATTAAGATTCCAATTTTTGTGCCTGATTTGAGGATGAACGTCAACTGGAGGTCATTAGCTCAGTTTGTTATTGCTGATGATGATATAATCTAAAAATACATTTTTAAAAATCTGGATTAATAATCCGTCCTGCGTGTTCCAACTGTAGTCGAACTTCCTCCTTCCTCCGGCGCCGTCGTCACTCCGCCTCGTGGCGCAGTGGCTCTGCATCACCTGCCACATTGATTTATCCCGGCTTCACAGGAATATTTATTTCTTTTCCACGAGATACAAAGCACATTAAAAGTCATCTCTCAACAGTCACTTTTTTTAGTTTTTAGCGCAGTAATAGAAAAGGAAATGGGATAATTCTCCACCTCTCTGTTGTCTTGTGAAATGATTGTCAGGAACACAAAGCTACAGGACCAAAAGAGGAAAAAATAGCTAAATTGAAGTATTAAGCAGAGCGGTAAATTGAACGGGGAAGAGTGTTGCTCTCTCCGATGGGATTTGAAGCATCTTGTCACGCAGATAAACAGCTCCCTCATTGTTCTATTGTTAGGACGCTCAATGCGACTCTTTAGTCCTTTTGTTATTTAAAAACTCAAATGCCAACGCAAGGCGGAAAATATGAGTCAGCAAGTGAGAAGGAAAGGTGGGATATATATATGTGTGTGTGTGTGTGTGAGGGAGGGACAGCAGACCTTGGCAGGGAGGTAACAGAGCTGACAGTGATCTAGTGCTCCCATGCTGCTGAGAGTGCAACGCAGCGACCATACAGAAGAGAGGAGAATAAAAGTGCAGCTTTTAGAGAGAAGAAAGAAATAAATACGCAATTAACCTCGCCTGTCTTTCCTCCTCCCCACGCGTGTCAGGTACTACCACTACCTGTTCACACACTACGTACCGGCCAACCTGCTGACCTCGGTGGACCGCATGGCCAACTGCGAGGACATCCTGATGAACTTCCTGGTTTCGGCCGTCACCAAGCAGCCGCCGATCAAGGTCACGCAGAAGAAGCAGTACAAGGAGACCATGATGACCCAGGTGGAGCTTTAGCTTCAGCTTTACACTGACCAGCACACACGTCAGCACGTTTATCTGCTGTTTGTTTGTTCCTAAGCATTGTAGAAGAAGACGGCGTAACAGGATGATGATGAATTAAGTGTGTTAAGTCTCTACGGTTCATCCTGGTGAGGTTTGTTTGGTCTTCATGCCTCGTGTTCGTACTTCCATTCAGGTTTTTTACACTAAAATTGAAAATGTGCATGAAAACGGGAGGCTGTGAAGTGACGTCCGTGCCCAAAGTGCCAAAAACCGCAGTTCCTCAAACATCCACACGAGGCTGGTGAAGAAGTTTTGCCCTCTGTGGATAATTTCCCCGTTCATGACGACCGCACTGAGGGTGAATTTATACACAACTCGTCTGTTTGAATTACATTGAGGCTTAAAATACTGCAGGACTGACAGCGCTGCTGCTCTGATTGACAGGTGGCTGCCGTTTACAGATGGCATCGCTCGGCTCAGGTCCAGCGATGATCCACGTCTTTGCCCATTTTTAGAAAAGCCGGTACATCCAGCGTGGTGGCGGCCAGAGCCGCGTGTTCTGATGTCACGGGCACGCTGTCCGTGCTTTCGACTGGCAGGAATGTGTGTCATGTCGGCCCACGTCCTGTGCCGGTAGAGCCCAGAAGTGCCACAGCTCAGCTAGTGGTCAGAAAGTCCACTTGGTACCGTTAAGAGTGCTTGACAAGTAGTTTAAAAGGCCGTACGCTTTAGAGGGAACGGTTCCCTGACTGCCTATTTAAAAATAGAAAAGAAGATGAAAAGAGATTCACCTCCTCGTGTTGAATGAGCGACAGCGAAGAAGCTTCAGGCTGAATACAGCACTGACCTTCCTCCATCCCTGTATGTGTGTGTGTGTGTGTGCGCGCTTCATGTGGCCAGCCCTGTGTCAGGATCTGATTGATGACCTGACCACAGGCAGGACGATGACTCGGCAGTATGGACTCAGTGATTAATGTCTTAATTGTGAAGGCAGCACGGCAAACCTAGATTTACTCTCTCCTTCCCTCGCTCTTTCTTTCTTTCTTTCTTTCTTTCTTTTCTTTCCTCTTTTTGAGTGCCTCTCTGTTCTCGCCCCCCCCCCCCCCCCCCCCCCCCCCCCCTCTCTCACCCCTGATTTGTTACTTTGCTTCAAGCAGCAGCAGCAGACGGGCATTTAACATGGAGAAGGGGGGGCAACTTTGACCGGCAGAAACCATTTTTATTTGACGAAGCAACAGAAGTCGTGACTGATATTTTACGGCGGGTTTTTATCATTGGCTCATTCATTTTGTATTTTAAGAGCAGAGATGTTTCATTCAAAGTGTCAGACCTTTTTCTTTTTTGTAGTTTCATTACTCCACCTGACCCTCAGCACCTCCTGCAGCGTACAGGATGAGTTTGCTCCAACTCCATGCCCCCCGTGCCACAGTTTATCAAAGAGGGCTGCTGCCCCTCCACCTTGCTCTCAGCCGCCCGCGCTCCAAACTCATCTAGCAGCATCCACCTGAGGACTGCCCCCTCCCTCCCCCCTCTGCAATCTATCTCAGATAACCAGGTGAGGACGCGGTGCAACAAGAGAACGATGGCATCGTGGTCCGGCAGCTTTGGAGAACGACGCACACACCGCACACCTTCAACTGTGGCTGTAGCGAATGATCTGATATCTCATTGAAGGATTGGAACCTCCGTCCATCCGTTTTCCATAACTGCTTATCCTTATCGGGGTCTCGAAAGGCGGGATACACCCTGGAAAGATTTCCAGTTCATCACGGAGCTGTCACACCTACGGGCCATTTAGAGTCACCAATTAACCTGCATGTCCTGCAACCTCCTCCGAGTTCCCGGAGGAACCTTCTCGCTTCTCCTTCACCACTGCACCACCATGCCACCCAAACTGCAGGTGCAGATGGATCATCCAGATGATGAACTACGCTTGTTGGTTGGGTTTATTAGCTGCACCAGTCCAGTTTTCCAGCATCCTACTGGAGGTATCAGGGTGATAACTGTGTGTTTCTTGTCATCTGCTTGACAAACAGCTGCAACCATCAACAAGTCTGTCAACTGCTGCAACGTTTGTGGTTTGCAAAGCCGCACCACGGCAGAGTTAGTTGCTCGTTGGAGCCAAGAAGTCCCCAAATCAGGCTGCACTTCCACACAACACATGAAAGACACTTAATTTTAAAGTTTTCTACCAGTCTGACTTCCCGTGCTGCTGTTTGCCGGAGTGTCAGCAACTCCTCGGGAGATTCTCACGGAGAGAACCAGCTGGTCAGGTCGACCAGCTCTGTCAGGATGACGAACCCGGATTCTCTGGAGGAGCGGGTGGTGAAGACAAATAGCGGGAGATACGGCGTGCTCGACTACGAGCTGCACCTCCTGCCACGTTATGACAAGCTGTCCACGATAAGGAGCATCTTCACCAGCATGGAGGCGCTCCTGCGACCCCCGAAGCATCATAACGGCGGTCATGTCTACGAGAGACACCGTCAGTTCACGCTAATAAGCCAGCATGCTTCTCATGCTCATATGAAACAGCTGTTTTAACTTTCTCTGGAGACAAACAAAGCAGCGTTCGTTGTTGTCTATGTAGACGTCTAACCTTGGAGCCAAGGAGACAAACGGCTCTAAAAACCAACCGCAAAGAAGCAAAATGAAAGCCGAGTTCAGATGCAGCACAGCGCTGCTTGATGTCAGCCCCCCTCCTGCCTTGTGATGTATAACAGCGTGATGTCTAAATCCATAAAGTCGCCACCAACAACCTTTTATTTAATAACAGAAGCAGAAATCATCCACAAAAACAGACGGCTCGGAGTAACCGAGCACGGAAGAACATCGAGTCCACCTCGTCTCGGTAACACGCACAGAGCTCCACTTGTTCTTTTTGAGCTCATTGTGAATCTTGGAATGATAAATGGACTGCATTAATAAAGTACTGTTTGACCTGGATAGCACGAAGCACTTTGGAAAGTTTCTCATTCGCCCACGTGCACTCGAACGCCGATGGCCAGCGGCCTGCTATGAAAAGCAGTTTAGGGTTCAGTGTCGTCCTCAAGGAGACTTAAATCATCACTCCTTTAATTAATTTCCTCAAAAAACGAGGTACAAATAAGTCTTGAATATGCTGCGTCGTTTTTTTCCCCTCTTCAGAAACTCTTTATTGAATCAAACGACGTACAACACAGAGAACAAAAGGCCAGAGCAGGATAACTGAGAGAGAACCTCTGCTAGCGTGCCGCCTGCTGCAGAATGAAACCACTGTAGCTCGTCGTGTTGCTGTGTCCGCTTTCATTTAACTCCCTCCGTCAGATCACTTGCTCCGGCAAAGAGAACCGGTTGGTGTGAGACAGGACAGCTGGCTCGCAGTTAGCCAACTTGTCAGAGTTGTACGGTGCAGAGAACAAAAGGTCAAAGGTGATTTAGCAGCCCAGTACGGAGAAAGAACCTCTGCTCGCATGTCTAGAGTGCAGAATTAAACTGTTGTAGCTTTTTGTACCACTTTTATTTAACTTCCTCCGTCAGATTAACCACCTCTAACAAAGACTACTCCCTCTTCTCCCCCTTGAAGCTTGAAGCTTCTGTCTTAAAGACAAACCATTTCAGTTTTTTCACATCTGGGACCCTTTTCTAGCCCGAGCTCTCCGGAGCGGTCTCCGTGGTCTAGCATGGACTGCACAACACCACCAGACTATTAGAACCAAATACTTCACACAGATGTGGAGATTAGTTTTGCTGAGCCACTTTCTAGGCCTCTGCTGTGTTTATGTGATTTAGTTTCTTACACAAAAGTTCATTTTTTTTAGAGCTGCACTGTCTTTAAACTTTAAACTGCAAGTTTTCTGTAATATATCGTGACACGGTCAGTGAAATAACATCATAATGTTTCTGCTTCTGCAGTTTTTCTTGCACAGCCTGGATTATTATCAGCATGCACTTGTTGTTATTATATTATCTGCAGCTACAGAGCTGCTGATTGGTCCCTTTGCTGCTCTAATGCATTCATTCTACCCCCCCTCTCTCTCTATCTCGCTGTTTCTCTAAATCAAGGGCTCCAAGGCGTCTCGGTGGGCCGACCCAGACCACTTCGCCCAGCGGCAGACCTGCATGAACGCCTTCAGCCATTGGCTGGGTTTCATGCCCCTGGTGCACTCCCAGATGAGGCTGGACCCCGTATTGTTCAGGGACCAGGTTTCAATCCTGAGGAAGAAATACAGGGACATTGAGAAGCTGTGAATGCACAAGGAAACACACCAAATCATTGACGGAGAGAGAGAGAGAGAGAAGAGAGGCCGGGCCAGTGTCTGCGTCTCTGTGTGTGTGTTCTTGTGTTTCCTGTTCGAGAGGCTGTGACGAGAATACACACTCTGAATGTGAAGGTTTGCGAGGCCGTAAAAGAACGCTCACACACATGCACCGGACATAAAAATGATAAAACACTGAGGTAGGCATTTAACCGTGCGTTTGTATGGAAGAAAAAAAAAACCCCACACTGATTCTGTATGCGTGGCTGATAACAGCGAGTAGCTGTGCGTCTCCACCATCTGTGACAATACACATAAATAAATATGAATGCATGGATCCACATGCAGCAAAGACCCGGACACCTTCAAGACAGTCCTGACCACAGACATACAGTATGTGTTGCATGGTTTGAACTGTACAAGGACGTGAAAAACATAATGTGTTTGAATAAAATAAAAAAAATATTAAGAGCTATATTTATTGAGGAAGCTGGACTGTCGAGGAGTAAACAGTGTAACGTTGGACAACAGGCTGAAGAGATTTCTGAGTTATAGGTTCATAAAGTCGCAGGACACTTTCTGAGGTTGTGTATGTACAGTAAAGACTTATTGTGGACAAAAAAAGGGACAAACTGTAGATTCTGGGTCAATCACGTGACAGCTGCTACCCCGCCGAAACACCCAGAGACAATGGCAACATGCCTCTTGTATACTATTGTAAATTTTCAGCAGCAGTTCCTGTCTGTATGAAGAAAATAAAAAATAAAATAAAGAGATGTTATGTTACATGACAAGCAGCCACGTCTCAGCAGCAGTCCTTGCTTCCTTTCCTTATTTCCCTTGTCCTTTGAATCATTTCTTTGCCGTGGTCCTCTGTCTGATTTTTTAGTCTGTTTTCTTGTTTTATGATGTAATAATTGCACTCGTTGTGCACACCATGCAGCTAGCTAAACACATCCAACCCAATTCCCAATTAACAGCCCAGGAACCTGATGGAACTGTCACTAATCGGTATGAACAATCAGGCCATCTGGCACCCAATCAGGAGTTGAGTGGAATAGAATCTGTTTTTTCAAGCCTTCAAGTTGCGTTTGTTTCCAAGCCGTAGTGGTTTTGGCCAATCGGTATCCTATGAGGAGCTACTGAAAGCTCTATGTGCATGGTTTATCTGGAGATGTGTGAGAAGTGACTGCCCGAAATCAACAACAGCGGCCGCCGAAGAGCGTAAATGCTGCGCCCATCAGAGCGAAGAAGAGCGGGAAAAGATGTTTGCACCCTTCTTCCAACCGGCTTTGGTAAGAGTTTGACTGCTTTTCATGGTTTGTTGATGTGATTGGTTTAAGTTCCTGTGTGATAGATGGTGATCTCTAACAGATTCATTCATCTGCGTCCATGTAGCACGATCATGATTTAAAATGCGTTATTTTATGGTGGAGAAGTTACACAAAGTTGCTTCAACTTTGCTTTATCGACGTATAACAGAATCGACTCAAACCGACCGCCGCTGGCAAAACACTGACACTGTATATTGTTGTAGTGCAAACAGTCTTATAATGCAGGATTACATCAGTGAGGATGTTTTTCTAACCGACAGGAGTTTAACCTGCTGTTCACCGATGTTTTGTGCCAATATCCAACCAGTGGGATGCAGCAGTGCAGAGAAGAAGGTCACGATCCCTCACTGGCTTCCCACTCAGAAGCACCACCAGCGGAACGCACAGCCGAAGATGAAGCTCTGCTGCAGAGAACGCCTCTGCGATGATAGGTGAGTGTTTTGTTGTGTTTGCACCACCAGATGTTCGATTTGAACTTCGGTTTTAGTCACGGCATGGATGCCTAGAAGAAGCGCCGCGCTTCACGTTGGGATTTTCCGAGAGCGAGCAGAAGAGTTGATGACCTTCTCTTGTCTGGTTTATTTTCCACGTCTTGTAGTGATAAAAACTTTGTGACATTCACAGATGGAAAAAATCTTTTTACTGTTGCGAGCCTGACATTTAACAAACTCATGCTACTACTACTCCGATGTATTTGTGTCAAACGCATCATAAATATCATATTTAATCTATATATATAGTCACAATACATCAACAATGAGTTGATGCTATAAATTATGCGCATATTCTGCGCACACACAGCCACAGCTCTTTCATGTACAGTATGACGGGTTGTTCCCATGACCATAAAGGAGCCAATCAACCGTCTTTCCTCGAAGCTCCCTCATCCCCTCTGTCAGTCTTCATTTGTCTTTCCCTTCATCTATCTTTCATTGATTTTCTTTCCTCTCACCTTCCTTCTCCTCCCTCCTCTCAGAGACAATAATTATAATCATCTGATCTTACTTTCCAGTTTGCACCACCTTCATCTAACCCCATCTTTTCTCCTCTCCCTCGCGTCCTCTCTCAGAAATAATAACCCAGATCACTTTATCATCTGACGTTGATCGCAGTTTTTCAAATGATACGTGCCTCCAAACTCTCTCAGCAGCGTCACGAAGGCCTGCGTTCCTTTCATGAAACATCGTTACGTGATTTAACCGATGTAGTACCAAATTATAACAGACATTATCTCATCTAGGCTGTACTTTTTATAATATTACTCACAGAGGCCCAACAACGCCTCCCAAGAGCGAACACCAGGTGACGGTGCCGAGGAAAAACTTCGAGCAGAACCCCGATCATGATGGGCAGAAATCTGAGTTAGAGATGGAGACAAAGATACACAGGTGCAATAATATTTACGATAATGGAGATGTACAATAATAGTATTTGTAGTGGACGTCAAGCAGGTCCACGGCAGGAGATGCAACGAGTTAAGTTAGTCACATGCATTAATAGGACACGACTGTGTACAGATGGAAAGTTCCTGTAGTTTAGGCCAAATTCCACCGGGCACGGATGCGTTGCCTTGTGGCGTGTGCGCCGCAGCCGCCGGAGCTAATCACTGTCATTCCAGTCAGTGTTTCAAACCCCACTGGAAGCACCGCAGTCTGTTTCTACTTTTGATGGACGTCACAAGCAGCCCACGCCGATTTACACAGAGCAGCTCGAGCTGGACAAATAAATCTGCAGATCGTCAGCATAAAAGTGAAAAGAGAGGTTGTGTTTTTTTATGATTGAGCCCAGAGGTAGCATGTATAATGAGAAGAGGATAGGGCCAAGAATAGATCCCTGTGGCACCCCACAGGGCAGGGATGCACTTGAGGAGCAGTGGTCACCAATCGCGACTGAAAAACTCCTCTGTTTGCCAGGTATGACCTAAACCGCGTCAGCCGTTGCTGATCGCTGCCATTATAATCAATGAGAGCACTCACACCGGGCGCGCTGCACAACGTCTCAGCAGCGTCCCAGAAGCGTCTCTCCGCCCCGCAGCGCTATCTTTACGTAGCACTTCTATTTTTGACGCGAGCCGTTGCTAAACCGCGTCAGTTTCAACAGAGCAGATTGCACCAGACAGGAAATCTGACACAAGAAACATAAAATAAAACACAGTATGCAGTTCATGTCGCCTGTCACAGCTTCAGGTCATCTGTCAGTCAATCAAAGAGTCTCAACATGAACAACAAGAGACTAATTGTTGAAGTGGAACAACATACAATAATTTATGACACAACAGATCCTTTTTATAATCTCTCCCATGCCGGAGAAGCAAAGTTAGCTGTTGTTGTTGTTTCTTTTATACACAGTTTATCGCGGGGACTCGCGTATGTTCGGGATTCTCGCGTGATCTCGCGTGAATACGGCTAGTTCGCTACGCAGCCGTAACGCTGCCGTTACGCGCCCGGTGTGAGTTGACGCCGGGCAGAGGACGGAGCTGAACCGTGACGCTGCCGTGACGCTGCCGTTACGCGCCCGGTAGTCTGGGTATAAGTGGCAGGGTTGACCTGAAGGAGGAGCCCTCATAAAAAATGGTGCGTTGTGGTTCAGTCTACGAGGGAGAGGGCGGATCCGGTGTGAGGGTGGGAGATGTAGGTAGTCAATCACGTGGAAAGGTGTGCACCGCGTGCTGCAGGTTAGCACACAGCATGTAGCTACCTCTCTTATTTGGGTAGAGGCCATCACGTTTTAAAAAGAGAGTCGCGATCCCAGAACAAGTTAAAATTGTCAATAAAACCAAAGTTGTAGATCCTGCTGGCGGACTGGAGCCAAGTGTGAAGGCTGAGGAGCCAGCTCCACGACCCACAGTCGGGATGGGGCCGGATATAAAAACGGACTTTCCATAGTTCTTAAGAGCGTCAAAAAGGAGTTTAAAATCATTTCCAGAAGTTTGTCCAGAATGTGGGGGACTGTGGCTCCAGGAAAACAGTGTGTGGCAGCATTCATGAAGCGAATGTCCCGGGTTTCCACGTGGTGGGAGGAAAGACGGGATGTTGAAGACGCTCCGTTGGCGCTGCCTCTCCAGGCTTACAGGCTGACAGCCCGGAGCGGGGCGTCTGAGCAGGTGGACAGAGACTGCTTCAGACTAGCCCCAGGGAGGCCCCCAGACCGTCTGATCACGGCTTCCTTCAGCAGCCTACGGCGGTCACTTACTGCAGAAGAGCGACGGGTGGCCTTACCATGGCTCGTTGCGGGCGCCGCTGAGGTGACTTCAGAGCCAGGTGAGGTGGAAGCTGCAGGCGTAGCGTCAGGATGGACGGATGCATCCTCCGGCAGAATGGTGAAGCGGTTGGAGGTTGTGGATACGGACCAGCCGAGACCCTCCTGCTGCCGCGTCGCACCACTTCTGTCCAGGAAGGCTGAGTCGAGGTGTGAACCGGAACATTTGGTCCGTATCCGCTGCAGACCTCTGGATCGGGTGATGCTGTCTGGATGGGTGTCGGCAGCGTAGAGGCATCGAGGTCCGATGCAGCCCTGGTGGTGGCTGCGGTCTCCCGGTCCGAGGAGAGGCCGCTCTTTTCGCATAGACGGCCCTCCGGGCGGGCAGGTCAAGGTGAAGAGCCGGTGTGCATCGTTGCCTGGCCGCGGAATCCGAGACCACCGGAGCCATGGGTGAAGGAGGTGAAGCATGCTGAGCGGTGAAAGTTGAGGACTGTAAACCGGCAACCGAGACAAAGCCCTCGATCAGCTGGTCCCTTTTTCGGAGCTCCTACTCAAGACGGTGGAGGATCTCCTTCTTCAACTGTGAGTAGGAAATGGTGCAGTCCACGCACACAGCCAGGACAGCTGGTATTGTCCAAGTAAGACTCAAAAGTTAAAAATAAATAAAAGACTTTAGAAACGCAGTTTAGTTAAAATAATCCAGCGTTGAAGCAGGTTTCCTTTGGCCGAGTAGTGGCGGGTTATCATCTAAGGTGTAAGGGTTCAAATCTTCTTTAGCCAATTAAGAAGTGACAGCAGCGACAGAGAGATCAACACGACATGACACAAATAAATAAATAAATAAATAAATAAATAAATAAAGGCCCAAACCTGCTTAAAACAAGATCAAACTCAACAGTTTCATCTATAATGAAAATAAGCATCAGCTGCAGCCATCATGTCGAATCCCGCTCGATAAATGTTATCATCTTCGGTCTGTCTATCACTTTTCCCGCGCTCTGTCTGCATCGTAAATCTAAATCTGCCTCGTTGTGTCTGTATTCTAGCCTTGAAGTTTTTTTTTCTTATTCATCTGACCTTGATCTCAACCTTCAGAGTATTTCTGTCTGCCAACCTAAAAATCTAGACACGGTTTAAATTCCTGTCTGATAACCAAACTGAAAATCTGCTCAAACTATTCGAACCCTCGTACATTACTGAGAATAAACAGAGGCCTGTCAACATGAAGTGACATCATTTGTACTAACGCTGGATTTCAGTCACATTTGTCAGCGTGTGAGACCAGAATTGAACCATTTTCCATTAAGACTAAACTATCCCCCCCCAATATGTTCTCTCCTTTCTCACCGTGCACTCTCTTTTTCTCTGGCAAGCTACCAGAGCCGGCAGATGATTTAGTGTGAGCTACAATGGCTTTCATTTCAGTTTGCTTTAGGGAATTCTCCTTTTTGCTCTTATGATGCATTATTATGGTCCCTGCAGCCTGTAAAACATTGTGTGTGTGCTTTTGTGTGTGTGAGAGAGAGAGCGAGATCATAATGTACATATTATCATATGTATAACAATGCTGTTTAAGAGTTAAGAGCACTCTTGAGACCGGGTAGCAGCCGCCGCGGCCTACTGTAGCTCGTAGCTGAGGAAAACAAGTTTAATACGAATATTAAATAAGCTTTTATAGTTGGTCTGTTTCCGTGCTTGCAGTTAAGGTAATAAAATGCATCTAAAACATGATGCAGGGACTGTGCGGGCTGGTTCGGATGTTCTTAGTGTGGCTTTTGCTTGGAAACGGCGTGCTTGAGCTGTCTCATCGCAGCTCTTTAAAAGTCCTTTTAGAGTCGCAACCTGCCCCCGGGATACTCAGGCTCAGACCGGGATTACTGTGATATAACACATAAAATCCATCAGGAGAAGACCACTGATTTGCTGAGAGACAGAAAAAATTGATTAAATTAGATATATTGAATTAACAGCACCTTCACAGTCAATCTAAATGTCTGTTTTAGATCCAATAATAATATATAATACATAGAACTGGGTCTGTAAACATCTAAAAAGTACTTAGCCTACAGTATATTTACGCAACATCACTCCCATTCGAATACGGGCCACGGGATAATCACGGCCGTGCTGATGTTAAAACTTCACAGGCTCGAGTGTGATATTTCTTTTAGACAGCCTCTTTTATTATTCTTACAGTAATCACAAACCGTTCGTTTATTCAATAATTTATTTGGCTCCACCAACACAGATCGTACTAGGAACAGTACTAGGACGGCATTGTCCTGAATACCAGCCTGCTAGCTTTGATCTGTGAATCTACGCGTTAGTCCAGTCAACGTTAATATTTCTGAGGTTTGAAAGCAGTTCAAAGCCAAAGCCATTTGCCTCGTGGCGTTAGCTTAGTTTTTGCTCATCTCTGTTTTGTCGAAGTCATTACTGAGAGAGTATCGTCCAACCTCTAGTTTAAGAAGGATTGATATGTTAGAAGTTATAGATAAGCTTTAGTACCATCAGAAACTATTCTAAATATAGCATACCGTTCAACTGATGCTGATCTTTAAGGTGGCTAAAATACATTTCGTTGCTCGCCGACACACAGCAGGTCATTATTTAGCTTCCTCACGTCAATCAAAACGTGATCTGCCATGCCTACAAAGTCTCGACTCTTGGTCCAGAGTCCAGATTTCTAATAGTTATGAATGTTTAGTTTCAGGTGTGTATTTTTACAATTTCAAGTCACACTTCCAGGAGGCTTGAAGAGCAGCACACAGTGGAGATAATGAACCAATAAAGGTGCGCACGTCAGGCACAAATAGCAGCGACTCCTGCATATTCATTCCATTATTCCTCCTTTGTCTGCCTCTGTTCCAATCTGAATACGATGTGAGTCAGCGAAGCACGGAGAGAAGGCTTCATGTCCGTAAAGAGCTGTCAACAGGGAGTCCAGACCAGAATAATATCTTGCAGTCTGCAGCAGATACTTTTTATCTTTTCGGGGCGACACACACACAAAGCCCTCCTCTCTGTAAGAGCATGTTAAAGGGCCTTGTCTCCACTGTGATCAATACAGGTCAGTGTTAGTCATTGGATGTGATCATCCATGGGTTCCCTCAGGAGGAAACTATACCGCCTCACTCCCCCCCTCCCCATTTGTACTTATTGGACAGTGAACATCCCTGTTACTGCTGATGTCAGAGGAAGTCAGGCGGCACAAAAAAACATGGAGAAAATAAATCTGACAGCCGGAGAGTAAAAGGCACAGAAGGATTTTAAGCGACGTACAACGGTGAGATCGAATATCCCCGAAGATCCATGAAGACGTCTCCCACATAATGATTACTAGTTTTGTGTCACTCTTGGTTAACCGTGTTGGAGGATATTTAAAGGTGTATTCTCAAGGCAGAACGAGCGAGTTTAATTTTAAAAAAATTATCTTTGAAGAGTCAGGAATACAAAAACATCTGCTGAATATCTTATTTCATTGGATTTGAGTTAGATGTGCTCTGTTTCAGCCTTCAGTACTAACACAGGTTCAGCTAATCACAAGCTTACTGTTGGAAATTAGCTGTAAATAGCTAAAGTTTAGATGTATATGTATAAGTTAGTTTTAGAAACTTTATCATTAGTTTAGTTGTAATGTCAAAACATTTACAGGCTGCAAAAGCCTAATTATTTTATAATCTAACAAATACAGTACTTAAGAACTGACAACAAAAATGCAGATGAAGACCGCTTTATGATTAATTATCTGCTGTTCTGTTTTTCAGTGCAGCCACTGTGAGAAATTCAGGTAGTCAGGGCAGTAATAGCAGCGCTGGTTTAAAAGCACCAAGACATTCTCAGTGCTAACTTCAAAATAAAAGACAATTAAATACAGTTTGTTTGTTTCTTTTGTGCAGAATTTCTCTATCGACGCTCAGTTTGAGAAAGAGATATCGCTGCAATCAACTAATGGACAACAAAAACAACTAAAAAGTCAGTCCCAGATTTACTTTGTCCGGTGACTTCTTGCTTGCTCGTCACTCCTTTTCTTAGCTTCCTCCATGAATGTCCTCTTCAGTCTTTTAAAACCTCTGCCATTATGTCCATAGAAGCTACCAAGCCTGGTTACACTGCCCACTTGCCCAGCTCCGGTTCTGGCACAACACTCCTCACCCTGTTAGCATTTGCCCACACTCGTGTCTGACAACCCTGAACCCCGACTGTCGTACAAACTCTCTCCCGGAGCCTCTGAGCTCACAGTGTGGGCAACCTGGATGAAAACTGAGCTAGCGTTAGCTAACAGCGGCTACAGTTTACTTCCACTGTCCATCAGGAAACTCTGAGAGTTAAGAGGAGCAACCAGAAAACATTCTCACCACAAAATATGATCCATACTTCTTGTGGCGATCCGTACCTGGACATACGAATGACAGAGGCACCATCCGCCTGATTAAACATCAGTGCAGCATCAACATCATTTAAAATCTGTGTTTTTAGCGTATAAAAGTTAAACCGCGTTGTTTTAAGATGTGGAGAAAAAAAGAGATAATAAATGAGTGTTTTGGCAGCTCCATCATACGTCTGCAGACGGAAACTGCAACATCCTTACATCCATCTCGTCTTTCCATCAGTCCGTTCGACTCAATCAATCCTGACAGCCGGCCTTTTCTCTCCCTTTCATCTCTCTTTCTCCTTTTATTTTTTATTTTTTCTTGTAAGCCGTCAGCATCCATCTCATTCGTTACGGCTCTATTATGAAGCGCTGCCTCAATAAAAATAAAACTTTTTTTTTTTTTTTTTTTAAAGGCATGAATAAATCATATCCAACCCCGATCTCTCTGATTCACAGAGTTTGGATAATTATTCAGTTTTTCATGAGAGAGCGCTCATTGATTCGGCGTGACCCTGAAGAGTTTCCAAGGTTATGGAACGGGGAATTGATTGGCGTCGAGCGATGATGGAGAGAGGAGCGAACTCGCAGTATATATATATATATATACACAAATATTCAAATCTCTCCCTCCCACTCTCTCTTTCTCCCCCTCTGCTCTCGCTCCTCAAATATGCGTGACCAAATGGACTTATAATTGGAAGTCAGGAGGCCCAGAAATACTCCTCACCTTCTTTCTGAGTCGTCTAGATATTAGTTCTGGTGAGTTAGGGGGTTTATACGAGCACATGCGGAGAAGATGAGGGAAAGAGAAAGTCATTAAGAGGAGCCTGTTGCTCGTGTTTGGAATGAGACTTTCTTCTCTCTCTCTCTTTTTCCCTCTTTTCACACTCACAAAACACACATTCAGTCGTCCGTCTTTCACTCTCTTCCAACAATGTTTCTCATTATAGCCTGTCTCCTCACATTTGTCATATTGGGCAGTCACCCGTGATGATATCATAGGGTACTGGGGCACACACACACATACTCACACACACTGACAGGGAGTCAGAAAGTCCGATTTGCTGCAGAGTCCTTATTTCTTCCTGGTGGGTGTTGAGAGTCCCCCATTGTCTGAACTGAATAGGACATGTGTCTGGATCTATGAATCCTATTATGAAGGAAGTGAAAAGTGGGCAAAGAGTGTTGGGAAAAGGGGAGATGGATTTTAAATGGAGCTACAGGAAATGTACAGACTCTCTCGTCAGCTAGACGAGCGTCGGTTATTTGTTCAAATGCTAAAAAATGGCCCGTGTTTATGTTTTTCTGACTGAATACTTCCCGTGGACGCCCTCTCGCAGCAGCAAAGGCCACGCGGTGCGACGCTGTTACGATACGCGACATAAAGAGAATTTTTCCTTCTGCATTATTCATGTGAGTTTAACTGCCGGACCGTCTGTGTTATTTTCTACAAACACCATCTGTACAGATGTTAGCTATCTGTGTAATTTCATTGCAGTGTTGGATACGTTCATAATTCACTTTACGCTGCGTCGGACCCGAGAAGCGACCACCGCGGCTGTGAAATGATGAAGTCCCCGTGTTCAAATGTCACAGCAGAAATAAACATGTTTACAGCCTGTTACAAAAAACTGTTTTGGTCTCTATAGCTGATTTCCCCGTTCATGACAACAGAACTGAGGGTGAGCTCCTGTTCTGGCACGACACCGGCTCTGCTTCCAGCCAACCTCTTCTTCCCTGTGGTCCAAAATGTCTGTGACACTAACACAGTGGAAATGGCGCCATAAAAGAGACGCCGTTTACCTGGTTATACCTCAGTGTGGCATCAGTTCGGGAACTTTAATAGTTGCTTATATTTAAGTATCAACATGATGGACAGATAAAGCCAAAGCGACAGACACATATACTCATAAAGAGCTGTCAGTGACAATATTTTACGTGGATGCTTTGGGAAAACTGCTTTTACTCTCATGTCAGTGAAGCACGTTGAATCGAAATTGAATTACAACAGAACGCGGAGCCCAAAGAGTCCCAGCAGGACAAAATGATGATGTATAGAAGAGAATTATCCCTCCGGAGAGACGTCGTCTGCCATTTCTGCACCACTTCATCTTGGAAAGCAGAAAAATGTGAAGCACGAGGCCGAGTTAGACTTCGTGTAGATCTGCGAACACACACAGGCAGCAACTTATACATGAAATGAAGGGCTGAAACAAAATGAATGCTGAGCAATTCAACGTGATATGAGGTTCTGCCAAAGATAGGTTTGCACTACATCTCCAACTTCTTCTGTGATATATCTGTTTTTCATGTGCAGAAGATCGGGGTGATTTTAAACCTTAAAACAAAACTTACAACAAAACTACAGTATAAAAATATTAAAGTAAATCCTGCAAAAGTATTAAAAGTATTTATTATATGCGTATGTTTGTACTGCTGTAGCTTGTGAATTCCCCCCCCCCTCCCCCCCCCCCATAAAGCCTCATCTGATCTTACCTAACCTATAAAAATACACCATAATAATAAAAATACATGATGTATCTGTTGAATATTTGATTATTTTAGTTATTAATCTAAATCAAAGTAACTAAAGTTATTTAATAAATGCAGTAGAGTAAAATTTGAATACTAGTACAATAAAAGACAAATGACAGTTATAAACTGTAATCAAAGGTCGGTGTAGTTAGCCTTTATATTTATTATGATGTGTCTGTGAAGTCAAAGCAGTATAAATCAGCCTTCAGTCAGGTGTCATTGAAAACATCCTTGCTCGGGCTGCAAACGGTCAGATTTCTCTGATACCCACAATATGAACTTTCTTTGAGTTTTGTGTTTCTCTGCCGAGGTCGAATAAAATCTCATCTGTCTGTCCGTAATGAAAGCTCCGTGCATCACGCGTCACCATGGTCACAAACACACACAGACGAACATGTGTACTCAGAGTTCCCAGTGGGTTAAGTGTCAGGAAATGAGATCTGGATCAGGAGGGGAGGAAGTTGAATTCTAAAATAAGAAAAACAAATCAACACCACTGGAACAATCTGGCCTGTGTGTGTGTTTGTGTGTGTGGAACAAGTGTAAATGAAAATGATCGGCACACTTTGTAATTGCTTTCTACCCAGCAGGGTTGCCATTCTCATGAGTGAGACAGAGGGAGATGGATTGGACAAAGAAAGAGACAAAGAGCGACAAAACAAAGGAAATTCAGCGAGACACCTGAAAATGAAGTGTGATTGTTTTGGAAATATTGGACTGAATGCTGAATATTTCCACCAGCTGGAAGAAGCACAAATAAACTGAAGCAGGGAGAGTTTCCATTAAAACAAATAGTTTCTTACTTCTCACTGCACAGAGATAAATCAAAGTGTAAAGCACAACGTATCAACAAAAAGAAGTGATTCAAAGTACTAAAATGTATTATTAGTATAATAAATATATGTTTCCATGCTTCACTGGAATATTTGCAGCTATTTGACACTTTGACTTCACTACACTTCAGAGTTCATGTACTAAAATTAAAATGAGTTACTTTACAGATTTAAATTAAAACTACAAAATACACAACAAATAAATTATGATATGAAAAAGACCCCAGGACAAAAATCAAAAGCTACCCAGCAGTATAAAAATATATATACCGTATGTATGAAATACCTGCTGAAATATTAAAGTGATGCATGTTAATGCATCAATAATATGATAAATATTATTCTGAAAATAGATATTCAGATTATTTATTTATTCTTTGTTTATTCTAATGTTACTACTCAGTCTGACAGCTGTGTAATAGAAAATATATGAATTTCTTTAAATTTTGATTCTTTAATCATTCATAAAATGTTTAATTCCATGTGGACGTTGCAGCTGACTGATTTTAAAAGTGTGTATGTCAATATTCAGCTGAACTGCGAGGCGCTAAATCAGCTCTTAAAGTTAATGCAGATTATGTTTTGATCATATGTGACAGCAGCAGAATTTAAAATCACGTTACACTTTCTTGCACACATAAAAATGTGACACTCAGTTCAGTTCAATTTAGTTGAAAATGTGTTTTTTTACATGATTTGATGAAGAAAACATAAAATTAAGCTAGAAAAACTTCCCCCGTCACTCAACATGTCACGTTTTCTAGCTGCTCTGCTACGTTTAAAAAGATTTCTGTCTCGGTCCAAAGTTACAACACAAAAAAAAGTTTTATTTTTCATCTCCGTGCTCGCACGCTCAAACTTCTGGAATAAAAACATTACATAATCAGACAATGCAGCCGCCGCGCCGGTGTGGGCGGACTGTTTTATCCGCATCTGAGGAAATACTTTGCTCGGCTGTTTACTAATTTATGTCGCTTTCAGGCGGCTGCTCCTTTTTTTTTACATGTGGATTACCAACAAGGTCAGAGTGACTAAGAGGGTTTGTGACACACGAGAGGAAGAATCAGAGGTGAAGAGATAAAGAGAGACAAAGAGAACAGGCTCTACCTTTTCAGCCTTTACAGACAGTTACACTGTCAGCACTCCCTCTTCAGCGGAATGACAGTATGAGAGCCGCAACCCCAAAGGGAAGGTGACATTTACCTTTTTTGTGGCCTACAAAGAGCCCCTCGACTCTTCAATAGGCGCTCACACACACTCTCACACACACACACTGTACATAATAGCTTCTGACAGTGTTAGTGTTTCCATTAAGCACTGAACTTGTGCCAATTCGAATGCCTCTGAAGAGCAGAGCGGCTCTTTTCACAAGTGAGGCAGAGAGCACGGAGCGGATAAGATGAAATTTTAGATGAACGCTTTCTTCTCTTCTCGCGTGTAAACGGTTCAAACAAATCTGAAATATAGCAAACGTGTCCAGGTGGTGCAAACGCGGTGAACTGTCACCTCCGGGATTAAAGATTCAGGCGTCACGACTCGCAGAAGAGCAGATGTAGAAGAGTCATTGTCAGCGTTGTCACCATGTTCTTCTGTAGGTGGAGTCATAATGTTGCTTTAAAGGTCTTGTCACAAAGGAACTTTCAATCTAAAGATGCTGCTTTTGTGTCGGGGGAATCCTCCATGGTGATTTTTCAGTAACTTCAAAGTCAAAGGTCAAGTTTACAACTTCTGGGTTTTCTATTTATAGAAAATGTTGATTTTTCCATTTTTTTTTCCGGGCTGGATTTTTGAAGAAAACGGCATTTTATCTTTCGTGTATTTGCATATATCAACAAGTAATTTCAAAGACTGTTGCGTCAGAAGTTTGGGTCGGTGGAGTCGGGGGCTGTGATGTGGCTCATATTTGGCTCTGATGGACCAATTATGAAGGAGGAGGAAAAAAAAAAAAAGAAGTCGTGTCCGTCCCACCGAGCTGTAAGATGTGTGAAAGCTTCAAAACAACTCACTCTTTCCAGAATAAAGTTTACAGGCGAGCGCTCGGCCGGCAGATCGTGAATGAAAGGACGCTTCCCGTTTGAAGTAAGAAAGAATATTTGGAAGAGCTTTATTCATTTTGGTGAGTCTCAGTCGAGCTGACAGTGACACTTTTCTTTGTTCTGTCATTCCTCTGCAGCCTTCTCACTTTCTCTATCAGCTCACTGGTGCAAGGAGTGTACAGTGAAATTGAAACACTGACAAAAGACAGAGAGATTTAAGATGAGTTTCCTGCATGCGTGTGTGTGTGCGAGTGTGTGTGTGTGTGTGCCTCCTCCTTATTCCTCTGTGTGACAGATGGGAGTGTTACCTGCAGTAGATGGCTGCATTTTCTTCTGCTTAGCAGGAAACATCCCAGGATAGAGTTTTCCTGTCAGAGGGCCAGAGCTCGACTGCTGTACACACTGAATACAAGGACGGGACACATGCATGAAGAGAAGTCTATGAGATGTTAAAAACTGTTGTTACGGTAGAAAAATGGCAGCTGTGGTTGCCACAATTTTACCGTAATAAATACGGTATAACCTTTTCTAATATTACACGAATAGGTTACTAGTACTGTTTATTTCATGTTTAAGGTTAGTCATTTAAAATCCACGTAGATTTTACAATGAAAAACTGTAATATTACAGTAAAATGAACTTAGTATGTAAATATTACAATGTTTTACTGTATTATTAACAGTATCTAATATAAAATAGTACTTTTGTTCTGTATAAATTCCCTTAAAATGGCCTACTACTAAAGGTTTTGACCAATAACTGTAATCAGTCATACTTCATGGTGTATTTTACGTTTTTTTACTGTCACGGTTTGGCAGTTTTTGACTGTAGAATCTACAGGCTGCTGAGCCCGGTTACATTGCACCGCTTGCACAGCTCCCGTTCTGGCACGACCCCAGCTCCTCTGTGGTACTAACACTGTAACACTCCCCCGGTTCTTTGAGCTCACAGTCTGGGCAGCCCGGCTAACAAACTGAGCTAACAGCAGTTTACTGACTCTTACCTCTAGAAAGCAACAAAGAAGTAACGCCGTAACGGCTTTACTTCGTCGTGAATCATTTGTAAAACAACGCTGCTTTTCCATTTCCTCCAGAACTTTAGAAGTTTTCCACGGTAAATACTCTGCCTGTGGTTACGGTTTAGTGAACTCCCTTCCTTACACCCTTTATTCATTCATTTTCATTTGTACCTCAGTTTAATATTTCATCTGTAGTCCCTGGACAGCAGCTGAATAGGAAACAATCTCTGATTTCACGAGACGATAGGAGGCAAGCAATTATCCCAGTCTGTATTTACACATTCATACTAACTTCTGGAAGATGTGAAGTTCTTTTATTCAGCGATATGGTCAATTGAAGCTCCAAATGATGTTCATTAACATCAGTAAGGCGGCATTAGGCTGGTAATGATTATGAAGGTTACATTCGGTCTTGCTAACAAGAAACTCCCGTGTGTGAAAGGCTGATGAAGTATTTGTATTCAAAACAAGTCAGCGGGAACTTTTCTTTCTTTGTTTCTTTTTGTGATTGAAGGTACAGTAATTCAATATTCACACACACACCACACCGCCCACACACACACAAGAATACATGGCGTGTGACAACAAAAGCAACAGGGGGATTTAATTAGTGTTTAAATTAAAAAGAATTGGACTGCCATCACACTATAATTTGGATTGTAAACTGTATCTTTTCGGTGCCCCTAGGTGTGTGTGTGTGTGTGTGTGTGTATGACTGTGATGAGACATTGTACACTCCAGCGTTGTCCCGCAGTTTTCAATTTGAGGGTCATTTGTTTGCATTATCCAGTTTATGACAGGCGGGGAGGGAGAATGCCACTGTTGTATCTGATTCTAATTATTTAGCAGCTGTAAAACACGTCGCTGCCTCTCCTCTCCTGTTTGCCGTCACCTCATTTGTCTGCCATCGTCTGTTTTTCTGGCTTATTTCCTCCTCTGCTTCTCATGCCTGCAGTCGCCGTTAGCAGTGTCGTCTAAGGCGACTTCGGGAAATCGTTCTCATAAATAGTTGGAGGAGAAGATCAGCGAGAGTTTCAGTCTGTGCGTGCTCAAAGAGACAGCTCCGTGACGGGTTAAGTTCACCTTGACACGTAGCTGGTGCAAACCTGTGCGGTTATTCAACTTCTTCCACATGCCAGAGCGGTCTGTATTAGAAGTGCAGTCTAGGGTGTGTGCAGCATGTAGCGGGTTGCTGGGGTGTGTGTTTATTTGTGCTGAACGTAAACGCTATGAAACAAGCAGGAAATAACTTGTTCGACACCAGTGCTCCCTCACTCTCATTCACTGTCCATGTCTGTCCTAAGTCCTACAGTCTTCTTGATAGGTAGCTGTAAAAATGTAGCATGCGATTGACCATCAAACTGGTGCAGCGTTTGAGCTCAGTTCTGCAGGCATTGTATCTAAAAACCAAGGCTTCTGGTTTTCCGGTCCGTTCCACCGGTCGCCTGTGGTCATGAGTTCAGGGTTTCAATTAAAAGATGAGATAGCTGTTAAATATGCCTGCAATGATTTCCTTCCAGAGGATGTCCTTGCTGCTAAGAGCTTTGAAAGAAAGTGTCACGCAGTCATGTCAGCAGACAAATGTGTTTATGGCTTTTCCCGAATGGTCACGCTTAAAGGCAGAGTGAAAGGCCCGCTGTCATACGGAGAACCAAGACGTGATAATTGCCTATAAATGAGGATAATGGCCCGTGCTGTCAGGACGAGACTTCTGGAGGGCGTTCATAATATGTGCAGAAGGAAAAAAGAGGACTTAAGGAAGTACGTCAAGTCCTGCTTTTATGAAGGTCGTTTGGGAAATGTGCAGATGTTGTTTGACCATCTGACATGAATTTCTTGAAACCGTTTAGAGACGGGGTGAGGAGTTCCAGGGAGACCTTGGTTGAAGGTTTCCAGGCACATCCAACAATGAAGCACCCAGAGGCCTCTTGGGAACCAGAAGGAGTATGTCAGGGCTGGCCCGCTAAGCCTGCCGCCACTACTGGGGTTATTCCGCCAGGCCGAGCAGGGTCAAGCACCTTGTTGCCACATTTTGCCACACAAATACCCAAAACAACAGCTCGACATCGTCAGTGCTCGGGGACAGATGCCACCTCTCTCCATCTCGCCATCTCTCTCTCTCTCTCTCGTTCCCCTTTTCAGAAATTAATCAGGCGACGTGTTCTCTGGAAATGAGGTGACATTTTCCTATAATGAGAGCGATGGGTGGAAGGGAAGGAGTCACTGCGTTTCCAGGGCCTGCCATCGACAGAGATTGACATTTTCCATTACAGAGTCAAAATGTACATGTGTTGCTCCATCTGAGTTGTTTGTGTGTGCGTGTGCGTGTGTGTGTGTGCGGTTTAAGGTTCGTTTTGGCAGCAGACGGCAAGGAGGTCATCCATCTTGTTACAGCCATATCCCAAAGTCTATGTGTGTGTACATTTGGTGTTTGTGCATGTGTGTGGCACCTGTGTGCGTGTGTGTGGTGTGTGTAGGTGGTGGTAAGGTGAAAAAGCATGATTTATGGAAGGGAGTGGTGCAGGAAGGCTCTAGGTACAGCGACGCCTGTAAATCCTGATAAAAAAAAAAACCTGGATAGAAGCAATTTAATGCCATCAATCTTCCTACCTAGAGGCTGTGATATATTGGCAGGTAGAAAGGAGTGTGTGTGTTTGTGTGTGTGTGTGTGTGTGTGTGCTCATATGTGTAAAGGAATCAAAGAGGTAAGCTAAACTCATTCCTCAGGTAGACAAACTTGCTTTTAACAGCTAGTTTAAATGTTAGTTTGTGACAGTACGGAGCGTACAGTATCTTCCTGAAAACACCTGGCGTGCGCGTTTTGATTTCCATCAAAATGTTTCGGAAATTTTAACCGAATTTCAAGAAAATTCGGAAAATGCAGGTTTCCTCAGCATCACCCGCTGGTGGTGCCACTTTTCCACTCGACGTGAGAAATGAGCGCGAGTCAAACCTCAAATGGTAAAAAAAACATGATGGAAATCTGACATTTATGACGGTTTCATGTATTACAACCGGATTACACCAGGCACAGCTCTGTGAAGTCTTGGCCACGACGTTGTTTTGGTCCACATAGCGGCCGGTCGTGACATCTGACAGAAATAGAAGAGCTGCACAGTCTCTCCGGAGCTAGAACTTTTGAAACTGGAAGCGGCTCTTCTGGTGGAATCACAAAAATCGTCGGGAATGGCCGCGATCACCCTGCTGGTCATTGTAATTTGAGGACGGTTACAGCCTCCTCGTTGCTCGTCGCAGATGGAAACCGTCTCCTTGATTTCCTCCTTGTTTGTCCAAGACCAGAGGAGAATTAACAGCAAAGGGATTTATCACTTTAAGGGCGTGGTTGTGCTCTATAATGTTTGTGAGTACAATGCAAGAGGAACGCTCGAGTCTTCTTGGATTTGAGATTTTTCTTGTGATGAAATTTGGCGTTAAATAAAAGGTGGAAGGCTTTTCCTAAAACATAAAGAAGGATCTGTCGTCTGCAGACCTGCAGGGGTCTCGAGATAAATCCAAGAGATTAAAAGATTGTTGTGATATAAAAACAACAAAAAAGTAAATCCTGTTTGTCTCTTTGACTTCTCTCCAATCTTCTTTCCTTCGTCATTGTGCAGTCTACTAACACAGCTCTTTGGAAATTAATGCCCACCAACATACGCGCACTGTTAATACGCTGTGTGTCTTTTCTGTGACTTAGCTGTGAATCCAGGCCATAATCTGACCATGACCGCCGGCTGAAGGCTAAAAGAATCGCCCAGAGTGAAAACAGCCTTGTGCTGCAGGCTCCCCTGAGGCCGATGTGACTTTACATTCGCTTGCCCACGAGTTAATAAGAGTATGATTTATAGCACGACAGGGTTCCATCTATCTAACCGCAGCTAGTGTCACTACTGAGCTTTGCTGCTCTCCACTAAACGGTACTAAATACTTCAGCAGCATCTCAAACAAAAAGGCCCTCGTAGACTTATTGTTTTAATGAGAACGTGATCGCGCAGACAGTGAATGACAACGCAGATGAGTTTATTTGCTCGTCGTGAAGTCAGTCGACCGAATGATGTGTGAATTTACTCTTTAATTCTCTGGCGTGTCTTATCGTATGTCTGCACTGACAACGTGTGACGTCTGTCTAACCCTTCTTGTTGCGTCTCTGTTGAGTAAGACGCGTGGTCCCTCTGTACGAGATTAGCTGCAGCTAATGAGCTTTTCACTTACACCTCAAGATGCCACTAAAATCCTGCAAACTTTAAAGCAACACCGTGTAACTTTTCTACCACAAGAGGTGGTTTAAAATCATTTTGATGCTACACCGACTTGTAATCAGGTGAACGGTGTCTCGGTCATTCGTGCTATGTAACTTTGGGCTCCGGGTACGATCACCCACGAGAAGTACGTAACGCTTTACGGCACTGAGTCACACACCACCAGCTATTTCACTGATTGTTGTCATGTTTTATGGAGCCTGTATCTGTACCACAGGTGTTGTGGACCATCAGAAAGATAAGGTGTAAGGTACCAGGCTCGGAGCCAGTGTTGTGCCAGAACCGGAGCTCGGCAGCCTCTATAACCATTACTAAGCATATTTATTGCAGAATGTGGCGTGTTTATTACATTATTGGATTATAATTATTGATGCATTAATCTCTTTAATGATGCATGGTGCTTATTTTAATTCTTTCATAATCTAGGTAGCATGTGACTCCCCCCCTAAAATCAATAAAGTCTTACGTTAATCTAAGTTATTAACCCTGATCAAGGTCACACTAAATGATTTACATCTCATATTTAATTGTTCGGTTGAGCCAGTTAGTTCCTCTGCGGTCTGCTCCAACAGTGTTTTGTGTGAAGATGAGGTTTGCATCGACAGCGTTATCTTTCTATGTGACAGACTTGACAGGAGAGGCCTTGAGAAATGATTTAATTTACCTCCGCAGGCACTAAATCACACCCAGTAAGAACATCTACTTCACACACACACACAGACTAAAACACCTGACACACACACATTGATAAAACAGTACATCAAACCATGAGCCTGTCCACACTCTGCCGTATTGCTGATTTGGAAAAATTCACACCTCTCTTTCTCTCGCTCCGTCACGACTCTCTCACATCAGATTTCAAACAGTTGTAATCGTCTAAAAATAGAGACGCAGAACAAAGCTCGAGCGAGCCGTTCTCGTCACGCAAGCACGACTTCTGCAGCCCGTGATTTAGGAGACGGCACACTCCCTAAATTTGTTCAAGTACCCAGCAAATCTCCCAAATCCTGAAGTTTCCTTCCACCTTACTCTGCGAGGTGTGAATCATCGCAGGGAGCTGGGAAGAAATCCTTCAGGTTCAGGTCATACGAGTTACTGAAACTGCCAGTTGTCAACATGTAAGGTGTAATAAAGCCAGATTTCTTAGAAAGCATTAAAATATCTGACAGCAACACAAATATCGATGCTGCGTCATTGATTGCAATTAAACTCAGATTTAGTGGACACGCAGCTTAAGTCCAGAATTAGTAGCTTTTGAGGGTGTTTTGAACCCTCACACGACCAATCCTGTGTCCTCTCAAGTTCTGCAGTCATCAATCAATCACTGCATCATATGCCAAGATGGTGAGGTGACATCAGATGCACTTAAATGCATTTTAATTATGCTAGCACGCGTGAGAAAGAAAGAAGACATCTGTTGCAGCATCTGCCACGTGTAGTCTTAAAGGTCCAGAGTGTCAGACTTGTTTACAGAATATGACATGAAATCAGCTGATAATGAGATTTGTTTTGTTTTTGTTACCTCAGATTGACGCCGCGCCTCCTCTTCGGAAGGAGAACACTGGCCCTTTAAGTGCATTATCCACTAATTACACTAATTAATGGTCCAGCCGGTCTTTTAGTCAGTGCACCGAAGGTCAAAAGTTTAAGAGCCAAAAAGCATTTGGCTTTGTAATGGTTAGAATGAAATCGTTGCTTCCTGTGTGCACAGTAGGTGGCGCTGTGATAATCAGAGGCTCAGGTACAAAGGCAGGAGGTCAGTGTTTACGAAAATAAACGATTACCGATGTACTGAAGAAGAACGCGTGGACCTCAACCAAGGTCGCTCCTGCGTTAAACACCTCAGTAGTTAAAGAAATAAGCAACCTAAGCTCCTTTAACTGATGATATTATAATAATAATAATTAATACATACGATTAATGCCTGTTTTATCTGAAAGGGTGTAAATAATAAAAAAGGATAAACTCAAAAAAAACCCAAATCTCTAAATTTGAACGTCTTTGGTTTGATTTTTTTAAACTTTAATTTATTGCCTGTTTGTTTTTTTCTGGTATTTAGAAGCAGAAACTCATTAGTGCGAATCTATAATTCTCAGAAGTCTAGTAGCTTTCATAAGAATGATTTGTCTGATAATTTGTGCGTTATTACATTTTAATTTGTTTGTTAGTGTATTTGTACTCGTATCTCATCCCATGCTTCACCGGCCTGCAGTCTCTAATTCTTATTAAAGTTTCATTTTGTTTGGTTGTATTTACACCTCGCCCTCGTTATTTACAGATTTACAGACACATCGTCCTCCGCCTGACACTGACTGCCTGCAGGAGGCTGAGGAGAAAGCCCTGTGCAGGCGAGTAACGTGTCAGCTGGAAGCGTCTTGTGACGGGCACTGGCTGTCCAAATGACATCAGTCCAACTTTAAGCCCGGCGTTCACACACATCACGACAGATAGATTAAGGTTTTGACAGCCTTAAACCTTCAAAGCTCACACCTCGACACATTCTTCTTTGAACTTTTACTTTCCTCGCTCGCTCCGTCTCTCCCCGTCTCTCTTCCTCTTGACCAACGCTCTCTCTCTCTCTCTCTCTCTCCGTAAGAATGACAGACTGCCAGACAGACACAGCACGTCTTTCTCTGAACTAACCTGGCCTGCCTGTCTCTCTTTTCACCCACAGACACACACATGAAGCTATAAAATGATTCCGGTGTGAAACATCAAGCTGATTTTTTTTTTTTTATGGGGACATAACAGGACAGAAAAGATTTTCAGTAGAGCTGCAGGAGTATAAAACACTGATGTATCTTAAATATATGTAAAATATACACTTACAGAAGAGTGTATGGAGACAGGGATGGTTCTTCTTTCTATTTTTATTGTTGTTTTATGTATTTCATGCGTTACTTGTTATATTGTCTTTTAAATGTTGTTGGTTCTTCTCATCTCCGTATCTCACTGGTGCCTGTCTGTCAAAGCTTCGTAAACGCTGATGGTTTATAGGAAGGTTGTTATTAAAGAGTGAGAGTTAAGCGCAGAATCATATTTTGAAGTGAGGTTCTGCAGTTCCTCGAATGTCCACTTGAGGCTGGCTGCAGAAGTGAGTCAGTCTCCATAAGTCCCCATGTTAGACAGCAGAAATAAACAGTTTACAGCCTGGTACAAAAACTAGTTTTGGTCTCTGTAGCTAATTTCCCCCGTTCATGACAACTGTACTGAGGGTGAATTTATATACAACTCACCTGTTCACATTATATTAAGGCTTAAAGTTTATACAGTCTTGTGCGTTTGTTATCTAACCCAGTTTGAAGAAGCCGACAGAGATCCGTGGCACAGAACCAAACTGCACTGCCGTGGACGGAGCCAGCATGAAAAACACATTTCATTTTTGGTGTACTTTATGTCAAGAATATTTTCCCTGCTTTACTTTGCTGCAGAACGTCTGTATTTTCACGCATACGCCCAGCTGTGCTGTGATCATGCGCCGTCTTTGAAATGCTTAGAAACGCGACGTTTGGTTTCAGTCTGATCTCACAACTGTTTGATTAAAAGACAGCTCTGACACACACATCTGGAGTCAAACACACTCACAAACACACACCTCCTCTAGCGCTCCGTCACCTTTGCCTATCATCGGCTTGTCTTGACTCCGGCAGCGCAATCACTCAACGACGGCACACTGAACACTTGTGGCCTCAGACCACAGTCAACACACACACACGCACACACACCATAACATTTCAAAGAACTTGAACTCATATTTTTCACGTCATTGATCTGGAAGTTTATGCAGCACGTGACGTGTACGGATCGGATGGACAGAGACTTCTCTTCTCTCTGCTGTTCTGCTGGGAGACATTATGGCCAAGCATCATCGTGTTTCCACCATAATAGGAGCTCCTCCTCGTCTTCTCTGAGGGTTTCAGGAGTGTTAGGAAGCCTCTCCACTCCTCTCCTCCCCTCCGCGGCAGGCAGGGCAGGCGGCTTTGCGATAACCTTGCCCTGTCATTGCGTTCTTAGAACAAATCTGCTCTTATCAGGATCTTGTAGCAGGCAGCAAATGCAATTTCCCCAGCTCCCCTGGCGGGCGCCTGCCTCAAATCCTCCACGGGCAATCTGCCTGTGTGATCTGACGTCTTTAAGAGGGACTTGAACCGCGGCGGCATTAGCCCATCTGACAACTAGCTCTCCTCTGACAAAGTGTCAGCCTCGCCCGGCGCGCTCCTTCACTCTTTCCCTTTCGTTTTCACACTGATTGTCTTCTGTCGCTTTCATCCTTTCTGTGTATTAGCATCTCTCTTTTTCTCTGTTACTGTCTGTCTTTCTGTGTGTGCCACTTGTCTGTTTTCAGGCCACAGATCACAGGAATGCATTAACAACTTCTTTCCCTCCTCTGTCTGTGTTTCTCTTCCCTCCACATCGCAGGCCACTTCTCTGTTCCCATTTCTCCACATTACAGCAGATCTGTTCAGACAGGCCGGCTGCTGAGGTGCGGGGCGTCTTGTGTGCGAGTCATCGGTCATGTCGTGAGCCTTATACTTCATATAAACTACCTGTATACTTCATGCCAGGGCGACGAAGCAGAAACATGCTTCGACATCATATTTGCTGTCGATCGTGGCGATTTATCGGCTTGCTGGCCGGCTGCACGAGCAAAGAGGAGAGAGAAATGCACATCCAGATGTTACAGCTAATTTCTGGAGCTCTCTGTATGTTGTAAGGAAGTTAAACCTAAAATCACACAACACAGCTGCAGCAAAAACCAAAAAAAACCCATCACGCTCGACTTCAGTTTCAGTGCCGTGTTATTTCTGGTCTGACTTCACACTCACGCCGTGCTAAAATTAAATTCCGGCAGTAATAATTGGAAAGGACGGAAATAATATAATGCGAACAAAGCTGCAGAAATGAATCTCGTCATTAAAATAAGCATTTTGTTTAACAGCTCACTTTGCTACAGTTTTTTCCTCACAACTTGATGATGATGCAAATGTGTAAAAACAACCTGGTGCAGCTTATTTTTAAAATGTGGCTTAGTAGCCTCAAACTTTGGTAAGTTAGACGATCACCAAGTTAGCATTCATCCTCTGGGGACCATGAACACCTGCTCCAAATGTTATTAAAGTTCTTCTAGTTGTTGAGATGTTTCACTGTGGACCACAGCCGTGGCACCATCCTGTCTGAGTATCAAAGGACTTCTTTTCCAGGACAGTAATGACTCTCTTTGGAAATATGGCAGCAAATGGGCATTATTACTCTAAATGTTGTACATACAGTATGTGCAAAACTGGTTTCTCCATTATAGACCTTTCATGGAGGGAAAAACCAGCCGATTAAGTTCACAGGAACAAAAGCAAACTCAGTAACATCACTGCAGGAGTCTGACAGCAGCCAGATGAAAGCTGGTGTAACTAAGAGTCACATAACCCTCAGAGGGAGCGTGCGGTCCAACTGATGAGGTAACATGTCGTACTCTGACATGGAACCAAGAAAGAAAACTGGAAAAGTGAAATATTTCATACACGTGTGTCCAACTTTTCTCAAAACGCTTGTTCTGTATGTGCGATCCAAGAAAAGAGGTCAGAATAAATGTAATTAATTCATTAGCACTTCAGGAAATCTCATCATTGCACATTGTATTTAGTGTCTTGTTGTTTATTTCGTCCAACTACGACTCATCTTAAAATCCCAAATGATCATTTTTACATCACTGTTTGAGCACAGATTGAGAATGAATGACATTAGTTGTGTTTTGGAGGTCTTTGTGGCAGATTTTTCAACATTTGACAGAGCTGTTTACCCCAGTGTCCAGTCTTTACGCTAGGCCAGGCATCAGAGCTCTGCTGTCCTAGGCCGTGTGCACATGTCGGATGGTTTTTCTTCTTCCTTAAGAGATTCAGGTGTTTGAGATTTCTTGACCACGGTGGAGATGTGTGATGAGCCGTCTGTAGTTATCAATGTCGATCTGAATCCTGATTGTTCCCTGAAATCCGGCTGCTGGTGGTGGCGTCGTGGGTGTAGAGTGCGAAGAAGAGTGTGCCGAGCTCACGGCCCTGGAGGCCCCTGATGTTCAACAGGAAGTGTGACTGCTTCTCTGAACTGTCTGAGGTCTGCTTGTGAGGAGGCATCCAGTTCCCATAGTGTGATACTTAAGACCAGAGTGTTAAGTTTGCTAATTAGTTCCATGGGAGAGAGATTGTGTTGAACGCTGAGCTGAAATCAACAAACAAGTGTTGTTCGCATGTTAAAAGGTATTCTAAACGTCCCGTAATATTCCCTTGCTAAGTTTAGCGGGACATCTTCACATTTCACGTCAAACTTTTTTGGAAAAGGCGACATGTTATACCAAAAGGTGTTGTAACAGTGAAAAATTGGAGTGCACATGACGCTATCGAGCTCTGTGTCTGTCAGCCATTGCTACTGGCAGACATGAAAAGAGGTAAATTGTCTATTTCTGGCCCAATCAAACAATTCCGAGTAATTGGAGAGCTCATTACTGGTTTAAATTAACTGCTATTCTTCTTAAACTTGGTGCAGTTTTAGCAGAGCATGTGCCCGTGTGCTCTGTATAGAGCTAATTCAACAAATGCACGGAGCTAATTGGTACAGATGTGTGCTGATTGGCTGAAATGATTAAAAGTGTCGGTTCTCACGTCCCGTTTCAGCTGCAGTCATGACAGAATGTGAATCTCCTGCCGTGAAACAAGCTGGTAATCGGGGAGGAAAGAAAGAAATGATTAAAACTAGTTGAAAGTCCAATCTGTGGTCGTGGCATAACTTGACAGCGTATACGTTGACAGGTGCGCAGCGCTATGACGCGCGCTCTGTTACGTGCCATCTCCGTTGTGTTGTTTATCACGCGTTCACATGAGATTTCATGAGAAATGTGGAAATTAGAGCGCAGTCTCTCCTGTTGTTTGGTGCACTGAAGTGTGAACGCTGTCTGTGCAGCCAGTCTGTGTTTCCGTTACACACTCTGCTGCAAAAATACACAGTGCAGAGCCATGCTAAGGTTAGCAGGTATCATGACATGAGCCGGCTCAGGAGGAAAAGTTAAGGGAAAGTTACTGCAACAATACTTCAATTTAACTTGATTTTATTAAGTTAGTATCAAATTAAAAGCCCAAAATTGACAAATATGACAAAATAAACCACCTGTGATCCCTCACCTGGTGATTATGGAGCCTTCCTGCCCTCTGTTCACAGCGCTGCTGAAGTAAGGAAGACTTTAAAGCAGTGCGTTACATTCACAAGCTGCTCTGCACTGTCCTCCTCTCGCAGCCTCTCCTGATGGAGGCAAAGTCAACGATCAATTCACTCATAATTATGAAAGTTATTTTGGCCCCGGAGAGCACTCACAACGTGGAGAGAGAGAGAGAGAGAGGAAGTTTACCCATGCTGTCATTTTAATTATATCCAGATTTACCTTTCACCGTCTTAAAAAGCCCCACTGAGGACGGCAGAAGTTCATTTGTCTTTGGGTTTTTGTTTCTGAGCCTCCGCCACAGGCTGCTAGCAGACAGCAAACGCAGCTCCACAAGACTTTAGCACTTTACACTTGTAAGCTAGCAGGTGCTTTTGTGGATTTAAATACACGATGTGTTCATACGCAGCAGGCGGGAAATGTTGGTACTATTCATTTGTTGATGTCAGTATCATAGGAGGAACACGAATTGAATTAATAATGAGGACTTTAAGAGGATAGCACAGTGTAGAATTGTTATTATGCATTCATGTTAGTACAATCGAGAGCACTGCAGACCAATTAAACATTAATCTTAAAATCAGATAGCAGTGGGATTAAAAAGGGTTAATAAGGCCAAGTTATGGTAGCTGTCAGCAGAATTATTTCCAAAGAAAGAAAGAAAGCAATTTCCTCTCTTTGACTCTGCAAAAAACAAACCAGTAAATAAATAATAATAAAAAATAATAAACCAGTATTGTTGAAATACTGGTATTAAGTAACTTTTTAATCTGTCATCTGTACAAGTATGAACCAGGAGGTGACGACGTTAGACTGGCTTAGCATAAAGACTCTGATTCATACACAAACATGTAAAACAACAGATATGATGTTAATTAGTAAGTTCCAGAGTTGTGATAGGTATTTTTTTTTAAAGTTTGGACAGAGCAAAGGTTGCTGTTTTTTCTCCACTTCAACACTTTCAAAGCTAAGCTGCCATGAAGCTACTGTCTTGGCATAAAGACTGAAAGCTGGGTGCAACAATTAGTCCAGCCTGGCTCAAATCCTGCAACAAAAAAAATCATTTCTTGGCAGTGATATCCAGTCTCTGTGCTAAGCTAAGCTAATTTGACTGCTGGTCCTGGCTTCATAGCAATCTTCTCACCTAATTCTAATCAAGAAAGTGAATGTGATGTTGAAAATGAAGAACCATTCATTAAACAAATCAACCTTTCTCCATTCAGTACACAACATCCACTTATAGAGATGTAGGACTGTGACAAAGAGGAATATTAGGTTGTTGTGCAGCTTCTTCTGCCAAACTACGCAGTGTAATAATGTGACAAAATCACCAGGGTATTCAATGAGCGGCAGAAATATATTAAAACACGGACAGACCAGAGACCAGACAGTACCTGTAGAGGACTGCCTGTCAGCTGTGTTTACTGAAGCTCTTCTTTCTACCAACAAAAATCTAATGTTCCAAAATCTTGACTCAAATAACAAACCTTGATTTACAAAGGTACTTCCACTATAGAAACACACACACACATAAACACACACACGCTCGTGCCACTTCAATTAGATTCTATTGGATTTTATTAAATCTCCCTTTAGCTTTCACTTCACGGCAGCATCCATCAGAGGATTATTATTTATCTTGCTGTCAAGAACTGGCAGCTCGTGGAATCCCACGGAGACCGAGTGTGTGTCTGTGACCGTGTGTGTATATTGTGGAGGCACTCCTGTGTGAAGATGTATGCTGTGTGTGTGTGTGTTAACTCTCTTGTGTCAAAGTTTAAAGCGAAGAAATGGGAAATCATATTCTGGCTAATTGAGACATTAGCACAGCATATTAGATTCATATGTATCTGTATTATGCAAATATAGTTAAAATGCAAATGTTTTCATTCAGCTCTAATCGCTGATCTTTGATGTTTTATAGAACAGGAAAAAGGATGGATTACATTAAGAGAAATTATGGAAGAAGAAATCTTAACATGTTCATGTCTTATTTGTGACCTACAGAAGAGGATTAAGGCCACATCATTTTTATTTTAGAATTATGACTTTTAAATTAAGAATAATGAAATTCAGAATTGTCAGAGTCTGCTGCCTTTTTAAGAAAAAAAAGTCAGTCAGAATTTTGAAAAGTCAGAATTATGAGAAGAAAATGTCAGAATTATGAGAAGAAAATGTCAGAATTTTAAGGAAAAAAGTCCGAATTTTGAGAAGAAAATGTCAGAATTTTAAGGAAAAAAAGTCAAAATTTTAAGGAAAAAAGTCGTAATTTTGAGGAAAAAAAGTCAAAATTTTAAGGAAAAAAGTCAGAATTTTGAGAAGAAAATGTCAGAACTTTAAGGAAAAAAGTCAAAATTTTAAGGAAAAAAGTCGTAATTTTGAGGGAAAAAAGGTCAAAATTTTAAGGAAAAAAGTCAGAATTTTGAGAAGAAAATGTCAGAATTTTAAGGAAAAAAAGTCAAAATTTTAAGGAAAAAAGTCGTAATTTTGAGGAAAAAAGTCGTAATTTTGAGGAAAAAAAGTCAAAATTTTAAGGAAAAAAGTCAGAATTTTGAGAAGAAAATGTCAGAATTTTAAGGAAAAAAGTCAAAATTTTAAGGAAAAAAGTCAAAATTTTAAGGAAAAAAGTCGTAATTTTGAGGAAAAAAAGTCAAAATTTTAAGGAAAAAAGTCAGAATTATGAGAAGAAAATGTCAGAATTATGAGAAGAAAATGTCAGAATTTTAAGGAAAAAAGTCCGAATTTTGAGAAGAAAAAGTCGTAATTTTGAGGAAAAAAAGTCAAAATTTTAAGGAAAAAAGTCAGAATTTTGAGAAGAAAATGTCAGAATTTTAAGGAAAAAAGTCAAAATTTTAAAGAAAAAATTCAAAATTTTAAGGAAAAAAGTCGTAATTTTGAGGGAAAAAAGTCAAAATTTTAAGGAAAAAAGTCGTAATTTTGAGGAAAAAAAGTCAAAATTTTAAGGAAAAAAGTCAGAATTTTGAGAAGAAAATGTCAGAATTTAAGGAAAAAGTCAAAATTTAAGGAAAAAAAGTCAAAATTTTAAGGAAAAAAGTCAGAATTTTAAGGAAAAAAGCCAGAATTTTAAGGAAAAAAATCGGAATTTTAAGGAAAAAAAGTCAAAATTTTAAGGAAAAAAGTCCGAATTTTAAGGAAAAAAAATCAGAATTTTAAGGAAAAAAAGTCAAAATTTTAAGGAAAAAAGTCCGAATTTTGAGAAGAAAATGTCAGAATTTTAAGGAAAAAAGTCAAAATTTTAAGGAAAAAAGTCAGAATTTTAAGGAAAAAGCCAGAATTTTGAGGGGAAAAAGTCAGAATTTTAAGGAAAAAAAATCGGAATTTTGAGGAAAAATGTCAAAATTTTGAGGAAAAAAGTCAAAATTTTGAGAACAAAATGTCAGAATTTTAAGGAAAAAAGTCAGAACTACGCTTATGAGAAACACGACCCTGATTGATTCAATGCGCGCAAGGTACAAGTGAAGTCATTCAGGTCCTACTTGCAGCATAACAACAAATTCACGCTAGTTTATCAATTCAAGGAGATAGGCTTGCATCACACAAATTTAAAAAACGTATTTTAGACACATTATGGAGGTCAAAAAATTACTACCTGGTCAGATGACGTTTATTACTTTTTAATACTTTTTACAAGCCTTAATTTGGTCTAATTTCGTTTACTACCTTTCACTACCTTTTACAACCCTGTTTAAGGAAAAAAATCGGAATTTTGAGAAGAAAAGTCAGAATTTTAAGGAAAAGTACGAATTCATTTTTGCCTATGAAGATCAGCTCTCGGAGCACCTTTTCCTCTCTAAGTTGTCAATAAAGAATGAGATGAGTGGTTTGAGGGGAGAGAACTGAAAGGCGAGATATTTTCATGATGAGAATCCTGAAATGCTGTCGCTCAGCCCGTTGGCCTTTCCACGTCTGATTTAATCATGGCTTTAAATATGCACTAATTTGGACCTCCTGGACTCTCCTCGGGGATTCCTGCCAGACTCCATATACTGTATGTAAATGTCTCAGCCTCCAGCACAGAGCTGATAAACAGGATCTGCCGGAGCAAATGAGCTGAATCCGTCAACTTACCATTACCTAAGGTTAACTGCTGAAACATTATACACCGGGGTCCCTTTTTCGTTCAATCAATACCCTACATATAGACCTCCACAAGCCCCTCTGGGCTCAACACTGGGCCGGCGTGCACTCAGTCATCGCTGCTACACAAGACGCCTACACACACAAACACAAAGTAAAGGAGTAACAAAGGCCAGACATAAAGAAACAAAACTATACATGCAGCACTTCTGCTCATAAAACAGTCGCCGTCTGCTGCTTTTGTCTCCCAGCGGCTGGCACGGGTCAGAAAGTAGTTTATTATGGTGTTGTCCTCCCGTATGGGTGTACGCATGTGCCAGCCTCTTCAATACAGCTTGTCATAATGTAGCAGATAAAGTGCTGATATGGCTGTGGCTGACACTATTATACACCACCACCACCGTCAGGGAGACGGATATAGATGGAGGGAAGGGGAAACTGCAGGAGGAAATCGGTAGGTGGATGGATGGATGGATGGATGGATGGACTGGAGTGTGTGTGTGTATAAGCAATTTGGTATGGCAACTTTAGATGAACCCATAATTTGTCAGAGACTGAGTGAGTGCGAGAGAAAGGGCAATATGGATGGAAAGTGGTGGATTTGCTGGCAGCAGTCTCTTACTCAGCAGCACAGCCACAAAACATGATGAAAAATGCTGCTGTGTGTGTGAGAGAGAGTGTGTACTTCAACAACCTGCTGTGAAGAAAGGGCTCACAGAGAGGCAAGCCTGACACCTAGAGCTTGGTTATATGTAGTGATCTCTCAGCTGGGCTTCAATGAATGCAAATGTTTGATGCAAAATCTGAATCTGATCAGAAACCTCGGCTCCACATCCTCCGACATCTCCTGGGTCCATTTTAAGGAGTTATAAAGAGAATTTTAAAAATCAAAAATCATATTTTATACACACACTCACTAATATTTTCTCACATTTCCCCCTTCTTGAAATCCTTCAAGGTGAAAGACCGTGAACGGAAAATTACTCCTCGGCTGAACTGTTTAAGGGGTCATGAGAGCCAAAAAGAAGCATCAGAAGCTCCTGATGTGCAACATCGACTCAGAGGAAAAAAGGTCAGAATTTAAAGAAAAAGAAATCAGAATTTTAAGAAAAAAAAGTCAGAATTTTAAGAAAAAGAAGTCAGAATTTTAAGGGAAAAAAGTCAGAATTTTAAGAAAAAGAAGTCAGAATTTTAAGGGAAAAAAGTCAGAATTTTAAGAAAAAGAAGTCAGAATTTTAAGGGAAAAAAGTCAGAATTTTAAGAAAAAGAAGTCAGAATTTTAAGAAAAAAATTCAGAATTTTAAGGAAACAATAACAGAATTTTCAGGGGGAAAAAAGTCAGAATTTTGAGTAAAAAGTCAGAATTTTCAGGAAAAAAATGTCAGAATTTTAAGAAATAAAAGTCTGAATTTTGAGAAAAAGAATTTTAAGTAAAAAGAAAAAAGTCACTGGTCCCGTTACTGGTGATATCTGAGGTTGGTAACTCTAACGAACTTGTCCTTTTAACTCAAAACTATTTGCAGTCTATCATTACAGCTTTACATTTCATAGTTTAGATGTTGTTTAGTGTTACTCTACAATATATAAAATAATACAGGAAAAATGACTGTGTATTCACCAGGTGTTCACAGACATTACTCCGAGCGAATGCTAAATGTTGCTCTGTTTCTGCTGAATGTGTAAATACGGGAGTGTTTACTAACAACTTTGTAAGGTGCTAATATGTCAATACTGTGATTGTGTTCACAGCTTGTTGCACAGTCTCCAGATGGCAAAAACTGAATGCAGGTTCAAATAGTTATTTTCTCTTTGAGGCATCTAAACTTTTCAAATTTGAACAGGCATCCTGAACCTTAAATCCCAGCCGGTCACCAATCTAGACAACTGTCTGTTCGCAGCCTTTTAAAAATTCAATGACCATCGAGAGCCGCCTGAAACGATAGCCGGGCGGCTTGTCGCTGACACAGGGCGAGACGAGCCGCTTCGCACCTGAAGAATCGAGTTCAAAAAATATAAACCCCCAAAATCATTTTCTCTGCCTCTGTGTAAACACAGTAGTGTGATTAAATATGATCGTCGTCATCGTTTTAATCAACTAAGAGCAAATAGTTTTTCTTGGCAGCCTGTCGGGAGGTTTGACTATCAAACAAACACTCAAAGAAAGAGAGATGGAGTGAATTTTAATGGATCTGAGCAAGTTTATCTACAACAGAGAGACAATCTGGACATTTGTATTTCAAAAGACTTTATTAACATGCTTTTGTATTTCATCAGCCTGTACGTTCAGTACTAAAGGCCTCACCCAACACAAACACTCTTAAACTTAATTATATGCAGGAATGCGCACACACACGCACACAGACAGGAGTCAATATTTAAACATTAAACTGTATAAAGCTGTTATTAATGCTGAAAAACATTTAACCACAAATACACTCACACTGTAGATTTGCACTTGAATGACACGTGTTGACGTGCAGATTGTTGTTTCGTAGACGCAGAGCTGCTTTGTCGAGTTAAAACCTGGTGGAAAATTTGGCGTTAGAAGACGAAGCATTTTTTAGATAAAACGTGAGATTTTTAGAGGAAATAAGCCAAATAACTTAGTTTTGCAGCTGATTGTAGCAAGAACTTCAACGTCATCATGGCTACCTTCCCTTGTAAGGTGGGCTAAGATTTTAAACGTGACCTGTCCATTGATAAAACAAGTGAAACTACTAAACAAAAAAAGTCTGTTTCAGCAGATTCGTGGCTAACTTGAGGTTGATTTTTAGATGTCAAAAAATAGCAGCTATCACGTGTAAACACTTTTCAAATACCGATCAAACTGCGTCCGGAAGTTTCGAGTACCGGAAGTTAGCGCTGAATCACATTTGAGAAATTTGGCGTTTTGTAGTTTCTAGTCACAACAGACGTATCAAAAAAACGTAGCCAGGTATAATATCGTCACAAACGTCAAAAACTTTCAGAGAAATCGTTTGTGTGTTTTTCACTCGACAAATCTGCCTCCAAAAGCAGCTCTGCCCGTTTCCGTAAAATCTGCTGTCAACGCGAGACCGGGATTTCCAGGTCAACACGGTAACACTGCTACCTAACTACCAAATAAATAACTTCAAAATGAGGGATTTTTTTTAACTAATCTAATTTATAAATTTTGGTAAAAGTGACACAGTTTGGCTGAGAAGGTAATCCTGAGTTTAAGGGGGGGAAAACAGAAAAAACACCCGTTAGCCTGAAGCTCTTTTTGACCGTTCCCGCTCAGCTGCTGCTCCCATTTCCCGTAATTTTGACCTTTTCTTCCGTAACCTGTATATCAAGTATGTGTCTCTCTGACGATAAATAAAACCCAAACAACTTTCATATATTGAGACTCTTGAAAAATTCAGTAACTTTAAAGCAACTTCATAATCTATTCTACAGTTGAGAACAAGAAAAACATGTAAATCGCGAACAAAGACTTTTCCTTTGGTGTAGCTAGTCTTGCTTCGGTATAATTAACTGCAGTTTTTTTAACTGTTTAGTTTGGCAACTGTGTGACACTGGCATCAGACCTTTAGCATTATCTCGGTGTGTAAACAAAGATGAATGAACCGTTTGTCCGTGAAGCTTAAAGTGTTGGCAAAAGGGGCCCGAGGGCGGATGGCAAACTTGAACCAGGGTGGGTTAACATTTAGTCATTTAGCAGAGACCACTGCATCTGTGGCACAGTTTCAGGTAAAAGAGAACTGGTTTTATCGAAGTCTCAGTGTGAGCAAGGAGCTCTAGAGAAAGATGGTTGGTGTAAGCCGTAATAAAATCGGTTTTGTTGGGGAGGAATGGGACTGCGTCCTTTGCTCGGTAAACTTGCTCGTCCTGACCTCCGGACGGCTGAACGCAAAGGCTGAAGCTTCGGGAACTGCCCCGGTTTTATGGTTTCATTGGATTAAACACGGCTGTTCTTGCGTTTAGGCTGATTGCGACTAGCGTAGACCGCCACCTGTCGTTCCCGTCATTGGTTTTTCAATTGTGTTCACCTGCAGACGAACGAAACTCGCAGCTCTTTCAAGGATTTCAGAAGGATTCGAATTCAAACCGCCTCAGTTAGTAGTGTAACGATTACACTTTCACACTCCCAACACACTAAGGAAATCCAACAATGGCACCTGGTGCAAGCTATTTTTGAACGAGGCCTTCATTTTGTGGCAAGTTAAACTCAAATATACAAACTCTTTCATTCAGCCAGTGCAACAAAAAATACATTTTCCCCAAAGCTAAAATATGTAACCACCTAAATCTTCCTCTCCAACAATGTTAGCAACTTTTGTTTCACAAAAATTGTGGGGGGGGCAGAATAAAGATAGAAGCCATGTGGAGTGAATACATTCATTAAAGTGCTCAAACAAAAGGACAAACAGACTGAAGCGTGTGTGAAAAGAAACAGACTGAAAATAACACAAAGAAAAGCAGCAGGAGTGTTAATGGACACGTATCAAATGCATTAACAGAGAACGGCCTCTAACCTGAGACAGAAGCTTTCAAAAAGCTGCCATAGCAAAAGGTCAGTTATTAAGAATGAGCCAAAAAAGCTTAGCGATATACCATCAAAAGGCCCAACTCATCGTCTGGTATTATGGAAAAGGGTTTTAGCAGAGTCAGAGAGGGGAGGAGAGGCCGAGTGAAAAGAGGTGAAGCAAACGGGTGGTCGAGCCGTCTCCAGATGGCAACTCTTTTGTTCCATCTCTCATAGAAAGCCACTTGGTTGGAGTCGAAGAGCTGAGGCGTCATCGCGTCACGTCGATGCATCAGAGGCGGGCGGAGACGGCTTTCTGAGTGGGAAGTTTTCCTCCTGGACAAACAGACACATTTGAGATTTTTTTTTTTAAAGGCCAGCAGAGAAACAAAAACACTGTTTATTCCTGACAGCTTGATTCTTACCGAGAGTGTCTTCCAGTGAGTTTACCATCACCGCGTTGACCTTTAAAGTCCCCGGCTCCGCTCTGAACAGAAAACACTGGAGGTTATTTTCAGCACAAGAACAAGCTGGACTTCCTGCACTCTGTGGATTATTAATTAAAATGACTCTTGAACTACTGAAAAGAGAATTTATATTAAAAAAATAATTTTATCTCCAGCCGAGACAGGAAGGCAGAAATTACAAGGATGGAGGTCTCAAAACTCAAGTAAATAAAACCTAAACTATCTTAATAACGGAAATTTCATTGGGCACAAATGCAACACACTCCATGTTGTACAACTGTTGCTGTTGTACTATAAACTACAAATTTACATATTTAGAAGCACGTAAACTAGGAAAAATGACCAAATCTGCGCAAGTTAACCTGAGTTTGACGAGCGGAGCGAAGCAGGTGTGTTTCTAACTATTTCTGCTATTTCAGCCAATCAGTCCAACCCAGGGACACGAGGGCGATCAAAACCAACATACCCTTTGATTTTCCGTACGGCTCCGAGTCTCAGCAAAGCTGCCAGAGCGTTCTTCTGGAGGTCGGACGACAACACCTCAGTGTATCTTAGTCTTCCTGGATCACACATACACACTCAGTTAGTACGCTGTGCAGAGGGTCGACGTAAAGACAGAAACAAACGAATGAAAAACAAACAAGGGAAACCTGCGAGAAGATGTTTGATGATGAACTTGCGGACGGCAGGAATGAACTGTTTCTCTGTCAGAGTGTCAGCGGCCTCCTCACACAGGAACCTGCAAATCACCTGAAAACACACACACACAGCTGTTAAGATTAATCATGAGTTAGCAGCACCCTCTAGAGGACACTTTAATACTCACAAATTTTAAAACAACCAAGCTGTTTGCATGTACTTAAACTTGTGTACACAGTGTATGATTATGTACCTCACCATGACCATGTGCAGATGTAAATTAAGAAACTGTTGCAATTTAAGATGTGCTTTAATACATGGAGATCAGTGGTTTTATGGATGGATTCAAGTTGTTGGCTACTTCTTGGAGTCATCTTTGATCAGGATTTGTCCTTTAATGCCCACATAAAACAAATTTCAAAGACTGATTTTGGTAATGTTGCGTAAGTGGAAGAATGCAGACGCATCCTGTCCCAAGCCGATGCTGAAAAACTAGTCCATGCATTTAATACTTCTAGGCTGGACTACTGTAACTCTTTATTATCAGGCTGCCCCAATAAGTCTCTTAGGACTTTGCAGCTGATTCAGATGCTGCTGCACGTGTTCTGACAGGAACCAAGATCAGAGATCACATCTCTCTCATTTTGGCTTCCTTGCATTGGCTACCTGTTAATATAGAATAGAATTTAAAATTCTTCTCCTTACGTACAAAGCTCACCATCATATCTAAAAGAAACTCACAGTACCTTACTACCCCTCTAGACCCCTGCGCTCTCAGAATGCTGGGTTCCTTGTGGTTCTTATAGTTTCCAAAAGTAGTAGTAGCTCCTCCTCTGTGGAACAAACTACCTTTCTGGGTTCGGGAGGCAGACACGAGGCAGTCACCACCTTCAAGAGTGGACTTAAGACTTTCCTTTTTGATAGAGCTTATACTTAGGGCTGGTTCAGGCATTCCCTTAGTTATGCTGCCATAGGATTGGATTGGACTGGACTTGTCTGGGCTTGTCTGGACTGGACTGGGCTTGTCTGGACTGGACTGGACTTGTCTGGGACTGGGCTTGTCTGGACTGGGCTTGTATGGACTTGTGTGGACTGGGCTTGTCTTCTCTGGACTGGACTGGGCCTGTCTGGACTGGACTGGACTTGTCTGGGACTGGGCTTGTATGGACTTGTCTGGGACTGGGCCTGTCTGGACTGGACTGGGCTTGTCTGGACTGGTCTGGGACTGGGCCTGTCTGGACTGGACTGGGCTTGTCTGGACTGGTCTGGGCTTGTCTGGACTGGACTGGACTTGTCTGGACTGGACTGGGCTTGTCTGGACTGGACTGGGCTTGTCTGGACTGGACTGGGCTTGGCTTGACTAGACTGGGCTTGTCTGGACTGGACTGGACTGGGCTTGACTGGACTGGACTGGGCTTGTCTGGACTGGACTGGGCTTGTCTGGACTGGGCTGGACTGGGCTTGTCTGGACTGGACTGGGCTGGACTTGTCTGGACTGGACTTGTCTGGACTGGACTGGACTGGGCTTGTCTGGACTGGACTGGATTTGTCTGGACTGGACTGGGCTTGTCTGGACTGGACTGGACTGGGCTTGTCTGGACTGGACTGGACTGGACTGGACTGGGCTGGACTTGACTGGACTGGACTTGACTGGACTGGGCTTGTCTGGACTGGACTGGGCTTGTCTGGACTGGACTGGGCTTGTCTGGACTGGACTGGGCTTGTCTGGACTGGACTGGACTGGACTGGACTTGTCTGGACTGGTCTGGGCTTGTCTGGACTGGACTGGGCTTGTCTGGACTGGACTGGTCTGGGCTTGTCTGGACTGGACTGGACTGGGCTTGTCTGGACTGGACTGGACTGGGCTTGTCTGGACTGGTCTGGGCTTGTCTGGACTGGACTGGGCTGGACTTGACTGGACTGGACTTGACTGGACTGGGCTTGTCTGGACTGGACTGGGCTTGTCTGGACTGGACTGGACTTGTGTGGACTGGGCTTGTCTGGACTTGTGTGGACTGGGCTTGTCTGGACTGGACTGGGCTTGTCTGGACTGGACTGGTCTGGGCTTGTCTGGACTGGACTGGACTGGGCTTGTCTGGACTGGACTGGGCTTGTCTGGACTGGACTTGTCTGGACTGGACTGGGCTTGTCTGGACTGGACTGGGCTTGTCTGGACTGGACTGGGCTTGTCTGGACTGGACTGGGCTGGACTTGTCTGGACTGGACTTGTCTGGACTGGACTGGACTGGGCTTGTCTGGACTGGACTGGATTTGTCTGGACTGGTCTGGACTGGACTGGACTGGGCTTGTCTGGACTGGACTGGGCTTGTCTGGACTGGACTGGACTGGGCTTGTCTGGACTGGACTGGACTGGGCTTGTCTGGACTGGACTGGACTGGGCTTGTCTGGACTGGACTGGGCTTGTCTGGACTGGGCTTGTCTGGACTGGACTGGGCTTGTCTGGACTGGTCTGGGCTTGTCTGGACTGGACTGGGCTTGTCTGGACTAGACTGGACTGGGCTTGTCTGGACTGGACTTGTCTGGACTGGACTGGGCTTGACTGGACTGGGCTTGTCTGGACTGGACTGGACTTGTCTGGTCTGGACTGGACTGGACTGGGCTTGTCTGGACTGGACTGGGCTTGTCTGGACTGGACTGGACTGCACTGGTCTGGACTGGACTGGGCTTGACTGGACTGGGCTTGTCTGGACTGGACTGGACTTGTCTGGTCTGGACTGGACTGGACTGGGCTTGTCTGGACTGGACTGGGCTTGTCTGGACTGGACTGGACTGCACTGGGCTTGACTGGACTGGGCTTGTCTGGACTGGGCTGGGCTTGTCTGGACTGGGCTGGGCTTGTCTGGACTGGACTGGGCTGGGCTTGTCTGGACTGGACTGGGCTGGGCTTGTCTGGACTTGTGTGGACTGGGCTTGTCTGGACTGGGCTGGGCTGGACTGGACTGGACTTGTCTGGACTGGTCTGGGCTTGTCTGGACTGGACTGGTCTGGGCTTGTCTGGACTGGACTGGACTGGGCTTGTCTGGACTTGTCTGGACTGGTCTGGGCTTGTCTGGACTGGACTGGACTGGGCTGGACTTGACTGGACTGGACTTGACTGGACTGGGCTTGTCTGGACTGGACTGGGCTTGTCTGGACTTGTGTGGACTGGGCTTGTCTGGACTGGACTGGTCTGGGCTTGTCTGGACTGGACTGGGCTTGTCTGGACTGGTCTGGGCTTGTCTGGACTGGACTGGGCTTGTCTGGACTGGACTGGGCTTGTCTGGGCTGGACTGGGCTTGTCTGGACTGGACTGGGCTTGTCTGGACTGGGCTGGGCTTGTCTGGACTGGGCTGGGCTTGTCTGGACTGGACTGGGCTGGGCTTGTCTGGACTTGTGTGGACTGGGCTTGTCTGGACTGGGCTGGGCTGGACTGGACTGGACTTGTCTGGACTGGTCTGGGCTTGTCTGGACTGGACTGGGCTTGTCTGGACTGGACTGGTCTGGGCTTGTCTGGACTGGACTGGACTGGGCTTGTCTGGACTTGTCTGGACTGGTCTGGGCTTGTCTGGACTGGACTGGGCTGGACTGGACTGGGCTTGTCTGGACTGGACTGGGCTTGTCTGGACTTGTGTGGACTGGGCTTGTCTGGACTGGACTGGGCTTGTCTGGACTGGACTGGTCTGGGCTTGTCTGGACTGGACTGGGCTTGTCTGGACTGGTCTGGGCTTGTCTGGACTGGACTGGGCTTGTCTGGACTGGACTGGACTGGGCTTGTCTGGACTGGACTGGGCTTGTCTGGACTGGACTGGACTGGGCTGGACTGGACTGGGCTTGTCTGGACTGGACTGGGCTTGTCTGGACTGGACTTGTCTGGACTGGACTGGATTTGTCTGGACTGGACTGGGCTTGTCTGGACTGGACTGGGCTTGTCTGGACTGGACTGGACTGGGCTTGTCTGGACTGGACTGGACTGGGCTTGTCTGGACTGGACTGGGCTGGACTTGACTGGACTGGACTTGACTGGACTGGGCTTGTCTGGACTGGACTGGGCTTGTCTGGACTGGACTGGACTGGGCTTGTCTGGACTGGACTGGACTGGGCTGGGCTTGTCTGGACTTGTGTGGACTGGGCTTGTCTGGACTGGACTGGACTTGTCTGGACTGGTCTGGGCTTGTCTGGACTGGACTGGGCTTGTCTGGGCTTGTCTGGACTGGACTTGACTGGACTGGGCTTGTCTGGACTGGACTGGGCTTGTCTGGACTTGTGTGGACTGGGCTTGTCTGGACTTGTGTGGACTGGGCTTGTCTGGACTTGTGTGGACTGGGCTTGTCTGGACTTGTGTGGACTGGGCTTGTCTGGACTGGACTGGGCTTGTCTGGACTGGACTGGTCTGGGCTTGTCTGGACTGGACTGGTCTGGGCTTGTCTGGACTGGACTGGGCTTGTCTGGACTGGTCTGGGCTTGTCTGGACTGGACTGGACTGGGCTTGTCTGGACTGGACTGGGCTTGTCTGGACTGGACTGGGCTTGTCTGGACTGGACTTGTCTGGACTGGACTGGGCTTGTCTGGACTGGACTGGACTTGACTGGACTGGGCTTGTCTGGACTGGACTGGATTTGTCTGGACTGGTCTGGACTGGACTGGACTGGGCTTGTCTGGACTGGACTGGACTGGGCTTGTCTGGACTGGACTGGACTGGGCTTGTCTGGACTGGACTGGACTGGGCTTGTCTGGACTGGACTGGGCTGGACTGGGCTTGTCTGGACTGGACTGGGCTTGTCTGGACTGGACTGGGCTTGTCTGGACTGGTCTGGGCTTGTCTGGACTAGACTGGACTGGGCTTGTCTGGACTAGACTGGACTGGGCTTGTCTGGACTGGACTTGTCTGGACTGGACTGGGCTTGACTGGACTGGGCTTGTCTGGACTGGACTGGACTTGTCTGGTCTGGACTGGACTGGGCTTGTCTGGACTGGACTGGACTTGTCTGGTCTGGACTGGACTGGGCTTGTCTGGACTGGACTGGGCTTGTCTGGACTGGACTGGGCTTGTCTGGACTGGACTGGACTGCACTGGGCTTGACTGGACTGGACTGGGCTTGTCTGGACTGGACTGGGCTTGTCTGGACTGGGCTGGGCTTGTCTGGACTGGACTGGGCTGGGCTTGTCTGGACTTGTCTGGACTGGGCTGGTCTGGGCTTGTCTGGACTGGACTGGACTGGGCTTGTCTGGACTGGTCTGGGCTTGTCTGGACTGGACTGGGCTGGACTTGACTGGACTGGACTTGACTGGACTGGGCTTGTCTGGACTTGTGTGGACTGGGCTTGTCTGGACTGGACTGGGCTTGTCTGGACTGGACTGGGCTTGTCTGGACTGGACTTGTCTGGACTGGACTGGGCTTGTCTGGACTGGGCTGGGCTTGTCTGGACTGGACTGGGCTGGGCTTGTCTGGACTGGACTGGGCTTGTCTGGACTGGTCTGGACTTGTCTGGACTGGTCTGGGCTTGTCTGGACTGGACTGGTCTGGGCTTGTCTGGACTGGTCTGGGCTTGTCTGGACTGGACTGGACTGGGCTTGTCTGGACTGGACTGGACTGGGCTTGTCTGGACTGGACTGGACTGGACTGGGCTTGTCTGGACTGGACTGGACTGGGCTTGTCTGGACTTGTGTGGTCTGGGCTTGTCTGGACTGGACTGGGCTTGTCTGGACTGGACTGGGCTGGACTGGACTGGGCTTGTCTGGACTGGACTGGACTGGGCTGGGCTTGTCTGGACTGGACTGGACTGGGCTGGGCTTGTCTGGACTGGACTGGGCTGGACTTGTCTGGACTGGACTGGGCTTGACTGGACTGGACTGGGCTTGTCTGGACTGGACTGGGCTTGGCTGAACTTGTCTGGACTGGACTGGGCTTGTCTGGACTTGTCTGGACTGGACTGGACTTGGCTGGACTGGACTTGTCTGGACTGGACTGGGCTTGTCTGGACTGGGCTGGGCTTGTCTGGACTGGGCTTGTCTGGACTGGACTGGACTGGGCTGGGGTGAGAGTGTGTGTGTGGGGGAGAGAGTGAGAGTGAGTGTGTGTGTGGGGGGGGGGGGGGAAGGAGTGTGTGTGTGTCCCTACCTCTCTCTCTCTCTCTCTCTCTACCATCAATGCATGTTACTAACTAAACTTCTTCCCCGGAGTTTCTGTGCTTTCTCGTCCAGCAGGTTCTCATGGATCGTGGCTGCTGCTGACGTCCACCATATATAGCATTACTGTCCTTATTGCTACTGTAATCACTCTACCATCTATTGTAATTCATTGTAACTGTACAATATGTTTGTGTTGATTGTTCTGTACATGTGACATCCCTCCTCTGTGGCTGTTCCTGATGTTTCTTCCACATTTTTTCCCTGTTAAAAGGGTTTTTTTGTGGGCAAGTTTTTCCTCACTCGAACCGAGGGTCTAAGGACAGAGGGTGTCACTCCCTGTACAGATTTTAAAGCCCTCTGAGGCAAAATGTGTTTTGTGACTTTGGGCTATACAAATAAAATTTGATCTGATTTGATTCTGTGCTCTCGCTCACCTGGTATCCTTGTAAGAACGGATCGAGCATGCTGGTGAGGAAGGCCAGTGTTCTTTGTCCTCTTTCCGTTACCAGAACCTCCTGTTGGGTCACCTGCAGAGCTCTGGTCTTCACCAGCAGATAACAGGCCTCCTCAAAGTCCTACAAGACACACAAATGAATATGAACCTGCACTGCAGGTTGAACGGTCATACAATAGATTATTACTGCCAGGGACAAAAGTATTGAAATAAATGTTGCTCCTCACCTGAACTGTCGCTACGGGACAGAGGAGAACTCATTGGAGAACATGTTTCTGAGGAAGCTGAAACTGTTGAAGACCTCCTCTGGAATCACCAAAGAGAATGATGTCGAAACACAATTATTCAAGCACAAAGTTAAACAATTTTAAATTTATTCTTGACTGTGTTGTTGTAGCGCAAAGTACATAAACGTTTCAAGAAGCAGAGAGCAGAACGTTTGAAACAGCTTTGTCCGTCTTACGTTTCTGGTTGGACGAGGCAGCGTGGATGGCCGAGGCCAGCAGGGCCGGTCGGACGAAGACGTGCAGCACCTGGTTCCTGTACGAGGCGCAGGAGAGGACGACGACCGCCTGGCTCAAGAGCTCCTCTTCTGGAGTGACGCCGCTGTGAGGCTCCCCTGTGCCAGCTTCAGGACAAAGTTTAAAGACTTTAAAAGACTTTCCGAGCACAGCTGAACTGTTTGCAAGCACGTTGTACTTAAACAGTCTGATTACAGGATACTTGACTGTGTAAGAGATGCTTTAAATCTAACTTAGCTCTGTGGGATTGCACAAATCAAGTCAAGAAATACAAACTTTGTTCCACTGCCAGCTGGACTCGTCCCTCACAGATCCTCACCAGACCTCGATGCAGGGAAAGACTGGAGGAAACCACCTCTGATGGAGTCACGTGGCCTGAAGGAGACAAACAGAATCAATAGGCCAGAAACTGGATGAGCAAAGATGAAGATGAAGCCTCAGAGCCCTCTTGTAAGTCCAGCAGTGTGGACTGAAGGATGAGTCTCGGACTCGTACCGGGCCAGTGGAGGAAGGCTCGTACTCCCGGGAAACGTCCCTGAGCCACACAGCCTGTGCGGTCAGCTCATCCAGTGCTATTCCCCGTTCCTGCCCGGCCGTCTGGTTCTGGTGGTGGTTCTGGAGCAGCAGGGAGGCCAGAAGGACCCACGGCTTACAGGACCATGTTCTCCTCCTGGGCTCGCACCAGCCTGTAAGCGGTGTCGTTCACAAAGTTGTGAATCTCCTTGCTGGGTTTTCCGGGGATGTGTCTGCAAACAGAAAGCTTCCAGTCAGTCCACGCTTCACGAACAAAAAGTTGAAATAGTAACACATTTTAAGACATCCAGCTACATCGAGGATGAGGAGCAGAGGTGGGAATAAATATTTCACTTCACAGTCTATTGGATTTCTCTTCCAAAGAAGATTACAGAAAAAACCTATTAGTGCTGCTACACGTGTATCAAGTTTTTCTAGTAACAGTTACAATCGTGTTAACAAGCAGAATGAGGTGTATGTTCTTTACACTAAACACACACACACACCACAGTAGTGGTTGATATATCGTACCTTGGGTACAGGCTGAACTGGCAGCGGTTCACTCTGCCCTGGCTAAAACTCCTGACAGACACAGGTTGGCCAAAGTACACGTGGATGCTTCCGTAATCTTCACTGAGGACCTTTCTGGCTTTAAACAGACCTACAAAGAAGACATGAGGAGGAGCACGTCTCAGCACGTTACATGGACTTCCTGCCAAAAATATGACTTTTTACAGTTCGTCATTCATGATAAAAGAAAAGTGAGACGTGCGAATGACTCACTGAAGTGGACTCCTTCGGTTTGGGGACTCCCAGCATCTCTCTGGCGTAAAGCGCCTCCTCCAGGATCCTCTCATAGCTGATACTGACCGGAACCACGCTGACGTCGTACACCTCCCCTTTGAAGAACGGATCCATGACGATGTTCAACAGACCTGGAGGAGGACACGGAGGCGACGATGACAGTATTATTATTATTGTACAACATTTTCACTCTGTGTCACCTGTACTGTATAAACTTGTTCTTGTAATATTCCTGATTTTCTTGTTTTAATAAAAAATGTGGTCTGAGTCTCAAACATCTGATTGCAGATGTGTGACAGGTGACTTCTAAGAGAGTTTTCAGTTGCTTTTTATTGCGACTTACCCAACTTTGGTGTCAGAGACTTGGCTGTTCGGCTTCTGGTCCCCTCAAGGAAGAATTCAACTGGTGCAAATCCGTTCTGAAGAGAAACAAAGATATGTAAAAATGTCTTTAATATCATTTCTGTCTACACATACAGAAATAACATAACATGAATAAACAGCGTCCTCACCTTCAGCATGGTCTTGACGTACTCTGAGAAGACGGACCAGTACCAGTTTGTCTCCACCAAACGACCTCCTGATGAAGAAAGCTCCAGACATGCGCAGCATTTCCCCAACAAACTTCATCCCCATGAAGTCTGCAGAGACACACAAACCTTAGTTCTATGTGCAAACAGTGACGCTCAGAGTTTCATATATTCTGCCCCTAGTCTGACTCTTACCCATGCCGGCAGCGATGACAGGCAGGGCCAGGTCGTAGGTGTACAGGAGGTACGACATGAGCAGGAAGTCCATGTAACTCCGGTGACTCGGTAAGAGGACTACCGGATGCTCCTGAATGGCCTGTTGGAGCTAGCAACCAAAGCACACACACATCAGATTAGTTGTGAGTCCGGATACCGTTTTAAAAGTGTGTAAGCCAGCGTGTGTTCTCACCCTCTGGATGCCCTCTTCGTTGACACAGATGCTCCTGAACAAGGTTTTAAAGACCTTGCTGAGCGTGAAGGCGAAGAAGCGGACGGTGCTGAGCTGCAGAGAGTGAGCCATCTCCTCCAGGATGGCCGACGCATCCTCGCGGACGTCATCGGCAGCCCGGCCCGTCTCTTTGGAAACCTTCACCACACAAAATAAACCGTCACACAACAATAAAATGAAGTGACTGAACTTTTTGATTCTGGTAAATTTATTGATGTCAAACTACAACATAACACTACTTTTCTACTTTACGGTCCACTTTCTACTGTGACCTGTTTTTTTAGGCACATTGAGCACAAAAACAAACAAACTTGGGAACAATACATGCAGTCCAAAAACTCTACAAGTAATGAATAATGTGAGAGGAGTGAAAATCCTCAGAAAGATCCTCTGAGTCAAAGTAACGTCATCTAGCTTTGAAGCAAAGTCCCACGGCACTGAGAGCTTATAAAAAAGACCTTGAACCCGGGCCCTGAGGTGCTGCAGGCTTATGAGAAGCCCTGAAAAAAGATCCCTTGGCACAGAAGAGGAGATGTCACACCACAAGCTTTAAGTCAAGCTTGCTATGGCACCACGTGGGTGGCAGTTTCAGTCGCTCTGAGCTCTTCTAGTATTTTTAGCACTTATTTCACGCTTTTTTTAGGCACCGATCTCCCGTCTTTTTGTGTGCAAACATGGATCCGTTCAGAAAAAGCCACCGCTCTCTTGTTTTCACTCAAGAACAGCTGTTAGCGTACTCGCTGTGGAAAGACCAGAGAACGCAGCTGAAGTGACTGCGGTCAAGTGCGCCCTTATTGCCGACTTTATGGCAGATACTCAGCGCTAGCTTACTGCAGCGTGTGGACACTTCCGGTTTTCAAAATAAGACGTGGGTGTTGTATGTATTAAACGTTTATTTATTTGATTTAATTTGATTAAAAAAGTGTGTCTCATAAAACAAGTATAGTCCTACACTGCTTCAATGCTCATATTTACATTATGAAATGTGTTTAAAAATTCATTAAAAAATATTATAATATTTTAAGTTCTATAAAAAGAGGTGTGTCTCATACAGCAGGTGTAGACTAGACTGTTCTAGACTGATTTTGAGTCCATAGGTCACATGACCATGGGAGCTATTGACCTTTAAAGCTCATATTTACATTATGAAATATATTAAAAATTCATTTAAAACACATTTTGCATGAAAGAAGGCTCGAAAAGTCAAGTTTTAGATTGCACTTCACACCTGTAGTTAATGTTAACGCCAGTTAAACAGGTGTGAAAAAGTACAGTCTGGAACTGTAATATATTAATATCATTATATTATAGTAGTATTATTGATATAGAAACCGGCCCCTGGTTACACTCACTGTATTGTTTTATACTGTTTTAATGTTTTAAGTATCATCATTCAGAATGAAATTATTGGAATATTAAATGATTAAATAAATAAATACACTTTTTTTAACAATACTGCAAATAAACTCTGTTTCTTATACAATATTACATAGGGAATGAATGTGGGTCATTTTTGACCCATGTCTGCACATTAGTGGAGGAATTCTAGATCTCTGTTTATTCATGAGATAATAATAAACAAACAAACAATAGTTTGTGCAACGTTTAAATCATTAGAGGTTGGGAATATATTAGATTTAGAAATTGTGACAGAAAAAAACCCATGTGTGCTTGGAGTTACATTGAAATGAATGCGGGTCATTTTTGACCCATGTTGCGCGTTAGTAGGGGGTTTCAATATTTATTTAAGGGTTAATAGGCCTATAACTTAGACAGGTTATTGTTATTCAAATATGAGAATTTTATTTCAATAGCTGTTTACTGTATGGGACTTTTTAAATCACCTTTTTAAACACATGTCATATTTTGTTATGAATTTTTAATATATTTCATAATGTAAATGTAAATATGAGCTTTAAAGCTCAATAGCTCCCAGGTCATGTGACCTATTGGTTCAGAATCAATGTAGAACAGTCTATCTACACCTGCTGTATGAGACACACCTCTTTTTATAGCATTTTAACACATGTAATATTTTTCATGAATTTTTAATACATTTCATAATGTAAATATGAGCATTGAAGCAGTGCAGGATTACACTCGTTTTATGAGTCACACTTTTTAAATCAAATTAAATATTGGAGCGGCTGACTTGACCACGTGAAAACGAGAGACGGCTGGCTGAAGTGAGGAGGAGGATGAAGAGCTGGAGAAGACAGCACAAACCATGTCTGCTATCACAGGGAATGTAAGTAAGAAGCCATTAACCAGGCTACTCAGCCACCAAGCCACCCCTGTTTAGCCAAGTCAACCCCACGGAGACGACAAAGTTTGCACTCGACAGATTTTTGTATTCTGTATGAGGGTTACTGCAGAAATCTTCATGTTTTGGATTAAACAGAAAAAATCTCTGAATCACAAAAAAAGGACAAAACCACGACCTTCTTATCTCATCTAACTGCCAACAGGTAAAAACCGGAATGACAACCTGCCGTCGGCCGACCGTTACTTTACCTGACCGATGACGTAGCGCAGCTGATCGGACCTGCAGCACCATGCTCTTCAGCGTGCTGCTTTGCAGGGCGTCAGGCCTTTGTAAAGAACCGGTGGTTGTAACATCTGAGGGCGTATCTCAGGTCGCTGGAGTTCCTCCTCTCCTCCAGAACGTCCTCAAAGTCATCTCTCTTCTTCAGCATGGGGTCTCTAAGCTGGAGAAACATCACACAATGTAGATTAGACTCAGACAAAAGGTAGTGCAGTGACATACGCAGTGTGCAACCACTGCTGTCAACATTTGTTGGCTCCAGACACGTTACATGAACGCACACCTTCTTAAGAAGAATGTGTCATTATTAAAGGATTAAAAATAGACAAGTTTATGAAATTAGGAGTCAAAATCTGGTAAAAATGAATTCTCTGCTCCATTTTTTAAAAATCTGTAATTATATTTTCATTCCAATTACTTACCACGTGCAATATGATTTATATCATGGCCACTTTGACCTTTAGTACTCGTGTTTGTTGTTTGATTTTTTGTTTATTGTAAAGGCTGAAGGACTCTTGACATTTGATTTTATTTCTGTTTTGTATATTTCACATTTTTGGCTGCTGTTACAGGTGAATTTCCCGGCTGCGGGATAAATAAAGAATAATCTAATCGTATGCAAACACACACATTCCTTATATGTGAAAACCTACCTAGTCCAGGCACCTTAAACCTGAGGTTAGGTGTTTTTCTGTAAAGCAGAGTGAGCTCACTTGTAATTTCAAAGCCTCTCTGTCTTGTTTTTGGCTCTCTTGCACCTCTGTAAGATATTTTAGTGACATGTGGAGGAGCAGCTCAACAGCTAAAGGTCTGGCAAACACAGAAACACATGCAAACAACGCCATCATTTGTTTGGTCACACTGGAACAAAATGTCCGGTGCATGCTGAAGTGTGAAGTGCTGATTGCACAACATGACGCCTTCAAGCTGACTGTATCTGTGCTAATAACACGGAGCAGCACGTTTTAACGCCGCGTGCTTACATTAGCGTGACTTCGGCGTTCACCTGTTTGAATGAAATGTCACACAGCTGCAGCAGCACACAGCTAAGAGAGGTTAGCTCTGCAGAGCATACATACCGAGTAAACAGCCTCGGACGCCATTCTGTGTCAAACTTCACACACACACACACACACAGCATCCAGCGAGGAGGTGTACGTGCACGCCTGTCTGCACGGTTCTCTTCTCGGTACGACACTTTGTTAGTTGAAACAAGCACCAGGAGAACTTCTCATGGGCGTGTGAGCACCTGGCGTTTCCGTGCTAACTTCCGGGTTTACTACTGATGGGAAGTTCGTTTCTTTTTAGGGAGTCGGATCATTTGACTCAGATCACCAAGAAGAGCAGACTCCCCTCCTTTTTCCTCTCTGTTGATACTACTTACAAATAGATTTATACAAAGGTAGCAGAGGTCAAGTGTGCCAGCAGAGTGAAAATTGTTGGTGTTACATCTTGCATTTTTAATATAAGAGGGGAGTCAGATTTTGACGGGTGTAAACTCTGACCCGTCAAAATCTGACTCCCCTCCTTTTTTAAGTTCTGTTCACACTAGTTACAAATAACTTCATACACAAGTTGCAGAGGTCACAACATGCCAACAGAGTGAAAATTGTTGGTGTTACATGTTGCGTTTTTGATATAAGAGGGGAGTCAGATTTTGACGGGGTGTAACTCTGACCCGTCAAATCTGACTCCCCTCCTTTTTTAAGTTCTGTTCACACTAGTTACAAATAACTTTATACACAAGTTGCAGAGGTCACAACATGCCAGCAGAGTGAAAATTGTTGGTGTTACATCTTGCGTTTTTAATATAAGAGGGGAGTCAGATTTTGCCGGGTGTAAACTCTGACCCGTCAAAATCTGACTCCCCTCCTTTTTTAAGTTCTGTTGACACTAGTTACAAATAACTTTATACACAAGTTGCAGAGGTCACAACATGCCAGCAGAGTGAAAATTGTTGGTGTTACATGTTGCGTTTTTGATATAAGAGGGGAGTCAGATTTTGACAGGTGTAAACTGTGACCCGACTCCCCTCCTTTTTTCCTCTCTGTTAATACTAGTTACAAATAACTTACAAACAAGTAGAATAACATGCCAGCAGAGTGAAAATGGTTGGTGTTACTTATTGTACAGACAGACAGCCCACAACATCGGTTCCCATCCTTCACTTAAAAGAGTCGGTTCAAAGAACCGGTGCGTTCACGATCGACACATCACTCACGACTACTGCAGCCGGCAAAGGACAAACCGGGCTGTGCCGTGACATCCCACGTGTGTGTGTGTGTGTTCAACGGTTTGTTGTCATTCATTTTGGACTTCTGTTCATTGAATTAGGATAAAATGAACCCGAAGACAAACGGAGAAGAAGACGGAGACTCCGCGTTTCTCGATCACGTCCTGGATAAACTCTACGACTTTGGTGAGTGCAGTTAGCTAAGCCAGCTAAGCTAAGCTGAGCTAAGCTAACCCTGCTAGCCACTTTTTAAAGGCTAATGTCGTCCGAAACAAGCTGTTCCTCCTCTCTCGTCTGTTTAACCACGAGTCGGCATAAATGTAACGAGAATAATGTGTTCGCTTTGGCACCCTGCCTCTGCCAAAACAACGAAAACAGGCTAATGTTAGCGCATTGCTAATGCTAACTTAGTTAGCAGTCTTCACTGTGGCTCGTAACTATGGCTCGTAACTATGGCTCGTATCCATGGCGACAGAACAGACACCTTCCATTAAAGGTGTTGTTAGTGGTTTTATGTAGTGACAGTTTAAAGGCTCATACCGGGAAGTTAAATGAGTTTATCAAACATGTTGCAGGTGTGAATGAATCCTGTGTGAGCTTTGAATTAACAGAAGTGTGTCCCACAACTTAGTAAACATGTTTTAATAAAGATAAACAAGTGTTTTGTTTTAAATACAAACTATCATTTCACACAACTCTGCCATAACTTCAACTTTTACGAAGCTGTCAGAGAGATATTAACTTAACTGTTGTTATATTGAGAGGTGTTTCCAATATTTTGTCCACCCCTAATATTAGTAACATGTCATTGTAATGCAGTATAGTTTAAAAATACTGCAAACTATAACCTCAATAATAAACATCACAGCGTCAACAAAAATGGCAGACGTGTCATTTTAATTGCTTCATTGATTGCAAAGTGCTTAATTAGAGAAGACAAGTTAATCATGCTGTTGCCTGATCGTGCAGGGTAATGGACCGGCATCCAAAAAGAAGCTCAAGTCTCAGAAGAAGAAGAAAGAAGCGAAAAAGACCAGAGGAAGAGGAGGAGGAGGAAGAGCCGCCTGCAGCGAAGGACGTCCACAGTGACGCTGAAGACGGAGAGGAACTCCAGCAGAAACAACCTAAGACTGAACGAACAGGTAGGAGGACTCGAGCCAAGCCTCTCTGTCAGATGTTATGTCATGACATACTGATGTTACAGATGCTACACTAAAACTAATCAATAATTAATGACTCGTTTTAGCATCCCAGGCATCCTGTAGCTCATTTTCTTTTATCCTGTCTCACACTCAGGTCCAAGCTCTCGACAGGTGAGCCAGGTGGAAGTGGTCACATTTCAAGACCCCCGAAAGAAACTGAAAACCAAGCAGACGCCAACCCTCGACAAAGCGCCTGTACGTCTACAGTAGTACTACTTAAAGCCCACTGGGTACACTGTGTATTCCTGTCACCATCCATTCACTTCACCTTTCTGCTTCTGTCGTCACTTCAAGGCCCCTCAGACGACAACGGCGAAGAAGCAAAGCAACGAGCTGGAAGAACTCAGTTTGGAAAAGGTGACGGTTTAATCACTTTTTACCGCCAGCCCTCATTTTAATTACAAGTTTAAACTTTAAATGTGTGAGCTGTGATGCTTCCCACGGCTCAGTTTGTGTGTGTTTGCATCAGGCTCGTCTCGAGGTCCATCGCTTTGGAATCACGGGTTACAAGAAGGAGCAGCAGCGAGTTTTTGAACAGGACAGAGCGGTCATGCTCGGAGCGAGGAGTAAGCAAAACTCTGGTTCTTCTGTAGCGCGGTGTTTTTTTTTTAATAGGCGAGAGACTAATCCACGACTTTTTCTCTCAATCAGCCTCCTAAGAAGGGACTACGTCAACTACAAGGTGCTGCAGCAGCAAATCAAAGATAAGAAGCAGAAAAGCGAAGGAGGAGGTTCAGCCGGTAAGACCTGCTCCAGCTGTACTTTTAATACACGTAGATTCATTGTGTTACCGGGGACGTAATTAAATCATTATGGGTAATTCAGACAGGATCAGGATGTCCGGTGGTGTGTGAAGTGCTGAACGAAACCGCTGTGAAACATTTTGATTTCACTGATTAACCCGGCTTGATGCCGACACAAACCAAAGGAAGCTTCCTCACCAGACTCAGATTTAGAAGCTGGTTCATGAAATGAACATCTCATGCTCTCGTGCTCATTTCTTATTCTTCCACTGCCTCTCCTTGTGTCGTTGCTCTGTAGGACCTGAAGAAAAAGAAGAAGCAGAGTAATCCAAGGTGGGTGAGACAGACCGTCTGAATAATTTGCCTCTAGATCTTGATTTAACAAATAACAGATATTTACACAGGCCGTGTTGTTGCATCTCAGTGGTTGAAAGTTTGTCTGTGCTTCCATCTCCGCCAGGGACAGGAAGAAGAAGGTGTCCTCTGGTTCTGGTCCTGGCGTGGCCCCCACAGGTCAGGTGGGCCGCTTCAAGAACGGCATGCTGATCCTCAGCTCCAAGGAGATCCAGAAAATCAAAGGCAACAGCGCGGCAAATAGGTGTGTTGTTGTGGTGCTTGTAGAAATGACTGAAGGGGAATTACGAGCTAGCAGGACGAGTTTAAAGGTTAAAGTTTGTGTGTCTGCAGGTGAGCCGGTAAATCCTTCCAGGATGGGAAAACACAAGAGGAAGAGGAAGAACTGGCATCGATCAGCTGACTCAGCTCACTGCAGGACTTTGTTTGCGGCGGCTCGAGGAGAGCTGAACGCGACGTGAGCTGATTTCCAGATGGTCTGCAGTAAAATATGAGACAGTGTCGCCGCCGACAGACCGCTGAGTCAAGAAATCCAATTTATCGATCTCAATAATGGAACCAGAACCACAGCGGGGACGTTAACGCACCAAAGTGGAGACCGCCGAATCATTTTCCATCACAGTTAATTTATTTGTTTTTATAAATGACAAAAAAGACATTTGCGTTTGTCGTGTTTTACAATGTAAAGGTTTTTAAAATGATGCAGTTACGATGCATTTCTCATATACAAACCATGTAGTCGTACAAAACATTCACATCGGCAGGAAGGGAGGGGGCTCATAACAGGACAGATGGAGGGTTAATTATCAAAATAAAAAAACAATGTACACACAAGTCAAGTCCTGGCAGACGTTTTCATGAACACACACACACACACACACTCTTAATGGGCCGTGAGAAAGCAGGACTGGTCTTGCCGGTGTGGTTTTTCTTTGTAAACCCTTATAAACACGACAAGAAGCCGCGCTCTCAGTGTAAACATCACAGATCGTTACGGAGGGTCGGCAGAAAACTGGAATGGACGGTGGCGTGAGCTGGCAGTGTGCGTCTTGGGTGAGGTCACAAGTTCTCACGCCGTTTATCTCCAAAGCAGCTTTTTGTGTTTTATTTTTTTATTTATACGTTCGAAACACGAAGAGCACGATGAGGAAATGTGAAGCTTATCTGCAGCACGTCACGTTTTTCAACAAGCTGTAAGCAAATCTGAGATTCAAACCTTTTTTTTTTTTAAACCTGCAACCCGTGGAAATCAACCATAGACGGTTGTATATATATTATATAATCAGTAGCCATTCAACTCTTATACTGAACAAAATCAAGAGGGCAATATACAAAAGAAAATAAATATGTAATTAATATATTTACAGACTTTATAGAGTAAATAAATCTGACATTTGTTTAAATGCTAAGCGCGGTGACATGCTTTGTCTCAGCACCGCGTCCTGAAGTTAAAGTATCTCACATTCGTGGGTGGGTAAGTGTCGGGGTAAAGGGACATGCCATCCAAGAACTCTTACAATACCACATCTAGACAGGAGTGACTCATTGGAAATGTGATTTCTGTCACATGAAGTGTTATTTTTATATTCATTTTAGAGAAATAAAAATATACGGAACAAGAAGAAACTCATTTCCACCTGTTAATGTCTGACTTTCTCAAACTCCGTTCGCTTTTATTCCCACCAGTCGTGACATTTTGACACCAACACAGCCTGCAGACATGTAATCCTAATCATCCAGATTTCCCTGAAGAAGAAAAAAATAATTCCCCTGTGGTTTTTCTGTTTTTTAAACCTCACTTTGCTCACGGGCTTAAAAAATCTATTCCCCGGTTACAGCAGTCAGCCTCGGGGCAGGTTGACTTTACACCTCTCCCCTTTAGTGTGGGAGGTGGGAGGACGGTCAGAGGGGAAGGCTGAGCAGCAGGATGTAGCCTCAAAGGTGGTGGCTGGCAGTCTGGGGGCATGTCAGGGGAACAAAATCCCCCTTTGGCAAATAGTTAGATGTTTGCTTTCTGGGTCGGAGGAGAAGCGGGTTCAATCTCGACTTTTACACTATGCTGCATTCATGTCATGTAGGAAAACAGTCTAATAGACCAAATACTGATGATACAGTGAACCTTCCACACATCCAGCCGACACAGCAACAGCAGCTTTCATTTTTTTCAAAGATTCAAATGCTTTTAGCTCCGTTTTTGGTCCCCACCAACTCCCGCGGAGTCTTTTTAGCTGCGATATGCTCCACCGTGTTCACCGGCTGATCATTAATGCTTGACACGTTGTGTACGGTGGGTTTTTAGAGCTTCTTCAACAGTCTGAGTGAATCAAAAGGTTAAAGTTAAAGGCCAGAAACCACAACAACGAGCTGAAAGTCGCTAAAATGCTTCATAGAGCTCACAGTCATTTGATGCATTGATAGAAATACACAGAATCTTTCCCACAATCATTTGAATGCAGCATCCGGTGCCTGGATTGACTTTTTGCAGACCTGACTGGCGTCCTAATATCCTTCACGTTTGCAGGGATGGAAATAAATAAATTAACATTCTACGGTAACCACCTAAAACACATCGTATCCCCGATCTCTGGAAAAGGCTCAATCATGATTCTTAAGTCGAGTTTCTTTGTCAGTTCAAATAAATAACCCAAAAACGGGAAGTTAAACAAAGCAAAGTTGAAATATATTAGCTTATTGTACCGTTCCACCGCTCTCGAATTAAATAAATCTCTTGTAATCACAGGCCGTGACACGTTTGATCGTGTTTCTGCTTCTGCACTGAAAACAGGACGGAATAAGAAATACTTGTTCAGTCGCCCAGTGAATATAAAGTTTGTGTTGAACTCTGAGTGCTGCCTGCAATGATTCGAATAGAAAAACCTTAAGAATGGAAATGACTGCTGTTTTAAATCCCTGATTAAAAACGCTCGAGACAGCTGATGACAGTGAGATCGCTGACCTCGCTGACGTGTTTTTGTTTGTTTTTAAAAGTCAGCTGTTTTTATGAAAACGTGGTTGGCTAATATTGAATAAACAGGATCAGAGTGAGATGCATTAATCCTGTCGCTGCTGCTGTTGTTGTTGTTGTTGCTGCTGCCGCCCAGCAGAGGGCGAGCTGTGGTAGCAGTTGGCTTTAACATCACTTGTTGCAAAGACAGTAATACAGTACACTATGTACAATACATCTTCAGATATTTATATGTAAACTTGTTCCATGCTTAATATCACATGTCATAATCATAAACTCACATAGCAGTATTTACAGTTTGTGGACTCCCATTCTGTATCTGTACCTCTAACAACGCGTCTCTCACACTCACAACAGCACAGGGAATAGAAATATTTCAGATATTGTAATAAAAGCTAACCTAAAAACAACTCCTCCATCCATCCCCTGCTGCATTAGGATCAAATATACACGGGTGATGTGTGTTACAACATGTTCATATGTTCTCGGTCACAGTGGTTTGGTTGAGTTTGGAAGCTACTGTCCTCTCCGGGCTGCCGCATCCGAAGCCCTGCTGAGAGAAATGTAGCGTCAAACGTTGGCGTTACCTGATGTGACTCTTCGGGATCGTTTTCAGCGCGGCGGATTAAAGACGCCTCAAAGAGACTCTACAGAGAGACTGCGAGATGAGCGGGAATCTAATTAACACTTTGCTCATCTGCTCCTTCTTCTTCTATTGGTAAAACAAAAGTAAGGTTTGGCTCAGTTCCATTTCATTTCAGCGTTTTCTGACATGCATCCCTCAAGGTCAAAACATATCTTCATGAGAGAGAAGCAGAGAGAGGCTGCAGGGAGAAACATCAAGGCTGGAAACGTTCCTGCCGGGAGTTACTTGACCTCGTTCCCAACTCTTTGATTAATTCAACAGGATGTGCAGCAAACTGGTTTGTAGTTTTGGCAACCAAATTAGCACCAGGCCTGACAATTTATTAAACGCTGCAGGCGTGTTTTAACCTCTAACCTCGCTGACATGCCAGTGCAGGCAGAACTTTAAATTCTAGCGGAGATCAAAAATGAATATTTCCATTTGAAGAAATAAAGATGGATGTAGAGGTGTAAATCTCATCTGCAGAATCACGTAACAAGATGGAGAATTTAGTTGATAGCGTGATAATACACATTGCTATCAGCAAAACATGACATGTTGATAACCAAAGGGTTTTAACACCAGCCTTGGTTTAGGATAGGATATGTTTTATCAATGTTTTATCGAGTTAATCTACACGAAAAACACAAAGACGTTTCACTTATTTACAGTCCGTACTTCCAAAAATGTCAAAATATTCCTTCAGTCACTTCAGGTGGCCAAATAAATCTAGATGTTTTCTGTCTCTCCCTCCTTTATTCTACCACCTGAGGTAGATAGATGTGAGAGACACCGCTGACCAGAAGATGCACCATAATGACCTTAGGAAGCCGAAGACCGCTCTGCGGGTCTGTCAAATTACTGAAAAACGAAATGGAACTAAGCCAAACTGTTCCCAGTTCGACCTCGGCGCGGTGTGTAAACCTCTTTGACGACAGCACCAAACACTCCTGATGCCACTTTGCGCGAGGCGGGGGAGGCAGTTGTTGACGGAGCCACAGCCGGGGAAAAAAGCGCGCGCTGAGAGTTTTAAATATTTCATGAGTGAAGCGTCTCGTGGTGCCACTAGAACTCCTGCAAAACACTCTTTTCATCTAGTTTTTGAAAGCCGCGAACACACCTGAGAGAGAGAGGAGCAGAGCTGCTGCATCGTCTCCTCCCTCGGCTCCTCACCTCGTCCCCGCGGCGTACCTTAAATTTAAAAAGGCTCAGGAATCTGCCAAAGTTCCCAAATTTAAAGCAAAACCTATTTTCTAGCACAGTGTGGGAATCGTTGATTGGAGTGAGAGGGTCGATTAGTTCAGTCTCAGGCCTCGTGGAGAGATTTCAGGCTGCGTTTTCCTTCTTGAAATTAAAATTATGACTGTTGTCGGTATCTTGAAGTTCACAGGGCAAAAACAGGGATGTGAAAAAAGTCCGGCAATCCACTGCAACTCCAGCTCTCTCTCCGTACTGACGTCCGCAAGCTCAATCTAATTTATTTGCAGCTCAGTGATAACCCGGATTTATTCCTTTCACATTGAAGTGTACCAAACACAGAGGGCACCTTGAGAAGGATGGGAGAGGGGTTAATCCCATCTGACGTGACTGGAAAAAGGTCCGTGAGAGAGCGGACAGAGGCTCGTGTATGACATCGTTGGTTTGCATCCAGCGCACGCTCTGGGGGAGCGGAGGAGGAGGAGGGAGGATCTCCTACTGTTTGGTATTCTTTGGCACCTTCAGGCCCGTCAGTAAGGTCACCTGAAACGGACAAACAGAGCAAACAACCCATGAGATCATCGCTGAGTGAGAGTGAGGCTGGAGACAGCGGACAGACGGCCGAGCTGGATCTGAACAGCGGTGGAAAGTAAAGTACCGTGCGTAGTTTCATGTCCTTCCCGTCCAGTAAACCACGATCTACAAATTTGGTGATTTTTTTCTGATTAGCTGATGAATTAAGTCGAGATAAAACATTTAAAAACTGGAAAATGCATTTTCACATTTGTTTTTCTGAGCTGTCTAGACCATGATGCATTGCTGTAGATCTCCCCAACAGTATATAAAGTAGCTCAGCACACACACACACACACACACACACACTGACCTGCACGTTTCTGTTGAGGCTCACGGCGGGTACGAAGACCCCGTCCAGGCTCTCGAAGGCGGTCGGCCCATGCTGCTCCTTGTTGATGTAGAAGGTCAGCGTGTGTTTGGTCAGATCCAGCAGGATGCCCACGGTCGACCCCTTAGCGATGCCGCCCTCCGCCCTATAAACACACACACACACACACACACACACACCAACAAAACAGTTAGTCTGCTTTAATTAATGCCTTTAATAATCGATAAACTGATACTGACAGTAAACCAGTTTGTCTAGATACAGATACAACATTAGAAGAGTGCAGATCTGCACCAGGTGTGTCCTGCCTTTTCCCACCTGTATTCAACGAAGACCCGCCCCTACTCTGCCTCTGATTGGCTAACTCTAACCCCTCCAACCAAATGAACCAAATAAAAGAAAACGTCCTGGCTCCCATACAGTCTGAGCTATAGTGGTGAATCACATCATGACATAACGGGTGTGGTATGAAGCAGCAGACGCTCCGGTTCACGATGAAACCACAAAACCAGTTTCAGTTTTTGAGCCGCCACAAAAGCCAAAATGTGGAAAGTAAGTCTTGTTTTTAGGCCAGAAGTAAAATGTTAAGAGGATTGAAGAGTCATAAATGTGCACAAAAATATGAGGCTGATGGGTGGAGAACATCTGTGTGACTGACGACGTCACAAGTGGACCAAAAACTCATCGAGATGTTTAAAACGTTGACGTTTTATTCTACGTTTGCCAATAAAACATTAAAAATGAAACATTCAGTGATTCAGAGGCTCTTCGTCTGTGTGGTTTGTCACAAAAATGGACGCTCTTTTTATTTACGTGCTGCTGAAATTGTGTTTTCGCCACGGCGTGAAACCACCTCTGTAAAACACGGCTGCACGTAGCTGCACATGTTTCTCTGCGCTACATGCACCAAAACACACGACGCCTGCCTCGGGACTGGACTGAGTGAGAGCTGGAGAAATCAATATGTGGTAAATAACAACATGAAGCGCAGACTCGAGCTGATTGAGGACGTGAAAGCGGATGGATGGAGCTGTAGGCGCTGTAAACCTGCAGTCAGGGAGGAAGTCAGAGAGGTTTTGCACGTTTCTTTTAAATAAATGTTTAATGAGGGTTTGATAGTTTCATTGCGACACAGAGAGAGTCGGTGTGGAGATGTTTTGATGTCTCCTGCAGCCTTCTGCTGCTCCCTGGTGTGTTTGTTAGATGGTGTTGTATGAATCCCGGGGGTCTCTCTGTTATCCTGTGTATGTATCATTATCCTGGATGTGTTTGTGTTTGTGGAGCACGTAATGATGAAAGTCTGTCTCCTGCTCTTCTTATCCAAACACAAGTTCTGTTCGAGGGATGAGTCACACTTTAATACGGTATACGGTAATTTATCAGTTCAAACTGACCGTTAGTTTGTGGAAAACATTGCCGTCTTGGTTTGGTGTTTGTGGAGCTGGTGGCAGCCTTTTGTCGCGACCCCATCTCTCTTCTCTTCTCTGTGTTTAAGCCTCTCTCAGTGATCCTCAAAGAATCTATAGATCTCGGCCCTATTATAACTATTTTTGTGGAGTCCCCTCTGATGTCTGCTCTGTGGAGAACCTCCAGAAGTTCTGTTCACTGATCGCACACCATCTAATCCTGCAGTGGAAGCTAGAATAAATCAAACGGTTTGCCAGGCACCTTTCCTAAAATATGTAGAGGAGGAGACTCCTAATGTGGGCGTGGTCGGGGCGCCTGTTGTGTCCTTGACATTGCTCTTGAATTTAAAGTTTTCTGGAGCTTTCAACTGCATCATGCAAACTTCCCTGCAGTGACAGTGCGGTGCATCACCAACCTGTTGGTGTGGGAGTTGTTGTGCATGAACCAGGAGCGGTTGTTGTCCACGTACATGGCCCACGCCTTGTCATCTTTCCCCAGCATCATGTCCTTCATGGTGTTGATTCTCGCCACGCCAAACGCGGGGTCCGGGTGGTTGTCATAGCGGTCGATGCTGACCTCCCAGTAGTGGGTGCCCTGAGATTCATGAATGATTCATGAAAAGTCGAATACATTTTAATAATCCTGGCGTGGAAACTTGATTTTTGGGCACCCAGAAATCTGACGCATGCATGAAAAGTGACACTAGTGACGCGTGTTTACCTTCGAGAAAGCAGCGGTTCCCAGCACCACGCGGTCGTCGTAGCTGTTACAGCTGACTGTCTGGTTTTCGTTGGACAGAACGATGTCCCGATGAGCTGTGCTCGGGTCGAAGGTGAACCAAGCCACTGTGGGAAGGAAACAGTCATCAGTCGTGATGCCACGGCCGCCTGCGAATCTCAACACTGCTGGAGTGTAAGAAACCTTTTCTTTGTTTATTTCCTTCATGCACGAAGCACACACACACATCCATGGTTTGTTACGAGCTAGTGAAGAATCTCAGCCAGCGATTAACGGGTATGTTAAATATTAAAATGACCCACACGATCCAGGCCTGAGGACAGACATGCAACAATCACGTGCTGCATGGCTGAATAAATGACTGATTAATGTGGTGACACAGCCATTTTTTATAAACACACACACACACACACACATATACAACAAATTTAAATATTTTCTGGTGCATTAAAATCAGTGTTTGTTTTACAGCCAGAGCCTTTGTCGCCCGCTCTTTCACTTGTCGTGCCAACAAGTGGGTCGAGTCACATCACATAATGCCCTTCCTGAAAGGAAGCTACAGTCCTCGAGGAAGGAGGAGGAGGAGGAGGAGGAGGAGGAGGAGGAGGAGGTGGTGTAAGAGAAGGAAGAGGAAGAGAAGAGGAGGAGGAGGAGGAGGTGTAAGAGAAGGAAGAGGAAGAGAAGAGGAGGAGGAGGCAATGAGCAGCGGGAGAAAGAAAAAAAGAGGGCAGGAGGGATGAACGGTTATCAGTCAGAAAACAGACTGAATGTCCATTGTTATCGTGTGTGTGTGTGTGTGTGTGTAGTGTTTTAGGAAAACTCATCCCATTGTGGCGATTATGAAAGACCGTCATTGTCTGTTTTGCTCCGTTTTTTTACACTCCTTTATCTTCCTTTATTTTCTTCTCTATTCCTATTTTTTCTTTCTTTCTTTCTTTCTTTCTTTCTTTCTTTCTTTCTTTCTTTCTTACTCCTCTCTCCTCCTCTGTTCTCTCCCTTCCTTTTCTTCCCCTTCGCTTTGCTCTCTTCTACTTTTTCTTCCCGTTCATATTCTCTCTTTTCCACTCTTGCTTTGTCGACTCCCTTCCTTTTCTTTACTCTCCTTCCTTTCCTCTCCCACCCCGTCCTCTCTTCTTCTGTCCTTTCTTTTTCATCCTCGTCTCTCTTCAACACGTCTCCTCTGTTATAAAACACTGTGCTGCTTCTTGTTCTCCTGCTTTTACCCACCATCAGAGGTCTTGAGCACCACAGTCTTGCTGTAAGGCCCCACACCGATGGCGTTGTAGGCTTTCACCCTGGCATTGTAGGAGCTGTTAAAATGGAGGCCGTCCACCGTGCACACCGTCTCCTTCCCCACGTACACCTCCTGGGAGCGCACACACATTCACATCATTTCAATACACAGATAAAGTACATGCACATGTATGTTTGCTGCTGCATGGACTCAAGTTTATTACTATATTTAACTAAACACTCAGACTAGCTACAGAAGCGACATCTACTGCATTTCAGATTAGATCAGAGTCAGGCACCGACCCTGTACTGTCCTCCGTTGCCGTCATCCAGCTCCAGGATGTAACCCTCGATGGGGCTGCCAGGGGGCGCAATCACCCTCCAGGCCAGCGTGGCGCTGTTGTTCCTGGTGCAGCACTTCTCCAGCTGCAGGAGTGGAGCTCCCGGCACCGAGGGTCCAGACTCCACTGTGTGGGGGAGACGTATAGATGTATGAGACGTATAGATTGTAAATGTTGTTGGGGGTTGAGAGGAGGGAGAGATGAAAGGGTGGATAGAAGACGAGGAGAGGAAGACAAACAGGGAGATGTCGTCAGCTGGCTGGTTGCCTTTAAACAAACTGAAGGGAGAGAAAGAGGAGCTTTAATGCGGATCTAGGGGGAGATAAAGAAGAGCTCCGGGTTCATTTACAGGGCAACTGCTTGGAGTCAGCGCAGGCTTTATGTAGCCCATGTGAAAACAGTATATTCAGGTAGTGTGAATGGTACATAGGGTTAGACCGATATAAGCTGTGAAGACTGGTGTCCAACTCGAATTTATTTCTTCCCCAAAGTCACCAAAAATCAGGCTTTAGTGTATTTTTTGTTCTTGTCGACATGAGAAAACTCTCAAACGATTGACAGACAGTCTGGTAAAATAGTTTAAAATGATTTCAAGTCAAGAAAAGGAGGAACTAGAATCACATCAAATGCTAAAAATATTTTAAAAAAGGCATATCCGTCTAACCCTTGTGGTGGTAAAAGGAGCTGAAACAAACACTCAAATAACAAAAACAGGGTAAAAATAAGACACAGCTGAACATCTCATAGATTTTATTTTTTTTTGTTATCGGATCTGTCTGGACCGATGAAGACACAGAGGAAAGGCAGCAGTCACGACAGAGGGAACAACATAGTGGGATCGATACGCATATCAATATCAGTCCTTAAATTCAATACTTTTTACAGCATTTGTTGCCAAAGTACCTCTTTGATTCATCCACAGCCATGAGATAAGAGGTAAAGCATATTTTTAGATCTTTTATCATCAACATATCATCACATATCTTACTGAAGATATACCAAACACTACCATAGGAAACAGAGAGGTACTTCAGGCAACAAATTTCTGTAGATTTTTGGGAACTTTGTGTTCCAGTGAAGGCAGCACTATTCTGCAGAGGTGCCATTCATTGGAGAGGAGCTGGAAAAGAATAACCATGCAGAGGAAAGAGACCAGAGAGACGCTGTGGGACAAAAACACCAGTGAGTTTTCCACCAGAATGGCCGTGAAAGCCTATCGGGTGGGGGCTGAGGGATGAGGAAGGACTAACAAAATAAATTCAAGGAGGGAAAACAGAGATTAACTGTGAAAAGCCTCTGAAATACCTCCTGGGCTGTCTGTTTCCATCTCAGCCTCACCACTGTCTGCTGCCTGCATTTGTTTCAATAACGGTTTTCTCCTGCACATCTGGAAATATGACGTCTGTTTGGAAGTTTTAATAGACAGAAGAGGACGTATGAAAACAGCTGGAACTGAGTGTGTGGCCAGCAGATACATTTAGAGTGATTGCATCAGAAATATGACACAAAATCTGTATTCCCTGGAGCAGCGAAAAGTATTTGCGGTATCACCAAAATGACCAGAAAGTCACTTAAATTCTGCAAATTATATGCAAATCTAATACTGAGTATATGAATTTATATTATTGTGGGTTCATTAACATTAATTCATTAACATTTAATCTCTTACATTGAAAGATTATGTAAACATTGTACAAAGTTTCGCTCACGTAAAATACAGTATCGTCTGCATATTGCGACACAATAGCGGTTTTCATACAAAAACCTGATATTTGATCGGAAAACACTGAAATTATACAGAGACTAAAGTGTACAGACATAAAGGCATGATCATGAATGAAACTCTAAGTGTGTATTTTCAAGTATGTGATGGTATCACAACTTAATTTGCATAAGTTTTACAACAGAACAACAGAAACCTAATCAGACTTAATCAGCGCTATGACTTGCAGAACCAGGACACATGTTTCATTTACAGGCTTAAGTCTGTCTCATTTTTGAAGAATCATGGTGACGTGTTTTTAAAAATTAATTTTTTTCTCGTAAAGCTCAACGGTTTATTTGTAGTAGCCCCATAAGGCATTATAAGCATATTATATACCGATTATGAGAGAGTATCACATCATTATGCAATATCTATTAACTGCACAGCACTAACCTGATTGTAATTTTATGTAATGATTATACTGAATATGCTTTTAGATGATTTGTAATGTATTGCAATTAATACTCAAACAAAATAATGCAGGTAATGAAAAGTCTTAATGTTTTTTATGTTTTTATTTAGCGAGGTTGAATCCACATCTGCACAGGAACGCCCGATCTCTCCGTGGAGCATCATCAAAATAAAATATGCATTGTGCTGATTACATATTTAATGTACATTAACAACACATCTGGGTAATCTCTGGGACTGCAGCGGTATGAATGTAAAGGATGATGTGTTCACTAATGCATGCCAACTGGTTGCTGGGTAGCAACAGCCAATGAATAGCTAATCAGCCGTGCAGGTTGTTGTATAGGGGCAGAAAGTAAATGTTGTTTATTCGTTATCAAATGCATCGTCATGGGAGTATTTTCTTTGCCTCGGGTGGGAAGGTGTTTGTGCAAGTTGATTTATTTATTGAGCCTGTTTAAAGGGGAGATCTACTGATTTTACACATGGGTCCCACACAGCCTCGGAAAACAGCTTTATAAAGTGTGCTGCGGCTCAGGAGTAAAGTCTGACAGAATAAAATCTTTAACGGCCACTTTGTATTACAAAAGACGTATGGTGCATTTCAGCAGAAGATCAGAAAAACCTGCTGTTGCTGTGGTTACTTGGTGTTATTCCTTCTGCCAGATGAAGATCTGCTGCATAATTTAATTAGCCTAAATTTGCTGCTTACGTATTTGATAATTTGTTCAGTAACTAGTGGAACCAGCAGAGGATGCAAGAATATTTTTTAAGTAAAGTAAAAGTTCTGTATTTCCTGTATTAATGTAGGATCAAGTGTTTTTGGAGCTTGATCCATGGACTGTATGTCTGTATGCATGTTATACATGTAGCACTTTAAAAACTAGAAACCGTAAAACTTACAAATATCCGAATAAATTCTGTATTCATGACTTAAATGTAAACGTAAAATGGGTTTTAATTTGAGCAGCAGATGGAAGAGGAGAGGAAGTGTGTGCTTTTATATTCACCTTTGCCCTGGCAGAAGTCCAGCAGCAGGATGGTTTGCAGCAGCGAGTCGGTGGTGAGCGTGAGGTCAAACTCAGGTCCCACTTTTGGCTCCAGCGCGCCTTTCACCCACTGGTCCTGAGACGATGTCACCCGCTTTATCAGAGCATCTGAGATCTACACAGAAACGTGGAGAAGTTAAAGTGTGCAGGCTACACACATGTAGAAAAGATTAACACACACGTGTACACACAGTGAAGATATGTTTGTAAGGCGGCGACACCCGCCCTGCCTGCACACTGTTCTGGGATCCGTTCCATTAGCTTAGCTTCATTACATTTTGCCTGACAGGTGAAATGAAGCATGCATTAGTGCAGTTCAAATATTTAAGGCTGAGAATTAGACCCCTCGTCTGCTGGAAAGAGCTCCACCGCCTCAGGAAAAGGAAAGTCAAGTGAATACATTATGTTAAACTGCACTCGGCTCTGCTATCTTTTTTTTTTTTCTTTAAGGCCAAACATGAGCCAATTTCTGGTTTGGAAATATAATAATCTTCATGCATTACAACATAAATTGCTTCTTCATTTTCAGACTGTTCATGAACTTAGCTCTGACATCCATCTGTGTCTCCTTACGAGCCTTTAGTTTGGATTTAGGCGCTGACAACATAAAGAACCTCATAATCAATACATTATAAAATATTCAGATGAAATAGAAAGCATGTGTGTGTGTGTGTGTGTGTGTGTGTGTGTGTGTGTCCCTCAGGAGCGTCTTTGATCTCTGTTTCGTCTCTCCCCTTCACCTCACTCTTATTTCTCTCCAGGAGGAGAAATGATTCATAACCAGCAGGCAGAGACGCTACAACTTCGTCATATATAATTATGTCTGTTTGAAAACGGCCATCGACGTAGCCGAGAGGTTGGAGGAGTTTAAAACACCAACACACACACACACAGGTTCTTTATGTTTTTGCTGTCCGTAGGGAATATTTCTTCTTCTTTGCCATTTAAGCCTCATGTTTATTTGATATCGGCTCCTTCCACCTTCGCTGCATCGGTAGAAACAGAAACAGAAATAGAAACAGACCTACTCTATATGGAAAGAGCCGTGAGATTACTTCTATTATTATTTGGTGCTATATAAATAAAATTGAATTTCCTGGCCGTGTCGCTGTAACCAATCCAAACAGCTGACCCGAGACGTGTTTGTTGTGGTTGAGCTTAAGTGTAGAAATACAGAAGTTCTAGTTTATGCCAAAGAAAAAGACTGACGTTGAAAATATTCAGAATACAGCGTCGAGTTAAACAGGTACACACGTCACACATTTGACCTCTCTCAGTTTGACCTAACATGAACGGATCAATAACTATTGATCATCTATCGAGCATCTGAGCCTGCTGATAGCTAAACATGTCAGGTCAATTAAAAATAGATCAGCTGCAGAATTAGTAAAGAAAGCTGGATGCATCCTGTGTGTGTGTGTGTGTGTGTGTGTGTGTGTGTTGTTACTCTCCCACCTGATTCGTCCTCTTTAGTTCAAAGGAGCTGAAGTTTTCAGGCTTCCTCCTGCCTTTCCACTTTCACATCTACATTGTTGTTTATAACTAGATATTTTTAACGTAGAAAAGACCCCGTGCTGTGCGCGGTCTCTGAAATTTGAGCCCTAATTGAAGTAAAAGAGAAGATCTGGTGTTTGTTTTGCTTTTTTTCTGCGGCGATCAGCAGCTTCCCTGCAGAAAGCGAACACGGTGAATTCATTTAGACTTCTCCTAAGATTCAGAGGCTGTGGCTGCACGGTTCTTACTTGCACATAGGACACATTCACTCACTCACACTTCACCTCTGTTCTGCATGTTTTACCAGGACTGTTTGATTTACTTATCGTGAACAGTTTGTGTTCGAGCTTTATGATCAGCTACCTGGAGGAATCCACTGGGGTCGTTCTCTTTCAGGACTTCCAGGCAGAACTCCATCATGCCGGTGGTCTGACGTAGCTTCATGGTGCAGTGGGTGATCTGGTCGCGCACCACCTGACAAAGACGCAGGTCAGAGAAATCAGTTGTTAGATGTTTTGTAGAGCGTAGAGCTTCGAACGAAGCACAGAGAGTGCAGCCGCCAGCAAACAGCCTTAATTTATTTGCTTACACTTTGTCTAAAGTGCATAATTCCCTCTTATTGACTTCAGAGAATTTATTAATTTCCCTTAACAGCTCAGGAATCAAAGGGCCGATGCAGGGCGCAGCGATCTGCAGCAGATAATAAATAACTGCACTCCAAAATCCGAGCGTGTGCAGCGTGTAAACAAAAAGCCACGCGTGTCAGCAGCAGCATCATAAATAATAAAGACTAATGAAAACACCGTTCACACACGCCGTCAAAAAGAAGACAGACTCTGCCGGGAAAAGATTATCACAGCAGCGTCCCTCTCCCACCTGCTGCTGCTCATACATCATACACAACATCATGCATCATCACCACCACCTGCACTCCTTTTAACCAGGATTACCCTCCACTGACGCTAAAACAGCACACCTGCACGACCAAGTCCAGCAGGTTAAAAAAAACTGGAAGGCGACAAACAGACTGATTGCTCAAGATTATCTGGCAATAATCCGTTATATACTTTGCCGCCAAAACAGTCCTGGCCATCGAGGCATGGCCTCCACGAGACCTCGGAAAGCATGCGGTGGTATCCGGCACCAAGATGAGAGCAGCAATAGATGGACCGGTTCACCCCCTTTCCATCCTTGGATCACTTTTGACAGATCGGAAACAGGAAGAGCTGCAGTTTTAGAGACGGAGTATAATTATTACTATTACAATCGATGCTGAAGCAGAGATATCGTCTCTCTTGTTTATACCTGCTGACACTTTGGTAGGAAATTCAGGTGTGTTGTGCTCATAGTGATTTAGCCTGGAGCGACTGGCCTCCAGCAGAGCTGAGGAGCAGACTGGGTAACTCACTTTCAGTCTCAAACTTCAGCTCAAACTAACACAGACAGAAGCGATGTCACTCGGGGGCCGACTTCAGGGCAAACTTGGCGCTCTTCCTCAGGCGGCACGCTGTCATATGTGTACTAGAGGAGTGTGATGAGGTGTGGATCAGGTGGTTGGAACAATAGGCGAGTTACCGACCGGCAGGGGAAAGGTGCAAAAATGAAAAAGTGGCTGACAGAATGACGTGAGGATAGGGGAGGTGGGACACACACACACACACACACACACACACAAACGTGCAGGATGGAAATGAGATTTGAACGCGTGTCACAACCAGTCGCTCAAGTCTAATTGAAACTCAGCGGACTGTCGGCGCCTTATTAGCCTTTTGTTTACACCTGCAGCACATCTCAGCTGATCAGTCGTCTCTAACTATCAGCTCAGACTACAGCAGATACACGAACATATAACACGCATGCATACGTGTACGCATACATCAACTTTTTTCGGAGGTGAAGCACGAGCTTTGACAGAGAGAGCGTCTTGTTGATGTTGGTGAAGCCACGATAATTAATTACACCGTTAACCAAACGGCTGCCTGAATGATTAATCGAGTTAATTAGACAGAGTCTTTGGAATTAGTCCCTTCGTTTATTTGACGGTTAATGAGATCACAGTTAATTATTCACCTGTCAGCCGCCGTGTGAACTTAAATATGAAGAGCATGAAGAGTCGGCCGAAAGAGGATTAAAGCAAAGTGTGATCGTGTGCGTGCAAATTCATTTTTATGTTTTTATTTGTTTTTATTCTTTGATCCTGTCTGCTTTAAGAGGTTCTATAAATAATAACACTACATGTCTCATCTATGTGTGTATCCTTTATTTGCTTTGTCTTTTGCTATGTATTATACAAGGGATGGGGCAACTTTCGGGAGCAATTTGGGGTTCAGTGTGTTGCCCAAAGACACTTCGACATGCAACCTGGAGGAGCCGATGAAGCCAGTCTATCTCCTGAGCTGTGTCAAGCTGTTTTTTATTTTACACACTTTGGTTGTTCATGTATAAAAATGTTTGGATTATTTATAGACGGAGACGACACACATTAATCTACATTTCTGTAAATGTTTTCCAGCTGGCTAATTTTCAACTGCAGTCCTTTGGCAACCAGTGAAGTGATAAAGAAAACAACAACGTGTCGGAGAGACAGGAACCGAAAGAAAACAAGAAATTCTTCAAGACACGAGCTGTGCAGAGCAACAGGAAGCAGCAAAGCATCGGGTCGGTAATAAAAAATCACGATTTCAGCACGGCGAGGCGACAGAGCGCCCGGCTTTGGTTCGGTTCAAGGATTAAGGATTAAGAAATGAATAAAATGTCAATTAAAGGTCATTAAACCGTTTATGTGTCGTCTTAATGCCACCATGCAGCTGGAGTTCACCTCACACACACACACACACACGCACCATGAGAAAATGCTTTTCACTCCAGGTTGGCGAAAGCGTCCGCTCTTATCTCCTGTGTAAACAACATGAAGTGTGAAGCGTGACGCCTCAGCAAATCTCAGATTTATTTCAATTTCCTTCTGTCCCGCTGAGACGCGCCGTCGGCCCCTTCCTACGCGCTCCCGCAGCCCCGGTTGAAGGGCTTTTTCAATATGTTCCACATGCATGTGAAATTAATTTGGAGGGGGGTGCGAGTATTGAAACATGTTAATGAGATACGAGGCACGCTTCTCTGCGCCCTGAACCACATTTCAGGTCAGGTCAGAGCAGAATTTTGTCCAATCTTTGGTAGTTTTAACAGTCTGACACTGGAATGAGTCAGTCTGAAGTCCGTAAACAAAGATCAGATTCAGGAACAGCAGAAAACTGGCAGGTTTGATCCAAAATAAAACGACAGTTTTGGCTTCACACTTCAACCTTAATCTCATTCACAGGAGGACTCAGACAAACAGTCATCTGTATGAGTCAGAGGGAAGTGAATATTAATCCGTCAGCCGCCGGATTACGGCAAAGTGTGTTAAGACGAGGTTTTGAATTAGATGTAGGCAGGTAAGGATTGGTGTTGTGCACATGATGCTTGGAGTTGCCGTCTCTCCATGGCTGGAGTAATATCTGCACGCCTCGGACTTTTCTGGACAGTTTTTGACAAAGCCCGGCTAACAAATGGAGCTAACAGCAGCTACACTTCAGTTACGGAGAGTTGAGGCACAACTTTAGCAACAGAAAACCCCAAATCACTGTCAAACGCTGCCAGCACGGACAGCGAGTATTTCTGGCTGATGTTGCTTTTAATGGATTGAACTCTGTCTTTTTGGTGTAGGCAGTCTTTAGATTTTATTTTTATGTTTTGGCTTCGTGTCTGGTCACATCTGCATCTGCACCAACAGATTAAAAGGTTTCTAAGTGCTTTTAAAAAAGGGAGAGGGCAAAAGGAGAAAGAACGTATGAAATACATCCGTCTTTTTAAGCTTGAACGAAGGTTCAAGCTTCCGATTTTCTTGAAATGAAATGCGCTTACATAACTTACACTTGTGACTGAAGTCGTCCAAGAATGAACACTACCGTGCTGCGTTCCCTCCAAAAATATATTTTTTCCCTGAGGTGTAGATGCGGTGTGAGAAGTGCAGCGAATACGTGTGAAGATTCCTGCTTAAAATTATATTTGCACAACATGACATCCACTTTCAGCCTTTTAAATATAATCCCATATTATTTTGCCAAACTGCGATGTAGTTTAGAGGTTTTTAGCGGCGTTAGAGGAGCATGCCCAGTACGGGGTGTTACAAATATAAAAACACAGATTTAAGCTGAGTAGCAGCAGTTCCAACACGCACTTTCTTCATTACTATAATTATAATTTACTGTTTTCAAGATTTCAAAACTTTTTGAATCTCTGAAATCATTTCTTAAAACAAACACAGCTTTATTTTTGTACTTTCACTATGTTTTTATCTTATTTTTGGCACGTCATTCTCTGTAGTTTCATTTGATTTCATTTTATTGTTCTGCTCTATTTTAAATTTTAAAGCAATTAAAGACATTGTGTTTCCTATAATGTGTCTCCTTATATTAGTCTGTAAAATCAATATCAATGACAGATGATGCAGCAGCTGCTTCACGTCTTGCAAAATCTGGTTTCGAGCGTTGACCTCTTTGTCTTCACGTGAATGGGAGCCTGTGATTTCTCTGAATATTTACGCATGTAAAAACGTCTTGTAGTTTATCAGACATCCACGAGCAGCCTCCAGCTCTTTGCCCTCTGGCTACATCTCAGTCCCCAGCCTGCAGATAATGACAACAGCTGTCCTTGGGGCTTCCGTCCAAACAACCCCCGCCATCAGCCAGACGGTCAGTCGGTCGGCGGGCACGTTGAAGCTGGGCAGGCGTCCATGTAGTACTCTACAACTTAGGAAAACCCCAGCGGTGGATTTACAGAGGAAAGTAAAACATTAGCGGTTTGGGAGCTGAGGCTTTTTATTAAAAAACATATTTTTGTAATCAGCTTCTTACTATAAGCGATGAGATACTGACATGATCTTTGATCTTTATGTTCTCGATGCAGCCAGAGCTGATTCACATCATCAATCAGCCTCACCTTCAGCTTGTACTCCTTCTCCTTGGTGACTTTGGTCAGCAGTTTGGCTTTCTGTCTGGTGAGCGCCTCGATCAGAGAGTCGCACTGTGCCACGAGGCAAGCTTCGAACTCCACGCCGTTCTCCTGAAGCGACACACACACACAAACACACACACGGTCAGATTTATGATCACATTTTTAATTCAGGACTTGTTAATAAAGTATTTTTCAGTCTGGTATTAGTACTTTGATTTAAGCAAAAGGTCAAAACGTCTCCTCGGTCTCATTACGGGCTTCAGTCGGGAACAATCAAATCAACGCGGTGATTAAAATAGATCTGTTGGTGTATTTTGCTTCATGTAGCAGCACAGAGCTGCTTAATGTTTGTTCATTTAACACCCTGTTCTCTTTCTATTTTTGTTCCCTGCACACAAACAGTAACAAACAGTCATTATTTCAACAAACGTGAATCACGCATCCCGATTAGCGTCTGTTTGCGTCTGTTTGCCGCGATCGCCAACATTCTCCCTCAAGACGCACATCCATATTGCACACCATAAAAGTATAGTATGCCTGGCTTCAAAACACTCACCGTGCAGCCTCCACTCCTCTGGGAGAGCTTTCCACGTATATTCAAAGTACATGAATGAGATTTTTTTGTTTTTAGGAACAAACTTATGAGGTATGAGGTTGTTTCCAACAGCCTAACCAAGAGTTTGTTATTGTATCTACGCCGATGATGGTCTCCTTAACCTTAATTATGTATTTTAACTCAAAGGGTCATGTTTCTCCAAACTTAACTGAGTCATTTTGTGCCTGAACATCAACAGACTGGCCACAGAAGTGTCGTTTGTCAAGCGTAGTTATTTTCCAACATTTTTGGAAGGAGCAGATGAACGATGTCCCGCAGATCGGAAAAACTGTGCGGCGTTCATTAAGGCACAGACCAACAACTTACTCTATCCAGTAATCTGGAGGGTTTGTTGGTACTGCAGGTCTGTGTGGAGGACTACAGTAGTTGGCAGTTAATGATGCATCCACAGGGGCATTGCATCTCTGCGCAGAGCTCAAATAATGAGGAGACGAGGACTTAGATAGTAGTGATTTCCAATCACGTTCGCTCTGCTGAGTTTCACAGTTCAGATCTATAAGAGGATGAGTGCTGGAGATCTTTATTCCCCACTCCAACAGTTTTCCTTCTCTTTATCCATCCATCTCTCCGCCTGCTCTCTGGCTCACAGACAAAGTTTTTTTTACTTGAATGCAATCCTCTTCATTTTGCTATAAGACTCTTAATGCCTGCTCGTGACAAGATACGACAATGCAGACAGCGTGTGTGTGAAAATGTGTGCACGACCGGCAGATGCTGTGGGAGAGAGCCGCTCAAAACACACACACTTCACACACGTTTGGCTGATACGGTTTGTTTTCGGTGGATTTACCTACGAGGAGTCCAAACGTTCCACTATGACTGATTTATTTGGAGCTTATTGCCCATTAGCAGCAGGCTCTCCAAAGCAAAATGTGTGTTAGACGTTAGCGAGGATGTAAAATTATGTAAAGACCTCTGCACGCGGTGCAAACTGATCAGATATGGATGTTGGTCCTGGTACAATCTTGCAAAGCCAGAACTTCATGGAGGAAAATCAATAAGCGAGTCCCAGTTTCGCCTGCTACACGTCAGCATGCTAACTATATATAGTCTGTTCTATGTGACCTTTATCGTATACTGTTTCATATACTGCTCATTTTCAGAGGTTTCTGAAGAGCCACGGAGGAAGTGGAATAAAATGTGGGACTTCTTCCACCACTGCACTCATATATACACTCAAAAAACAGCCTTTATTGGGGTATTAAGAGTATAATAAAATATATAATCACAGTTACAGCTAGAGAGCTACAAATGTGATTATGAAACCAAATCAAGTGTACAGGTGTTACAGTGTTACCTGTATCTGCTGAAGCATGTTCTTGAGTTGAACCAGGAACTCCTTGGCATCTTTGGCTTTGTCGGAGACACCGTTCAGAGCCTGGGAGAGCTGACACTGCAGAGACGCATGGGAGGAAAAAGAAACTTCGTTAAAACACACCAAGAGTTGGACTTTTTAAGCCCTAATATAATGAAGGTGAAGGTGGTAGGTGCTCCCTTCCTTTCGTGGACATTATGAAGGATGACAAGTGGCAAAGTGATGCTTGGTTGGGGAGCAACCTTGTGGTCTGTCGTGTCTCTCAGTGACATGCCAAGAATTCAGGTAAGACTATAATCTGCCTAATCTGAGACAGTGATAATCTTAATAGACCCCAGCATGAGGCCCAAAAGCGCTGAAAGCCTCAGACGAGGTGCTTTTGGTGCATGTTGGGTCATTTTTATTCATGCATAGAGGAAAAACTTGATCTAAAATCCACAAGAATCTTCCTTTAAATAGAAATGACTAGTTACTAGGAAACTAGCACCTGAAATGAAAAGAGCTGAGGAATTCAAACCCGCCTGTTTGTTGTTGGTTATTGGTGACATAGATGAGTATAGATGAAGCTGAATCAAGCTTCTCCTTTGAGGCTTTTCCTAAGACGCCGGTTATGTAATCATTTAACCCAACAGGCCGTCCTCCCTGGATGCTCAGATTATGTCAGATCCTTGCCCAGGGCAAGACAGAGACTCTGCATTCTCTTACTAACAGGGGATTAACTTCATAATCTAAGAGTCTAGAAAATCCTTTTCACTTGTTACTCTTTTAACAACAGCAACACGAGGCAAAGGCATCTTTAGATGAAGAATATTTTAACACCGAAACACGATTAAACAAAGAGCAAACGCGTTAAAATCAGTCAATAAATTGATATGAACTAGATACAGTATATCATCTTTAATTTTAGGAGAACTGTTTGTGAGTAAGAGCTCGGCTCTGAGCACTGAGACTAATATGTTTGACACTCTTTGATCCTCACCAAATTGTCTCTGTTTACTCTTCCCTAAATTGAGCACTTCCCCCAATTTTCTACGTAATTTCCATAAAATAGCCATGGGGCACGTGTGTGTGTGCGAATATTTATAATATAATAATACTCTCCGTATCACAATCAACAGCTGTTTGCATCTTCCTTCTGCTACTGATTTCATGCTTGTAAAAATGAAGTCAGGGAGCAATAATAACCTGTCCAGAATGACTCTGATGAATGGTGTTTAATTAGGTCGGCTGAATAATCTCATTTTATTGGTCACCAGTTAATTTCCAGATATAAAACGTAACCAGTGGGCAAGCTATGGAGCGTCTCACGCAGCCTCGGACCCCTTCATTAACCCCTTGAGAAGCATAAAATAATTCAAAAAGTAAACATTTAATATTGTTTTGAGGTTAATGTGCATGTTCGAAGATGAGCAGCGGCACAGAAAATAACACCGAAGAGGCAGCTTATATATTTTATATCTCGGTCCTGCAAGCTGCTCGCGCAGATAAAACACTGTAGCTGCTACACAACTATAAACAAGTTAATTAAGAGGTTTAACCTCTGCAGTGATGCTTCTTCTCTGCATATTTAAACCACAGCATACTTCAAAACACAAAACAAACGTCCTGAAACTAAATTAAATAACGCAGCAGTGCTTGGACTGCACTTCTTACTGTATGCTTACTGTCACGTTTCATTGTGTAGTCTGACTTTAAAGAATAAAGGCATGCAAATCTACCTGCACCATGATGCACGATTCTCTGATGAAGAGACACAGTGTGTAAGATTTGCAAAGAGACTGAAAGTCTTTGCGATATTTTATGTTGTGTCTGAACAGTTTGTTATAAAGGAACTACGATTCTACGGAGATACTAAGATACTAGAGTGACTGACTATGCAAAGACACAATGAAGACTTTGGTCCAACAAAGTGCAAACAAACAGAGCAGATGATGATGTGTGGAAGTGGACTTGCGTAACTGTCCAACTGTGGACTTTGACGTCAACACAAAGCCACCAACGGGGGACCGGAAAGCCAACAGGGGACGTGCTTTAAATCGTCGTCTAAACCGCTTCGGTAAACATTGAAGACTTTGGTCCAAATCTTTAGTCAGAACAAACAGGAAGAGCAGCTGATGTGTGTGTGTGTGTGTGTGTGTGTGCGGGTGTGTGTGTGTGTGCGGGTGTGCATCAGTCGCTGGTAAATATGGAAAGACAGGACAAAGGAAACGCACACTGTTACACACATGCCAAGCTATGATGAATCTCCTCCAGTCGCCACACCCATAGTCTCCACCTGCTCCTCTTTCTCTGAATGCACACACTACACACACCACACACCACACACACCACACACACATGCACACGCACACATAGAGCCAGAAGCCGATAATACGAAGTGGGTAGACCACAAAAAAAGAAATCACAAACAGTTTTATTTGCCACATTATATTCTTTAGATTGTGAAGTTACATATATGAGAAATGACTGATAATAATAATTCTGCCATCACTGAGTCATTATTAATGAATGGTTAAGGAGCAAATCAATTATATATGAGGCAGCAGCAGGAACTGATATAATGTATTAATTCTAATTTAGTTCTAATTCTGTCTTATGTTTTAACTGTAGGACTAAAAGAATTTAATCAATAAAACAGGGAGGAGAAAATACTATAAACTGCTGGTTCTTATTGTAATACTACACTTTATGTAGTCATATTATTCTCTCTGCGTTAATGTTGTGTTATCTATAACTGTGAAATTTTAAGGATTTAAATAAGCCCATCCGGCTCTTCTGCCTCTCCGCGCACTGTATAATATTTGTTGTCCTGGGCAAACTGAATAAAATAAAAACAACAATTTAACACAGATAATCTGTGAATGATGCAGAAATACAATTAATTAACCAATTAATCTTTAAAAAATATAGAAAATCTACAGATCAGTTCACCTTGTGATCATGCATTTCTTCCCTGTCACACTCCCTCGATTATACATGAAAGTAAATCTCCCACTGCACACAGTCTTTGCAGTTTATGGGTAATCCCCTCGCCACATTTCCACAATAACCGCTCCACCCCCACACCACACACGCTGATCTTATCCCCGTCCATCCCTCTTCTATGCACGTGCTGTCCGGAGTCAGGAGGAGGGACGCGTGGAGGTCGTGGTTCACGAAACAACCCAACCCCTTCTGTGGAGCTTCTCACTGCTCCTCACCAAGAGGCCATCTGGCCCAGCAAGCTGTCTGGTCTCTGTGTGTGTGCGTCTGTGTGTGTGTGCCAAATTGCTAACAAGAGGATGACGGATGTGCCATACGAGGGGAGTCCTGGCACAGCCCCTCCTCTCTTATTTGACTTACTGTCTGGTTCTTTATTCATGTCACTGCTGCCTTGTTCATCAGGTCAAAGTTCTTAACTAACATCCACCCACCTGCTTGTTTGCTCCCTCATTTGCAACAGTACACCTCTTTTATTCATTCATTGATTTTCTGAGCCCACTAGTTGTCTTCGGAGCAGCAGGGAGCTGGAGTCTGTCCTAGCATGCGGGCTGTGATTAGATTTTGTGGTTGTCGAACTTAAAAAAAAAAACTTGCAGCAATAAAAATGCTAAAAATCCTGAATAATTCCTGGTTAAGATGCTTCTACATGCACCGTTTTTTGCAGAATTGTTGATACCGAGTGTGTCAGACATCATGTTTAATGTGTTTTCTACCAGAATATCTGCTCTTTGCAATTAGAGCAAAGAGAATATCATCCCAAACATTTGTCTTGTCGGGTGTGTCGGGAACGGTTCTAAGGAAAAATGGTTCTACGTTGCTCTCAGCTCGTCCATGGCTGCCACCAGCTGCACAACTAAAACACTGAACCACATTTACTCATTCATTCATTCATCTCATCTCATCTCGATGTGCTTCATGAGGTGTTATTTTTGGATATCCTGCTGCAGCAGTCTCTTTCATCCTCCTCTTGCAAACATGACACATCTTCCACTGTTGAAGCTGACACTCCAGATTTCCACACAGAGAATATGACGCTCTGTCGGATACTAGATTACTTTGCAGATATTCAAGTTGAAGCCCGGCATGTAATCATCTTAATTAATGAAGCTGTAACTGGGCATCTGTTTAAATAGATTACAGCTCTGATCATAAAGCAAAGTTTGTTTTGTTAATCCTAAATAATCAGACGGCTGTTTTTTGATTTGCTTTCAAATTGTTCCTCGCTGGGTTTTTAAATTACTCCACTAATTAACTAATGGCTTGTTGTTGTTGCCTTTTGTGGTTGGTTAAGGGATCACGTACAAATATTTAATACAAATTGCTATTTTTTAAAAACGATTTCTTCAGTAAAATTCTCCAAAAACAAGAATATACCAGCTCACAAGACCGCTCTTCATACCGGGCCCGCGTTCACTGTCACCGCAGTGTCCGGGTCTAAATTTGGCTACAGTCACGATGCGTCAACCTACAGCAGACCACGGGAAAACTGTGTACAGCAGTGTTGAGATGTGACATGTCTGCCCTGCAGGAAGGAGACCGGCGAGCCAGTGAGGAGAAACACGAGAAAATCATGTGGAGGAAAGCAAAAAAGATGAGAAGCAATTCATCTGAGCGCAGAGCAACACACCTGCAGAGCAGAAAAGTACATTCACAAATCCAATTTCTTCCCTCCTTTGTTTCTTTTGTTCTCCTCCGCTTGACCTTTTTCATCCTTTATTACTCCTCCAAACAGGAGTGTCATTTTTCTTTTTCCCCTCTGTCAGCACCCTTCAGCGCCACTCTCACAGACAAGTGCTATTATCTTATTATCTTATTATAGGAGCATTTATTCAGTCTGTGACATTCAGAGAGACCGGTGACATTCATGGAGGCACAGCTGTGTTGGTTTGCTGATACGCTTCAGCTCAACAAATAGCAGGATGCAAGGGGAGGAGGCAAATCTCCAAACCGTGGATCAAACCTCTGTAGAACAAGTGAAGACATGCAACAACTGCTTAAAGTAGATTTAATGTTGAGCGCAGAGGAGGATGATGATGATGATGAATGTCTTACCAGGTACCGGTCGAACACAAAGACCCAAACTCAGCATGAAAAAAAGGGTAAGGGCAATAAATCAAATATTCAGCAGAGCGAGCGCAGACTGTAAACAGTCTGAGAGCGAGGCTGGTTTGTAGTCTGCAAACGCACAAACAAACCACGCCAATAACGGCACTGCTAAATGTTTCTAGAAGAAATGTGATTTACGCCTCATTTCTAATCATCCGGTCCATGAAGTGGACGGGGAGGAACATTGGGGTGAACAAAGGGCACACACTGGAGACCGAGGTTCACTTCCTATACCAATTACCAAGTAAATGATAAATGGACTGTGCTTACATAGCACCTTTCATACCCTTTATACCCGAGTGGCATTGGCTGCCATATAACGCACCCACTGCTCATCAGCAAGGAGCTAAGTCATCCAGCTGCCCTTCGACACCCGTGTGTTCTTCGGACAAGATCTTCAACATCTTGTCTTCATCTTCAAGTTAAAGTTTAATTTCTTCATGTGAGCCTAACAGCACCGTGTTAACGGCAGTGCAGACTGTTTGACAGAGTCCTGGTTAAACCCGGGGCAAAACGTTTGAGGACACAAACACCTCGTACTCTATTTTTATCACATTTGATTGATGAATTTGAGCATTTATTCCCTAAATCTGAGGAACACTTTTACCAGACTCATGATTTAACAGTTTTCTTGATCAGAATGGGTCCTAAAAAGGTTACTGTTGGAGGAACCTCAGGTTTTAGACACTGAGGATGCAGAGACAAAGTTCAGTTCAGTTTTCACCCTTCTCAATGACTACTTAAGACCCTCTAAAAGCCCCTCCATCGTTCACTGTGAATCAGGGACATATATTTTAATTTAAACTTTAGCAACGTTGTAGAGAAACAGTTGTGGTGAGTAATCTCCCGGCAAAAGACGGAGGTTAACGTGGACCACAGGAGAACAATAGGCAGCCCTTGTGTGTTTGGCTGTCAGCCGGGGGAATGGTTGATGGTGGTGTTGACCTTGTCAAAATGATACCCAGGGGACATGGAGGAGGGGCTGAACCCCCCGTTTACCTCCCCACCCCCCTTTTATTCCTTCTCATTTGCATTTTTAAGCTTTTACGTCCTCCTCTTATCTCCGTTTTCAATTATTCTAAACACTTCTATTCTCAACGGGGCTTCTGGATTGGTTATGATATTTTTAAAGCGGACCATTTTGATGCCGGAGAAGAAGAAGCACTTGGTGGTGAGGTTCTACTTTTGTGAAACAAGCCTGACTGAAGCTGGAATTCATCCTGACCGATCAAATCTTCCCTGATTGAGCTCTGCATGACTATTGAAAATTCCTCCAAAAAGAATCACCAAATAACCACAAAGCACTCTAAACTCAGCAGTCGAGCATGCTTTCAGTGAGTGGGCGACTCCACCAAGGTTGCCCCTTGTTGCTTCATCAGACCATGACATCCAGAGATGGTAGATGGTCTGCAGCAGAGTTTGAAGCAACTGGGATGAAAGCTACAGTTCTCTACTGGAACATGGCGTACTGCTCCCTTTGGGGTTGGAGTTATTTGCTGCTGCAAACAAAGGTTTGACGGCTACGTGGAATTGGTGCAGTGTCAGCAATAATGCGGGAATTGTACCAGATTGGTGTCGTGTAATGGTAACTTTCAATTTACCATGTTACAACCCTCGGCTACCATCGGCTTGAGAATAAAACCATTTCCTGTGTTGGGATGCCTCCTGGGCATCTTCCTCTGGAGGAGACCCCGGGTTAGACCCAGCACTATTAGAGGGATTACATATATCATCTGGCCTGGTGGACGCCTCGTGATCCCCCAGGACGCTGTTTAACCTGCTGCCACCGTGACCTGACCCTGGATAGATGTAAGAAAATGAATGGATGGACTTAGACATTTGGTCAACGTGTTGCTCACTCACTCACGAAGAGCCAACGTGAATCAGCGGCAGATTGCAGGGTGAGTTTGGCTACAACCAAGACAACCAGTTCTTGATATATTTCAGAAGATGCAGCACAATTTCTTCTCTGTGTGTGTGTGACGGTTCACACTCGCAGCTCACAGCTCACAATTTTAGCTATGTGTGAAAATATATTTCTTCTCATGTTTTTAGTATTTTAAAAACCTGAATCATCAATAAAAAAGCTTTTCTCATGGCTCCATGTGCTGGTAACAAGCCTGTGAAATGCTGTTTGCACCATCACGAGTAGAAATATTTATAAATTGCTGTGTTGAATCTAAATTTGTCATTAAAACCATCATAATTAAAAAACGTTGGCATAAACAAACCAATGTAGTATTGACAGAATGTATGTGAGATCGTGTATGTAATTAATTAACTGCTACAATGACTGTACCAGCACTAATTCTTGATAAAAGACCATTGTTTTGGTCTTGATTGGTCTAATCCCGCCGCGCAGCTACACATATGCTGTCAAAAACTGATTAAAATGTGACTCCATACTTAAGATTATAGCATATATAACTGTACTCCGCCAGAACAATCAGCCTCTCTCTCCCTCAGCCAGCCAGCTGTGTTACAGTATTAGTGTTTCACATCTGGTGGAGGTCAAAACCAATCTCCTTTTCCCCTTTCCTCCTCTTTATCCTCTCATCCGCCCGTCGCCCAGCCTCCCGATCCTCTGCCGCTGTGCTACCCAGCCATTTTAAGGCTAATACGCCGCAGCGAACACGTTTAGCTTTAGCCTGACAAAACAAAACAGAAGTCTAACCAGCTGGACTGAAATTAATAATAATAATAAAAGCATCTAAATATCAGAAAAAGCCACAATAAATAAATAAATATATCCAGATTGCTGTGTATTAGTCACAGTGGCCACAGTCACTGCTAATAATAGAACATTGTCAGTGTGATGTGACGTTTAAATGGTCATTCTGAGAGGGACGAGGCTGACAGCAGGTTTCTATGTAACATTTAGAGATAAATTAGATTCTGGTGTCATTCCTCTTGGCTTGAAATGAGAGATAACGGCCGAGGAAGTGCGCATCATCAGGAACGAGTGAACACCATGAGCTGCGCAGCAGAGGACCGTTCGTTTATACTTCTCGTGTGCCATACCTGCGTTTCCTTGGTAACACCTGAGTGTTTGACTAAAAGCTGGAGCGGTGATTATCATCCCATCAGGGCTCTTACGACAGGAGGTATTTATGGTCCACTCAGCTTATAGAGACCTTAGCAGGTTCATATATTTACCATCGCTGTGCTTACCTTTGATATTTTGAGCACATAACTACGTTCACGCTGTCCGTACGGCAACATTCTGTGTGCTACGCAGCGCAATATACACGTATAAGTTGTATATATGGTTTATATTTATATTTAGGCAGTCAGACGTTGGTGCTGATGCTTCGTCCAGTTGCAATTTGGCAAGCAGTGAAGAAGTACATCAAACTGAGACAGCGCTAACTTGCTGAAATTAGCACGCTTAGCATACTAAGTATACTAATAGAAGTATCCATATTAAGACGCAACAGAAGTTCATGTTATTTTAGAGGGTTGGTATGGAAACATCTGCCAAATCAGAGCCGAGGCAGATGGAACTTCATTTAGCTTTGCAGGCTTTTAGCGTCATTGTCTGAGAGTTATTTCATTGTAATCCCTTCACTAGTTGCCAAACATTGTTAGCATGACTTAAAAACATCTTGACCCGTGTGTTTCCAACCCAGATAACCAAGATGTGGAGCAGAAGTTAATTCTCCACGCAGAGCAGAAAGCCTAGATGTGATTAAAGCTGCTATATGGAGCTTTTTAACCGTCTATACGCAGCCATCAATATTCATAGCGTACAGCTGAGTGCTTAAACATGTCCGATGCAGCTGTGCAAAAAGTTTTGCTTCATCTCTATGAGTCAGCACCTTTCACATTCTCATTCATTAAGTGTCCATTACGAACCAGAAAATATATCAGTAATTCACTACTGTAATGTTCGACTTTAACGCATCAAAAGGAAGTCCCCGCAGAGGCAGGAAAAGCTACTTCAAATGATGAGAACTTTTAACAGTTTGTCACCCAACCAGAGCTCAACGCTGTCACATCATCTCTGGAGAAATGGATTCCTCCCCAGTCCTCTCAGATAAACCGTAACCGGGATCAGTGGCTGCTTCCCGAGCTGCCTGAATGAGCTCCGGGAGGAAGGAGGAAGCAACGCTTTATCACCCCGGCTCTTCCTCGTGGGGGTTGGCTTCTGAAGGGAGACCGCAAGGCGACGAGGAAACAAGAGTACAGCGAAGAACAGCCCCTCTAATCAATAATTAACCGGGGCATCTTCCATATTAATAAATGCAAGAGGGTATGTAGATTGCTGAAGGCGTAATTGTCATAAAACGAGTGTAAATTAGGTTTGTTGAAGATGATGAATCTATTACGGCCTATCATGGGACACTGTACTTTCTCTATCCTGCTTATAAGGTTGAACGTTACAGCAAATGTTAATGGGAGCAGACAGATACATGGAGGCTGGCCTGTGCACGCGTAAGACTCATCTATAAGCACACGATCTGCTGTTTAATTTATTGGGCTCGCTCATGAATGAGCGGCCGCTTGTAACCATGGTAACGATGCTCATTGTTCTACTATAGGACTTTCCCCAGAGGTCTGGCATCAGCAGTCATTTTGTCACCAAAAATAGACCACAAATAGTCGGTCACTCTCTCACACACACACACACACACACACTGTAGTTTAGTGGGTTAACGGCAGCTACACACACACACACACACACACAGTCTTTCTGCAGAGCATGTCTGCAGTGTTACAGCCAGAGGAGAGGAAGTGTACTAAAGTGTGCATTAACCTACATGCAGCGCACAGGTCCAGCAGCACAGCCTTGAGTTACTTTGTGCAATGGTGTGTGTGCGTGTGTGTGTGTACTCATGACATTGTGAGGACAGTAATCTTTTAACAGGGTCATATCACGGGGACTCAGCTCCCATGTGAGGACAGAAATCCAGCGTCCACAAGGTCAGCTATTTATTTAAAGGTAAACACTTGGTGTTAAGGTTCCTACATCCTCTTAAAGGAGTACTCCACCTAATTAGCGTTGCGCTTAGCACGACACCAAATTTATTAGGCAGATTTATCTAATGAAACGTCGGACTCACGTTATTGTGTGTGTAAGTATATCACCGATTTTCGGCGGCTTCTCTGAAGTAACTTTGTGGACCCTCTGTTGAAGACCCAGGAAATAGATGGCCAGTTGCTTGATGGAAGTGCTGAACTGACTGTTGACTCTTTTCACTTCCTTTCTTTGTGTCAATTTAATTAGTTTTCTCTCATTTTTATGAAGATCGTTAATGAAGTTTTCAGAGGCGACTGCAACTGACATGACAAAAAATATATAATAACTATACTAAGTGAGATAGATAGATGTAGATATAGATGTAAATGTCTCAAAGGTCCTCAAGGGTTCCTGGGAATTAAGTCAACAAGCGCTGTACTACATTGTGTGTATTGTGTGTGTGTTTCTAGGCCTGAGGTAACAGCGAGGGAGGCTGACCTAACACGGTCGGCAAGCTGCCATCTGGAATGAGGTTAGTCAGGCACAGCCATTCGGCACAGTTCAGCACTCGCTCTAAATTACCTCAATAGCAGCGCCTCGTCTCCGGGAGACGAAAGCAACTATTTTTGGGATAAATTTTGTTTGTAGTTTCTTGTAATCCCGCCTGAGGCGCTGAATTCAATTTCAAAAGGACATATTAGACATTAGATAGTGAGAGAATCGGTACAGTGTTTTCACGCTGTGCTCGTATTAAGTCACGACATGATTAGTCATTAAAATTCAAACATGTTTACACTCTGTGTTTTATACTGTCCGTGCTCTTTAGCATAAAATCACAATAACACGCTGCATGTATAGAAAACAGCAGCTGATGTCGATGTGATGTTTGTTGCTGAAGCACGAGTAATTTGAGCGGCTGGTGTTTATGGATTTTAAAACTTGCTCTGACGGAGATCAAAAGCGGCTTCTCTTCTCTTTTACATCACAACACGCGTCCCACTGTGTCTTAAAATAGAGCAGATTGACAACTCTCATGCTACCCATAAATACTGCACTATGATGTACTGAAAACAATGGGACTCTGTGATCTTACACCCCGATGCATACAAGCCAAGATCTGGCAAATATTCAATACTTAAAGAGCCGTATGAGTATAAATGAATCGAGTTTCTGACCCACATAAAGGCTTCGTGTACACAAATAAATAACATCACAGATAGCAACAAACAGACAGCAGATTAGATAGTAACATGCTTGTCAAAATGTTTTGTCAGGATGCCAGCAGATGAGAAACACTGAGATCTGGAGCGTGTTTCCCAGGATAGACGAAAGTTTGCACAAAGCAGCCTTCGTGCCATGTCAGCTGCGTGGAGAGCAGCCATGTTACTCCAGCAGAATGAATCTACATCATCTCTTAAAGTCTTAAAATCAGCCACCCACTCACTGACCATCTGGTTATACTCTATTTCTCACTAGCGCACACTTGATGCCTCATTAAACATTTCAGTTAAAGGTCCAGAGTGTCATTTTTAGACTTCAACAGCCGGATGTGAAAACAATATCTATTTGTATGTTTCCGTTTTTGTACAGTAGCCCAGAACAGGCGGACAGACTCTGATCTAACATGTCCCTTTGCTTTTTATGTGAGTTTTCTTACATGGCGTAGGAGAGTATTCACTTGGTTGCAATTTGCAACTTCGACTTAAATGGTATCTTATCGCCTCCACTTTTACTGGACGTCTGTCTCGGAAACGCGAGCTGACATCTCTATCATAAATTATAGAACATTTCAAGAGTGCACCAGTGGACGTGATTGTATATTCTTGGACTTTGTAGATTTACGGGTGAAAAACATTCAGACAGCAGCAGAGGACCAAACAGCATGAGGAACACGCATTAGGCTCACCAATGCTCAACTCCCAAATCTCATCAACAACTACTTAAAATGGGAGGCGTATAAATCTAAAAACTGATGCTTCCTTCACCAACTTCATGGTCCATTCGTCACCTGATTTGTCCTATTAAGATATGAGCTCAGGGAAACTAGTTTTGGTTGGTGGGTAGTTGTGTGTTTTTCCCATTTTTAAACCCACAAGGAGCTTTTTGTCTTGACTAAATAGAAGACGCAGCAGGATGCTGACAAAAACAAGGTGAGCGAGAAAGGACGCGAGTGTAACCCACCACAACAAAAAACAGCTGCAGTACTGGCCTCAGTGAGTAAAACTCAACATGTAATCTGAACCTGTACATCATCTCACTTGGTTAAATACTGATCTAAACATGCAATGATGATTTTTGGACTGAAATAAGTGAGAAAGAAGAAACGTTGCCTTCTTTTTCAAATCATCCGAGCTGGGTGACACCATTTAAGACGCTGTATAGAAATCTCACTGTATGACGGAGCTCAAAATAAAAAAAGTCTAGTTTTTATGACTCACAGGAAACGACACACGATTTTCTGGAGGTGGCCAAAGTGGGTGGACGGACAGTGTGGGGAGGCTGAGCTCATATTTTGAAATATTGTAAAACTACAACTTCAGCAGCAGCTTTGTTTCACTGTCTGAGGCAACAACAGCTGACTGGAAAGGGTCAGAACGTCGAAATCAGAACTACGTGAAGATTAATCAGGTCACGGGAGGAAGAGACAAATCAAAATACAGAGGGAGACATTAAATTTTGTTGTCGCACATCATTCCCCATTCAGTAATGATCCAGTTTTTTTGAGGTACCACACAGTAATCCACCAGGGCAAAGAGGCAGATAAGCTAACATCCTGGGGAAAAACCTATTTTGATCAAAGCTTATCTGCTAACATACAGAGAGCGACACAAGCCTACACTTACCAAAAAAAAAAAAATGCAATTACAGGAGAGGCAGATATTTTAAATCGCATATAGTTTGATCAGCCAAGCTGAAGGTGTTTGGATCCAGGAGAGAGTGTCACTTTCAGGCAGAGGATGTTATGGGGGTTATAAATTACATTTAAACACCGTTAATGTCTTTTGACAAATGCATTCTGATAGAAACGTAACTGCAGCCTGCACTGGGTTATATTCAGCTGCAACATTTTAACACACAGGATAGTAGCTGAGGTGGATGGTGAGTTTACAAAGCAGACATTTTGACTATCCGCCGCATGTGACAAAAATCGAACGTGTCCCATTTAAGATGATCTTCAGGTGACGGTGCGAACGCTAAAACACACTCAGCAGAAGAACCGGCAACTCTGCATTTATGGATTTTAATATTTAACTCCGAGCAGCGCCGCAGCTAGCTGCTGTTTACTGAACTGAGCTAGGTCACACGTATGCACACACACACATAATGCACGTGTGGATGCATATATATGTGTGTGTGTGTGTCAGCTTTAAATAGGCAGTGTGTTTTCTACTTGACTGATCGGAGGAAACTGGATCAGTGTGTCTTCCTCTGCAACCCCTCAGCGGAAGTTCATCCGCTCCACTTATGCATATTTATGCTTTCTCAGTGTGTGTGTGTGTGTGTGTGTGTGTGTGTGTGTGTGTGTGTGTGTGTAGGATAGTCATATCCCCAGGCTGTATCACGATGCACTTAATGTTTGATTTACAACAAATACAATGATGATCCAAATGTCTTTCCTTGTTCTCTCTCTCTCTGTAAGTTAACGCTCAAAGATCTGATTTGTAAAACACACAAATGATTCATCGAACATATTTACTCACAGATAAAATACACACACACACACACATGCTGCTGCTTCACTCTCCAAGGAATTTGACTGACAGCTAGAGATCTGTTTAAACCGCAAGAGACATGATGTTACTTACAGCCTACAACCGCAGGTTACACACACAAACACACCACAAACACAAGCATCCTTCGCTGAATCACGGTCGCCAGTCTGTATGATTTGGAGGTACAAAATCATGCATATCAATGCATCATCAGCCCGCAGTTAAATAAATATTATTTACATCTGCAGGACATTTACAGGCATGACCAAGCAAACAAACGCCAGTCAGCTGCAGAGACCAGGAAGTATTCTCCGGGCTATGAGATTTAAAATCCAGGTAATTAATTGGATTTAATTACACGCTTAATCTCGTGTTTTGATCAGTGTAACAATATGAATTTAAATAAACAAAAATGATTACAGATCCGACAGGAACCACGGGAGGAGGATAGCTAAGACTTAGCCAAAGATAAGCAATTACACACGGATCAAGATAAAGTAGGATTACTGCACAGAATAACATATTAGAGAAGACAAAGAAGAACTGGCCTCTTACGCCTCTGGCAGATATAAATGTGTTTTAGGTCCAGTCTGTAAGATTAAGGCGGCTCCTTTTACATGCATAACTAAGTTTTCATGAGTGTGTAATCACCTGAAAATAAGAATCATTATGTGTTTGTTGACATATGAGCCGTTTATATCTACAATTGCTGCATATCCTCCTTCTACAGTGTTTAAACACTGCTGTGTTTGTTGCCACCGTGGTTGGTGAGGCGAAGGGGTTACAATCAGCTACTCAAATACCCCACCAGATACCACGATACCATCTGCAATGTAGTGCAATCTCGTGTATCAACATTAGGCCCAGTGAAGCGCTCGCAGTTGGAACGTTTTCTTCGAGCAAAGCTTTCGCAAAACACGGAAATATCTGGACATTTCTGAGAAAAGCGGTTTCAGTACGCGGAATATAAGCTGCAGTTTGCTTTGATTAGATGGAAGAAGATGAAGGACAAGAGGAAGAGGAGCGAGAGACGAAAGCAGGAAAGAGAATGCTACCCATAAAATAAACCCAGCTCTGCAGTACTGACCACATACGAAGAAGAAGAAGAAGATGGAGGAAAAGTAGATGAAGAACACTGCAAAGATGAAGACAATGAAGAGGCAGGAGGAGGAGGAGGAGGAGGAGGATACAGACATAAACAGGCTGAACAAAAAAGGAAAAGAGTGCTACCCGCCAAAATAAAACCCTTCACTTCACTTCAAAAACTCAAAAGCCATTTGAAAGACGTACACGAGGCTCAGCGGCTGCTCAAGTGCAGACAGAGCGAGGAAGACAGCCAGCCATCGATCTCCCTCAACGTGAAGGACACCATATTAACTAAGTGGCATCCATCTCTTATTCATGCACTGCTCATTACTTATCAACGCCCTCTCACTCCTGTACTCTGATGGGATTTTCACGGTCCATTTATGGGACGGGGCGACAGACGGAGAGATGGAGGGTGGGGGAGGAAGGAGAGAGTGTAAATAAAGAGATGGAGAAGGAGAGGTGAAGGGACGCAGACGGGCAGAGGGGGTGAGTGATGAACAAGGAGCTGAGGCTGAAAACGTAACGAATGGAGAGACCGGAAGCGCCCAATCACTCGAAAAAACAGAGGCAGACAGCGAGATTAGTCCCAATGACCCACTCAGTGGGAGACAGACAGAAATGGCTTTTAATTTACACTCAGGAAGTCTGGATGATTATGATGGCGATGGTCTTATGCAATGCTGCATTAAACACAGGAAGTGGTCTGATTAAAGAAGGGGCTTGTGTGAAATCACACACTGATCCTGCCGCCTCTTAAATATCGGTATTAATATGGCTTTAAACCCTTTAGCTTCCTGCCCTGTGGAGCTTTTTTCACTATAATCTCTTAATTAACATCATAATTACATGATATATAATTACATATCATCTCATGCGCAACCAAATCTGAGTTTTCTTCAGAATAAAATGTGAAAAATTTCAAAATTTCAAACAGCAAAGTCAAGCGGAGTGAACTTGAGTTGACCTGAACTCTGGAGCGGACTTTTTTAAATTAATGAAAGAGTCATTACGAAAATGTAATAAATCATAAATCACTTTAATCATCCTTTAATGAAGTAGGCGGGTGATTTTTTGGCAGAGAGAAGGTGGGGAGTCGTGGAGGGATTGAGTTTGGATGGCGGCGTTATCACGAGGCTGGAGCCAAATTTTGTCTCGGTAGACCGAACAGAGAATGAATGAAGTGAAATTACGCTTTTAAAAAGATCCAGTGTGTAACATTTAGTGAGCTGTATCTACAGATTGTTAGAGAGTAGTAAGATTTAACCTGTTATATCTACAGATGCTGCAGCCTCTCGTTGGCAGAGATCGCCATGAGCTGTAGTTGAGGCTGAACTAAGATGATGAACACGGTAAATATAATATCTAAACATCAGCATGTTAGCACAAACTGTGTCTTATACAGCCTCACAGCATTGCTAACGTAATTTCTTATTTGGCACTTTATATCACTCTCCTTCTGTATTCATGTACTTAACTGTTGTATATTTACAATGTTTTGCTGCTTTTTAATCGACTGCAAAGTACAATATTTCCTTGCTGAGCTTAAGTATAAAATGGAAATACTTAAGCGACGAACAGGTACCTCGTAATCCTTCCTAAACATAGTACTAAGTGGAGTTTTCAATTAAAGGAGGTATTTTCAGACCAGATTTCATCACACTTGAATAACAGCTTAAATTTGATTTCTTCTGTCCTGATCCTGCCTGAGGAACTACACCCTCCTCCATCCTCCTCCTCCACCTCCTCCTCCTCCTCCTACACTACAGTCGCTAACACATCACACACAGATGTGGGCCAGTGAAACAAAAAATAGGAACACAACTGCTGTGTGACCTATTCAAGAGATGACTCACGTTGCACACACACATACACACACACAGAGGAACCAGGGTTTTACGCCCACAGTTATTTCCTTATGTGTGAATCAGTCAGGGCTGTCTAACTCCACACAGGATTACAATGGCTTTTCCCTCATTTGTGACTTCACTGTAACATCCTCCACCTTTAAACTCAAACAGCCAGCACAAATATGACTGCAGGATGCAGACAAGACGAGGGAGGACAACACGTATGGTGACGTGATACGTAATAACATAACAGCTGATGACAATTATGACTGATACAAGCTGTTCAAAGACAGCAGAGAGAGCACATCAGGCTGAAAATCAGTGTGTGTGTGTATTTCTGCACATAAAAACACACAAATGCTTAAAATGGCTTCAAGTCTGTTTGGTTTATGTCTCTGACGACTGTGTGTGTGTGTGTGTGTGTGTGTGTGTGTGTGTGTGTGTGTGTGTCTGTGTGTGTACACTGTAAAAAAATAAATACATAAAAATCATTTAAAAACTGTCAAATGAGAAGGTGCCCAACAAAAACAGTAAAAAATTAATCAGTTGGTTTGTTAATTTACAGACAGTGTCTGTAATTTTACAGATGCAAAATTCAAGAAAACGGAAAACTACTGTATAAAAATGAAAAATAAGTAATTTATCATTATTCACATTCTAATAGTAAAATAACAGTTTTCAGTCATTTCAAGATAATTATGTAATTTTACAAAGTTTTGTAAACAATTCTAAAAAAAACAGAAAACTACTGTAAAAATTATTAATTATAATTTTCGTGTGTAAGCTATACAGTTATTCAACTCTCATTATTTGAATTACAATTAAAATAACTGATAACAGTTTAGTTGTTAATTTACTGATATTGTCTGTAATTTTACAGTTTTGTATAAAAAAACGCTAAACTCCTGTACAAACATGAGAAATAACTAACTTGTCATACTTATGAATTAAATAATTCATAATTAAAATAGGTTTGTTTGTTAATTTACAGAAAATGTTTGTAATTTTACGGTTTGAGTTTGTATACAACTAAAAAAATAATTTATAAATATAAATATTTAGGGTTTTCTATAAATGTACCTTCTGTTTTACAGTGTATACATGGTGTGTGTGTGTGTGTGTGTGTGTGTGTGTGTGTGTGTGTGTGTGTGTGTGTGTGTGTGTGTGTGTATAAGCCATACAGCTAATTGGTATTCAGCAGTAGTCTAATTGTTGATGATATCAATGTAATTATGGCTTTTAAACACATTTAGGCCTCTTAGACTCAGTGTGTGTGTGTGTGTGTGTGTGTGTATTAAAGTGTGTGTTTGCTCACCTTGTGTTGTTTCCACATCACAGCCAGCGGTTTGACGTCGTGTTTGGCGTGTTTTCCCTCCTCCAGACACTTCATACACACCGGAGCTTTGCAGCTGTGGCAGTACATAGTGAAGTTTTCCGCTTCGTGGTCCACGCAGGTCGCCGGTTTCCGCGCGGTGGCGGGCGGCTGCTGCCCGCCGCTGCCGCTCCCTCCTGCGCCTGCCGCACCGCCGCCTGCCGCTGGAATCCTCGGCGGCACCAGGCGGTGTTTGGCGAGCGGACCGCGGGACGGGTGGCACCGCTGCTGGCAGGCGTTACAGTAGAAGACGTCGCACTGCTCGCACATCACCGCAGCGTCCACCGGGTTGCGGTCGCACAGCTGGCACTTCACCGCGTTGGATGAAGAAGAAGAAGAGGAGGAAGAGGACGCGGAGGCGGCGCGGTTCTGCTGGTACCGCGACACGATGGCCTCAAGCAGCCGGTTCCGAGGGAAACCCCGGAGACCCCGCTCGTCCAGGGAGACGCTCCTGTGACACAGCGGGCAGGTGAGGGAGCAGTGTCGGTGCGGGTTGGCCGGAGGAAACACCCGCACCCCGTTTGGAGACTTGAGCTGGCACGGTGTGTAGGATCCGTACCCGCTGTCCGTCTCGCTGTACAGACTCATCTTGTCCATGTCCAGGTAGTCGTAGTCGGAGCTGCCCGACGCTCGGCTCTGCACCGGGGTCTCTCCCTCCGGGGTCTGCACGGTGATGTTGCGGGCGCACGCCAGGCAGACATTGTGGGAGCACGGCAGCAGGATGGGGTCCTTGAAGAGAGAACCGCACACGGGGCATTTTAACTCTTCCTCCATCGCTCCCGTCTGTGTTTCGGTGGACCGGCGAAGGAGAAGCAGCTTCAACGAAAACACTTCCAGCACCGACTGACACGGACAGCTCCCTACGCGGCACTGCGCAGGCGCGAAGGGGGGGGCGGGGATTGTGGGGCTTGTGGTCTGAGTTGATTGATCGGGTTCATTTAAAGGCTCGCAGATCTCCCTGATGGTCAGGACATGTAAACCCCCCACTAACCTTTAAGATTATGACCACAAGCCAAAAAGAAGATCTCTGAATCTTTAATACTTTTTTACTGCTAAATTCTACTTCCAGGGATAAAAGTCCAATCCAGTGTGAGAAATGCTAAATTTTTCTTATGAATTTCATATTTTTTGGGGCACAAAAGCAGCATAAAAATGGAAAATATACATCTACTATGATAATAAAAGAAAGAAAATCACTGCGTTTGAGTGTGTGTGTGTTTCTGCTCATAAATACACATAAATGCCTAAAATGGCTTTAAGCCTGTTTGCTTTATGTCTCTGACGTGTGTGAGAAAGAATAAACATTTAATATATATATATATTAAAATGAGCAGGTGCCAAACAAAAACATGTCAAATTAAAGTAATCAGTTGGTTTCGAGATTTCAAGAGTTTAAAAATAAAAAAAAGAAACATACACCTATAAATCTAAAAGTACTAGAATCAGATCATAAAGTAAAATTCAGAATTTAACCTCTCGCCAGATTGTGTCCGTGAACATTAAAGAATCTCCTGTTTTATTCTATGTAGTGTGAGATTTAATGTTATGTTTGTAATTTTGTTTTCCTCCCGTACTCCCATCTGGGCTTTTTCATGTGTCTGTCAGCAGCGGCATCTGCTGCCTTCAAAGAAAAGAACTCAGTCCCTGCAGTCAAACATGGTGGCGGTTCACTGATGTTTTGGGGTTGCTTTGCTGCATCAGGCACTGGATGTCTTGACTCTGTGCCTGGTGTTATGAAGTCTAAAAGCTACCAAAGATTTCTGAGGCGCAGTGTAGGGCTGGAGTCTCCGTCAGAGGTCACGTCTGATGCAGATGTTTGTGTTAGGAAAATCTAGCACACATATGAAGATGAAACAGTTAAACCTCAGAGATGCTTGATCGTGCTGGAGAGGACAGATGCTCATGAGTTCAGTCATGGTACCTCTGTGTTGTGTGAACAACTCCTGCTGTTAGCTAAACATTTAATTGACCAGACAGCAGCCGTGACTGAAGCCCCCTCAGGACGCTGCATTGATCCCACTGGGGCAGCTTTTCCATTTATTAGCCTTGTTAGCATCCCATTAACTAGTCTGAACAAATATGCACATGCATGCAAACTTAAACATTGGCTGATTCCTCCGGTTACTGCTCGGTGAGAATTTGAGGCTCTTTTACAAGTGAGAACTTGAACTGTTTCTTCTGGTTTCAGTCATCTTTAAGGACACGTACTCATGAAAATTTAAAAGGCTCAGTGCGTTAGCTGCAGATCAAAGATCAAATTAAATTGTCGCTGACAGTAATGCGGCTCTTGAAGGAGCAGCAGTCATAAGATGCTCCTGTCCAAACGCCCGTCAGTGCTACCCCCTTTGAATTACAGTCAAAGAGTTACTTCAAGATCAAGTGTAGCATCTTTAACAGCATGTGTCACAGTGAGAATGGTCGCTCACTTTTGCTGGTGGTTGTCCACTCATATATAAACATATCAGCAAGTTATGTCAGATCAAGTGCAGGACACTGGACAGTCTGTCACAGTTAGAGAAGGTTTGACCGTCACACTTGAAGCTTCTTTCTTTAACATTTAGAGAAACAGTTCTTATCATGGCGGCTGCGTCAGTACTTCTACGGTCCTTTCACCCTGTTAGGAACCTTCCTAAGGCAAAAGTGAGTATTTGACCAGACCCAAGGTTTTCAGGTCAGGTCAGGAATCCCGGAAATCTGTCCATCTACCTGAAAAGCGGAAAAGAAATGCAAAATATCTGACAGTGGCATGTCCACTATGCTTTCAGGTTCATGTTAACTAAAATTATATCAGCTTAACTCATCTTATTTAATGCACAAGACACATAGCATCATGTGATTGACTCATAACTACTCCAAACCTCTGCCCAACATCTATAATATCTAGTTATATTGACACCTAGTGGCAAAACAACCGCCTTGACATTTACATCCCTGTCAATGGTCTGTTGTGGCTGACTAAACCGACCATTCATCTCAGCTCTGTGTTCAGTTGGTCTAATTCTCTGTCAGTCTGCGCTCATATCCAATAAGAAAAGGGAGGCTGTGGAGCGTGGGGGTTGCCAGATTTGAGAGAAACCTGCATCCTTGTTTCTGGTCAAAATTGCGTAGTTGACTGACTTTGCTTAATGTGACATGGTAACACTCGTAAGTATGAATTAGAAAATCGTGGGTTAGATTGTGATGAGACAATAAATCAAATGTATGACCAACTTTTTGAGTCTCTTACTCTTAAACTCTTACGAACTGCTGTATATGGAAAGTTTAATGAGGTAACTACTGTTATGATTTGACTCTGTGTAAATAAAGTTAGACTGAACTGAATAAAAGTTGTATGATACTCACTGTTCATCCCAGTCTCCGAGAACAAAGTCGATCCGACGATTTGCACAACGCAGAAAGGGGGATCGGACAAACTGTATCTGGCAACAACCGCCCTCCGCTTGTGACGTGCCGTGTACTCGTAGTGTGCGTCTTAGCGTTGGGAAGTTCGAGTCTTTTTACTGAATCGGATCACTTACTCTCGGGTGGTAAAGTGAAGCTAACTTTTTTTTGAGTCATTTCGCTCGTTTTGTTCATTCACTAGTGCGTCGCTGTAAACTTCTTGGGAGTGATGTGAACTCACAGTGAACGAAAGACCGATCTGTATGCACGAACCGCTTGTCACACAGCCCCGCGGCTGAGCGTGAGGACACCTCGTGGAGTGTCGTGTGAACTAATCATTTCCGTTTCCTGTCCTGACTCACCTTTACGCAGCTGCCGTGCGGCGAGGGGAACGTACCGCATGAAAAATGAGACTACTCGTTACTCGCGAGTCACACAAAAGATCGGTTCAAATTGAACCGACACGTTCACGCACGACACACCACTAGTGCATCTGGAAGTTGTCGCCATCATGTCTGGCTAAACGTTAACCTAGCTCTCAAGTCAGTCAGCCGTTTGTGTGTGTTCGAGGATATATAAAGTTAATGACACCATTAATATCTCTTTGTCGCCTCCGTTCGAGTGTTCTGTCATCTGTTGTGATGTTATTAACCAGTAAACTCGCCTCGGACGGTGGAAATACTGTGTAACGGTTAAGTTTATTCCCGTTAGCCGGCGGCTAGCAGTCTTGAGAAGCAGCAGAGGGGCGGCGGAGGCTGCTAAAAACGGCTCGCTAACTAGCAGCTAAAACAGCTAACCGAGTGAAACAACGGGAGGCGTTCAACTTTAACGGGAATAAAAACGGCGTTGCACACTCCCCGGTAAGCTGTCTCCTCCGTCCTGAAGCCAAGAAGGAGCTACCGAACCTAGCTGCAAGCCTAGCCGAGAAAAGCTAACGAAGCTAACTAAACAACAAACTGGAATATCGGTCTGTTAAACTGGAGCTGGCATCGTCACGTCTGCTGTCTTTAACACGTATGTCAAAGCTTTATATCCTACTTGTGCTCATGTGTTTTTATTATGCTGTGCTAAACTAGCTAAACTCTACCTATAGCAACCGCATATCGCTATGAAATGTGATATAACTGCGTAGTTTAGCATTTCACTTCCTCAACAGTTAACGAGCCCAGTGTTGCTGTCGTGTTGTCGGGGTGGGGAGGACTATGATGATGCTGATGTTGTGCTTGTGTGTCTCGCACAGCAGCAGGCTGTTGTTGGGCCTGACAACTAAGAATAAGATGTCTGAGGGAGAGAGCAAGCAGACCCCTGACACAGCCCAGGACGTGAAGTCGGACTCCACGGGTCAAGGAGTGTCATCCGTGTCCCCTCCTATGTCCATGGTGACCCAGCCTCAGGCCACCGCTGCCACGGAGGATGAGGAAGAGGAGAGCGAGGATGAGTCAGAGATTTTGGAGGAAAGCCCCTGTGGACGCTGGCAGAAACGCAGAGAAGAGGTATGTGAAATGTGCCGACCTGTGCCTTCACCTGAACGTACAGACAACGCGTGACGGTGTGTTTGTTTTCTATCTGAAGGTGAATCAGCGCAACGTCCCCGGGATTGATAATGCTTACTTGGCCATGGACACCGAGGAAGGAGTGGAGGTGGTGTGGAATGAGGTCATGTTCTCGGAAAGGAAGAATTTTAAACTACAGGAGGTGGGTGCAGTGCCCGGCTGACGCAGTCGGCAGCTGATGGTCGTATATAATGATAATCATTCGCCGGGCAGAGGACGGGCGTGAAGGTTTCATAAAGTTTTCATGCGTTTTGTGTGGCAGCCTTGTGATCTCTCCAACTATTCAGACGCCTGACGGTTTCTGTCTTTAAGCTTCTTAGGCAAGTGGTCAAACTTGTTGCTGCCAGAGACATTACAAAGTACGCAGTGTACCTGAGTGGTTGCAGGAACAATTTTAGAATTAGAAATATGAAGGGGAGGGAGCGAGCAGCCCAGAAGAAGTATTTAAGTCTCTACTTTGTATACCGTCTTGACAGTTGCACATTTGTCTTACGGATAAAATCAGAAGGAGTATTTATGTGTTGGATAGCTACCGAGTGTCCTTGTTGCCAACAGCTCTAGTTTTAGCTGAATCGGTTCAAGACTGTTTGCAACAGGCAGGTTTTCAGTTTTAATTTGCACGTGACTGAAAGAAACATGAAGTTTTAATATTTACAGAAATTTAATGAAAAGCGAGAGCGAGAGTTGCTTTTAAAAGCCGAGTTTGACCTTGCACCTTAGAAATGTACACGTTGGGCTCAAACAGTCAATCCAACTTATTCAGTCTCTTCTGTTTGTTTTTTTCCCACAGGAGAAAGTCAAAGCAGTTTTTGACAATTTGATCCAGTTGGAGCATTTGAACATCGTCAAGTTCCACAAGTACTGGGCCGATGTCAAAGAAAACAGAGCCAGGGTAGGAGATCGTGCTCAAACTCAGCCCCCTACTTTTTGATCAAGGCGTGCAGGAAGCGTTGAGTGTAACAACCTGCCGTGCTTCTTCTGTGTCGGCAGGTTATTTTCATCACCGAGTACATGTCTTCAGGAAGCCTCAAACAGTTTCTGAAAAAGACAAAGAAGAACCACAAGACCATGAATGAGAAGGTGTGAAAGCTCCGCAGTAACTCAACAACACATTTTAGAACAAAGTGAATGAGAAGTAAAGATATTTAACATGAACTTTAAATGTTCAGTAACACATTTCTTTTGTTTCTACAGGCCTGGAAACGCTGGTGCACTCAAATACTGTCTGCTCTGAGGTCAGTCAGGGCTTTCTTTCTGTTAGTCAGTCTAAATGCCAAGATACGTTTACTACAACTGCAGGGAATCATCGATCTTACAGGCTTTTTTATTCACTTCCTCCAGCTACCTGCACTCCTGTGAGCCTCCCATCATCCACGGCAACCTGACCTGTGACACCATCTTCATCCAGCACAACGGCCTCATCAAGATCGGCTCAGGTAGAGTTCAAGACAGCATTAAGCCGGTTTTACGTCCCTCTTCAGTCTTTTCTGTCCTACAGGTGCAGTGTTGTTGTTGTTGTTGTTAAGTCTTTCCCCCTCCACTGTTTCAGTTGCTCCAGACACCATCAATAATCACGTGAAAACCTGTCGGGAAGAGCAGAAGAGCCTTCACTTCTTCGCTCCAGAATACGGAGGTGAGACGCTCACGTTTGTCTCGGATACCGTTGCGGCGTGCCGTAGACTTTCTGTGATACTGATCGGCTTGTTTCTGCTTTCAGCTGTTGCCAATGTGACCACAGCCGTGGATATCTATTCCTTTGGAATGTGCGCCTTAGAGGTGAGAGGAGAGGACTCGTCCTGTTGTTTATGGAAAATGTGCTCGATCTGCTCTACGCATCAGTGCATTCTTAACAGTAATGTCACCCCAGCATGGACATGCAGTCACAGAAATAGAAACCAGGACGTCTGTGTTGAGAAAGGACACTATCAGACCTGCAGTGATGACCAACGTCTTCAAAATGCATTATGTTGTGTTTGCGCTTCATGATTCACTTCCCTTCTTTGTCCGATCCCTTCCTCAGATGGCTGTGTTGGAAATCCAGAGTAATGGTGATTCGTCTTATGTGTCCCAAGAAGCCATAAACAGTGCCATTCAGTCCCTAGAGGACCCGTTGCAACGGGTGAGAGAGAGAGAGAGCTTTAAAAATAAAGTATGGCAGTCTGGAAGAAAATCCTCAATCTAAAGTTCCCTCCTTCCCGCCCTCAGGAATTTATCCAGAAGTGTCTGGAGGTGGACCCCTGTAAGCGACCCACAGCTCGGGAGCTGTTGTTTCACCAGGCCTTGTTTGAGGTGCCCTTACTCAAGCTGCTGGCTGCACACTGCATCGTCAGCCACCAGCGTGAGTGAAAATACACACACACAAACACACACTCAAAGTATAAAAGCAGTTTCTGGTTCATTGAATCTGCTGACATATTTTTACAACACACCCAAGACTGGAGCTTCATCAGCTGGCATTAGATGCTGTGTTTTCTTATGAAGGTGAACTTAGTTCTCATCTGTTTGCTGCCTTCTCTGCAGATATGATTCCAGAGAATGCTTTAGAAGAGATGACAAAGAACATGGACCCTAACTTGGTGATTGTTGAAGCCAAAGATGGAGTTCAGATGAAGTAAGTCTGAGAAGCACAAAACCGCCACCGACCCTGCTGTCCTGAATGTTCAACACGTGTAACAGGTTTTTCTTTTTGCTTCAGGCTCTCCCAGTTTCCTGCCCTTGAGCTGGACAAGTTCCTGGAAGACGTAAGGTAAGACAACAACTGTGCTGCAGCGTGGTGCAAACTTAGAAACATATTGATGCCTGGACCTGCAGAGCCCTCGTTTCAAAATATCCACCGGTGTTCAGGTTACGTCTGCACACCTTGAAATCATTTGCATTTTTTTCTTTGGTGCACCAGGAATGGGATCTATCCTCTGACTGCGTTCGGGATCCCGTGTCCACAACAGCCTCAGCAGGAGACAGTGAAGTCACCCATAGTTCCCCCCTCAGTGAAAACCCCGACTCCTGAACCTGCAGAGCTGGAGACCAGGAAGGTAAGCGCTGACCCGGATGAGTGCAGAGTATTACATTTTTATTAATCTAGTTAGCTCATTAGTTGTCCAAGACACAGCAGGGAATAATAACGCTGAATGTTTCGGGTGAGTAGAATCAGGGCGAAGCAAAAACACAACAACGAGGTGGAACGAACGCACGTCATCAGTTTATGAAAGCAGCAGAGTGTGCAGGCGTGTCAGATTTCTGTATGCGCATCACACTGGAGAGGCCACATAAAGGTTCCCACTGTGTGCATGAAAACAAGTTGTAGTTTATTTGTGAAGTAAAAACACAGAACAGACATTATGCTGCATGCAGGTTGTCTTCTTCAGTGTTCAGTAGCCCTCTTATGTGCTTATTTTAGGCCTTATTACCAATATTATTATTGTTGTTATGGTTGCAGGTCCTTCAGATGCAGTGCAATATTGAGCCTGTTGACGAGGGCACAAAGCATCATGTAAGTTTCCATTCTGTCCACGTGACCAGTGATCAAAATGACGTCATCGCAATGACGTGAACTCGTTTTTAAACGTCTCGTTCTCCTTTCAGCTCACCCTGCTGTTGAAACTTGAGGATAAATTAAACAGGCACTTAAGCTGTGATTTGTTACCAAGTGAGTATCTTTATTTCTTCCACATCCCTCATTTGTTTTTAACAGTCGCCATCAGGTGCAAACTGGCGACCCTGTGCTTCATTGTGAGTTTTCCAACATCGATTTAGTCCGCTGTTGCTATTTGTGGTGAAATGCTGCTGTCGCTCTGCGCGCCCGCTGTGTGTAGAAATGTACATCACATTCCTCCCCTTTGTTTGCGATTGCATTTGTGTGCGTGCTGGTGTGTTCTATGCGGATGCTGGTAGAACATGCACTTCATTCATTGTTTATCAAAACTTATTCACACTGCCGCTATACACATCTATAGAGTTCACCCTAACAACGTGAAATGCACTGAAGGCACGTTATTTAATACTACAATGATGCAGCTGTTGCAGAAAAATGAAAGACCAGGTGTCTTCACACCTCTTCGCCCTGCCACCATGTCCGTATTCTGACTGCCTTTGTATTTGTGTTCAGATGAGAGCGTGCAGGAGCTGGCTGTGGAGCTCGTTCAGCTGGGATTCATCAGTGAGGTGAGGGGAGTTCATCATCATGACCCTGATGATCTGAACACGTACAGCCTCTAATAGATATTATTTAACCACCCCGTCTCTCCATTTCAGGGCGATCAGCCGCGACTTGCATCCGTTCTTGAAGAGGCCTTCTCAAAGTTCTACAGCCGGAACGGCTCTCTCAATCCGGTGACTGTTTCCTCGTAGCGGAGGACTCATTCGGCCTTCGTTCAGCCCTCCTCGTCCTCTTACGACAGGACTAGCTTTTTTTGCTCCAAATCTGAGTTGCAGGAAAGCTTTGACGGAGGAGGAAGCCTTGGTCTGGTTGCAGATCGTGCAGCCTGTTGTTGTATCTTCTGGTGGGAAAAAGCTGCCACTACGTGGTTGTCGCTTTCTATCTTTTTTTGTTTTCATTTTTTCCCCCTCCCACCTAATACAGCCATCTGCTTCTCTTTTAAAAGAGGAAATCCTAGTCGCAACTTACAGGAAAATACAAACGTTTTCACTTTTTGGCTTCAGTTAATGAGAATGAAGTAAGCCACATAAAACTGGATAACATCAGTATTTTCCATAAGTCAGTATTAAAACTGTATTTTAAACATTTTTACTTAAAATTGTTAAATAGTTGTCTGTATGAAAAAAAAAAATCTTTGTCCCGGCATACTGAAGTGTGTGTGTGTGTGTATAATGTTGTTGTAATGTTGTAAGATAAAGTCTGGTCCTTTAAACCTTCTCTTGAGCAGCGAGTGAGGCATCTTCCTACCTTGTACTGGTTTCTTTCCAAGGCTCAATCAAGCTAGTAATGCAACAGATGCAACATCACGTTTACTTCAGAATTCTGTAATTATACAACATCGTCATGAAACATGCGGCTGCGACACAATCTGAAGAGCTAAAGTATACGAGGAGAAAACAAACTATTTATTTGTGTATCTTTTCTTGAGTGTGTTCTGTAATTCACTTCCAGCACTAAGGTCGGTGGTTGTTTGAATGTACGCTTTTAGTTGCTCTCTTTTCTTCGAATCAAGCGGTTTATTTTCTGTGAAGAAAAAAAAGGGTGGGGGGGTGTTGTCGTCTCTCGACTGTGGTCCAATTAACTACTGTAGCTTCTGTTTTTACAAGTAGCCCATCGCAGCACTCATGAGTTAGGGCGAGGTCGATTTTAAAAAAATAATCATTAAAAAAAGTTGTCTATTTTACGCACGAGAGGTCGGTGTGTAGGCCATGTGAAGATGCTCTCGCGTCGAGGTACATGATCTGATGGATGTTCGTCAACAGGCTCGGTGAATGCATGTACGCTTTTCTGTGTGTAAATGGAAATCGATGCATGCAACTAAGCTCGCTTCAGGAGTCGTCCTCGTTTTAACCAACGCGGTGATAGATTTGAGTAATTTATCACCCAAGAGGACGTATTATCAACGTTATGTGGCTCTTCATGTCGGAGGTATTCGGAGCTAAAACTTGCCCTCCCACGTAGATCTTCAGTTACTGGCTTCTGTGTTAACTGTTTGGGGCTCTCTCTCTGCTAGTTTGCACTGCTGTACACTTTTTATATCCTGTCTGAAAATGTCCAGGGGCCTCTGGCTCCTTCACACTAACAGGAGGAACTTACATGATTTGGAAAAATGGTGTCATTTGAAATTTTAGTCTGTGATCCAGTCTTGTCTAGTCGATGCTGTGACTACCTTCTGATAGGGTCTGTAGATACTGCGAGATACAAGTGTGGGACTGCCTGGCATGCTTGTAACCATCTTGTACACTGTATGCTGGACACTGTGCTCTGTTTCTGCAACGCATTTATCCTTTTTTCACTTCCTGAAATAAAAATTTACACTATCAGCACTTCAAGACTTTGTTTGGTGTCTTCTTGCGTTTGTCGTAACTTCCACCAATATTCAAAAAACTGTCAACTTTCATGAGTATGTTTGGAAGAAAACTCAACCTTATACTCCGTCTTAAACGTTGTGATATAAATATGATGGGTCGCATTGAAAATGAAGTGTTGTGACAGAAGGCGTGATGGCTTACAGTCAGTGGAAAGATGCAAATGGCAAAGACTGGAAAAGTTTTCAACTTGAGCAACAAATTTGAGCACATCACAACTCATTGAGAGTTCCACAGGGTTCTATCCTCGGCCCACTTAAATTTTACATTTTTAATCTTATTTTGTATAAATGTCAGCATCCTGAATTTGTATTGCAGTGCCAGTATTCTACCACTGGTTATCACGGTTACAAGCAAAGCTACATATTGTTCCTTTAAACGTAAAGTCAAATAATTTAGGCACAGAAATGAGACAAATGAGACAGATTCAACGGTTTAAATTGTTTATACAAAAAAAATCCATCCTGGTGTATCAGGAGCGTGATCTCTACCCTCAGAGCGTCACTGTCTGAATTATTTGTTCAAAATTTTAAGAAACTGTAGCCCTTGTACAAATGTGTTCATGTACATACTTAATGTCACAATGTGTGCTCGAATAACAATTGAATAAAACACATTTCATGCTGACAAACACGTTGCCGTACAAAATTACAGCAGTATAATAAAAGTACAGCAAGACTAAAAAATATTTTTTTTAAATATAAAACACCCTAGAAACACACTCTAAATAAAAAGCTACCAAAAAAAGGCGACATCCAGTTCGTGAGTGTTTTTCAGCTGCGTGGGTATTTTTCAATTCTGTACACCGTGAGTAAAAAAAAGAAAAAGAAACCAAAGAAAAACTACAAAAACAGTACATAGCACTTCAATTCAAACACATTACTCTTTCACATTAAATTTGTGTTTTTACTTCCCAGTTTGAAAGTAATGTATTATAGAGGCACAGTAATTCAATTCATGAACCATGTTTGGTCAAAACCGTTCGTCGTTATTCACAACTCCACTTTAAATCGCGGACAAAGTCCAAATTCTGGCCGACAGAACCGACCAGCTTTTTTTTGTTGCGCTTTCCATGTTCGCCATCACGGAGCCGAGAGCTGCCAAACGTAGATGTAGCCGTTTATCTGTCAGGCGGAACAAAGAGATAATCACAGCTCCTTTCTTTCTTTTTTTTTTTTTATTTAGCTTTATCAGGTCGCTCCAACAATTAATCATCACTGCAATCTCTCCCTGATTGCAGCCGGAAAGATTCACGCTTTTAAAACAAAAACAAAAAAACGACACCCGTTAAATCGAAATGCCCGCAACCGTGAAGGGTCTCATTCCAAAAACATTTTTAGAATTTAAAACTTCGACGAACTTTCATCTGAATTTCAGCACAATTCAAATAATCTTGCTCCACTATTTACAGGCACAGACGAGAGCATACTTCCTTTAAATATGCTGATATTCTTGATAATAATAATTATAATAGAATAGAAGCCCGAAGCCCGTAAACACAACTATTGAAAATAAGGCTCAGAGATAATTCCATATTATAATTTCTCGTTTCTCACGTGTAAATTTACACATTTTATAAACTCGCAACAGGAAATCTGAATATCTGAATGTCCGCAGAGGACATTTTGACATCGCGATAGAAAACAGCGCAACGAATCGATGGCTGAATTCCATTTAGCTGCACCAGTTTCGGGTCCTGGTGTTGCGCATTGCTGGCTCACTCCTGTTACGGACACGCGTCTGAATATCTGCTGTTCAGAGGCTCATTAAATCCTTTTTTTATCTCTAACAGGTCAAGATCTTTCTGTACGAATCAAAACAAAGTTATAGGCTAACTTAAGTGTAATACTTATGATAAAGACAAATAATATTGAGTTGGTAGTTTTACTTTCATGCCAGGAAATATATTGTACAGAGTCATCCGATCTCAGCAAACTTGTTAGTGCGTCCGTATGTTAACAAACTTTGTTTCTTCTTTCTATCTGTAAAGTTTGAACTGTAAGCTGACAAATTCATGTTCATTGACCTCAAATAATTTGTTCTGGGTCGAGCTTTCTTTGAACAAAATTTAGAAGACACTTATTTCATTGTTTTGTCTCGTAGAAATGAAAGCAGATTTTCACGTAGACGAATCTACAGCGTCTGAATGTTAGGACGACTCGCGCCTCGAGCAGCTCTGCATATCGGATGTCTGATTTTGGAGTGAAACTCTTCAACCCTCGATGTGTCTGAACGTGGTGAGATGTATATAATGATGTCAAGTTAGCACCATCAGTGCGGCAAAAAGGCATTCGACTTGTGGAGGATCGTTCCGGTTCCACTCATGGCTGGAAGTTGATGACTTCATGGTGTCATTTAGCTCTGTAATAAAAAAAATCCATTAGACCCTTTTCCCGCCCCGTCATGTTTTACGACGCGGGGGGGGGTTTGCCAAAGAGGTCTGAGGGTCCGAAAAAGGCGACGTCATCCTTCATTTCTTCAAACACTGGTACATCAGTGCTCGTGGATTCAGCATGTAGCGCTCAGAGTTGAGTAACTTGGTGAGATACTGCGGCACCGGCGGCCGAGGAGCCATGTAGGAGACGCCGGGACTGACGGCCATCACCTCCGCAATCTTCTGCTTCATCTCCCTGATCTCCCGGTCCTGCTTCATCACTTTGTCTGTCGGACAAAGGCGATATATATGAGCGGGTGGACATGTCAAGCCATTTATGAAGGTAATGTTGGATTCGTAGGAGATGTTCTTATACGTGGCGGTTTAAATCGCCTCAATAAACTACAAATCTACATCAAAACACGGAGTAAGACACTATTCTGATTAGCCGAGAGTTTTGTTGAGTATTTTAATCCTGTCTCGGATTAACAGGGCTTTTAGTCCAAAGACCAAATGTGCAACAAGTTCAAGCCAGACTGACAACAATGAGTTACGTTCATCGTGATTGTGGAGCATTATCTTTGGTAAAATCTGGATTTAATTAGTAGGAGGGATGGTCAAAAGTGTTGCTGCTTAGGAAATGTGTACAGAAATGTGCAGCTTCAACTAAAACATTCAAAAACATAAGCATAAAAGCTGCTTTATGGCCACCTGGTGGTGCTATTGGATGCACATTTCCAGACTCTGGTCTACTTTTCCTCAAGATAACACTAATCTGATGCAATTTTTGGTGAGATCATGTAAACAACATGAAGACAAAGAGCGAGAACCTTGAGCGATCTCCAGCTGTCGGCGGGCGTCTCCCAGAGCCGAGAACAGGTCCAGTTTGATGCGAGTCTCGGCGCTCAGGTTGTACTCCAGGTGTTGAGCTTTCTCCTGCATGGCTGACAGCGTGGACAGCAGCATGTCCGTCTCTTTCTCCACGCTGCGGTACTTTCCCAAAGCCTGAGTCCAAAAACACACGGCGGAGCGGTGAGCGCGCGCCGGAAACATTGAAAAGACATCAAACAACCTCGTGCGGCGAACACCTGAGGGAGCCGGTGCTTTGGTTCCCCGAGTGTTTTATTCACTCGGGGAACCAAAGCAACACGGAGAAAACAATTACACACGGATGATGAGCTGGCCAGCCATTCAAAAAACATGACGGAGATACTGCGAGGGGATAATTCTTTCTGCGTTAACGCTGACTCTTTAACAGTTTGGAGGGAGGCAGTACGATGTTTTTATGAAAGACCTGGCTCCTGTTTCAGCATGCTTCATGAAGAGTTATGTCACTAAGGTGAAATCAAATACCACACAGTACAACGACGTACACACCCGGCGTCAAAACAACAAAAACAACCATACAATATCACTGCATGACAGAGTGCAATACGACGTCGACTGCAGGCCAAAATGAAATAAAAAAAATAAAAAATCAAATGTCTCCGCAGTTTTTCGGGGTTTTCTATTAAAATTTCACAAACACAGAGAATTAAAGACATCAACAGTTCAAACAGCAAAAAGAACTACACGACCAAACTGACGACAACCGAGTACTGCGGCACTCGAGACTCACAAAGACACAAGATCATTCCCAAGTAGTGTGAAAAGATACCTCAACATCACTCTCTAGATCTACCACACGACTCTCTTTCACTTGACACTCCAGCTGTAGTTGTTTGTACTCTGTCTCTAGATCTTTAACTCTTTTCCTTAACATTTGGGTCTCACAGTGTTCCTGCCTGGTGTAGGAGACGGAGAGAATCACAGTTTTGAGCTGAGACAGAAGGGAGGGGGGGTTCATTTTGGAAATGAAGACCAGTTTACACAGAAAGAAACATGACATTTGTTACATAAGATATGTTAGCAATCCGCAGACACATTATCTATGCATTAAAGGAATAGTTTCACATCTTTCTTTCCAAGACTCGGTTGGGAGGATTGATACCACTGTCAATGGCAGTTAGCTTAGCTTAGCACAAAGACTTGAAACAGGGGGAAACTGCTAGCCTGGCTCCAAAGCTAATTAACTAGCATACACAAACAAAGACACGTGGCCTTAAGAGCATTTATGTCCGCGACTATTTCCTCTAAGAAATACTCAGTACACAAATGGTGTTTTTGCACTAATTATTGATGAAATAATTGAGCTATAACAAGTTCATTTGTGAGCTAGAGGCACTTAAAGAGTCTTCACACTGAGCACACATGAGAGTGGTATCTACCTCCTCACCTAACTCTCGGCAAGAAAACAAACAAAGTGTGGATCAAACTGTTTCTTCAAATGTTTGCCCATATGCTCAAAGCAATATTTAAATAGACTCGGCTGCAAACAACTGCAAGATCCGGCTGCACAGAGGCGCTTCGGTATCAAGGTTAAAGGTCCGATGTGTGCGATTTACCTGTTTGTTAGGCTCCGCGCTGCGCTCGCCGCTTCCTCCAGTTTCTGAGCCTGAAGCTCAGCCAGCTGTTTCTCTGCGGAGAGTCTGGCCTCGGTCTCCGCTCTGGTCTTCTTCTCCAGCATCGCGCTGCTCTGTTTGTCTCTCTGCTTGGTTTTAGTCAGACACAAGATCCTAAGGGGGGCGGGGGGATGGAGGAGAAGCATTGAACTCACTTTAAATCATGTCAAAAATAAGACCGTGAAGAAGTGGCGCACTGACACATCAAAATGCAGAAGAACGCCTCGAGCACAGGCAGGAAAATGTGTTTCTTATCATGCTCGCTTGAGCTGAGTCACAGGAGAGCACCTGGCTTTAAAAAACTGGAGCATGTCTCATGACAACTGTGCATAACGTGTTCATGTCGAACAAGACTCGATGCCTCTGGGTGGTAGATGTGGATTCGATGTGGGATTTTTTTCAGCTCAGTTTTAAATGTGCTTTCTGTTTCTCGAGATAAAACTGGCCTGAAGTGACTCATCATGACAAATTCTGGATGAATCGTCTACAACGTGACTCGTATGTATGTTTCATTGTTTTTCTTGGTCTTTCTTCGCAGTAAATTTAAGATTTTTTAGGTTTTTGACAAAGAAAGCAATTTGAAAATCTCATTTTGGACTTGTGTGATGGACGTTTTATATTATTTTAAGAGCTTAGCGCTAATATTGGTCAAATGCAAAGAAGCAGACGTATTGATCAAAAGTGCCACAGTCCCTCAACATGAAATATGACCTCATATATTATGATCCAGATTTAAAAAACACCCAAAATCAACCGCAGTTCGAGCAGCATTCCTGCTTGCATCCATCCCAGTCTTACTTTTTTTTATTTCTAGACTCCTGTCGTATGTAAACCAGCCCACAGGGGGAGCCACAGACGGGCTTTTGGATGTGGTGGAGGACTCACTTGCTCTGGAGCAGCATGTTAGATTGTCTGAGCAGGGAAACCTCCGGCCTCAGGCTCCTCTCGCTGTTGGTCAAGTTGCAGATGTGACTTCGCAGCTCCTGCTCGCTCTGCCTGCTCGTCTGCAGCTCGCCCTTCAGCCTCCTCAGCTCCTGCTCCAGCCTGAGAAGTCAGAAGGAAAGAAAGGCGTCTTTTAGCTCGGATTTCACCGAGTTTTTCCTGTTTTTCTGAACTTAATATCGCCGTACTTGGTCATCTGTTCAGTGTGGTAATTCTGAGCCGCTGTGGCATTCTTGTCTGTCACGTCCCGGTTGGGGCTGACAGTTTTGGAGCTGGATCTCTGTTTCTTTTCAGTCCTCCCTGCGGGCGGTGAAGGAGTGTTCGTGCTGCCTCTGCGGGCTTTTGGCGAGGAGCTTTTGGCCGCCCGCACGGCTTTGCCTCCGTGCTCGTCTTGAGGTAGATTTTCCGGGGTCGTGGAGGATTCTGGTCCTCCCGCCCCGCCGTGGAGCGCATCTCTGGACTCGCCAGGTTTGGATGGTGACGGTCGCCGGTGTGGCTCGGCTGACCTCACCTCCTGCGTTCCCTTCTCCGCCGCTCTCTCCTCGCTGCGGATCTGGAGGCAGTCCACGGTGTGTCCCTCGTCGTGGGCCACCACAGCGCCGTTCTGACACTGATACTGAGTCGACTCAGGCTTTATCTTCCATTTCGAGCCTGCAGAAAAAAAACAAGTCAATGCAATCACTCTGTTATTACTTTGCATAATGATTTACGGTCTTCAAAAGATCGATGCTGCATTAAGGCGGCTATAAAGATTTGCTGTATTTGAAAGCATTCCACCTAAACGATGCATTAAAAGTACGATAACAAATGGACGGTGCAGACTCACTGCTGCTGCCATCTGTGCCCGTCTTGGGGTAAACCTGCATGCCTGGAGGGAGCGAGTGCTGCAGAAGGTGCATGTGGAAGTCATTCTCGCTCTGCACCGCTTTCTGTATGCGCAGCTTAAAGATGTTGGTGAAGTAGCAGGTGGCATAAAACCCCAGATACACTACAGGATATCCAATGCTGAACACAAAGAGGAGAAAACACGGTCAGAACATGAGCACGTCTCGGCTCGGTAGTTTGGCTGGATTCGTGCATATTTTGCTAACTTGATTAGTCATTAGCTAGTGGCACGAAAATGAATTTGCACCCGTAATTCGCGGCAAACATCAAAAAGAAATGGAGACTCGTACTGAGGCGACATACCAGTGTGCAGCAAAGAGATGAGACAGATTGGCGTGAGAGGTTTTAAGGTCTTTGAGTCGAAGCGAAGCCTCCGTGTACACGAGCAGAATCCACAGGGACACCGTCGATATACAGATGCCCTTCTCTGCAGAAACATATCAAGTAATCACTAAAAAAAAAAAAGCAGCTTTTCCAGGAGAACAAAGCTTTTTCATGAGAGCAGGAAGGTTAAATTTGGTTAAATTTGTCTTGTGTTTGGGTGAAAACAGAGCAACAGCGACGATAATCCACATACCTGTGTGCCATATGTAATTAAATAATACATAAGTGCTCGCCACAAAGAACAGCCAGTGCAAAGGGACGAAAATTAAACAAAAGATGTCCAGAGTGAAGGCAGCGCAAACAAACACGACACAAATAACCTGCAAACAGAGAAAAAAACAGCATGAATTTCAGTCAGTGTTCAGCAGAAACTGTCGGATTATCATCATCATCATCATCTGGGGCCGAAATCACACCGTGACAGGGGTTCTCACCAGCCCATGGCAGTGGAAAGTTGTGTACACACTCCCAAAGAAGAGCCAGCACGGCCACAGATACTCCAGTCTGAACTCCAGGATGAAATCTGCCAGCAGCACCAGCGTCCACATCATCATAAACTTCAGGACGGTGTACGCACTGCAAAAAAAAAAAAGAAGACCATCAGTGTTGTTATCATGGACGCAGGGGTCCAGCTTCTGACTCTAGTAAACAAAGACATTTCACATGCAGCACGGCCTCTCGAGCCGAGGCGTTAAAACACACGACTGCGGATCGGATGCGCGTTGCTAAAACCTATAATTGAGCAGCTGCATCTTTAGAAGCGCGGGCCGTCCTTTTAGGCTGAGTTGCTGAAGAAGAACAATGACTGTTTTATTGGCCGACCACGAGCCAAACAAGGGGCTGTGGTTTCCTCCTTTGTTCTGCTCATCCATAGGCTGCTATCACATCACCCCTTCTTTGTTTGGTAACCATGGCAATATTTCATCTGGAGGAGAGAGGGAGCACCACAGCATCCGACTCCTCGTAGTTTAAACATCCCCTTTTAATGTCGCTGCTATTTATACTATATTTTATAACAGATAATAGTAATTACGCACGTTGTGGTCTGTGTTTTATCTGAAAGGAGCGTTTTAAATTCTCCAGATTTGCCGTCTGTTGCTGAAAGAGCGTTTAATCATAGCAAAACACGCGACATAAAAAGCACAATTTAATATTTAAGAGCAAGCAGGAAAATAAAGGGGAGGATGGAATATTTAAAATCATTTAAAATAGTATAATAGTATTTTATTTGATCCTGCAGGCATTTTTAATATATAAGTTATTCCTCAATAAAAAAAATGAGCATTAATTTTCTAGTAAATGCGTGAAAACAGCCTCAAAAGAAGACTGTTAGTATAATTTTGAATACACGGGATGTTAAACTGAAAGGATGCACACTGAAAACAAGTGGTTTCTCTCTCCCGGTGCGATCTTTTCTTGTCTGGACTGTGTCTAGACGCCTTCAAATTAAAGAGGCTGCTTTCCTTCAGCCCAGAAGGAAACATACAGCTGTTATCGTCTTCCACCGCGGGCACAATGTGTCAATTGAGCGTCTAATTCGTCCTGGAGGATGCAGGAGGAGACAGTGAGCACAAAGCGGGGTGAGGAGAAAGCAGGCCGTTCACTTGCAGCTGATTTCTGTCAACAAACTCAGCACAAAAAGAAAAAAAGAAGAAGGAGCTTGATTCGGCGTGCAAACACACAAAGACGCGCGGATGATGGGATGTGATGTGCAGGCACAGACAGGTGACGACGGATGAAAGATCCACACAAAGACGAGCACCACAACAAAAGCAGCCCACGCCAGGCAGGCAGGCAGGCAGGCAGGCAGGCGGCGGAGCTCTCTACCTCTCAGACAGCCTCTCCGTTATTTTCAGTTTTTTCATTTTCCGTAGCCTGCTCGCGTCCACATAGCGTTTCTTCATCTTATGGCTTCTGCTCCCTCCGTGTTGTTTTGGTTTTTCTGTCGCACCGCAGCAGGAGCGGTGAGAGTCCGAGGAGGAGGAGGAGGAGGAGGAGGAGGAAGAGGAGGAGGAGGAAGAGGAGGAGGAGGAGGAGAGGAAATAAAGAGCAGAAAATAAAATGTAAAAAAGAAAGCCCTCCGTGAGAGGAAGAGAGCACGATCCGTTCAACCTGTGATGATGATGATGGTGGTGATGATGATGTCTGGGAACAAATACAGGCTACCGACCGGTTATGCGCATGCGCACTGCGCGTGTTGTACCTACAAGTGTTGAGCGCAGGAGGGGAGCAGAACAACACACAGCACACGTTGTACCGACCTTAATTATATTAATTAAACATAAATACACAACACTTATATTAATTAATATTCAGCATTCAACATATCGATGTTATGTTAATTCATTTTAATGTAACTGTTAAGAGTCAGCATGTAGAAGCTCTTTAAAATTATATTTTTAATGCTAAAATATAAATTATTGAATTTTTAAAAAGTAAAGCACATTATTATTTCTTGATTAAGATGTCAGATTATTTTTATTTTCTTGCATTCCCGAACAGAGGAATTAGTTTTAGTGGCTGAATGTTGAAAGTCCAGTGAGCCGGCTCAAATTTGGGCATGAAGGAGGTGGTCTAATAAATTTGTTAAGCACTGTATATTTCTTATTGATGAGTATTTTCTTATCCGCCTTGTGTATTGTGAGCTGTTGCAAGAAGGTGTGGGATCAATAAAGTCTATTTTATCTGACCATCCACTTTATTTATGTTGTCTTGTTGCATTGAGAAAGAGGCTGAGAGTGCTGTCGCGGAGGAGTGGGGAGGTCACAGGAAAACACCCAAATGCAGGCAGGTGTGGGCAAACTAAAGCTAACTATCAAAAGCGGCTGGATATCCAGGAGAAAACTCAGAGAGAAACAGGACATGATACGCACAGACAGAAACGGGCAGACCAGGAAACAAAGGAAACACAGGAACTAAATAGACAGGACTAATCAGGGACAGGTGAAACAAATCAGGGGCAGGTGCAAAATCAGAAAAGGCGGGAAACAGGACAGGAGGTTAAGACAGACAGTAATAAAAACAGGAAACACAGAAACAAACTGAAACACAGAGGACAGTAGTGTGATTTAAAAGTTAGAAGAATAAAAGAAGAAGTGAAGCTCAGTGCAAGTCTATTCAATTCAATGCAATTCAAGATCAATTGTTACAGGTAACCAGCAGAGCGCAGTAAGGTTTTGTGTTATGTGATTTCTCCTCCCGGCTGCAGTTCTTGCATATTTTGCCTGCTGATGGCAGAATAAAGTGGCAAGAGGCATGAACCTGCAGGGGAAAGGAAAGACCTGATCTAGGTAAAAATTTGGGGAAAGCAGGAGTGCAACACTGAGTGTCAAAAGAAAACTTTGAAAAGGAAACAGCTAGATGCCGTTAAATCCTTCACGCTGGTCCTTTACCGATTTTAGATAAGGCATCCAGACTAGAGGCGAGATTGTTAGCTTCAGTGATGCAGGACAGTAATGGTTACAGGCTTTAAAGGAACACACATTTGCTGTCACTCACATAGCAATGAAAACTGCTAAGTCAACACATGATTTTGTCCCAGGGGTAGCATGTATATAGTAAATATGAGGGGACCCAGAATAGAGCCCTGTGGGACCCCCAAAAAAGAGAAGCTGAGCATGAAAGGAGAAGGCATCTCCAAGCATAACAGACCGACCTGTTCCACAGACACATCGCTCATGCCATTGTTTTTCATACGTTTGATTCAGACACTGCGGTCAGCTGAGCTGGCAGTGAGCAGTACGTCAGTGGTGACCTTGCCCAGAGCTGTAGCAATTGAAAATATCAGCTTGGCATACGGCCTCAATCTGTGGCCAGCGTGGCCAAAGTTAAGAGAACAACAATAATCTCACTAGAACTAAACTGAGAGTAACAACAACATTTGTTGGCACAGAGACTGTGTGCCAGTTATCTATACAACAAGTGGGAATACAGCCTGAAGGGCAGGTGGATCATTTTGAAACCCGGGTTGGCAGAAGATTTCACTAAAGTGGGTTAATGTTGAAGCTCCGGGAGTCAACATCAAGCTCTTTGAATTCTGTGTTAATACGCTGCTGAATATCCAATATTTCCTAATCTGAGTAATCAAGAGATTATTCACATGCGGAGGATTCAGCTGACTCGTTAAGCAGGAAGACTTGATTATGATTATGACATGATACACTTAACATAAAAAAGGGACTTGATTGGATTATTTGTTTCTTTAAGTCTATATACTGTTGGGTTTAATTCATGACAAAGTTTCATATTCAGGTTTTCTATGTCAAATCTTCAATTTAGAAAAGTCAAAATATTTTCAAGAACACACGAGCACCTCAAACTTGTACTCCTTGAGTAAACGTACAATCATATCTTGTGTATATTTGAGCGATAACAGTGAATGACACCATTAAATGGTCAAAGTCATTGCAAAGTCAATCTTGAATGAGATATCTCGTGATCTCTTAAAGTGTTTTTGTCATCTTAATTGCTTCGCTTGTTTCGCGTGGTCGAAATGCAAATGTACTCATAGCTTCCTGTGGCTATGAAGATGATGAATGATAAAGGATGTTAGAAGATCTGAAAGATCGTCATAAGCTGAGTGTTTATAAATCTTATCAACGCTGCAAACAGTTAGTTTAACCTTATAATTATCGACATCCGATTTAGATACCATCTCTCCTCTTGGTATTTTAGGCCCTCTTATCATAACCTTGAACACACAGAACATACTCTATACTTCTTTATCGCTGCCATTGTAAGGAACATAAGAACATATGTACAATGTAAACACACACCTGCGGTTTCCCACAGCGTCTTTCACATGGTGCCACGTAAACATTTGATCGCGTGGCACGGCATGAGTCATGAGTATATAAATCACGCGGCGGCTCTCAGAGGTTGACAGTCCTGAACATATTCACGACAATGCGCACTCTGAGCTTCCTGTGTGCCTTGGGCCTCTTTGCTGCCCTGCAGGTGCCTGGCACTTTGGCAGAGGACACAGAGCCTTTCGCGGTAAGTGAGATGAAATGTCCTCTCTAATATTATCTGTATATTTATTATTTTTATTATGTTTTAATCATGCATTTGTTTATTTGATGCACACTGAATTAACCTTTTTCTTCCCGTCTCTCTCTCTCTCTCTCTCTCTCTCTGGAAACCATCTCTGAAGGACCGTGAGTGTTATGCATACATAATATCATCACTAACATCACTAAATGTATTCACACAGTTTCAAACGTCTCTTTTTTGTGTGCTTATTCAGCAACAGTCCTGGTCTCCAGTTCAGATCAGACTGAGATTGTGAACAAGCACAATGCCCTGAGAAGAGGTGTCCAACCTACCGCAAGCAACATGCTGCAGATGGTAACGTCCCTCTATTGATTCAGACTATTTGTGCTTGACTTGGAGATGTTCTTGCGTATTTACTCTAGTCGTCTGCATGTGCAACCCACAGAGCTGGAACAGAGAGGCTGCAGCTAACGCTCAGCGATGGGCCAACACCTGCTCCATGAAACACAGCCCTGCCAGCTCCAGAGAGATCAGCTGTAAGCATTACAACACCTCCTTTTGAGGAAGAACCGCTGTGTTACTGAACCTCCACAGGTATTTCGCACTGATTATGTAATATTATTATGCTATCCCTCTCTCCTCCTCTTTAACTGTAGCAAGTGGCTGCGGAGAGAACCTGTACATGGCCAGCTACAAGAACTCCTGGAGCAACGCCATCCAGTCCTGGTACGACGAGGTGAAGGACTGGCGTTACGGAGTGGGATCCACTAACGGAGGAGTGGTCGGACACTACACACAGGTGCACTGCTTACTGAGGTCAAACACACATTAGTGCCACGAGTGCAGGATTTTGTAGCTCACCTTATTTGTCTGCACAGCTTGTTTGGTACAGGTCCAACTACCTCGGCTGTGCTATGGCCTACTGCCCCAACTCACAATACAAGTACTTCTACGTCTGCCACTACTGCCCTCCGTAAGTACAGATTATATCCATTATTATCCATTTATATTAAAAAATAAAATGTTTACCTGTGGTTTACCTTTGATAGATTCATTTAGATTAATTTGAAATTTAAATTATTGGTGAAACATGTTTAATATTCAACACTTTGGATGACATTTACAGTGGAAACTACCAGTACGCTCGCCCCTACACAAGTGGACCCACCTGCGCTGACTGCCCCAGTGCCTGCAACAACAAACTGTGCAGTAAGTGGCAACAAATACAAGCACTGGAAGACTTTTTTTGTTTAGGCTGGTAGGTAAGTTGTAGGCATGCATCCATTCATTTTCTCCTTTTTCTGTGCCTCCTCCAGATAACCCCTGTCCCTACAGTGATCAGTACAACAACTGCGCTGATCTGAAGAAGCAGTGGGGCTGCAGCAACAGCAACGTGGCCTCTTGGTGTCCCGCCTCCTGCAAGTGCACCACTCAGATCATTTAAATGTCCTCGCGGGCTCTGATTTATCAGTCAGTTTCAATAAATAAACTCTGCATTAAAAACTCGTGTCTCTCGGTTTTGTTACTGTTTGACCTGCTCGGTTATCAGCAGAGATTAAAAAGGAAATTTACCTTGGCACAGTACTCCTGTGGACAAACACCGCCTGCACAGCCAAGTGCTCTTTGATTGTATGTAAGGTGTAAACTGTGAGAGGAAGGAGGACATACATTACAGACGGGATTTGGCCCGGAGTGGAGAGGAAAAGTTAATTCCACTGGGATTTCTTAAAGCTGAGGTCTAGTACGCACCTAATTGTTGTGGTTAATAATAAACACTGACAATGAGCAGACCCTTTGCAATCATGGCAGGTTTCCAGCATTATAAAGAATGCTGGCATCAGATCTCCTCCGTCATATACCACAGCACCGATAGATCACTCACATCGATGGCAAACACTTTATTTGTGATAGCTGCTGCCTATACAGTCCCAAGAAGCTCCTAACCTGTGGACTGGGTACCTTTACTAATGCTTTAGTTATAACTAACAGCTTAATTTATGAATAAAATAAGCGTGAAGTGTTAGCGCTTCAATCGTGGCTTTTTGAGGATATTATTGCAGATAGGTCTGTCTTCAGCAGAACGCCCACGAGTCTGACATCCTGTTGGAAGAGTCTGTTTGAGGAATGGGAGGGGGTCGAGGTCCCGTTGACAGATTTCAGAGGATTTAACCATTAGACAAACACGTAGACAAAAACATGCAAATATGGACATGGAGAAAAATGCAAATCGACAAATTTCAAGAAAACTATTTTAATTTATGAAACCACAACGCTTAGAATCAGAATTTTAAAAAATCAGTAATCTAAAATATCTTTATTAATTATATTTATAAATATGTCTTTCTTTATAATTCAGAATAATGACTCAACATCAGCGGGGCTAAGCGTGAAGAAACATTTGTTTATTCAGCCCTCTGTCTTGTCCCCCTGACATCCAAACAACCCCGAGGCTCGGCCTCAGGTTTAGTTGTCTGTCTGGAAAAAGGCTTTACGACCCGAGCAGGCTAGACCAAACAAAGCGACGTGTTCTTTAGGATAACGAAGTTAAAGCGGAATTTTTTAGTAGCATGTAATATTATCTATCAGAGACATTTTGCTCTTTAGAAACATAGGATGCCCTTTGTGGTGGGTGTGTTTAGGCATCATGTGTCTGTCTGGTCTCACACAAAGCAGACTGTCCTCTCAGACTGATTAACAGTCCTGGACTCAGCCATGACAATGCACTCTTTGGGCTTCCTGTGTGTCGTTGCTTTGGAGGTATTCTGTGTATATTTCTTGCATTTTATTATTTAATTTTAAAATCTGGCTTCATCTAAACATTTACTTTCTTATTTTTACATCCCATGTGACATAAATTAACCATTATTTCTCTCTTGTCTCCAAAAATTGTACCTGTTGCAGGGTGACTGATGGCATTTATTATTATTGTTAGACATTCATGCACGTGCAAACGTCACAAGATCTTGTTTTATAATTACCGTGTTTATGGAGGCTCGGACTGCCAGGAGGAGAACACAGACTCAGCGGGTGAGTGTGTATAATCATTATCAGTATATTCATACTACTTCACAAAATCTTTGGGTGTGTTTGTTTTATTCAGGCTCTTCTTCAGACGAGTGGGAGATTATAAGCAAACATAACACCCTGAGGAGAAATGTCCGACCTGCTGCCAGCGACATGTTGAAAATGGTGACATGATAACAAACAAAATTTTAAAAGCATATTAAGCTTCACATGGATTCTCACTCTGCTCTGCTGTGGTGATCTCCATGTGCTGATTTTTAATGCCGCTGGGACAGTGAAGCTGCAGCCAATGCTCTGAACTGGGCCAAAACTTGCTCCATGAATCACGGCCTTGAAAGCGACAGAACGATTAGCAGGGAGTTCATTTTAGCACTTATTGTTTTAAACCGTGTCAGCCACACTTTTGATTTAAGAACTACCGGAGTGTGGTGTAGGAGTGTAACATCAGTGACAGTATCAAGACAGCGAGCAGTGGACATGACTAGGTGTGGTTTGTGGTTTCTGTGGTTTACCTGTAATTTTTGAAAGATAAATACTAAGTAGTGGATGCAACATAAGCACTACTACTCTGCAGTAATGAGAAGAAAAACTGCAGTTTGCATCTACTTCTAAAGTCTTTTTTTCCTTCATACAAAACTACAGCAAAACTTGCAAACAGGCTCCTCAGCTTTCATCACAAACAGTGGAACATCACCGACCAACACCCTCAAACCAAAGGCCGCTCCCATTCGATCCCGAAGGTTCTGTTGACAGTTCTAGCTATTAGACAAACATGTCCAATGTATGCAAATATGAAAGTGCAGAAAAAGCAAATCGACTGAGGTGACAACAATATTTCAAGAAAAACATTTCTACTTACACCGCTTAGGCTGCACGTCCTCATATGGGGACATTAGAATTTGGCTTCCCTGCACCATAATACTTCATTTTGCTCATTCAGGGACAGTGACTGTGCTGTCTAGTGGTCAGAGAAGTTTTTCTGTTCAATGACAATGTTTTTATGAGAAATTAAAAATCCACGCCAAAAAAAAAGGTCTCAGGAGGTGTCGTAATCTAAAATATAGGTAAGTAGTATATATAAAGTATATTTATTTACTAGTAGTTCTTCGTATTAAATTTCTTTTATCAGATTTATAAGTTGTAACTCCAATGAGCAGCATCGTGTTGAGAACGGCCGAGGACCAGTCTGAATGTTCTTTTCCCAAAGTGCTGCCATCCCAAACAAACCATTATTTGCTCGTTCATTTTGCATGGGTACACCCTGGACAAGCCGCCAGTTAATCACGGGACTAACGCAGAGAAATTAGAGCACCCAGGCGTCATTCGACCTGCCTCAGGTCTGCCGATGATCCACATCTTTGCCGATATTGACATTGAAAACCGACCGGCTCTGTCCATTCTTTATACTGTCATTGAGAGCTAATAATATCACCAATAATTCATAAGAATTATTCAAAATCAACTGAAATGTTTGTTTATTCATCTCTCTCTCTCACACAATAATTGTTCCTTTACCTCCCTGAAGCTTGCCTTTAAGGTTGTTTGTCTATGTCTTTACAACTATTTGAACAAGGCAGGCTAAAGCAAACAAAGTGACATGTTCTGTCTGCCTGTATGTTTGTTTGTCCACTATGGAGTATGGATCGTGCTGCACCCTCAGATTAACCTAAATTAATGCATGATTTCACATTTACATACACCACTTCAGACAGCCCAGTTACTCTTTGACTCACTTCAGCTGTCAGTGGTCATAATGTTATGGCTGACCGATGTGTAGTTGTTCAATATGCACTGTGACACTGTGGACATTCAGAACAGTCATTTAATAATATTTAGCTGCAGGAAATTTTGTGGCATCCACTTGTGGGTCACAGTTTAGATAGAGCTGGGTATCGTCTGCGTAAAAATGGATATGAATAATGTGACCTGGAGTAAGCGTGTAAATGGAGAACAGAACCGGGCCTAGCACTGAGCCCTGAGGTACCCCACAATAAACAACAACTGTAGAAGACCTGACGTCAACGATTCCAACACAGAAATCTTTTCGATATGACCTGAACCAAGTGAACCACCCAATACACACTCGACTTCGACAAAAGACTTACAACTTATCTTGCCATCACAAGAAAACTGTGAATTGTTATCTCGAGATACAATAGCACCAGAAAGTCTATTACAAGACTGTGTTTGAAGAAAATAAAATGAAATAAATGCTTGTTTGGGGCCTGTTAACATATGAATCACGTTTTTGATTATTTAGATGTTTTATGTTATATTCATGATAACCTTTATTATTCATTATGTTTTACTATTCCTATTATTTCTCTTAATCCTAATCCATTGCCATCCTTATTTTTATTCCTTGTACACTATTTTTGATTAAACAAATAGGATCTCATTGAAATTAAACTTCACTATGACTCTACCCGTACTATTGCGTGACAAACAAATTGAATTGCTTCACTTTGCTGCAAAACAACAACATAACATCTATCTATCATCTAATTTTCATAAAATATGGTTGTTGTTTTTTTTGTTGTTTAGGAAAATCAGATGCCCCTGAGGTGGTGTGTTTATGCATCATGTGTCTGTTTGGTTTTGTGTATATAAAGCACACCTGTGGCTCTCAGAGGTTAAGAGTCTTGGACTCAATCGTGACCATGCACACTTTGAGCTTCCTGTGTGTCCTGGGCCTCGTTGTTGCTCTCCAGCTGCCTGCCACCTCCGCCTGGTTTGTAAGTGAATGTGTATACTGTTATTTAATTTTTTAAATCTAGCTTCATCTAAACATATTTTCTTATAATTGCATCCCGTGTGACATAAATTAACCATCATTTCTCTCTTGTCTCCAAAAACCGTACCTGTTGCAGGGTGAGTGATGGCATTTATTATTATTGTTAGACCTTCTAAACATTCATGCACGTGCAAACGTCACAAAACCTTGTTTAATATTTTTTCTGTTTATTAAGGTTGGTTCGACAAGGATAAATCAGGCTCGTCATCATCATCAGGGTCGTCAGGAGGGGGTGAGTATGTATAATTATGATTATTAAGTATTAGTATATTCATACACATTCAAACTTCACAAAATCTTGTGTGTGTGTGTGTTTTGTTTATTCAGGCAGCACCGCGATCACTTCTTCAGACAAGAGGGAGATCGTAGACAAACATAACACCCTGAGGAGAAATGTTCGACCTTCTGCCAGTGACATGTTGAAAATGGTAACATGATGAGGATATCATTTCTGAATTTTGAAAGCATATTATCCTTCCTTAATCTGACTTATTAGTGCTTATTTGATATTGCACATTCTTGCTCCTGCCGTAAAAGATAAAGTCATTTTTCCAGACAAGCATGAAGCCCTTGTAGAATTTCCCGGTGTTTAATGTCCTCTGCTCCCCTACAGAGTTGGGACAATGAAGCTGCAGCCAATGCTCTGAAATGGGCTAAAACCTGCGCCATGGATCACAGCTCTAAAAGCTCCAGAAGAATTTCTAGTAAGTAATACTGCATTACTTTGCTTTGTGTGATGTAGTGTAGAAGTGTAAAATCAAATCACTGAACTTTGTACTATGTAGGGCACACGAGAATGAGAGATAGACTCACTGGCTTTTACAAAGACAGCGTGCAGTGGAGATGATGGATTTCCTTTCATACTGGGTTTTAAGAAGACTAAAGTAACTCTCTTGCCCTCTTTGATTGTAGGCTTTGGATGTGGAGAGAACCTGTACATGGCCAGCTACAGGAACTCCTGGAGCAACGCCATCCAGTCCTGGTACGACGAGATAAACGACTGGCGTTACGGAGTGGGATCCACTAATGGAGGAGTGGTCGGACACTTCACACAGGTGCATTGAAATCACTAACTTGCATATGAATGGACCAAGTCAAACACACATTAGTGCCTTGAGCACTTGATGAATCATATCTGTTGTTGTCTGCACAGGTCGTTTGGGCCAAGTCCTACAAGATCGGCTGTGCTATGGCCTACTGCCCCAACTCCAAATACAAATACTTCTATGTCTGTCAGTACTGCCCACCGTAAGTACAGACCTTTTTCCTTTTTTTCAATGGAAAGGCTGACATGTTTTCTCATTTTTAGTGAATATTCACATGAATGTTTGTCTTCATTAAGTTAAATGGACCCAACAAAGTGCCTATTTCGAACACAAGTAACATCAAAAACATCATAAGAAGCGCTCTGTGGTTTACCTGTAATTCTAAATAGTTGATGCAACACAAGCACTACTGCTCTTTTTTCCTTCATATCCATGACATGCTGAGGAAGTTATTTTGATGTTATGTTTAATATTTGATGCTTTGGATCGCATTTACAGTGGAAACTACCAGCTCACCCACCCCTACAAAACAGGAAGGGCTTGTGGTGCTTGTCCTAGGAGCTGTGAGAATGGACTGTGCAGTAAGTGTCAGATACAGTACTGGAAGACTTTATCTTCTCATATATATATATATAAGAAGATAAATATATCGTTTTTGTCTTCATGCAGCCTTACCCTATGCAACCCTTTTCTCCTTCTCCTCCAGCTAACCCCTGTCCCTACGTTGATAAGTACAGTAACTGCCCTGATCTGAAGCGGAAGTGGACCTGCAGAAAGAGCGAAGTGAACTCTTGGTGTCCCGCCTCCTGCAAGTGCGACTCTTAGATCATATAAATGTCCAAGTGGGCTCTGACTTATCAGTCAGTTTCAATAAATATACTCAGCATCATAACTTGTGTCTCTCTGATTTTATGCTTCAACCTGTTCGACCTGCTCAGTAATCAGCAGATGTTAAAAGGACATGTATATTGGCAGGTGCACCTTTGATTGTATGGGAGGTGTAAGCTCACACAGGAGAACATAGGTTGATTAACAACTCACTTCAGCTGTCAGTGGTCATAATGTTATGGCTGACCGATGTGTAGTTGTTCAATATGCACTGTGACACTGTGGACATTCAGAACAGTCATTTAATAATATTTAGCTGCAGGAAATTTTGTGGCATCCACTTGTGGGTCACAGTTTAGATAGAGCTGGGTATCGTCTGCGTAAAAATGGGTATGAATAATGTGACCTGGAGTAAGCGTGTAAATGGAGAACAGAACCGGGCCTAGCACTGAGCCCTGAGGTACCCCACAATAAACAACAACTGTAGAAGACCTGACGTCAACGATTCCAACACAGAAATCTTTTCGATATGACCTGAACCAAGTGAACCACCCAATACACACTCGACTTCGACAAAAGACTTAAAAAACAACTTATCTTGCCATCACAAGAAAACTGCGAATTGTTATCTCGAGATACAATATGCACCAGAAAGTCTATTACAAGACTGTGTTTGAAGAAAATGAAATGAAATAAATGCTTGTTTGGGGCCTGTTAACATATGATTCACATGTTTTTATTATTTAGATGTTTTATGTTATATTCATGATAACCTTTATTATTTATTATGTTTTACTATTCTTATTATTTCTCTTAAACCTAATCCATCGCCATCCTTATTTTTATTCCTTGTACACTATTTTTGATTAAACAAACAGGATCTCACTGAAATTAAACTTCACTATGACTCTACCCGTACTATTGCGTGACAAACAAATTGAATTGCTTCACTTTGCTGCAAAACAACAACATAACATCTATCTATCATCTAATTTTCATGAAATACAGTTGTTTTTTTTTGTTGTTTAGGAAAATCAGATGCCCCTGAGGTGGTGTGTTTATGCATCATGTGTCTGTTTGGTTTTGTGTATATAAAGCACACCTGTGGCTCTCAGAGGTTAAGAGTCTTGGACTCAATCGTGACCATGCACACTTTGAGCTTCCTGTGTGTCCTGGACCTCGTTGTTGCTCTCCAGCTGCCTGCCACCTCCGCCTGGTTTGTAAGTGAATGTGTTCTGATCACCACATTTCAAGATAAACACTTGGAGAACTTGGAGAAGCTCAAACAGGTTGTGTCCGGGGTGAAGGGAAGGGTCTCCAGAGATGTGTCCTGCCCGTTTCCGCAATAATTCTGGGCTCTGGACAGTAAATAAAATGGTAAATATCATTTCACGTCGGCTAACTTGCTTATAATAGCCTGTACATACCTCGACTGCATGAAGTATCAGGCCTTTATTTTACAACGTTTACATCAACAATCACTTATAGGAGCTCACAGAAGGCACTATAATTATTGTTAAATATTATTCAATATTTATATACTACTTATTTATGTGAGTGTCATGGGAATGAGTAACACTTTTCACATTAATTGAAGCTATAACCCTCTCGTCCTCTTTTCCGCCACAGTTTCTTTCTTCTTCCCTTTCTTCTCCTTCTTAGAAGGCCGCTCCCATTCGATCCTGAAAGTCCTGTTGACAGTTCTAGCTATTAGACAAACATGTTGTCCAAAGTATGCAAATATGAAAGTGCAGAAAATGCAAATCGACTGAGGTGACAACAATATTTCAAGAAAAACATTTCTACTTACACCGCGTCCTCATATAGAATTTGGCTTCTCTGCACCATAATACTTAATTTTGCACATTCAGGGACAGTTACTGTGCCGTCTAGTGGTCAGAGAAGTTTTTTGTGTTCAATGACAATGTTTAGTTTTTATGAGAAATTAAAAATGCACACCAAAAAAAAAGGTCTCAGGAGGTTAGAATAAAAATGAAAAAATCGGTGACGTAATCTAAAATGTAGGTAAGTAGTATAGATAAAGTATATTTATTTATAAGTAGTTCTTCGTATTAAATTTCTGAAACTGAACTGAAATCTGAATCTGAACACCGTGGACAAGATGCCAACTTATCGCAGGGGACATAAAGATAAACAACCATTCACACTCACTTTCCCAACTATTAACCTATTAAGCGCATGTCTTTGGACTGTGACCAATCTTTTTTAGTCTTATCTGCATTTAGCTGCAGGAAATTTTGTGGCATCCACTTGTGGGTCACAGTTTAGATAGAGCTGGGTATCGTCTGCGTAAAAATGGATATGAATAATGTGACCTGGAGTAAGCGTGTAAATGGAGAACAGAACCGGGCCTAGCACTGAGCCCTGAGGTACCCCACAATAAACAACAACTGTAGAAGAGCTGACGTCAACGATTCCAACACAGAAATCTTTTCGATATGACCTGAACCAAGTGAACCACCCAATACACACTCGACTTCGACAAAAGGCTTGACAACTTATCTTGCCATCACAAAAAAACTGCGAATTGTTATCTCGAGATACAATAGCACCAGAAAGTCTATTGCAAGACTGTGTTTGAAGAAAATAAAATGAAATAAATGCTTGTTTGGGGCCTGTTAACATATGAATCACATGTTTTTATTATTTATATGTTTTATGTTATATTCATAATAACCTTTATTATTCATTATGTTTTACTATTCCTATTATTTCTCTTAATCCTAATCCATCGCCATCCTTATTTTTATTCCTTGTACACTATTTTTGATTAAACAAATAGGATCTCACTGAAATTAAACTTCACTATGACTCCACCCGTACTATTGCGTGACAAAATACAGTTTTTTGTTTTTTGTTGTTTAGGAAAATCAGATGCCCCTGAGGTTGTGTGTTTATGCATCGTGTGTCTGTTTTTTTTCTATTTTGTGTATATAAAGCACACCTGTGGCTCTCAGAGGTTAAGAGTCTTGGATTCGACCATGACCATGCACACTTTGAGCTTCCTGTGTGTCCTGGGCCTCGTTGTTGCTCTCCAGCTGCCTGCCACCTCCGCCTGGTTTGTAACTGTATGTGTATATTTCTTGCATTTGTTATTTCATTTTTTAAATTCTAGTTTCATCTAAACATATTTTCTTATAATTGCATCCCGTGTGTAACCATTATTTCTCTCTTTTATCCAAAACCCGTGCCTGTTGCAGGGTGAGTGATGGCATTTATTATTGAGTGTGCCTGAAAGAGCACACTATATGTTATCCTCCGCGCTTATTCTTATTATTATTGATTGTGCCTGTGTGTGTGTGTGTGTGTGTGTGTGTGTGTGTTTATTCAGGCAGCACCGCAGCCATCATCACTTCTTCAGACAAGACGGAGATCGTAGACAAACATAACACCCTGAGGAGAAATGTTCGACCTTCTGCCAGCGACATGTTGGAATTGGTAACATCATTTCTGAATTTTGAAAGCATATTATCCTTCCTTAATCTGACTTATTAGTGCTTATTTGATATTGCACATTCTCGCTCCTGGAGTAAAAGATAAAGTCATTTTTCCAGACAAGCATGAAGCCCTTGTAGAATTTGTTTAATGTCCTCTGCTCCCCTACAGAGATGGGACAATGAAGCTTCAGCCAATGCTCTGAAATGGGCTAAAACCTGCGCCATGGATCACAGCCCTCAAGGCTTCAGAAGAATTTCTGCTGGAGAAGGTAATACTGCATTACTTTGCTTTGTGTGATGTAGTGTAGAAGTGTAAAATCAAATCACTGAACTTTGTACTATGTAGGGCACACGAGAATGAGAGATAGACTCACTGGCTTTTACAAAGACAGTGTGCAGTGGAGATGATGGATTTCCTTTCATACTGGGTTTTAAGAAGACTAAAGTAACTCTCTTGCCCTCTTTGATTGTAGGCTTTGTATGTGAGAGAGAACCTGTCATGACCAAATGAAAAGATCTCCTGGAGCAACGCCAGCCAGTCCTGGTACGACGAGTAAAGAAACTGGCGGACGGAGTGGGATCCACTAATGGAGGAGTGGTCGAACACTTCACACAGGTGATTGAAATCACTAACTTGCATATGAATGGACCAAGTCAAACACACATTAGTGCCTTGAGCACCTGATGAAGCATCTGTTGTTTCTGCCAGGTCGTTTGGGCAAGGCTGATGGGGGCGGCTGTGCTATGGCCTACTGCCCCAACTCTCAATACAAATACTTCTATGTCTGTCAGTACTGCCCACTGTAAGTACAGACCTTTTTCCTTTTTTTCAATGGAAAAGGCTGAACATGTTTTCTCATTTTTAGTGAATATTCACATGAATGTTTGTCTTCATTAAGTTCAATGGACCAACAAAGTGCCTAAATGAAATAAATGCTTGTTTGGGGCCTGTTAACATATGAATCACATGTTTTTATTATTTATATGTTTTATGTTAATTCATAATAACCTTTATTATTCATTATGTTTTACTATTCCTATTATTTCTCTTAATCCTAATCCATCGCCATCCTTATTTTATTCCTTGTACACTATTTTTGATTAAACAAATAGGATCTCACTGAAATTAAACTTCACTATGACTCCACCCGTACTATTGCGTGACAAATACAGTTTTTTGTTTTTTGTTGTTTTTAGGAAAATCAGATGCCCCTGAGGTGGTGTGTTTATGCATCGTGTGTCTGTTTTTTTTCTATTTTGTGTATATAAAGCACACCTGTGGCTCTCAGAGGTTAAGAGTCTTGGACTCAATCGTGACCATGCACACTTTGAGCTTCCTGTGTGTCCTGGGCCTCGTTGTTGCTCTCCAGCTGCCTGCCACCTCCGCCTGGTTTGTAACTGTATGTGTATATTTCTTGCATTTGTTATTTCATTTTTTAAATTCTAGTTTCATCTAAACATATTTTCTTATAATTGCATCCCGTGTGTAACCATTATTTCTCTCTTTTATCCAAAACCCGTACCTGTTGCAGGGTGAGTGATGGCATTTATTATTGAGTGTGCCTGAAAGAGCACACTATATGTTATCCTCCGCGCTTATTCTTATTATTATTGATTGTGCCTGTGTGTGTGTGTGTGTGTGTGTGTGTGTTTATTCAGGCAGCACCGCAGCCATCATCACTTCTTCAGACAAGACGGAGATCGTAGACAAACATAACACCCTGAGGAGAAATGTTCGACCTTCTGCCAGCGACATGTTGGAATTGGTAACATCATTTCTGAATTTTGAAGCATATTATCCTTCCTTAATCTGACTATTAGTTGCTTATTGATATTGCACATTCTCGCTCCTGGAGTAAAAGATAAAGTCATTTTTCCAGACAAGCATGAAGCCCTTGTAGAATTTGTTTATATTGTCCTCTGCTCCCCTACAGAGATGGGACAATGAAGCTTCAGCCAATGCTCTGAAATGGGCCTAAACCTGCGCCATGGATCACAGCCCTCAAGGCTTCAGAAGAATTTCTGCTGGAGAAGGTAATACTGCATACTTGCTCTTGTGTGATGTAGTGTAGAAGTGTAAAATCAAATCACTGAACTTTGTACTATGTAGGGCACACGAGAATGAGAGATAGACTCACTGGCTTTTACAAAGACAGTGTGCAGTGGAGATGATGGATTTCCTTTCATACTGGGTTTTAAGAAGACTAAAGTAACTCTCTTGCCCTCTTTGATTGTAGGCTTTGTATGTGGAGAGAACCTGTACATGACCAATGAAAAGATCTCCTGGAGCAACGCCATCCAGTCCTGGTACGACGAGATAAAGAACTGGCGTTACGGAGTGGGATCCACTAATGGAGGAGTGGTCGAACACTTCACACAGGTGCATTGAAATCACTAACTTGCATATGAATGGACCAAGTCAAACACACATTAGTGCCTTGAGCACCTGATGAAGCATCTGTTGTTGTCTGCACAGGTCGTTTGGGCCAAGGCTGATTGGGTCGGCTGTGCTATGGCCTACTGCCCCAACTCTCAATACAAATACTTCTATGTCTGTCAGTACTGCCCACTGTAAGTACAGACCTTTTTCCTTTTTTTCAATGGAAAGGCTGACATGTTTTCTCATTTTTAGTGAATATTCACATGAATGTTTGTCTTCATTAAGTTCAATGGACCCAACAAAGTGCCTATTTCGAACACAAGTAACATCAAAAACATCATAAGAAGCGCTCTGTGGTTTACCTGTAATTCTTGAAAGAGAAATACTAAATAGTTGATGCAGCACAAGCACTACTGCTCTTTTTTCCTTCATATCCGTGACATGCTGAGGAAGTTATTTTGATGTTATGTTTCATATTTGATGCTTTGGATCGCATTTACAGTGGAAACTTCCAGCTCACCCACCCCTACAACATAGGAAGTCCTTGTGGTACTTGTCCTGAGAACTGTAAGAACGGACTGTGCAGTAAGTGTCAGATACAGCACATCTATCTATCTATCTATCTATCTATCTATCTATCTATCTATCTATCTTACCCTATGCAACCCTTTTCTCTTTCTCCTCCAGCTATCCCCTGTCCCTTCGCTGATAAGTACAGTAAGTGCCCTGATCTGATACGGAAGTGGACCTGCAGAAGGAACGAAGTGGACTTTTGGTGTGCCGGCACCTGCAGCTGCTAAATCATTTAAATGTCCATGTGGGCTCTGACTTATCAGTCAGTTTCAATAAATATATTCAGCATCATACCTTGAGTCTCTCTGATTTTATGCTTCAGCCTGTTCGACGTGCTCAGTAATCAGCAGATGTTAAAAGTACATAGGTTGATTAACAAAACTGATCACCATATTTCCAGATAAACACTTGGAGAAGCTCAATTATCGTTAAATATTATTCAATATTTATATACTACTTATTTATGTGAGTGTCATGGGAATGGGTAACACAGTTTCTTTCTTCTTCCCTTTCCTCTCCTTCTTACGCTCCACAGGCTCCTGAGGAGGGCCGTCATGCCCATATAATACATTAATAATATACTATTAAACCTCGTGTCCATCTGCTTTAATGCTTATTTAATACAGGCTATTTGCTCAGCAATCAGCAGAGAGAAAGTTTACTTTGGCGCAGTACCTCTCTGGACAAACACCGCCTGCAGAGCCAGGTGCCCTTTGACTGTATGAAAGGTGTAAACTCACAGAAAAGGAAGGAGAACGCACTCAACAGGGTGGATCTGGCAGGAGTTGGGAGGAAAAGTTAATCCCACAGAGATTTCCCAAAGCTGAGCCAAGAAACGAATGCAGTTTGAGACCACACCTGTTTGCCGCGGTTAATAATGAAGACCACTGATAACGTGTGATCGCTTTGGAAGATTTCAAGTCTGAACGCGGACGTCCTGCAAGAGTTTGTGTAGTATTGGTAAAATATGTAAGTGGCTGATATTCTGTTTGGTAAATTTTGGGAGGGCTTCCTGTGTGATCAGCCTGATTCCACAGGAAGTGGAAAAAAGTAACTTCCTGTTTTTTTTTTCACCTCAACCAGCTCCGACAAAAAAGCTGCACCCATCAGTGACAATATTCTCGCAATAAACTGCACCTAACAATATGAAAGAAGCAGCTTTTCTAAGTCTAACACAGCCCACACTCATTATTTAGTAAGAAAGGGTATAAAAAAACAGATTTGTATTTAATTTACATTAAAAAATCAATGTAGAACCGAGCGGTGACCTCCGTGGCTGTGAAGCGAAGCCAACGCAGCAGTGCCAGAAACTGCAGTTCCTCAAACGTCCACTTGAGGCTGAGTCAGTCTCCATAAGTCCCCATGTTCAACTTCACAGCAGAAATAAACATGTTTATTGTTTGTCATTATTTGGTGGCAGAATCCACCGTGCCCTGCACCTCTCCACCCGCCTTTGTCTGCCCCACTTGGCCACATCTGAGGCTGAGAGAGTGCGCCTCTCCTCGGGCTGCACAGCGGGCTGCAGGTTCAAATCAGGCTGTGTTTGTCTGGGTTAGACTCAGACAGAGCTACGGGCTCGGCTGGTTGGAGGTTTCACCGAGACTGGATCTGCTTTGGTCTGTTTCCACTCTGCGCTTGCGGAGGAGTTTGTTTTCATTTCGGCTCGTGAAATAATCGTCTTTAACTTCAACACTGGTTTTCCTATCGCAGGCACTTCCATTGTGTTGAAATTAGCTCCCTTTCTTGAGATAACAAACTTCTTTCATTGAAAATAAACACTCTGGTCAGAATTTCTGTAATCTTGTCTGCATGCCAAGAGAACCTCTCTCTCTCTCACAGCATGGGGGAGTCAAATAAAAAGAAAGTCTGGGCCTGCTCCGTCACTGCAGTCCCCGTGAGGTTAATTGAGGAGACGTGAGAGCGCCACCTGAAGTGAGCGGACAGGGGGAGCTGGAAGGAGAGAGGAGATAAGGGGATGAGTTTTTCCTCTGGCAGTTTGTCCGGCGATAGCAGAGCTCCTCCGGCTTGGCCGACGTCGATAAGCCAGACTCTGCCATCCTGTGGGGCTTATCAACCCCACCAGCGAGCCTCAACAGTTAGTCCCAGGGCCAGAAAATGTTTACGACTTTGGCGCCTGTTTGTCTTGTAAAGTCAGTAAGTGTCCTGCATTGTAAGGCTGTCGTAGATTTTATACCGTGTGTTCCACAGTCATTTGAAGGGGATGCAGCTCTCCAGGTGTCTCTTTTCATGAAACTGTCTCGGTGAAGAAGGAGATAAAAAGCGAAGAGAAGGAAGAGGAAGACAACAACGAGGAAAATAAGCGGACGGAAACAGGCAGGAAGCTGCTGGGAGTCAGTTACATCATCTGTCCAGAATGAAGACAGTTCATTTAGTCTGCGCGGTTATCTCGACGCATCGCGGCCCCGTCGGGATTAGAAACAGGATGCAGGAAAATAAACTCACTCCATTTGAATCTGAACAAAGATCTCGTGGCTCAGTAATGCAAACTGTATTCGATTTATTATGACTTTAAAGCCAAGATTAAATACTGCATGACACTGTGTCAATTAGCCTTTAAAAACAGGAGCTGGGTTTGCTCTGGTTTCCAAATACTTGTTGTTTATTCAGCAGCATATATAACTTATGTAACCACAAGGCGGTTCATTCATCTGATTGGCTCCCTCCGATTGGGGGTCGGGGAGGTGCACCTCCAATCAGATTTCCATGGAGAGTTGACGAAGGTGACCTCGCCCCCGTCAGCTGGGGCCAATCAGGCGTCGGCGGCCACACACCCTGAATTACATACAAACAGACGTACCAGAGGATTCTTTCTTTGTTTCTCTGTCATGTAAGAATAAAGCTGTCATTTAGTTTGTACCAACTATCAACTCTTCTCCGGTGCCAGAAAACAGCTGTATGTGTGAGCCCAGTCTCCTGAAACATTCGGACCTCCTTCTAACGAAAGCAGAGCGCCGTATTTCGTGCAGCTTCCTTCCTTTCATTGAGCTCTTTGAGATGCAGCACAGCCAAACCTGCTAACGGGTTCCTCAGCTCGCCTCTTAAGCTTTCATCACGCGCAGAGGAACATCGTCAAACCGAAGCCGACTGACAACAGATCTCCTGCGTCACATGCCGAAGCACTGACAGATCACTTACATTGATAAAGGCCTGAAGAAAGGAGCACTGCAGCCATGGCAAACACTTTATTTCTAATCTGTACGTGGAGGCTGCTTCTATAGTAACCACACACTTCCCTATATTGTCCCGAGAAGCTCGTAACCTATGGACTAAGTACACAGTGTGGGGCTTTTGTGTGTCCTGTGCTTCCTCTAGTATTTTATGAGCGATCGAGTTCAACCCGTGAGCGCTCTAAATAAAACAGGCCTGCTTCACGTCAGCCATCAGAGGACGGCTGTTGTTTTTTCTGTTCGATAGCTATTCTCACTCCGGCAAAATGTACATTTAAACAAACATTAGGAGACGGGTCCCAAGCGAGCGGCGAAGGAAATGGTTAATGTGGGTGTATCCCAAACACAATGTTTAGCAAAACATCCATTCAGGCACAACCACGACTGTGACAAAGATAAAACCAAGAATGAGAGCGAGCGGACGTCAGGCTCGAGGAGTAAGAAGAAGAATTTCTGAATCGCTCTGATGATAATTAGCAACATTTTCTCTCTCTGGCCTCTCGTAGATTTGATGTTTATTTTTTTATTACTTCATTTCACGCTTGTATTGTTTGTTTGTTTGCGTACATCGACTGGTTAACTTGCATTCAGTGTCTGACTCCTTTAGTCTTGTGTGTCAGTGTGCATGCAGCCAAGATGTATGTGATATTTATGTTAATACTTTATTTTCTCAAAAAATACGATCGTCTTCGGCTTGGATCTTTCCTTTTTAATTCATCTTAAAATTAATCTCAGCAGTCTGTTCATTAATAAATAAGTTAATAAATGGATTTTCCAGAAATTGGCTATACCAACTATGTTTTTCTTATAAATACAAAGTTTCATAGTGCAGAAACAGGCATGCAGGCAGAGGCACCAAGTCAGCGTCAAAATGATTCGAAATCTAAATCACAGGCGTTTATAAAAGATGTTTTATGAGGAGCTGAAATCCGTTTAGCTGACAGTACACGAGGACTCTTAAAGCCAAGCAGATTTCAGGCAGGTCTGTATCTCCATAAAACAAACAAAATGTAAAAAATGTCCAAACAAGAAGAGCAAACACAGACTTATAAAAGCTTCCTGAAAGTTTACGGCGTTAACAGATTGATGTTCAACATCTCCCTCTGGTATTAGATGTATGCAAATAAAAAAAAAAAAGAGACTTGACTAAGGTTGGATTTGTTTGTCAGCACCAGAACGTATCGCGTGTGGGCAGAAAACAACACGAACAGACACGATAAACAGCAACAGCAAAAGCACAGAGACTGCCAAATATTCCGTGTCCAAACTGAAGCTGGCGAGGACGATCGTGCCGCTGTAAGAGCATCATTAAGTGCGGCGGCAGACGGGCTGAAAGAGTTCCTGCCTCTGATACTTTTGAAGCCGGTGCTTCAAAGACGTCGCGACGGAACGGCCTGAACCTCGCAAGAAGAAGAAGAAGAAGAAGAATTTCACATTATCACGGACAAACAGCTTTTTCATGCGGAGGCTCAGGACAATTTAGAGTCAGCAATTAAACTTTGAATCAGTCTTTGGACCGTGGGAGGAAGCCGGAGAGAACCCACGGCAAACTTCACACAGAAAGGCCCCAGACGAGGTTCAAACCATGGAAGGACCTTCCTGCTGTGACAATGCAAGAAGGTCCAACAACTGTTAACAGCGCTTGTCAGTCTTTTCACCTGAGTCCCCAATCGGACCACGCGAGGAGAGATTGTACCGCTCGCAAACAGTTAAACGATACGTTAGCTTATCTGCCCTCCAAGAGTCCTCGTAGTAAAGTGGCATATAATTATGTCAATAAAGCACAAGGCAATATTATCAATACCAGGCCGATGGAGGATGCAGAATGTCGTGACTTTGTATCAGGAGATAATCCGCTAAGAGACGTGCGTGCCTCACTTCACATGCTTCCATATTTACACTGTATATTTTGAGCGCCCGTCTGAATCTGAGCAAAGATCTCGTGGCTCAGTTATGCAAACTCTGTTTGATTTATTGTGACTTTAAAGCCGAGATTAAACACTGCGTGACACTGTGTCAATCAGCTTTGAAAAACAAGAGCTGGGTTTGTGCCCGGAGGACTGGACTGGGGCGGGTCCGCTCCGCAGCGGGACCAATCAGAAAGCGTTTCAGAACCGCTTGTGACTGTCCAACCGATGGGTCGCTGTTTATTCACGCCTTACGTAAAATGCAATGAGTGTCGGCATTGTGAGAATGAAGCGGTTGCGGTGAACACCACAACACACAGATATAAGTTGTACTTATGTTTTATATTCTGACTTTGGCAGCCAGATGTTGGCGCCGATGCCCCGCCCGGTTGCAGTAAAGAAGACGAAACATCGGTCAGATGTTGCAATCGTCATTTTTGGTCCGTGAGACACGGTCACATATTGTTTCGTGGGATAGGCCGCATGCCAATCTTCAACAGATTGGAACTTCATCGTTACTCCCTGATAGGAAAGAGTTCATGTAATTCATCAGTATAAAAACTGCGGCCACATCTTCTACTGATGAAAACTCATGAACTGAATCTGTCCTGGAGTAATATCAAACAAATGAGGCTCAACCCGTCCGACAAATATTGCACGAAAATGTTCGCACAGCTATTTTTCCCACTCTGGGCCTCAATAATAAATAAGCCCCACGGGTCTCTACATCTGCTTATCGCTGCTGCCGCAGTAATCTGACACAGACGTTCGCCGGGCCTGACATTTACACATATAAGATGGGGAGAACATTCCTTTTTCTCCTCCTGGTAAATCTGTTAGTCATTAGCCAGTGTCAGAGAAGGAGAGAGGGAGAGATGCAGGGACCAAATCCACGGCTTCACTCAGGAATGGCTTGGTCATGTAAGGGTCAATCACTCACGGTTCATTATTTCAGCGGCAGTCAATGCCTTCGACGTGAGAGGAGATAGTCTGAAAGGTCAAGTCCAGCTGGAAAGAAGTTCAGGGCTCGGTCGCGCCAGCTATTTGTAAATGTCACAAAATTTCTGCACAAGTAAAACTTCTTTTACTTCTTTTATTTCACTCAGATTTACTCTAATTTTTATCCTCATCTTCCTCCGTCAGCAGAGGCCGCCGAACCCGGTTTCATCGCCGGATAACTCTGAGCACCAACCGCTGAGGAAATGAAACTTAACCTACACGCCACTAAAGCTGCCTGGGAGCTGCAGCCCTGCGTGTGAATCCTCTTCACTCCCGTAAAATGTCTCTTTGCTAGGTAACTGTGGTGCTATCAGTCCAGCACGCTGGTGTGTTAAACAGAGAGAGTGGTTAGTTAACTGGATACAGGTGTGTCCCCTGCAGATGATCCACCACGCCCCTTCCACACCTTCCACTGTTGGTCTGTGGGAAGCAAAACTTAGTCATCCCTAGTGGCGAGAGTCAGCGTTACTCCAAAACTTTGTCGAGTTTCGATCGACCTCAAGCTCCGAGGGGAAAAAAATCCACAAAGCAATGCAGCCTGCCTCGGTGTGACCTTAAAAGTGAACTCAAGCCGGCGCTGCACGCACGCACACGTATACAAACGCATAAAATGAAGCACGCAGAACGCAGCCTGTTACATTTGAGCTTAGCCATATCTCTCCAAATTGATGATGTTTGCATCCCCGATTCGTCTTGAGGTGTTAAACTGTCACGAGGAGAGGCGAGCAGATGGTCTTCCATATACGGCAAACGGACTCTATACTGTATACGTCCATAAAGCCCTTATGTAATTAACGTGCCTCCTGTAATAACTAACATGTGGGCAGATATTTGAACAGCTGGATCATCAAACAAAAGGCACATTTAACGTGATCTGGTTCACGTAGCTGCTGGAAATTCTTTGATATAAGCAGGAAATTGCTTTAAATCAACGTTTGCAGGGAGGGATTTTGTTGCACTTGCACGACTGTAGTTTGTTTCGACTGGATGCAAACCATTTTTTGTTCAAGACCCATTAATTATATCATATACACAAAGCTCCTCCCGGTTGCTGCCTTGTCGTTTGCGTGACAACTCGTTTTCCTCCCCTTTCTACTTCACCGACAAGCCTCAAACCACCAATCTCTCTACATCCTGTGGACTGAGAGCACACTCCCCACGTCGTTTAACTCAGGATGTTGTTTTTGTTTTTTCGGTTGCTCGGTTTTCCTATTTCTGTGGGAAGTCCTGGGTTGTGGCCCAATCATTTTAGTTTTTATTAAGATGTGGTGATAATGCTGCAGGTTGATTGCCGCGTTGGAGCCGCACGAGGAAAGGGTGCGGCGAGGGGCCCTTAATTAAGCGTCATTTAAAGAAGCCTGCACTAGATAAAGCAATTATAGCATCACTGCAGGGAGGCCCCCGTGTTTAAAAGGCAGCGTGACATCGGGATGCAGGAAGCTGCCGCGCTGACTATCAAAGGCTTCCATCCAACAATAATATGATAGCGATTCCTTTCAGGCTTGGTGGACTTGTGTACGAATGAAGACTGTGGGAATGGGAAAAAAAAGCAAAAGCTTTTATGTGTCCTTTAGTGCGTATGCACTCAGGCTGTTAGCGGGCGATGCGTACAGTTATCCTGACATTTCAAACTGAAAAGGAAAAATGTCGCTTCGCAGCGGCAGTACGCGCTCGCGTTCGACCCTTGACCCGTCACGCCGCGCCGTTTCTCGTCACATTTTATAGCAGAATTAAAACTGAGGGTGTTATCGTGCATTTCGTAGCTGCGGTGACTTGGGACAAACGTGCTCGCGTTATCTTTGTAATTTGCGGAAACTAGAAAAGTAAAGCAAAGACTTATCTGCGTGTGTGTGAGCAAATAGAAGGAGTCCCACGACGCTGCAAAGTAACCAAACCGACCCCGTCGCCCCCCCGAGCAGACTGCATACTGTAACTGTAAGCATGGGTTGAAATGTATTTGCAGACATAATAGGTCTTAGTGGAGCCAGACTTATGCAGGAAATCTGTTTATAACTTTAAAGTATTACATAATTCTAATTACATCACGGTAGATCTCTTTAAATCTTTGGTAAACACCCAAACTGGGGACCAAACTTCAGATTTAAACCAGCAACCGACCAGTAAGAACCTCTTTAAGCGGCTTCAGAGGGTCAGTTACCGTACATCTTTGGAAAAACACATATCTGCAGTCTCTCTGTATCACGTTTTGCACATGTGGCTTCGCTCCCACAGCATTCGCGCTGCGCCCCGCGCTCGCGTCTGTCTGCACTCCGTTCTGACTGATGCCTGCTGCACATCCCGCGGTAACAGGATAGGCACGCCGCTGAAATCCTCCACACACCTGTTAAACATTCTGGGGGCTCTCAGCCGGCTTCAAACGCCGCTGCCTATCAGCGTCTGCGGTTGTGTGCGAAGCCTTTTATGTACATAGGTGCTGCTGTGCGAGGGAATGTTTGCCATGAAGACGCAACGTCTGACTGACAGAAAGGTATTTCTCTTATCCGACGATTCGTCCGAGGCTCAGAGGTTTATATTTAGCCTCCACTTGTTGCTTTGCATCTCGCCGTGATGTGAAGTGTAATTGCATTTCACTTAAACAACATAAAGAGCCGCGGCAACGCTAACATGATGAGAGCTTGTGATTGTTCTTGATTGCTAGCATCTAACGCGCTGATTAGCCGCCTGCATAGGCTTCCCTCCGAGCGGGCTCTTATCAGGGTGTGCAACTGTTCCCCTGCAGCCACAGCCACAGGAAACGATGGGTGGGGTACGCTCGGGGGGGGGAGGAGGAGGGTTTGTGCGTTATCATCCTGTGCATTCCAGTTCACACCAGCAGCATGCTGCATCAGAGCCAAAGACATCAGAACTGGCAGTGTATGGCTAGCAATGGTTAGCATGAAGGTTAGGAGAGGGTTGCAGGACTTCTCAACGAGTCAGACTGTTATTACTGAACATCTACGATCCTTCAGCACCTCTGAATCGCCGCCCACACGTCTGAGTTGCTGCGAGATTCAAGTGATGGCAACAAAACAGTTCAGACCCAAAATTTGATGGTAGATTGACATGAAACCGTCTGATCAGAGGAGTAATCATTTCCAGAGCTCACCTGTAGAGCTATCAAGGCTAAAGTCCTTATCGCAGCGACCCGGGCTTGATTCCAGCCTGGATGCCTTGCTGCATGTCATCCTCTCTCTCTCTCTCTCTCTGACTCTAACCTGAATTTCTCATCCATCTTTCCAGCCGTCCGTATCAAATAAAACGTAAAAATGAAGCCACATTTGCACACAATAGCTCAGTAATATCTCGTAATGACATATGAAGGTTGACTTTGATTGAAGGTTGCAGGTAAGCGACGCTGTTCTCTCTTCAGCCACCCTTGAAAACTTGAGATCACGTCAGTCTTTGTTCAAATCAAAAATCTAGACGTGTTGTTTGTTCTTTAAAAGGAACAGGTGTCGCGAGCCAATGATGGCAGTTAGTTCTAGCTATTTCTCTTTGTGAACGAGTGAACAAACACTCCTCACAAACAACCTCTCCTTCCTCCCCACCGCCCCGCTTCTCATCTTTAGCTGCAACAACAGTGGCCCACCAAGCGTCTGAAGTGGACTGCTTCTGTGACCCGGGCACGCTGACCCCTGCTCCTGCTGTCACATTACACCGGGCTTAAAAGGCTGCAGCAGTTGCACAACAAACAACCTTTCGGGCAGGTCACGTTACTTTGGGGATATTAACTCTTTACATTTGTCTCCGCAAGAGTTTCAACACCGCCCCCCTCCCTGCAAGAACGCTGCAGCTGGAAATGTGAAGTATGCGCAGCACATATGAAGAGCATTACATCCATATCTGATGACTTATCACACAGGGGACCTACAGTAAAACACTGAAGCTCTATCATCTAAACTGGCCTCCTCTGTGGTGACAGAGACATCTTCAACGGGATGTAAAGAAATAACAACTCAGCCTGTGTGTCTTCAACTTAATTATATGTCTTCTTCTGGGAGACGTTAATCAAGCTCGCGTCCCTCAAACATGGCGTTCTAATTTGGATTGATTTGTGTGCTTTTATTTTGAAATAAAGGCAAAATAGCAAGTTAAAACCACAATCTGCACGAGTGTTGATTACGTAACTACAGCTGCACGCAACAGGGCGACAGATGCATGTAGTCTAATTTTAAGTGTGTTCCTGTGTCACTACATATTGTAAACATACGAGTTATGTTGGAGACGTCCGAGTGATAAACAGGCTATTAAAATGAATACTTAATAAAAGCAGCTTTAATTGCATGAAGAATTTCCAGAATGATGAGTCTGTCAATCATCTGACTGATGTCTTTTTCTTAGAAATCATGTTTAAAGTCCAAAACTTTGTTGACCCCTTCATTCACCCCCAAACTGCTCCATCGGTCTGCAACACTTGGAGCCGATTCCCTCCTGTGCAACCGACAGACAAGAGCTGTATTTCCAGCAGAAAGGGTTCGTCTCTCGAGCATAGACTCCCCCGTGAAGCCATGTGGTGGTCTGGTATGAAGTTATGCAGGTAACACACACAGTTGTGTTTGCTGGTTATAATAAAAAAGTTATAATACCTTGAATCTCTTAGATATAAATGTCCTGACCTTCAGGGGAGCTGTGCTACACCTCCACAGACAGAGGTAACTTTCACAGAGATACTGTACATGGTGTTTTGTATTCATACCTTCCAGTTTCTGGTATTCTGAGCTGTGCAGGCAGCACAAACCTGCAAGCAGATTGAAAACAGAAACAGCACAACAGCGAGAGTTTCCCAGCGAATGCACGGGGCTTCACAAAAGACTTCAAAGTATCCCTGCGGCTTCGCTCCGAGGCGAGGTCAGCATTCACTCGAGGAATTCTCCTCCTCTTTCTTTATCGGGTCTCATAAATCAGGCCGGATTGCTGCTCATGCAAAGCCCTGCAGAGCTCACGCATCTATGTAGAAAGCTGTATGTGATATTGCTTAGTTACCCCGCCCAACAAAAAACTGCTTTACAGCACTGATTAATGAGGAGAAAGGATCTGGGTTTTGTCTGTCACACCGAGTGGCCTCTGTTTCCAATCAGGCACATACATATCTCCATATGGAGGGATCCTCCATACTGAGGAATGTGGAGCTGATCCCCGCCTCCCCAACAAGGAGTGGGTAGCGTCACGCGAAGCACGGCATGAGAGGAGCAGGCATCACACCGGTCCTCATTACAAGTGATAAGACGGTAATACTTTGGGGCACCCAGAAGCTACGCATGTAGAGCTGACCTTTGCATGAGAAGGAGCTGAACAAACCACACGGAGGAATGTCCACATAAACATATCGAGCTGCAAGGTGGTGCCCCCCCGTTACACAACACAACAGTCAAAACAGGCGGGCCGTGGATGCAAAATCTGGTTCGATTTTTCAATTTTCAACCTGCTCGGATAAAAGTTTCTCCGGGGCGTGTTGGGGAGTTTCATCAAAAAGCAATAGAAGCAGATATGAAGCAATGAAACCTCAGTTTGACCTTGACATGCGATAGACTAATGCCTGGCCAGGAATGCCCTGATGCAGAAAGCTAAGTAGCCATCTATCACCCGGCTCCTTCGCTCTTTGATCCCTCACGCTCACCGAGTCGTCTCGCCGTTACAGCGAGGCTTCGCGTCCGTGACAGATGGGCCGAGCGAACGGAGGATCAACTCCGCAGTCAGCCGGGACATCAGAGGTTTGTGTCGTCATGTGTGTTGCATAACGGCACGCGGGGGTTAGAGACAAAGACGTTCAGGCCGGCCTGATGGCTTGTTTATTTTCATATCTGTTCTTTACGGCGGGGTTGTGAGCGAGCGCAGATAAATCGCTTAATGGTTTTCCTGGAATGTGGAGTTCACAAGGAGGCCAGATTAAACGCGATTTAAGCTGATAAAAGAAATTAGCTCTTCAGCTTGTTTTATTTTTTTTCCCCTCTCTGCTTTAAAGTTGAAACCTTTTCAGATTCTGTGAGCCCAAACAAGCCGACACATTTATTTCCAGCAATAATAGGGTCTGTTTAACAAAATGACCTAACTGTTCCCTCTGAGACTGACGGAGCTTATTACAAAAACCGAGCCAGGATTTGGCGTCACATCTCAGACTTACTGAACCCAGCTCTCTTTGGATCCAGTCGCCTAAAGTACAACTGCAAGAATTTATTAGACTCTTATCTTTGTTTCTTTGCACTGTGCTTTTCTTCTCAGGATGAAGCATCAAGAGGAAAAAGCTCTCCAAGCTGTCACTGAACTGAGATTTAGGGGGCTGTATTTACAGAATATGGCAGAAATTGAATATATTATGCACAACTAAGAATATATGACCTTAGAATGAGTCTTTTATATCTACAGCAGCCCGATCCGGACAACTGAACACTGGCTCTAGATCCCATTTTTGCAGCCACCGCAGGGCGAGTGGAGGGGGTCGCAATCCACAGCTATCACCAGATGTCACAGCGATCCCTCAACGTCAAGCTCTCCACGATCCATTTCTTGGTTTCTAACAGAGAAATAAGTTGATAAAACTTGGATAGAGTTTACTACAAACTTTCTGTACTCTGATTTGCTTTCTTTCCAAGAGTTTGGTGAAAAGATCGGTACCACTTTCATGTTTGTACGGCGCCAGAAGCTGAACATCTTAGTTTGGCTTACAGTCTGCCTCAAAACACGCCGTAGTATCTTGCGTTTTTAACACAAACAGCACATAAAACAGCGAGTTACATGCTGTAACTGTTTCTTGGCGGTACATCGGGCGGGTGCAGTGACCTCCAAGAGTCCTATTGTCACAGTGAGGTTGCCAGGCAACTGTGAGGAAGCAACCACAGCTTGGATACACTAATGATCAAATCAATCTTTGTTTTTTTATTATTATTTGTTCATGTGCAGATTAGACAAACAAGATACTGACCTCCGAGGTGCTAATGGCCGTATTTTTCTCTTCTTTGGATCGGATCCGTTTCCACTTTCTTTGTTCTAAGCTTGGATAATTATCTCCGCCCAAACTTAAGGACCACGCAGGAGTTTTATCAATCATCACAAGAAAGCAAGGGGACATGTATTTTCCACTGACAGTGCAAAGAATGGACGGCGTACGTGTGACCTCACCCACAAGAGCCGTTTTGAAACTCAAAATCTGCGGCACTGACCGCCACCATGCCAAAGACGGCTCAAGCAAGCCACGCTCTTAATCCTGCATAACTTTAAGCCTTAATATTACCTGTGAACAGGTGAGTTGTATATAAATTCAGCCTCAGTACAGTTGTCATGAACGGGGAAATTAGCTATAGAGACCAAAACTGTTTTTTGTACCAGGCTGTAAACATGTTTATTTCTGCTGTCTAACATGGGGACTTATGGAGACTGACTCACTTCTGGAGCCAGCCTCAAGTGGACGTTTGAGGAACTGCAGGTTGTGGCTTCGCTTCACAGCCGCGGAGGTTACCGCTTATTTATTTTCCCAGGCGACAGTCAGGAGTTTACAGCGTGTTGTCGGCGTCGGTCTCTGGGTTTCAAGACAACGAATCGTGTGTGATCACATGAAAAGCAACAACCTAAGAGCTCTGGTGCCTCTGGGATACCCCGCTGCGAAACATGAGACTCGCTTGCTATTTGACAGTCTTTACTGTGTAAACAGTTCCCATGCTCCCCGTGAAAACGTTGACAGGTTACAGCTGAGCTGTCTCGCATGTAATACGCTGATCCTCTGGAAAAGCGATGGACATTATAATGGGTTAAATAATTGCAGATTGGAATTTCACCATTATATAAACTTTTCTCAGGGTTGGAGCTTCTCTGGAGGCACAAATAATTAGCCGGTTACACGGGAGAAGTCAAGCAGCCACAGGTTGATTAGTGAGTTAACTGAAAAACAATCGAAGAAGACGCAAGCTTAGGGAAGAGAAAGCTGATGTGAGGGTGTATCTGTGGTCGTCACGAATGAACGGCTGCGGCTGCTGGACCGCAAAGTTCACCAGTTAGCTGGCGCTGTGGCTCCGCCAGATACTGGAGTAAAACTCCGTAGTGCACAGTGATTGAATAATGACTTTGCACGAGCAGATTATTACAGCAGTGCTGCAAACTTTTTTTGGTAGCTGTCAACATTTGGAAGTAATTTCCCAAAGGGCCTGGGAAAACCCTCACTGCGCTCAGCTCCAAGACAAACAGATGTGTTGCTGGCAGTGATTAACTACTCTGCTCATTCATAAAGCTCTGGCCAATAATGAAGGACCTCTGGCCTTAAGGGTAATTTGGTAAGAGGCCTCGGATCGTCACCCAGTCGCTGTGGGAGCCGCTTACTGGATCAGAACCTGCAGGCCAGTCAGACGAGTCGGTTTCCAGTGGGAAAGGAAGCACGGGGCATGTACCGTGTACAGCTGATGGTAGAGGACTTGAACTATGAAGTAACATGATCATGGTTACATGTAGGGGTCACGGGCGGGTCAATGACAATGTGCAGCATTTGTCTAAGCAACATAGGAGAGAAGCGCAAGAGAAGCTCCACTTCATTCATTTGAAGAAAGGCTGCATGTTAAGTTTTGTTTTGGGTTGATTTGCTGATCATATTTAAGCATTTTTACCATTTCAAAGGCTTTAAAGAATATTAAACTAGTCTATTCTGTGATGAAGTTGTCAAATCAACAGTCTGTTTTCATTCCAGCTCGAAAAATTCACTATATCAGCCGTCATGTGAATATTTCTGCCTCTAAAAATCAGTAACGGTCTCAGTAATCCCATTTCAGTCTGGCTCTGCTGCATTAAAACCCAACATGACTATTATTACAGGGGCTGAGTACCAGAAATGAAGAGCTGAAAATCTAATCTACTGTAATTTATAGAAAATGCGTGGCGGCTGAAACAGAGCTTCCAGTATGCTTTCATAAAAGTTTATTTTTGAACGTGTGGATCTGAATGTGATGGCCGGCCATGTGATCGTGGCGTGTCTGAGTTCATCTGCGCTCAGAAAGAGGAACAATGTTCAGCAGAGCGAATAAAAGAGGAATCTGTAACCTGCATGAAAGCTGCTTTATGTCTCCAAGAGCAACTCTTTACAGAGCTTGAAGAAGACAGAAAGAAATGCATCAGTCTGAACATTTAAGTCATCCAATCAACAAACACGACTTTGACAGTGAAAAATGAGTAGGAAGCAATCATTAAGCATTCCTCCCGTGTCACCGCAGTGTCATTACGTTTGTGTTTTTGCTTCGTCCCCTCCGAGGTCCAGAGAGGAAACCCATCCCCGAGCAAAGTGCATGAAGGAGGTGTTCACCCGGGCCCCTCTCTTCTGCGCTATCATTGGTCACTGTGAAACTTGCATCGGTTTAAAACCAGACACCACTTTCTTCCCTCCCTTTACAGCAGCACAACCCCCTTTAAAAAAAGACATATAGGGACAGATAGACTGGCAGAGCGCGAGCGAGCGAGCGTGTGTCAGACTGTGAGAGATAACCAGAGTTTGTCTCAGGATGCCTGCGTACGCCACCAACATGAGGCTGAAGTTCCCCATCGTGGCCTTGGGCTTGGAGATTATCACCATCATCCTGTATGGTGTGTTTGTGACCTATGATGAAGGGGGAAGCAAAGGGCACGGGCACGGGCACGATGCACACTCCAATGAGACTAAGCCTGAAGAGCCACCCATGACTCTCTACCCAAGTAAGTCTACCTAGAGGGGCGTGTGGACTGAGGGATGCTGTGCTATGGGATGCCTCAATGTTAAAAATGATGGATTAAGTTTGATTTAATACGCAAAGCTTTGTGAAACCTGCCACTGATATTCCAGGCTTTAGTTTGGGGTCAGCTGGAAACGTCGGGAGTAATTGGAATGATGTGAAATGCGTTTTTTAGGGATGTAATTGTCCAATTAAGTTGCAGACAGAAATAGAAGACTTTGGAGGCCGTTTCCAGAGCGAGTCTGCTGAATGCAATAAGAGGAGTCACGGGGGTCGCATTCTCATCCACCCCCCCCTCCCCTCCGTCACGCATGCAGCTGAGGAGGCGAGCGTATCCTGCAGGGAAAAAGTGTCACATCTCCTGCAGTGGAGGTCACAAATGTCTCAAACACATAAAGACAGACGTTAGACGGACCTGAGAGGCTTTAAAGCATCATTTTCTAAGTGTGTTTGTTGGAAGGGAGCATGGAGCGTGGCTTTTTTACAGTTACAGTTCCTTTGAAGCCAGACCAGTTATCTGTATTACAGCAGCTGCAACTATGAAAATGCTGTTATGGCTGGGTGTGGCTCAAAGAGATTAGCTCAATGGTCAGAATTTAGGCTGAGCGTATCTTCTCCTTGGGGGATGGGATGCAACAAACATTGTCTAAAAATAGTCTATTTATTGGTTTATTTTCTTACTTTTTAATCGTACTAAACAAGAGTTAAAATTATGTGTGCTGTGTTGAGGGAAATATTTGAAAATGCCTCTGAAAATATCAAATTTGCTTCCTGTGGAACAGGTTCAGTTCAGTGTTTTAATCAGGTTAAATGAGCGTTTAGAGACGGTTGGGTTTAAGTTGTGGTTGCATGCATGAAAGATCGGCTATCCAACTAAAGTTGCAATGGGAGATTTTCACGGTACGATAACCATCTCAGAAGCGAACGGCCGGCCCGAACAAACACTAATATAATCTCATTAAATATTAGGTCTTATATTTTTTTAATCCCATAGAATTCAACAGCATCGATAAGCATGTATGTATGTGGTTGGATAACCGTCAAATATCTGTAATTAAAGGGCCAAAGGAAGACAAATAAGCAGAGAAATGTGCACCAGGAGCTGAGTAAAAGCTATCACAGCTTTCAACTTTAAATTTTAGAGGATGCAAATGACAGAAATAAATTCTGGTTCTCAACGCTCGGTCCTGAGGGGATTCCTGCTCTCCTCCTTGACTCACCGAGTTACTCAGAAGATTACCTAACATCTGGGCGTGGTGCCAGTCATCAGTGGCTGCTTTCCAACTTTACCCCCCATCCTCAAACTACCATAAACTGGAAGTCTGAATCAGCCAGCTGTGAATGGGAGATAGGGTCAAAGTACAAGGTGAAGGGCAAACTGGTCTGGCCCCAAAAAAACAGCTCCATGAACGTGCGTCAGATCAAATATTTACACCTCGACTGTTATCAGCACTGACCGCATGTTGTGCTGCGTTAAACTGGGACTGTCAACACGAATTTCAACCCATTTTTCATATTAAAACATACAAACTCTTCACAGGTGGTTTTAGTAAACACTAAGAAGAAACAATATTCTGAATATGGAGCAGCTGAGCATCTATAAACACCCAGTAAAACATCATACAATGTCAAAGTATGAAGCATCTTCAGGTCCTGCCTCCCAAAAGTAGATGCAGATGTTATCAAGTCTCATTTTTCACCAAGAGGACGTTCAAAAAGCTGCAGCCTTAATCTGAAATACTGAAAATAGTTGTAGATGAATCATCTTAATGCTGCTGTGACAGCAGAATGGAGCTCATATAGATAACAGATATGCACGTGTATCTACTCTAAATATTTTCTCTCAAGTAAAATGGGTAGAAACCATAAAATTTAAAGCACGCATGTAGTAAATTATGGTAACTTACTGTTTTTAATATCTTTAGGGTTTCTAAATTAGGACCACCAATAAAAAATAAATATATATGAACTCTAATATAACGTATGATGTATGTATATAAGTTTTTTAAAATACATTTGGCTGCTTCCTTGCCAAAAATTAGATACCGCGCTCTTGACTGTACGGTAGCTGCAGCCAGGAGTTGTTTAGCTTAGCTTAGCACAAAGACAGGAAACAAGAGATGCCAGCTAGCCTTGCTTTGTTCTCAAGTAACAATATCCGTTTACCAGAACCTCTAAAGCTCACGAATAAACACGTTATATGATATTTGTTTAAACCTTAAAAATACCTAAGTGTAAAACCGGCATGTTGTGGTTTCATGGGCGCTACTTGACGAGCCACGTTAGCCGTTTCCACCACATTTACAGCCTTTATGCTAAGCTAACTATCCATTGTTAGCAGCGTCACGCTAACACAGAATGCAATGAAAAGATCTCGTCTAACTGTCGTCAACAAATACGTGCACTAGCCAAAACGTCGGACTGTTGATTTATGACTGCAGGGCAGCAGCCTCAAAAACAAGACGCGTGTCCTGTCTAGACAATAGCGGCCACGTTCATGCTAACAGACGGAGGAAGTGGAGCGCATTGTTCCTCGGTCTGCGCACACCTCCACCTTGATGCGTTTTCCACATGAGAGGCTTATCATATCAAGCTTGAAGGCTTTTGGGAAACAGGGGTCCCATTTCCTGTTAAGATGATGATGCCTCTTGGGCCGGGTGGGAGCCGGGGGAGCGCCCAGGTCTGCAGAAATCCGCTCGAAATGACTTGGCATCAACCCAGATTTAGATTTATCTCCACTCTGTGCGTTCTTACTGCTCAGAATACAGTATGATCCAAACCATGCTGTCTTTGTCCGACTATCAACTGAGACTAATGGATAAGGGTGTGCTAAATGTCCCCTCCTGATGAGACTTCATGAGTTTAAACTGATTAAGATCATACGCTCTCAATAGACACAGCACAAGGTCACAAACTGGACGGGAGCATTTTCCGAGGATCACGTTCAAAGTGATTGAATTGCTTCGAATTGAATGGCTCGGTCAAGCCTCTGCTGAGTAAATCATCTAAACTATAAAGTTGAAATGTGTGTGAAAGTGTTTCATGTCCACGTTTAGCTGGGGCGAAAGTGGGATTCCCCGCAACAAAGCGGGGCTCTGTCAGAAAAATCAGCAGCAGAACTGACCTCCCTTCTCCTTCCTGCAGTGTTTCAGGATGTCCACGTCATGATCTTCATCGGCTTCGGTTTCCTGATGACCTTCCTGAAGAGATATGGGTTCAGCAGCGTTGGGGTCAACTTACTTCTGGCTGCCTTCGGCCTGCAGTGGGGCCTCCTCATGCAGGGAATTTGGGACCTGCATGATGGCAAGATCAGAATGAACATCTCTAAGTACGTATGTCTTACCAGTGAAACAGTTAGATCTCTGAATACGTAGGTGATGTGTCCTGTCCTGCTGGTTGCTGTTCAGCTGATGAACTCTGCTGCTTTTTTCTACCCTGTCCTGCAGGATGATCAATGCAGACTTCAGCACAGCTACAGTCCTGATCTCCTTTGGGGCCGTTCTGGGTAAAACCAGCCCTGTTCAGCTCCTCATCATGACCATACTGGAGATCTCAATCTTCGCCATCAACGAGCATCTCGTAGTCGAAGTCCTCAATGTAAGAGAACACTAACGACGACATTGAGAGCAGAAACGTGTACCGTGTAAACTGTACTGTAACGGGCCTGCGTCACCTTTTCTGGCCACAGGTCAGTGACGTCGGAGCATCCATGACCATCCATGCCTTTGGAGCCTACTTTGGCCTGGCAGGTGGCTCGAGTGCTTTACCGACCAGGTTTAAGGAACGGACATGACAATGACGGATCTGTTTATCACTCTGATATGTTTGCTATGATTGGTAAGATCCAGTTTAAACTGATGTTTATATTGTGCTTACAGCGCATCACTGGCCTCCTGCACGGTGCATCACTAGCGCCACCTGGTGGACACAAATAACTTAGCAGCATTTACAGTAACAGTAACCTCAACTGTGCATCACCACTGTGCAAAATCAGTCATATTTTTAAGATGATACATGTCTTTATTGCTCTCTTCTACAGGAACTGTCTTCCTGTGGATGTTCTGGCCCAGTTTTAACTCAGCCATCGCCGAGCCAGGCCTCCCTCAGCTCAGAGCAGTGATCAACACCTACCTCTCTCTGGCTGCATGTGTGCTCTCTGCCTACGCCATCTCCAGCCTCGTGGAGCACAAAGGAAAACTGGACATGGTCAGATAACTTTTCCTTCACTGTCACACAATGACGCCGCTGAATAGTTTCAAAAAGCTCATTCGCTGTGCTTGCTTGTTTGTTTGTTTTTTCGCAAACTGCAGGTGCACATTCAGAATGCCACATTGGCTGGCGGCGTCGCTGTGGGAACATGTGCTGACATGAACATCGGGCCATTTGGGGCAATGCTAATTGGATTAGTGGCTGGCACCATCTCCACCGTTGGCTTCAAGTTCCTATCTGTGAGTTAAAAGTCAAAGGTGCAGAATATAAAAATGATAGTTTCTTTAAAAGTTTGTGTAAATTATTACTCCAGAGATTAATTTGTCTGTCTGCAACAATTTTAATATTAGATTAATCCTCATTTTTTAAGCAAACATCAGCGATAAATCATCAATATAGACGTATCATCTATATTCCAGATGGAGTCCTACATGATTTGGGGATATTAAGGCGCTAACGGTGAAATTAAAGTGTATATTTCACCTTTTTCTTCTCCACTCTAGCCCATCCTGGCATCCAACCTGGGCATCCAGGATACCTGCGGAGTCCACAATCTGCACGGCATGCCTGGCATCCTGGGCGGGTTGGCTGGTATCGTGGCCGTGGCTCTGGGTAAAAAAGATGGGTAAGGAGCCATTTCGCTCATCACAAATCTTACATAAGAATATACACACACACACACACACACACAGTTGTGTTGTTGCTTTGAAGTAACTGTGCTCCTCTTCTATCCTCCTCCTTCTCCTCTTCAGATCCGCTGCCATGCAAGCTGCCGGCTTGGCTTCGTCCCTCGGCTTCGGTTTGGTTGGAGGTGCTCTTACAGGTAGGTGGAGGTGGAAAAAGTTACATTTGAGAGCACAGAAGCTCATGATTTAGCAACAACACCTGACTGATGAAATAATTCATTTCCTTCTTCAAGGTTTAATAATGAAGTTGCCGATCTGGGGACAGCCTCCAGACCAGAACTGCTTCGATGACTCTCTTTACTGGGAGGTAAGAAAATCCCATTCCTCATAAATATTATCTCTAGTTTCTGACTGTTCAGCCACAAGCGATAGATGCAGCAGCACAATATTTAGGTAAGTTATTAAATTTGTGGTTTTGGGATCATATCAGACGGATATAATTTACCACATCGTGATAATCGAGATTTTTCAGGCTTCCTTTCATAGAAAAAGGGTTAAACTAAGTGGCAGACTCCAGCATGTTAGCCAATAATTGTCCATTAAAGTCCACATCACACATGTCTTATTTAGGTCACTGCGCTGCAGACAAATCATTTGGATCTTGCATGTTTTCCAGGTTCCCGAGGAGGAGGAGGAGAACGAGGAGAGCTTGGCTCACGCCGATCACTCAAAGAACAAAGCAGAAGCCTAAACACCTGCCCGCCGCCTGTCTGCTGAGCGAGAAGAGAAGGCGTAAAAAGAACCATTCAGCAGCTACATCGTGTCTGCGGATTTATTAAAGTGATAAAAACATTATAGATGATTATACAGTATTATAAAAACAGAGGAATAACTCGTGGAAACAGAAACAGGTTTCACTCTGAAACTGTTTGGTGAGAAAAGATATCTACGCGCTGCATATTTTTCATCATAGTACAGTTTTGACCTGTAATCAGGAAAGGCAGTGAAAGGATTACATAACACAGCACATGATGCGTTTTATTCTAATGAGTCTAAACATTCATTCACACCCTTTTTTAACAGAAACCTTCAGGGATTTTTTTACACTGAAAATTGTGAACAATAACCTCAGTAACAGTCATGAGCCACTGCTGACACACAACCACTTCCATAAGCTTCTTTTTTTTCCTTATTCATTTTTTATATTATAAAAAGCATAAAAGCATGTTTTAAGACATTAGTATAGTGTGTATTTTTCTTCATACGTTCTCGTACATTTCCATGTGTGTTTCTGCTGAGGCTCGGGTCAAAGCGAGGTGCCTTGACCTGCTGCTTCACATCATCTCACTGGAGCCCAGTCCTTCTGCAAAGGAGTCAAGAGTCGCACGGTGTGAAACCAGCAGCGAGGCTCTGACGTGGGCAGGGATAGTCGCGTAGCTAATGAACCTCCGCACTCACAATCTTCCGCTGCTTGCAGTCATTTTCTGTCGACCTGAGAGCAGCTAGAGCAGCTCTTCTTCTGGCTGTCTACTTACATCCAGTGCGTTCTTACCTGTACATACAGCTTAACTTTTATATGGATTGACGTCGTCAGTTTTTAATCAAAGCCCTGTAAGGTTAAGAAAAAAAAAGAAGAAACAACTGGTACTGAATATTTTTCAGATATCTTTAAATGCACGGTGGCAAAGGAGAAAGGTCTGGCATTTATATGAGGTGCATACGCGACCATCTTTTCTTTATGCATCAGCTGGCCTTTTTTGAGTTTTGAACCGTGACATGCCTCCTGTGTATATCACAAGGTCAGAGAGCAGCCGGCGTCTTTTAAAGCCGCACGATGTCGGAGCGTGTTTAACATTTAAAAAAACACAGCAGGGCTAGATTAAACTGACTACACACACAGTAGTAGTGTTAATCAATGATATTTTGGTTTTGTCGAATGATTTATGAACACTGAAACACGTCAAGATTTTGTATTTTTATACAGTGGGCCAGTGCTCGTATTTGTACTAATACTGTCATAATAAATGTGTTTTTGTACAATACCAGTGTTCATGTGTGTTTTTGTGGTTCAGAGTTCAGATATTTGCAGAAATATTACAGTCGTCTGTGAATTAAGTCTAAAGAGTTTTGATCTAGTGACAGGGCAGGTTGGCATTTGTGCTTGGAGTTAAATATCTCAACAGCTATTAGACGGATTCACCACCAGGAGGCAAAATTTGTCCCATACTTTGGTTTATGATGAAATACAAGCCAAACTGATGTACTTACTGATGTACTTTTGGTCCTACATGAATACATTCCCTGCTGACAACAAGCCTTAAACCCATTTGAGGTGGTTTGAGACAGACTGAAGGAAAAACAGCCAACAAGTGTTCAGGAGATTTGACTCTGTGAACATGCCGAGGAGCCAGCGGCCCCTACTAACCATTTTTAACAATAAAAGTTAAATATAAATGCACTGTTCTGTAACAATTTTATTTTCATTGTCACATTTATTATTGTTGTAACTGTAAAAAGTACTTGCACTGTGCCAGGAGGCCTTAGAGATGGGAAGTTCAAGTCTTTTCAGAGATTTGTCTTTTTCGGCTCACCTCCACCCACAAAAGCCGGCTCTCAAATGGCTCTTCTAGCCTTCTATATTAGCCTAACTTAGCAATTATGAATGGTTTGTGTGCTGGTAAGCAATTTTACTTTTACTCATCGGTAACACTGTAATGTAACCGATTACTTTTAATTGATGGTAACATTGTAACCTAATTAAATACTTTCTAAAGTAGCTATACCAACACTGGGTATGATCCCAGTTTGATCTCGTCCTCACCTGCATGACTTCTGGGCAGGAGCGGCCAAAGAATCGGCTCTCCTCGCCGGGAGTCGGCTCTTGTGATTCGGTACAAAGAGCCGACTCGTTCACGAACGACACATCCGTAGTGAGCCTGCATGTTTGTCCTCTGTGCTGATGGCGATTCAAAACACACCTTGACCAAGAACCAGGTAACTTACTGACACTAATGAGGAGACACTGAGCTGTTTGGTGGCGGTTCCTCCTCCTCTCGTCCGGCAGCAGGGGGCGCTGTCGCCGTGTAGCTTAGCCGTTAGCTGCTAGCCGCTAGCCGCCTTTCACTTCCTTGTTTTGAACGTAGCTGGCCGCGGTGCATCATGGGATCCAAAATGTCTCCAAAGAGAGTTAGCTAATGCTAATTCAAGAGAGATAACTGCGGATAAATGTAGATTTAATCCCGCTGTTTATCGGCGGGTTTTTGTATATATCTGATATTTTAACTGTGTTCCGCGTGTCGCCATGGTGAGTACACGTCCTCTGCGTTCACGAGCTTTGGAGGATTTCGGAGCTTTTAGCGCGTTAGCTTGGTAAACGTAGCCGTGGTAACGTAAAGGACAGACAAGATGTTTGTGAGTGTTTAACCACAAAGATGAGACTGCACGTGATTGGTTACCTGCTTTTTAAAAACGTCAGGTGAAACTTGGTGCCAGGTAACTTCTTCTTCCTGCAGGACAGAGCCGATTTCAGGCTGTCTGCTCCTGCCTCATACAAATAAATACACGTGGCTTAAACACCCCTCTCTCTCTCTCTTCTCTGTGTGTGTGTGTGTGTTCAGTCAACGAAAGCAGAGGCCAGAGTGTCCAGCTCCAGCTCCAGAACAGACGAGAGGAGGAGATCAAGGAGCAGAGGCAAGACTGTGCTCGTACAGACACAAACTGTGCAGCAGCTGGCATCGCTTCAGCCACCAGCCCAAAAACAAATAACAGTAATCGACTGAGTAGTTTGTAGAATTTGGACGTCCACTAGGAAGTTAACTTTGCATCCCGACTCCTTCACGTGAAAGGTTGTGTGTGTCTCTCCTCGGAGATGCTGTTTCTTTGTCGTTGATCATAAACTGAACATCTTTAGTCGCCTGTGAGACAGAAAAGTCATCCAAGTATCGTGTAATGTGAGGCTACAACGTACATCTGCGTCATGTTTCTGGTTTGCTCTTTTCTCCTGCGAGTGTTATTAAACGTTAGATTATTATTGTATTTCTACTTAGTGGAAGAATAGTTACCTGGCGGCTGCTGTTAAAGTGTCACCTGTGCAGTTACTAAACATCTATCTCTGTATTTTGGTCCTCTGTTTATTCAGGACGAGAAAAAAGAAAGCGGAAACGTAGCCGCAGCAGATCTTCCTCGTCGTCCTCTTCCAGCTCCTCGTCGTCGTCGTCGTCTTCCTCGTCATCGTCGTCCTCCTCCTCGTCAGGTTCATCTCCCTCTTCCAGCCGCAGCCGGAGTAGCTCCAGCAGTAGCGGTAAGTGAGTCTTACAAGTCTGCAACAGTACATCTTTGCTAGTGTTTCATAAATCCACATATTATGTTTTTACCAATGCCCACGTTGTGTTTCTAAAGACTCCCGCAGTAAATCCAGAAAGCAGTCTAAGAAGAGGAAAAAGGAGAAACAGCCCAAAAAAGTAAACTTGTGCTTTTTATCTCACGTATTCAGAATTTAAAGTGATTGAAGTATTTTATTTTATATTCATGTCCAACTTGTTTTTGCAGAAAGGGAAGAAAGAGAAGCGACACAAACGTAAAAAAGACAAGAAGGCAAAAGGAGAAGAAAACTCGGGACCTGTTCAGATCTCCAAGGTAAAAGTTCACTAAGGTCCCATCAGAGAGAAATGTGTGCGAATTATTCTAGTTGGTTAGTTATTGATTGTTGACGTTGATTATTTTAGCATATTTGTAAGTTTTTTTCCAGCTCACACCAAGCAGAAACTTCTACATCGTAGTAATCCTGTTTGTAATCACAGGTTCATTTTTTAATTTGGGGAGTTTAATTTTTTTGTGTTCTAGTCTCGTTAAACTTGCATCTGTTTTTCCGTTTCAGTACTTGAAGGACCGTAAAAAGGGCAAGTACAGCATGATTTCAGGGAAGAAGATAAAGATGAAAGTAAAGAAGTCGAAGAAAGACAAACAGGTAATCTCACCTCTTTGTCGTCGAGTAAACAAAGCAGGCGTGCCTGTATAGTTTGTGAAGGGATTGTTCCCCTCGGCTCACATCTGCCTTGTTTTGTTTTTCTTGTCACAGCGGGATAAAAATCGAGCAGAACTTCTCGAGTTCTTGAACTCTACCCTGTAACGCTGCTGTGGACGCCGGTAGTGGTGCTCAGGCTCAGACACGTCAGCAGAACTCAGGAAACAACGACTCCTCAGCTTTCCAGAGAGAACACAAACGAAGGAGAAGATCAACGCGACAAACATCGACACACACGGGGGGGGGAGCACTGAGCTAGATGTAGTAAAGGAGCTGTGTCTCATGCAGTGACGTGAGATGCACCACACTGCTGCCCAGCTGGCCCATTCTTCTTCAGCTTAGTCTGATAGCTTTTGTTATATGAGAAGTGTACATGTTGAGCAGCGTCGTCCATCATTTTATCTGTAGCTAAACACATGAGATGAAGATGAAAACTGTAATCAAACAGCATCAGTCAGAGCGTTGAAGGCAGGTGAACTGCCAGCGACCGGCTTCTCAGCTCTGCCTGTGGTTTGAATTTATGGTCACTACAGTAAATTATTCCACAGATTCTAACCCTGGTGCCTACATTACCCACAATGCAACTCCGCGGACAGTTTGGCTGGATGTCAGGGCGCATTCAGACGGGATCAGGTGCTGCTCAAGCGCAGGAAGGCACGTTTTGGTTGTAGTGACCTGCGGCGTAGAAGTTGAGCTGGATCGGAAAAACACAGCCCGACGTCACGCTGCGGCTGCAGCTGCCAATCGGATCAGGCAACTCGTGGACTAAACTCTGATACTCTACCTGTTGTTTTCTGGCTTTGTTTAGTTCATGAAGCAGCTTCTAAATTTGAGTCTGACTCGCAATTTACGCTGCAAAATAGAGGTTTGGTTTGACTTGAGACAGCAAGCCGGTTAATCTGTGAAATAAAAAGTTGTTTCCCGATTGTTTCACAGCGGTTACACGGCTGCACAACCTGCCTGACTCTGTCTGAATGCACCCTGATGCTGTGCAGAAGTTAGTGTAGCCTCAAGCTGAGACGAGGAGCCGGCCGCAGGGCTGACTTCTTTGCTGCGGAGCCACGGAAGCTAACATATAACTTAACTTTCAAACCTGTAAGCCGACTCTGTAAAACTGCTTCCTGTTCGGGCTGTACTACATTGACCGCCATATTTCCCGAGACAAATGTTGGTAATGTGAACCACAGTGTTATCAGCGTGTACTGATGAGGTTTTTTTTAACGTGTGCATTTTGTTTAAAGAGAATAATTGACTGTCCGTTGTTTGATGGCTGTATGATAAATGTCACAATCATTCCCCCCTGAAGAATGTTCCAGCAGCGGTCATTTGGTTGAAGTACAATCACTGTTAGTCTCCCCTCCCAGCCCTGTATCAGTCCAGCTGACAGCTTTGTATGGATGGTGAGTGTTTACTGTTGAATTTTTTGCTGTGTGACGAACAGAAAAGAAAAGAAAAGGCAATAAACTGCTGGAAAGATTTTACTTTGAAATGTTTCGTGAAGGTCGGGTAACGTTTCTTTGTGGAGGAGGAAAGCTTTCAGCTCGCTGACCTTGGATGACGAATCGCTGTGCAGAGTCTTTGTGAAAACAGCGAGTCCGTACAGGGAGAGCACGACTCGCCCTCTGAGCGACGCCGATTATCGATCAGAGAACCATTTATTCTAAATCTGAGGACGTAACAGCACCGATGTTTGATTTGCTCAGGAGGATGCATTTTAACGTTACACAGATATCCTTACCGGGCTACAGCCCTCAGCGCTTCAATGCAAATGTCTACAGATATATGATGCATCGCTGCAAGGGGTCATAATCTCTGTCCAAAAAGAAAAAGAAGTATGCTGTCAGAGGATGTGAGGGAAAAACACCCGACTCTCACCCTCTGCAGGTGTGAAGATAAAGCAGTAAATGGCTCAAATGCTAACTGGTCTCATGCTGAAAGGAGTAGGAGGAGGATGCTGAGCTTCATCCTCCCTCGCCTGCTGCAGCGGTCCTGGAGGTCGGCATTTGTCCCACTGAAACAGCCCATCAGTCAACGCTTCACATCAGACAACCTTACTGCTGTTAGCTCCTTTGTATCTGAAATCAGGCATGCTCCACACCCTCTGCGCCCTCTCCTCCACCTCCATCCCTCTCTCCACGTCCTCCGACACCGTTTTGAGGTCGCTGATCCCGGCCCCTTCGGCCGCGGCCGCAGCCGAGGTCAGGCCCACCGTGCTGCCGAACGGGTTGATCTTGATGCGGGACCTGAAGTTCACGAGAGACATGCTCATGGCGCGTTTGTTGTTCCACTGGCGGGCGAGCCGCTGCGCTTCCTGCTCCTCCTTCAGGTGGTCCAGAGACTCCAGGAGGACGGAGCGAAACAGGCCGGGCACCTCCTGCACCTCGGGCTCATTGGCCTGCAAAGCCTCCCTGAACCTGTGAGGAACAAAACGCAAAACAGGCTGTGAGTTTACAGTCATATATATCATACTGGAGGAGCAGGTAAAGAGTTCTCCACGGACAGTGTCAAAAAATGGTCAAAATTGATGCTGCTGACCCAGAAATGCCAGAAATTGGGTGTGTTGTACTTGTAGTGGCTAATGTAGCCTCAGGCTGAGATGAGGAGCTCATTTCTTTCTATTCCCACACCTCCAGATCTGACGCCCACGTCTCTGGAGGTGATTTATCTGCCTCTGCTTTACGTAGCCTTTGCACATGTGCAGTAACGATAACAGAGTGAGTTAATAACCCCCCTCAAAATCTCGTTTCTGCTGACCTCCAGTCATTTAACTTCTCGCTGATGCAGTGATGTTCAAGTGTACTCCAGGATACTCCAATCAGAGATCAATATTTACTCTCAGTTTAGCTGGTTCGGTTCCCATCAACTCCTCTTTAGCTGCTAAATGCTGCACCACCATCATCGGCTTCATGGTGTGGCAGAGAGATCCACCTCTGGGTTCCTCCTGGTACAAGTCCTGAAGGTTAACATCTAAACACCTTTACTACACCTTCATCAGATTTGAACAAACCAAAACATTAAATATAATAAAAGAAAACACGGCCGTGTCCACACATGGATGTCAGCAGACTGTATGTATCAGTATATCCACCCACGCAGGGACTGAAGGACATCAAGGCTAGCAATAAAATCCTTCCTGTGTATTCACAGCGGGGGTTTTATTCAAACGTTATAGAAGGCAGCCTCTTCCATCTATCTGACCAGCACACTCCTGCCAAGCCCCCAATTACTCCTCCTCTGCCTCACAAGAGGTGCTGAGGCTCTAACAAGCCTTTAAATAGACATCTATTTGGGAACCTGCTTCCCAGTAAGTGCTTCCAGTTAACTCATGATTGGCCTACTTCCCTCAGCTCGCACGGACACGTTAGCTCCGAGGGAGAAACGATGTCTGCAGAATCAGGTTTCTTGTAGCGTGGCTGCTTTAAAGCTTTGAGATTTGAGCATCGCTGGGACTGTTACGCTGAAGAAAGTGGAAACGTTCTTTGTCAAAATGTTTGATTCATGACGTCAAAATGTAAAATACAGAGCTGAAACCTGCCGTCACTCTCAAACGGAGGGATCATTTAACTTTTAGTAGAGATAAATGATTAAATCTGAGCAGGAAACGTCATTCTTCACCTGGAAAACAGTCACTTAAGGTCTGTTTTGAAGACGTTTGTGGAGACTTGACTAAGTCATGACTTTATGTATTTAAATTCAGCCTATGAAGACCCGAATCAGTATTTTCCAGCATTAAAGTTAGCACCAGCTTCTTTCATATTCTTTTAATACTCTTGTGATTCTCGTCTTTTGCCAATCAAAGTCAAACCCTCTTCTTCTTTTTGTCTCTCTTTCATTGAAACACAGGAACCTTGAGGCTCTAATACATAGAGACACAGAGAGACCCAGAGTCTCAAATCCCTCCAGGTTCCCTCCACAAACTCCTCCGTCTACCAATGACCCCGTTTTCTCCTCCCATCCTCTAACTCTTCATCCCTTCATCTCTCGATCCCCTCCTGCGTTTGAAGGTTGAATTGTGCACAGCTGGTTCTGCAGATTTAACTGACTGTAACTTTGTGCAGGTTGACGGAGCCTCTCTTCAAATAAAAATAAAGAATCTAAAAGAAAACACGGCTCACGTGATCACAGCTCATCTGACAACAGAGGACTGGCTCATTAAGATCACACAACACTACCTCCAGTTGCTCCCTGATGTTTGCCTGACTTCCACTTGGCGTTTATCACCTCAGTCGCATTAACACCAGGCAAACTGTCGAACCTTAACAAGACACCTGAGACCTGGGGAGACCTGGAGAGACCTGGAGAGAGCTGGAGAGAGCTCAAGGACGTCTCCTGCAGATTAAAGGACGGAGACGTCAAAGAATTATCGAGTCGTGTGTGGACTGCCAAAAACAACGCTTAGTGTTTGTCTGTTTGTTGGCAGCAGGAAATCAGGTGACGTGAAGTGCACGCTGGACTTTGGTGGTCACAGATCTGACGCTTGGCTTTAACTAAGAAATCAACAGTGATTATTGTTCCTGTGAGTGTGCTGGTGGAAGTTTGGCCGAGCCACAGAGAGAAAACTTCATGTGTTTACTTAAGACGACTAACTAAAGACTAACATTGTTTATTCAGGACATCATGATTCAGGAAATATGTGATGTTACCAAGCAACAGCAGAGCTGGTGTCGTGCCAGAACCAGAGCCGTGCAGCTACATAATCAGTTCTTGGACTCCCCTTACTTGAGTATGACCAGGCCACAGCAGGGTGGCGGCACCTTGGAGCAGAGGTCCTCCAGGCCGAGCTTCTCCCCCGTGTTGATGCTGAAGGAGGAGCGAGGCGTGCTGGCCAGCCAGCTGTAGTCCACTCCGGTCTTGAGGCGCCGGTACTCGCTCTCCCTCTCTCTCTGCAGCCTCTCCGCCTCCTTCAGCTGCCAGCTAAACTCCAACATCAGGGTGTCGGTGACCACGTCAGCCGGGTCCCGCCGCGGGCTCCGGTAATACGGCTCATTCCAGTTGAACCAGGAGGCCATGGCCTTTTTGTTCTTCTCTGCAGGCCCCTGAGGAGGGAAACATGATGCAGGTCTGCTCAGATTAATTGAACGGATGCTGCCTCCAGATTGCACCAGCTGCTTTCATTTCAAATAATCAGTGAGGCTCATTTAAATCTCTGAGAGTCTGAAACGTGTGACGAATAAAACACAGCAATGCAGCAAGCTGTTATATTGGACATTTAATTGATCGTCTAGTTCAGTAGATGAAGTCATTTTCATCATTTACAACAAGTCTGTTTGACAGCAGCTGCACACAACACCGGCTCTTTTGTACTACAGGTGTCGTGTCCTCTCACACAGACGCTGCTCATCAGTGATGAAAGTGTTTCAATTCATCTAAATCAAAAGGTTTTCGTCTCCCAGTCGCTGCGAGGTCATCATGTTGAAGACAAGACAATGTTTGGAAGATTTAAATGAAAATATAATCAGCAACAATTTCAATATTCAATTGTAAATGTCATTTTTTAATGTACAAATGTAAAAATAAAATATTTATTCTCTACTTGCAGCTTTGTTTCAAACATCTTTTGAGGTTTTCTTTGTTAAATATGATTATAAGCTGAATATCTTTGGGTCTTGGATTGTTGTTGACATTTTAAGACGTCACTTTGGGCTCTAGAAGTTGCCATTTTTACATTATTGATTAATTGCATTGTTAGTTTCAGGCCTAAAATAAATATCTTGAAGACATTTGAAGGGCTGACCGCCTTGAGATTGAGATGAGCATTAAAAGTCAAATCACTGCAGAATTAACTGAGGAATAACACGAAAGGTGAGTCACGCTGAGAATAATCATTCCCTAGCTGTGACCTCCTCGAAAGTCACTTCATCAGGTATACTGACGACTTCTCTCGTCCTTCAAGGACCACGATGGAAAGAAGCATCCTCGCTTTCTTGTCTTGTCCTTGACGATCTCTCCTTTTACTGTAAAACGCGGCTTTATAAAGGTGCACACAGTATTCTTACGCCTGCTCTCAGTTAGTTTCATAACTGTCCTCATTTAATCTTCTTTTAATCTGTCCAGGTGCTGAGCGTCTCCTCTGCACGCTGCACACTTCAGGCACTGGGAGGCTGGAGATTATCAGCATGTGAAAAACAGAGGAAACAAAGAGGCAGAATGAGATTAGTCACAGCACTGCTCTGGACTAACCCTTCAAAATGGAGTCAAACACATCCAGCCGAGATGAGTCTTTACTTACTCCACCTCCGTCCCTCTCTCCACGTCCACTGAGTCTGTATGTCAGTTTATTGTTATTGAATATTCTTTTACAGGAGGAATAAACAGATTCATAATTTTCTCGGCTGATCTTTTCACCAGAAAACAACCAAAAGAGTTCTAAGGTGGCGTCGTGTGTCTCATTTAGTCTGACCAACAGTGAGTTTAGCTTGAAAAATGACTTAAACAGTCATATACATACAGCATATTATAATATTTGCTGGTTAATTATCTGCCGATGACTAATTGTTGCAGGTCTAAATCAGAGATAAGTGGGCCGTTTTCTCTCTCTTGCTCATCTCAAATACAATAATTTCCCCTGAAATAACGAATGAATAACAGGAAAATATATTTCCAGCGGGCTTAAACTTTCTTTCTTCTTTTCCCAACAACTGCACCGTTCAGTATTTGGACTGCCGGCTACGTCTGACAGACCTCCTGAATATATTGAAGCATCGCCGCTCACAGCTGATTTTCTGCTGCTGAAAACAAACCTGAGGATGAAGATTTAAAAATAGAAGCCTCTCACCTCTTCCTCTTCTTCTCCTCCTCCTCCTCCTACTTCTACTACGTCTTCTTCTTCTTCTTCTCTTTAAGTTTTTCTTCGGCTCCACGAGAATCGAAATCACTGAAAAGCAGACGGAGAAAAGTCCTCAGGAAGCAGAGATCTTGATGGATGCTGAAGAGAGAAGACTGACTGAATGTACTCTCACCGTCCCACAGTATTATCTCCACCTCCCTCTCCCTCCCTCCCTCCCTCTCGTCTCTCCCTCTCTCCCTCCCTCCTGGGAGCCTCTCTGGCCTGCCCTTACTTGTTGCAGGAGGTTGGGGGCACCGTCTCCAATGGGAGCCGTTGGATCACGGCCCATGATGAAGTGCTTATGTAGCTTTTTACGATTCCCCGTTGCCATAGCGATGCTCCTAAGCCTATTTGTCCACAATAAGCTCCATCAGCTGAAAGGGAGCTAGAGAGCGATGAAGAGGCAGATAAAGAGGACACGGCGGGTTGAGCGGCGAGATGGAAAAGGGGAGATAAATCAAAGGATGTTGCCTCGAGGACAGGGCTACTGTGGTAGGCGACAGCTTAGTTAAGCTGTGGAGAGAGTGGAGCGAATTCTGCAAGAGGTCATCCGGTGTAAATTAACTTCCCACGGATTAATGAGACTCACTGGCCCGGAGCGGACATGCATATGAATAATAGGAGGGAAGGAAACGTGCTAATTGTAGGATGGTGCAGTGCAGAGACAGAGCTAGAGAAGCAGTGAGGTAAATAGTCCAGATTGAATGTGCAGCTGTGTAGGTGGATATCAAGGTTTGTTGGTATATTCTGCGTGTGGGAGTGAGCAGCTAACCTCAGACTGCTTCCTCCTGCATCCGTCATCCTCCAGTCCGCCTCCTCAGTGTTACCCTGCTAAATAAAATACTGTGAACTATGAACTCTGTGTTTTGTGATGAACAGATCGTCCAAACCTGCACACGGCGATGAGCATCTTCAAGGAAGCAGACAGCAGATTTTGACGTCATCGGACGACAAACACAGATGTTACCAAAAACATGAAGTGAAGCAGCACGGACAAAAGGACCGTGAACGTGAAGCAGCTAAATGTGGCACATATATCTCCATAAATATTAGTGCAGCAGCTGCAGCCAATGTACAGCACGCTTACATTTAGTCATTCAGCTTATAACAAGGGAAACAATCGAGGAACAGTGTGACAAAGACACATCAGTGCAGAAACAGACGAGAATGTACTGAACATGTTATTAAAGCTGTAAATTATGATAGAAATACATGTTCAAAATGTTTATGTCAGACTTTAAAGTGTGTGTGAGAGCCTGAAGGTGACAGATGGTTCAGGTAAGCTCTGCCTGTAATCCGAACAGACTGTATTAATCCTTTGAAGTGATCCCCTCCATCGACTCCGTGTGAAGCTCAGCGAGTGAGCGAGCGGCTGCAGGGCTCTGATGTCGTCCAGGAAAAAAAAGGGGGGAGAAAAAAAAAGGTCAAACGGCTGCCAAAGAAAAAGTAAAGTAAAATATCAAAATTCAAATAAATGTCTAAACAATAACAGAGAAACACTGTTATTTTACAGATTTTACAGAGTTTACGTAAAATGTTAAATTGTTAACAAGGACAGAAACTTTTATATAATCAGCCGTGTGTTTACAGTTTACATGAATTTGTATGTAATTTAAGGAAAAATACTAAATAAATGATATAAGTTTTATGTTATGTGAGAGTTTGAAAGCATTAAAAAAGGAATAGTTTGATATATTTTTTGCTAATTAGCTTGCCCACTGTCGGTTATGTAAATATCAATCTGGAGTCAGCAGATTAAAAATCATTCTGCATCCAGAGTTACAGCATTTGGCTGAACTTCAGTGCAGAGTGCAGATCCACACGGCCAGAATATTTGAAATGATGATGCCAATAACTTGTTATTGTGGGTCACTGTGTTCCACAGATGAATTAAATAACAAACTAATAGAAAAAGAACATGATGTAGACAAAATTCGAAGTACTTTACTCGAGGGAATGTGTGAGAAATACAGTTTTAGTCTCTCCAGATTCAATAAAGGAATTGAAAGAGCAGTGATGGGTCATGCTGTTCCTTCGTTTAAAATAAAAGCTGAGAGAGACGAAGAACTGAAATTTCAGGATGAGCATCACATCTGTAAATCATAAATCACATGGACGTGTGCATGTCCTGTTTGCAGCTTGTTAAAAACACGAGCGTGATGCAGACTGTGCTGCCGTTCAGCCTCTTGTGATCTGGACTTCCCCGCTTTGACTCACACTGACTCATTGTCTATATACGACACGTCCTGATCACCTTATCAGGTTTATACGCGAGGATCAGCTCATGTTTGTGTGTGTGTGGAAAGAACTGGGGCAAAATGCAGAACAGAGAGCCGAGCCACGGACTCGCCAGGCAGTATTTAAACATTTAATAAAAACTAGATATAAATATATTCTCCTGCTGCAAAGTGCAGGCCGCTGCATAAACAGATAATGAATCACAATCTAGTACAAACACAGCTGTAATCATATGAACGATGTCTTCATAGAAGAAGGCGTACCTCTGACTGCACTTTCAGATCCTTTTACTGAATTACATATTATACATTTATATATTGTATCATATTTATATATTATATATAGAGTATGTGTATTTAAGGAATAGATCAAACGTGACATCAACCTGTACATAAGGTGTGAATTCATGATTTTTGGTTTGGAAACCTCTTCTCCAGGATTTTGTCAGCACTCAAACGCACCACTAGAGGGTGTGTTCTCACTGTTTTTGCTCCTAAATCTTCATATTAAACGAAGCAGCTGGCTTTAACTGTATACTTATACATTAAAAAGTGTTGTCAGTTGTATTCTCCATGCTTCATTTTGTCCCAGTTCTTTCTTTTTTTTTGAACCCGAGCTGATCCTCGTATATAAACCTCATGAGGATCAGGCCGTGAGATTAGACAGTGAGTCAGCGTGAGTCAGGGGGAAGTGTTAACCACAAGACCAAGGGATGGACTCAAATGCAGAGAGAGGCAGACAAGGCAGGTCAGATCAGAGATTTTTAACGGAGTCAAAAAACAAGGTTTGAACAAGGCAAAGATAGGCAGGCTCCGTTCACAGTTTGGAAGGGCAAAAGGTAGTCCAGCAACAAAAAAGGCTCAAAGCTCAGAAGTTTCAAAGACAGGATTCTGCACAAAAAAAAACCTGTCCAAGGTTCATAAACACAAAACCAAGGAGTCAAAAAAGTACTTGAAAAAACACAGGAGAGACTTACAAGACGTGCACACTTCAGGCTGACAATTCCAAGACTGAGCACAGAACAAAAAACCGAGCAGGCATTTAAAGGGAGTCAGAACGAGGTACAGGTGGCAGTGATCAACATAACAGCCAATCAAACAAAGCATGACTCAGGTAAAGGTGACTCAGCACACAGAAATGGGCAAAATGAGGACATCTAGTGGAAAAACCTCACAGGGAAGCACAAACAGTCTACAGCAGCCTCTTCTAATGTGGCCTCATTGTTTATCCAACAATTTCATTTCATTCACCCGCAGGAAGTTTGTAACACTATACGGCACTAAGTCGCACTAGGGATCATTTTCTCCAACTGTAGCTGCTGTTAGCTCAGTTTGTTAGCCAGGCTGCCTGGACTTTGAGCTTAGAGCACCAGGGCAGTGTTAGTGTTTGTACCACACACGTTTTGGACCACCAGATTTTAAAAAAAGCAGTTTATGGACCCAGGGCACGTCAGGAATGCTGACGGTGAGCAAAACCAGTGTCGTGCCAGAACAGGAGCTGGGCAAGCAGGAAATGTAACTGTGCTCAGCAGCCTCTATTTAATCTGGTGGCTGAAAAGACACAAAATAGTTTAAAAATAGTAGGAACAGGATGAACCATCATTTTGATCTTTAAGATATTTAAAATTTGGGTGTATTTTTTGGTCCTTCATGTGTCTATTTTCAATTCTTCTTCCTTGTGCTCTCCTCTGCCTTATGTAAAGCACGTTTAATTGCCTCTGTGTTACTGTACACGTGCCTCCTCACAGCTCAGTATCTGTACAATGTGCTTATATAATGATAAAGAACAGTTGAACAGTTGGTTGACGAATTTATGATTCCTGTTCTCCGGGATTTTGTCAGCACTCGAACACACCACTAGAGGGTACATCCTCACCATGTTTGCCGCTCAGAGGCTTCAAACGAGCTGCAACAACCTGATTATTTCTTTATTTTATGGCTGCTTTAACGTCTCGGTGTGCTCGGACAATGGTCATTACGGGTGGTATGAATTGTGTTCTGAAGTTCTGGGTGGAGGGACTTGTTTGTTTTGGGACGTCGTACCTCGCATTCTTGACATGAAAAACTTGAAAAGTTTGATCAAACAAATAACCAGGCCACCACACCTCCTGAGCAAATATTAATCCGTGTGCATGAACACATTCCTGACCTGAGCTACCATAACAACAGCAGGCTTCAGAAGAATACCTGACAGAAATCGGTGGATAAGCTGTTCACAGTGAATCTCAGGACATGAAGAGCTCGTCGTGCAGCTCATAGAGAGACAATCGAGCCTTTTCGCTCCTTCAGTGGAGGAACGAGCAGTGAAGTGCCGTGGACAGACACAGAGTCAGCTGAATGTGGGCTTTGTTTGATTGTCAGGCTGCTTCAGTGTCCCACATACACATCTGTCAGGCTTTGTGCACTCCACACTGAAGTGAACCAACAGTCACATGATGAGCCGTGCACAAAACACTATTTTTTGCTCAAACATTTGTTGACTGAACTGACTGGAGGTCAGTTTTAACCGGTTATCTGAGCAGCGGATCCCAAACTTTTCTCGTTGGACTCGTCATTGACGGCACAGCAATGTTTTATTTAAAGCTTCAATTTGGAAATTTGGTCAGGAGAGGTGAACGGACGGGAGTCTGAGGAGACTCAGAGTCAGTCAGACAGCACCTAGAATGAGATGAAGGGAGTAAGGAAGAGAGGATGTAGGGATGAGGCTAGGAAGTGAATGGAGGAAGGGTGGACTTAGTGGGAAAACAATAGCTTGGCAGGTGATCAGAGGTGTGATTGAGGCGTGGGCTTGATCCTGAACTATTTAACCTCATATTCATATTTAATGCATAACAATAACAAGTACAGAACAAGTGAACCAAACGACGAACTCATTAACTGCAGAAAGTTTGTGTCAAACGATCAATATTTCCTGCGAATGTCGCATCGGAGACGAGTTTTCCTGATATTTTGGCTCATTTTTCAGCGTTTTCCTCTCTCTTATTATCACATCGCTCTATTATCCGTGTGGTTGTTTTAAATACTTACCTTTCTAATGCAGGACGAGGCTCTGCGAATGTAGCTTGTTAAATAATCTTAAATATAATATAATAACACAAACCTTAAAGAATACCAATTCAGCTCGATGTTCTTCACAGAAATGAATAAAATGTTGAGATATAAGTCAACTATATATTTAAATAACTAAATCCCTTGGAGTTCACTGCTCTCACTAAGTAGTACTCATGTGTTGGTCTTTATTTCTGTCTAAAGTTTTAAAGGATTGTTAAACAAAATTATGGAGACACTGAACATGTCCTCTGGATTTCTTCTGTAAAGTTGGGCTTACAGGCTGATCCCAGCACGTTTTAGACTCTATTTAAAGGAATAGTTTGTTATTTTGGGGAATACAGCTTTCTTGCTGAGAGTTAGACGAGAAGCTCGATCTCATGTTTGTCTGTTAAAGCCTTAAAGCTTCGCACAAAGACTGAAAACACCTATCCTCTCTGAAGGTAACAAAACCTGTTTACCAGCCTTAAAGTCTCATTTGTACAGAAAAACAAGTGCAAAGGGAGGCGAGGGAGGCGAGGGAGGTGAGAGAGGTGAGAGAGGTGAGCGAGGTGAGCGGGACTTCCTGGAAAGAGAGAAAATCAAACAGAAGGATTATGATATTAAAAAAATGGAGACATCTGAGGGTATTAACAGCTTAATGTATGAAGCCGTTGCTATCATGAGATTTCACTCACTGCCCTACGTCTTCCTTATGTGCCTCAATAAACGGAGAGTCTCCCCTTTGCTCAGACTCTTTATGTAACACCAAAGCCGTGAAGTAACAGACACGCTCTGTGACCGCACTGAAGTCTCCTCGCTGTGCTCGCCTGTGACTATAGGGAAGGAAGTTCAGGGCAGATCACATGAGTGCAGAGAAAAACTTGCTGACATGTCCTTTTTCGTTGGCCTTTGTCCAGCGCACCATTTTACTAGAAAAGCCTCTGTGGACTGCGTACTAAGGTCAGTGAATCTGCACTGGGAGCTGAATATTCTCACAGCTCATCATTGTCCGAGCTGTTGGATTAGCAGGCGTAAAGTGTAAAAAAAAAAAGAAGCTCGGTAACACCTCATCACGGTCAAGGTTTAACATTTACAGCCTCAAAGTAACTGATACCATTAAAGGCTATTAAGGCACGACGCGTGTGTTGTTGTGTGTTCCTGCCAAGGATCATTCTAGTGTTTACCATCCAATGTCCAAAGACGTACCGAGGAAGTGATCCTCTCCTCTTCGGGCGTTTCAAGTTTCAGGTTTCAGGTTTATTTATCATGTGCAGGTTAACACGGGTTCAACGGCAACAGAGGTAACAACTATATTCAAGTATAGCTGCATAAATAGATATAAACACACTCTATACACAGGATATATCACACTGTTGGGAGACTGATTGTAGCAGGTCACTTTGACATCCAGATACCATTAAATCAAAATATCCTCCTCCCTGTGAGAAGCTCTTATCTCGTTGCTCTCACACAGGAGTAGCAGAGATGAATCAATCCATAAAAAAAATGTAAGTGGTGCAACTTTTTTATCTTCTGAAGGCCTGACATGCACGTGAAAATCTCTACTACAACTTAAAGGTAACTTTTGCCTTTTTAAATTCACTTTATTGGTGCAGCACTGTTTGATGTTGGGTGGGAATGATTTCCTTTTTACGACTCGCAAGTGTTCACAATCATGACATGAAGGACTGAAAATAACACGACATACATTAAATTTAGGGCTTTGACTGACGTGAGACATCCATGTTTGTTCAGTTTTCAGGCCGGTCACGTTGGATATGTTGTAATCAGTAACTTAGACATTGGTGTAAACACTGTCTGCGAGTTGAAAACTTTTACTTTCTTGCTGAAAGTCAGCAGACACAAAGTTTGTTTGCGTTCGCAGTTCTCAGTGCACGTTCTTCTTGGAGTTCTGTTTTGGCCTCCAGCTAATCGGGCTCTTAAAGAAAAAGTTAAAGAAACTGCGTCCGTCTGCCGTTTGTCGGGGCGCTCGGCTAAAAACAGCCGCTGGCTGCAGCTCGAGGCGACTTTTATAAGAGCGGTGAAACCAAAACAACACGCTGAAAAGCGTTAAAACGCTTCACTTTTGGCTTTTGAGAACACGTGATGTAAAACTCAACCAGTGAGGCCGTGAGGCCAGATGGCTGTAATGTCAAAATAATGTAATAAAATGAACGAAACACATTCGTCTTCCGCAGAACTGGAATTCGCTGTTATCTCTGAAGGCTCGGGAATTGCCAAATCACCAGCTAATTCATTTAGCGCGTGTTGCTGAGTGTCTCAGATAACGCCGCGAACACTCGCAGCTTGAATCATCCTGCAGTGGGAGTCCATGTTTGCTGCACAGTTGCATGACAATCATCGGTTTGTCCTTTCAGTGCTGAGATAACGTGGCCTCATGACCTCTTTGGTAAAGAGCTTGCTCTCTCTTTCTGTTGTAAACAGACTGCAGGACAAGTAGGGCAGACAACACACACACACACACAGACACACACACAATATGTCCAGTAGAAAGGGCTGCAGAGGTTAGAGAGTTTATGTGTATTTTGACTTTTGCAATCTGAAAGGAATTTTTTTTGTGGTGTTTAGAATCGAGGTCGGCGTGAGTTATCCGGTAAACGCAGCGGTTAACTCCTTTGTAACTTTAGAGGTTTTACTGTTATCACTGATTCGTTTTCTCCTTTTTTTCAAGAGTCTTTTTCGAAAACAAAAAAATCAAATCGTGCTGACGCATCAGTGATAAACTAAAATCACTGCCGTCGTCCCCTTGCGTACAAAAATGGGTCAACAATTCAGCTAAACAGCAAGAAAAGAAAACTTTTCCATGGAGCTCTGATGTCTCCGGCCTGCATGGTGTATGATTTCTTTCTAGACCGCTTCAGGAAATATTGGTTTTCCGTGAATCGGTCGTCTGATGGTTTCCACCGAAGGTAAGGGTGCAGTGAAGTGCACACCAGCACAAAGAGGCTCTCTACATAATGATAAATTAAACATTCATCAGGTGCGATTATTAAAAATGTTCAGAGCTTCTTCATCAGCAGTAATCCTCCTTTACACGCAGGCATAGCTGATAGCTGAAGTAAATTCCATGTCAGGGCACGCACGCCTGCAAGTCAGGCACGGACGATATAAACGGCGTGTTGATCAGTGTAGGTACTTCCCTTTCGATGGACTTCCACCTAGTGCATGCTGGGACGGCAGCTGCAGACATCAGAGGAGTCCAAACAGTGAATTATCAGACGCTTCACTGGTTTCCAGTTGTTGATTCCAGTTTATCTGCCACTGACTAAATATTTAAAATCCTGCACTGTTGCACGTCTGTGTGTGTGTTTGCTTGCTTGCATGTCAACAGATGCAGTTGCAGGTTTTGTCTTGTCCTGTCTGTGCTGTCTAACTGACTGTTAATTCCTGATCTTGGAAGAAGACTAAAGGTGCTTTCACACAGCGAGTGTTTGCAGCCAACGCCTTCATCGTTATCAGTGGAGGGCAGTGATGGCACCAGAGGAAAAGTCAGAGGGGGAATCTTCCTCATGTGTAATATTTTATGGGAATCCACCTTATAATTTATTTCAGTCTGGACCTAATGACCGATGTCTCCGTCCCTGCAGCCTGCTGCTGTGGCTAAAAATATCCCAAATCATCATCAATCATATGACGGGGCAGAGAGACAGAAACTGAGTGTGAGATCGTAATTATATTTTAAGAGGTAGATGTGTGTATATATTGTAGTGTGTGTGTGTGTGTGTGTGTGTGTATAGGAGGGTCTGTTATGTGCTGTGCTGGTGAGGACGGACTCCCAGCAGAGAGCAGAGAGACTGCTGTTTTCACAGAATTCCTCTTGGCAGTTATTATATACACCCTGCAACAACAATGTGTGTGTGTGTGTGTGTGTGTGTGTGTGTGTGTGTGCGTGCGAGTGCGTGTGTGTGTGTGCGTGCGAGTGTGTGTGTGTGTGTGTGTTGGCGTGAGGAAGGATACAACAGCAGCATCTGACTGGGTGTTTGTTTCCAAAGATAAATGGAGGAGGAGGACATCAGGAGCGCGAGGCAGAGCTGCAAACACGTTGTATAACAGCAGGCAGTGACACAAAGATACATATTCAAATGAAAACACCAACAAATGAAACACAGGATTTATTCTGTGGATTCTTTTTTGCTGGTTTTTCGAGATAATTAATTAACGGTAGCTAAATTCGCATTGTGGTGCTTCTTTTAGGACAGGAAATATAAATTATGGCACAGCTCGCCTGTAATTTAAGTGGCGGTTGAGTGACATGATGAAAAACAGTGAGGCGATGTATCACATCTGTTGCATGGATAGTATAGTAGTCCCTGGCACACTCCTGCATAACTTTAAGCCTTAATATAATGTGAACAGGTGAGTTGTATATAAATTCACCCTCAGTACAGTTGTCATGAACGGGGAAATTAGCTATAGAGACCAAAACTGTTTTTTGTACCAGGCTGTAAACATGTTTATTTCTGCTTTAACATGGGGACTTATGGAGACTGACTCACTTCTGGAGCCAACCTCAAGTGGACGTTTGAGGAACTGCAGTTTGTGGCTTCACTTCACAACCACGGAGGTCGGTTGTCGGCACTAAAGGAAGGAATTTGTGAATTTGTATGTCGAGTTTTATGAAGTAGCTTGAGCAAAACAGACACTGAAATGTAGCATGTCTTAAAATAGCTGTAGAAACTTCCGGTTGAAAGACAGTTAAGATCCAAACACTTCCTTTTGTAGCCTGTTTAGTTATCTTTAGGAAGCTGCTGTTGTTAACCACATCAGAGAGTAACAGACTCTGCTGGAGCAGCAGATGGGAGCTTGTATTTGAATCAAGCTAAATTTAGCACCATCGTGTACTTCATTATTTCCAACACGTGATTTTATATTTACATTGGACAGAAAAAATGCATTTATGGTAAAATAACTTTATATATACATTATTTACAAAGAGGGGAAAGGCATTTTTCTTTGCAACAAATGCAAACATTCATCCATTTACACACCGATGTATGAGTTGGGATAAAAACACGTTACATGTTTTATTTCTGCCGTGTTTCTGTGTATAAAGAGAGAAAAAATATGTTTTGCAACTTTCTATTTTGCGTAACTTTCACTCAGAGTTTGCACACGCTTATCTGCACCTCTTGTACTTTCTGTTCCTGTCGGCTTTTAATGTGAAATCTGTGCTTGTGCCGTGCGGAGGCAGGGCAGTTTAAAAGGTGCTAAATAAAGACAAATATGAAGGCACTGAAATTATCAATCAAAGCTCTGATATCCAGCCGTCTGCTTGTAATGTGACGAGCTGCTGCAGTCCTGCTCACACTCTTAAAGTTGCCATTTATCTCCACTGTATGCAGATTGCATAATCGTAGATGGGGTGAGAGTGAGCGTGTTTGGTGTTGATCATCTCCTCTCCCTTCCTCTGAGTTGTTTTTTTTTTTTTATCAGTGATGAATTCATTACTGCTTGTTGAACCTTCTTAACTCTGTGATCAAAGTCTGAGAGGCTGGCGAGTGCCGGAGCAGTCGGTGAAACATTAACCCAACGCCTTCATTCAGAGTGAGAAAACACAAGGTTTGATTTGTTTTTATCTTACACACACACACACACACACAGGAAACTACATTATTGTGTCAGTCATTTCACACTCTTCCTCCCCCTCAGTAACGTTGTTTCCAAAGAAGTTGGCCCGCTGTGTAAAATGTAAACAGAAACAAGACGTCCAAAACGTTGCAATCCCAGATTTTAACTGCAAAAAGCACAAAAACAACTTGTCAGATGTTGAAGTTGCATCTTGCTTGATGTTGATTCCCCCCTGCTCAACAGTCAGTTCATTCATAACAACAGGCGACAAGTCAGGCAGGTCAGCTTAGCACCTGGACTGTATTCCAACGTGGAAGACTTCTTCCCCCGCTGATCATCATCATCATCATCATCACCACCACCGGAGAGCTGGTTAACATTCCAGCCCTCCTAATCTCTCTCTAAGACGGGCAGGTCTTTTGTCAGTGCGAAGCGGCCATGTGGTCAGATTAAAGCTCATTCTGAGAGGAGTGTGGGAGAGGACAGTGGTGTAGTAGTAGTAGTAGTTTTTACACTCCGTGTGCCAAAGCTTTGGACCTCCCTGTCTTACGTCCTGTGTGTGGCATCACCTGTGACGTTAAAAACAGAGGAGCGAAGTGTTAATTAGCACTTCTATTCTTCAATCTTCTAAAGATCATAAAATCCTGATGGAATAAATGAATAAGACATTTTCTTGCAGGTGTAAAACGAGGCAACTTTATTTTAAAAAATAATAATAACTTTATTTATATAGCACCTTTAAAAACAAGGTTTACAAAGTGCTTCACAAAGCAGACAATCCAACAGGGCCAAGGCCAAACATGAGAGGTAAAAAAAAAGAATAAATACACACAACAAAGACAACAGAAAACAGGCAGAGTGCTAATATGTTACATGAATAAAGAGAAAGTTTCAGTCAGTTACTGAGTCATGAAAAGATTCACATTTTAATGAAGTAGATACACAGTGTCCTAGAAAAAAAAGAAGTGAAACAAGCTATCTGCGTCATTCTGACTTAAATCTTTACAGCCTACACACTGACCGTCACACGCAGAATCACACTGTTCATACAAATTAAAACTACAGTTGCTGCTGTTTATTCCACGTGTCCATTTTTCACTTCAGTATTTCCATGAAGCCCGATACTAAAACATATCCCATCAACTTAAATCTACAAGTGATTATTAATCCATATATTTTTTAAAAATCTGCTCGATTTACTTTCATTCCTCCACACGTCAGGCCCTTCAGAGGAGAAATGAAAGGTTAATGCTGCAATCCAGCTCCTGAATGGACTGTATTGAGAGTGAATTGACCCCAGCAGCAGTGAAACCCCAGTCTGTTGTCTGAAAATGGGACTATATAACACAGTGGAGTCTTTCTTTCTAAACAAGGCTCAGGGTTTACTGATCGCAGCCACTCTCACTGGCCGTTTCATTCCCTCTTTCTTGTAACAGGACAGAAAACAAATTGAATTCACTCCCTGATTGAACTCTACTCTCATAGCCTCCAACGTTAATGGCATTATAATGCTAATTTCTGGTTTTGTGTAACGTTAACTTGTAATCAGATGAATGGTGTCTCTGTAACTTTGTGTATGATGACCCGTGAGAAGTTGCAGCTAGTCACACATGCAGTGGACAGTGAAGCAAACTAGAGCTGTTATTAGCTAATGTTAGCTCAGTTTGGGAGCTGGGATGTCTGGACGGTGAGCTTTACAGATGTTTTGGACCACCGGGAAGAAGAAGAGGAGCTAGTGTCGTGCCAGAACAGGAGCTGTGCATGCAGGCAATGTCGCCGGGCTCAGCAGCCTCTACAGAGGCAATAACGTTCACTGGATTTTGTTCTACTACAAAACATGCATCATCTGTCATCAGGCATGAAAGAGGAAGACTCTACACACAAGCGCTTTTAACTCTAGCCTGACCTGTATTTGTAGAACAAATGTAATATGAGAACAGAGACATTTGCCCTTGACAACAGGTTTAACCTGTAAAGAAAGTGATGATCAAGTGAAGCCATAAGTCAGCTTATGGGAATGAAAAGCAGCTGTGTGTGTGTGTGTGTGTTTTGCAAGAGTAGCAAGAGCTTTACTGATCGAAGTTGACTCTCTTTTACAGTCTCAGTTTTCCACTGCGTGTACTGTTCCAGACACTTCAAGTCTCTTATAGCTAATATTTTAAGCAGATAATATCCTCAAAGCACTAATTTGACGTCTCTTATGTCTGTACGGTAAATATAAAGCCGCAGCCGGCAGCCAATTAGCTTAGCTTAGCACAAATACTAGAAACAGGGGGAAACAGCTAGCCCGGCTTTGTCCAAAAGCCACAAATCCATCCGTCAACCCCTAAACATCAGCAGTGTTGGCATTGTCACTGGAAGCATGCTGACATTAGCGTTTAGCTCAAAGCACCACTGTGTTTTGTATTGTCTCACAGTGCTGCTAGCGCGGCCGCAGACTCTTACAGCACAGCACAGCTCCTTCAGTTCGTCTGATAGATTCAAAACAAACAAATGTGGTGGGACGTGTTAATCATATTAATACATTTTTACAGCAGAGGTTGATATTAGACTGTTTGTTAGAGATGACAGTTAGCTGAACGATTGATGCAGCCTGTAATATGAAGCTGCAGCGGGCAGCCAATTAGCTTAGCTTAGCACAAATACTAGAAACAGGGGGAAACAGCTAGCCTGGCTTTGTCCAAAAGCCACAAAATCTGTCGACCAACACCGACGGAAGCTCACTAAGTTTCATGTATCGTCACAACCCCTCTTTGTGGCCTGCTCGCCTCTCTGTTGAACCTACAAACGCTGGGTTGGCAAAGGTGAACAGCAGTGACCTCTCACCCCTCAAAATCCAGTGTTCATCCCACCCCACCTCCCCATGAACTCATGTCCTGCTCAGCCCCCCATTTGGAAATCCCAGGGACAAATTTAGGGAGACAGATGGCCTGGTGCAATCACACACACACACACACACACACACACACAGATACACACTGTAGGGTACAGGACTTAAAATATCCCACATTGTCAGTTATGTGGTATGAGGTGTCCAACTGTCTGAACAAATCTGACATGACACTTTGTCGCACAAATTGTTATTACATTCGTTTTCAAAGATTTTGATAATTGATAATGCTGTGTCTGTTAAAGGAACAGTGTGTAAGATTTGCTGTTCGCTCCTCGCTTCGGCGAAGCTACGACTTGGCCACTTGTTTGCTCGAGCGTGCTAACGCTCACCTCCCAAGTGGCCCCTGAAGGCTAGCGTTAGCATGCTAATAAAAGCTAATATCAGCAACGTAAAGCTAATAAACTAATATATTCTCCGATTTTAGTCTGATAGTGAGATAACGTCAGCAGACAAGTTTTCTCAGAAAACGGATAAATAAACTGATAAGAAAGAAGGCGGGGTCAGATCCAGGTGAGGGGGGAGGAGGAGGTGCTGCAAAGTGTCCAGGTGAAGAGGTCAACCAGGTGAAGAGAGACACAGCGACACCAGGAGGAGCAGGAGGAGGAGGAGGGGGAGGCCTACATATCAGTACACTTAAAAACTGGATTATTCAGTGGCGCGTCATGGCGTGTTCGTTACCTGTCGCAGCCTCTCTATCCCAAACTCTAACCAAACATAACCACAAACAAAAGTTTATTAATACCATAGTTGCTATGAGCAGATTTTATATTACAAGATCTGATATTTGGGGGGAAAACAAGTGAATATTTTACTGATAGCTTCAGTATTTTTTTTGGGGGGAGGGGGGTTGAGATAATACAACTTAAATGTCAGCAGTGGATGCATGCAGACGCTCTTTGCTACTGCATACAATGAGGCTGCAGTAAAGGTGCAAAGAACACCTTCAACAAAGAGCACAAAAAGAGAGCGGCTCTATGCACGAACCTCTTTCTGTCCACATGAAAAGGGGTAGAGAGTGAGGAGAGAACGGGCCGGCTACACTGAGGAATGCTTGGTAGAGCCCCGTGCTTGTTGCCTTTGGAATGCCCCGGGGCCTCTTACATAAGTCCCGTCGGCCCGGTGGCTGCTCCGTCAGCCACACATTCAAAGTCAGCAGCCACACCAGACTCCCACTGAAACTCAGCCACAGGCTTTAAGTCAGTATCCGCCTCTTTACACCGCGGAGAGGAGTTGTGAAATGCTATGATTATGGACTTACGTAATTGCAGCATGACAACTTCACAAGTCACTCACACTTAGCATGTCAGATTTACTTCTAACCATTATTGCTGCTTAGATAGTCTGAGGTTTTGTAGCCGGAACCGAAGACATGAGCCACAAATATCCTGTTGGACTTAAACACTAGATCAATTTGCATGCAGTTTTATATGCATGCTGAGTTTCTCACCTCAGACACAGTAAGATTTAAACTCCCACTGTAGGTTTGCAGGCTCTGTTGAGTTATTATTTATCAGTACGCAAAAGATGGTTTAAATTTTTCTTTGTACTATAATCCTTCCTGGTGCCATTAGCTGGTGAAACATCTAACTTATTGCTATTTTGACAACTAATTCCTTCATTTATGCGATATATCTTTCTTAAACTAAATCCTGTATTTGATTCTTGTTTTACTTGTACATAAATCAAGTTGAGATGGAGGACCAGAAGGTTGGGGGGTCCCCCAAAAATCTCAGAGGGTGAAAGGGGTCAGATAAGGGCATGAAGAGATTCGCTGGGAGTTACTGGTAGTGGATGAGGGTGGGGGTGATGTGTTGCCAGGGCCTGGTGCGGGTGAGAACCCCGGCAGCTGAGTTCTGCACATACTGGAGCCTGTCCAGGGCTTTTCTGGTTACCCTGGACAGGACTTTTAATAGTCCAGGAGGGGGGTGATGAAAGAAAGTCTGAGAGATGGAGATGTTTTTGGGGTGGAACAAAGCTGATTTGGTGATGTGAGACTAATGAGCAGGAAATCCAACCTTTGGAACCAGAACCGTGAGCTCAAGTTTACTGCTGTTTAGCTTGAGTAGTGTTTATGCCATGCAGGCAGTGGACGCGGGACCGTGGGGGGAACTGGGTGGACAGTTTAGTGCTGAGATAGAGCTGGGTGTCATCTGCATAGCAGCAGAAGCAAAGGCCTTAGGGGGACCAAAGGAGAGCATGGACATGGTAAAGAGGAGTGGTCTAAGCACAGAGCCTTGAGGAACACCCTGATGTTAGTACTTTTACAGAAACAAAGGATCTGAATCTTTTTTTTTCATCTCTACTTTGTATGTTTCAGTTCCATGTATTCTGCGAGTTCTCACGGTTGTGTGCATGATGTTATATTAACACCTCCGTGGTTGACTAATCAAGCCAACAATCACCTGAAAGAGCAGGAGCAGGTATAATCATCATCCTCAGTCGTAGAACAACCTCATAGTTTGACGTTTCTTCCTCTTGGGTACTGATATTTTCCTTAAAGAAGCTTATAGTACGTGTTGTCTCTCTCTGTACTCACTTTCAGTTGGTCCTTTACAGGAAACTGGAATATTGGCTGGTTGTAATAATTGTAAATTAAGCTGCCCTGTACACAATCCCTGCTTCTTTAAACCTAAATCTCCTCTTTAATCTGCTTTACAACTTCTGTGGCTAAAGTGGATTTAACAGGCAAAAGTCAAAAACAGCTCAGTTTGTATTGGCACTTTGAGAAACTCTCGCCAAGTTTCAATATCAGTTAAGCCACTTTCACCATCGGCTCTGTGTTGTTTCTCAACTCAGCCTCCCGCAAAGTCTCAGCAAAGCCAAGTCATCTCTCTTAAAGGTCCTTTGTGTAAGCTGTGTGAGGGTTTACTGGCAGAATTAGAATATATTTATCTTGATAATGAAGGTTGAGGTGAGGGGTATTCAATTCGGTCAGTTAGACAGTTGAAAACTTTCCCTTTCTTCTTTGGATTAGAGCTGAATAAATTAAGTTTTAAAGGAAAAATAACAGATTTATTCTGATTAAAAAGGTCAGAGAGGAAAAAGAATAAGGCAAAAGACACATTTGGGCTCATCAACTGTACCAAACAGCCATATTTTTTTTTATTTCACAATGACACATTGGACAGATACTGTAGATATATAGTATATCAAAAACACATCAGTTGACATGTCATATCTAAAATTAACAAAAACACTTGTTTTTCAATTTGCACATAGAGCTCAAGTCTTAAAAGACACAGAATAAAAGTGACCGAACATTACAAATGAAGGAACGCGTCAAAATACATTTCCCAGCACATAGTTCTATATTGCATACACATTTAATCAGGAGTGGAAATCTGAAACGCATCTATGGATTACCTTTAAAAGATATCTGTGGTGATGAGTGAAAATTCAGAAAGTTTTAAAGGCCACCATATGGACTTCAGAAAAAAAAAACCCAGCCTGCTCGGCCGCTCGGAGCAGAGAACAGAAAAGCTATCACATGAGTCATTCCCTACACAGTTATGAGTAATGTCAGGGGATACCAGGCGAGAGCTGGTAAGCAGCAACTGAAGCTCTCGGTGGAGCTCCTAAAAAAGTTAAACACCAGGTCTCGGTTTGGCCATGCAAACATAGTAGAGCTTCCTGGAAATATAAAAACTCCGTCAGCATGGATTGTGACATGGTACCAAACACATTCATGAAGATTCTTCTTTTGTTTTGTCAAACCAATAAAAAAAAAAAAACAGCCATCATCATAGATTCCAACAGAGAATAGTGTTTCAGTATTCATACTGGCAAACAGTGCTCATTTCTTCACAACAGAACCGACCCTCTGGCTTGCAAGGCATCGAATTTGTGAATGAACATTTTTTTAATTAGGCGACCGAGCCGCCGCGAGAAGCTCGGTCACGCTTTAGTCGACTAGTGCTATATACCACAGCAGTTTGTTTGAGTTTAAAAGGCAAGGTGAGAGAGAGAGAGAGAGAGAGAGAGAGAGGTGTTGAAACGGCTTTTGTATCCAAACGTATGACCGCAATTAAAAAGTGAGTCAAGGCCAAGAGGAAAAGAAAGTCTTGAATCATTGTAAAACATCACATCTTGAAAAAAAACTGACTACAGCATAGATGATTCTGTCCAAGGAAAGTCAAGACAGAGAAATTGCAAAAAAAAAAAAAAGTTTCTATCATCCAAACTAATTACAAACAGCATCTACAGAGAGAAATAGATCATTTCTAATAACTTAAATACTTAAATTAGTATGCAATACAATACTCTTCCATTTGGGCCAGAGGGTAAGAAAATAGATCTGCTCAAAGCCTACGCAAAAACAAACAAAAAAAAAACTGTAGACTCTTCGCCAACAGGTCCATAGGCTAAACAAGATAACCTAGTGATGTGTGCTTCGACTTGCATGTGAGTTTGTGTGTTTGCGTGTGTGTGTGTGTCCTTTTGGAGAAGAGGACGTCTCTCAGATCCCTTCAGTCCTGCAGTGAGAAGCTTTGGCACAGACACACCATGGGGGGGACGAGATGACGCATCACGACACGGTGCTAATGAGGGACACTCATGCAGGCCTCGCTCCAGTCCTGGAGGAGATAAGGTCAGTGAACCCCAACATGCATCGCCACCATACTGCCAGGGCAACAGACAACAAGAGAGGAGGAGGAGGAGGAGGTGGAGGAGGTGGAGGAGGGGGGCTTGGGATGGAATATGGGGGGAATGGAAAGAGGTATACAGAGAGAGAGAGAAAAGATGAAAAGGAACGGCTCAAACCCGTGAACACAGAGGATTCAGCCACAACAAGGACAGAATAAAAGGCTATGGAAAATTATTTCCTTGTCCATGACTCCTCTGTTTCCTCCATCTCACAGAGACGACTCCACCTCTCTAGCGACGATGACCTCAGATGCCTCTGACTGAGGGCGCACCTGAACGGCCGCATCCCGCTCTGCGGTCTCATTGATCACCTCCAGCGGTGAGGCCGCGGCGGCAGCGGTGGCGGCAGCCCTACAGTCGCTGTTGGCCTTCTTATCAGAGCCAGGTTTGTCCGCGGAGCCGCAACACAGCTTGGGAGCGCACTGAGTCCGACAGGAGAGCTCGCAGAGGGAGTCTCGAGACTCTGAGTTGAACGTGACGAACTCGGGCTGGATGGTGGTGGCGTGGATGCCTTCGTTGTGGAAGAAGTCCTTGATGCGCTTGGCCACCTCCATGTAAGACGTGGGGTCGTGGCACTTGATGTGCGCCGTGGCGATGATGCGGCTGCCGGCCAGCTGCCAGATGTGCAGCTCGTGGATGGCCAGCACGCCGTCCAGGCTCAGCAGCCGCTCGTTGAGTCGGTGTATGTTGATCTGCTTGGGCACAGTCTGCAGCAGGATGAGGGCCGACTCTTTGAGCAGCGGGTAGGTAGTATACAGCAGGATGCACACCATGATGATGCAGAGCGTGGGGTCCAGGTAAAGAACCCAGCAGGGGCCGGCGAACTTGGTGGGGCCTTCCAGCAGGTCGACCAGCGTGTGGTTGACGTGCTGGTGGTCTGTGCTGTGGCTGTCGGTGCATGTGTTCACGCACTTCTCGCCGGCTACGCAGGGCTGCCACACGAAGGTAAATATGATAGCGTTGACCACGACGATGACGGAGCCCAGGGCGTCACCCAGCACGTGCAAAAAGACCCCGCGCATGTTGAGCTGCGAGTCCTGGTCGTGGTCATGGTCCATCTCCTCGTAGTGGGTGTTGCCGTTCATCTGCAACTCTGCGTCGCCTTTACAGCTGATTTCTGAAGATAAACACAAAGAGGTTAGCCGAGTTTAGGGGAACATGAAGTCAAAGTTTAATAAGCGGCTGGACTTTGACACGGAGATACTAATGCAGCATTCAAAACAGACACAGACAGCACGTTGCAGCTCAAACAGAAATGGCTGGAACATCAACAAGCAGCTCAAGCACTGAGAATGTCATGTCATCAGGCGACACGTGTTGGAGCTGCTCCATTCAAAAGGCAGGAAGAGGGTGACTAAGGACAGGCCCGCTAAGACTTTCGCTCCATTAACTTATTAGTGATATTTGTTCTCGCTCTCGCTGCGGGACACAACTCGCTCTTGTGGCCGAGCCTGTGCTTTTAAACTGCTCACGATCTGGCCATGCTGGATTATGTGACAGACAACTCGCCACTGCGTTTGAATCCCTACAGAAAAAAACTGAGATTAGTAAGTGCAGGCAGGCAGGGTACACAAATCTGCGGGGAATGGCACCTGAGCAGCGGCTGCTCGCACTCGCTTTCCAACCCCCGGGACGCCACTGGGTCATTCATCAACGGCTAATGGTGTGGCTGGGGCTGTCGACTCCGCGGCTACACTGATGTATGACCTAGTAACAGCGATCAGCGCACAGAGGAGGAGGAGGAGGAGGAGGAGGTGGTGGTGGTGGGGGTATAGCCTGCATTTATTGAATGTAGCCTACAGTGTGGGGGAGACGTGGTCTTCTGTAGGAGAGAGGTTGGAGGATGGGCGCTCAGAGAGAAGTCCAAGGGAGGAGGAGGAGGAGGAAGAGAGAGGAGGAGGAGGAGGAGGAAGAGAGAGAGAGGAGGAGGAGGGTCTGTGTGTTTATTGTACATGAAATTCTGATCTGACCACAACAGAGAGACACAGGAGCCGCCCCTGCTCGTAGTAACCGGACACTAAAATACGTCTGTGTGACAGATTCAGGTTATGAATCTCACAAACGCACGAGGGCTTCGGGGGATTGTGAGGCAGTTACAAGATGAGACTTGTCGTGTTTCTTGGGTGTCTCTCGGCACAGGCGGCGATCACCTTTACAGAGTGTGAAACTCGAGGCCGCGTTAGAATAACCCACGAGCTGAAATATGTATCTGATAACAAACCAGATGTGTGAATGTTACTGTGATAGAAGAAACAGTCAGGATTAGTCATTCAGGTAGGCAGGAGGAGGGGGGGGGTCCTCATGACACACTGAAGATGCACATATGTGCTCTTACGCAATCTAACAAAGGAGATGAGCAGATTAAATGTCACAATCAGGCTTCATTTTAACAGATTATATCTGTTTGTACACTCACCATTTTTCGGGCTGTTGTGGTTCCCCACCAAGTTGTTGGTCTCCTCTCCTGATGATCCATTCCCAGCCTTCTGGGACTTCCCCCTCTTGTCCTTTTTCCCATGCGAGTGACCACCACCTCCTCCACCGTGGGAGTGCCCGTGGCCTCCGCCGGCGTGCCCGTGGAACAAGCACAGTCCGAGCAGGTTGACCAGGAGCCCCGCCGCGCCGACCCCGGCCACCACCACGGGGCTCTCGATCTCATGCGGCTCCGTGAAGCGCTCCACAGCCTCCAGGACGATGGTGAAGCACAGCGCCGTGAGGAAGACGGCGTTGACCAGAGCCCCCATCACCTCCGCCCGGATCCACCCGAAGGTGTTCTTGTTGGTCGCGTGTGTTTTCTCGGCGAATCGCACCGCGACCAGAGCCACCACCAGCGCGATGACGTCCGACAGCATATGAAAGGAGTCCGACAGCATCGACAGGGATGCGGTCATCCGGCTCACCACTACCTCCACAATGAAAAACCCGAAAGTCAACGAGAGCATACATAGCAGCCGGACGCGGTTAGGCTCGCAAGCCATGTTCCCTTCCTCGGCGTCGAGTTTCGGGTTGAAATGACGGTTCTCCGGCTCCTCTATCGAGCTAGCAACTCCGAGCTAACGGCTTACGGGAAGCTAGGTGGCTCCGCGAGACAATAACGGCTAACGGCGTCTTCACTCACTGCTTTCATCCGGCGGACGGCAGCATCACTCGGCTAGAAGTGTGAAGACCACCGCGGCGACGACGACGGGAAGAGGGATTAAATCCTGGGGGGGAACGGTTCTGAGTTAACGTACGTTAAGTACGCCGAGGTCCTCACCGACGTTTGCGGATGAGCTTCGGTTTGCAGACGGCTGAAACTTTGCACCCGAGCCGGTAAACTTTCCACACGGAACACGGCGCGGTGAAGACACGCCCCCTCCCCCCCCCTGCGTGGTTCCCATTGGTGGAGAGGTCACGAGGTGGAATCCGATTGGTCGAGTTGTGCAAGTCTCGCGTGTGGGTGGAGCACACGAGCCAGACAACAGCCGTTGCTACGCACGCTGTTAGCAACTGTAGTCTCGCGATAGTGACCTGAATCGATCTGTATTTATCAGAAATACCTGATTTATTTTAATGCACGTAATAATTAATCAATTTAAATGGAGAAAGTGTTTGTTATTATTTTACTGTTTATTATTAGCATTATTTATAATTCTAAAATTTAAATATTTAAGAGAATTTAAATATTGTTTCCCACGTATCCCTGGTGCAAAAGACAATATAAAGAAAATATAAAATATAAATATATATATGTACATACAAGTTAAAATATATCTAAGAAAAATATGGCAAATCTAAACGATATAAAGTGTAAATATGGCAAATGAACAGTATAAACAGTAATTGACTGCACATAGTGCAAATAGGTTTGTAAAAGGAGTTTTTGTCAGTAAAACTTTAAACAGTCTTTTAATAACAATGTAAACATCTTGTCAGTTATTACTTTGCCTATAATTGAATTTTGTTTTGAAGTACTTGATCACTATAAGATATTCAACGGTGTTTAATGGAATCAAACCAAATGTAGCTTTTTTAAAGTAAATAATTGGGTTTAGCAATCATTGCAGGAAACATTTAATCTTTTTATTTCATCACCTGGAAGCCGTTTATTTAACAAAACCATAATATAATACAACTGTCCTTAACTAAACTCTTATCTGCTGTTAATCAAGAACAAAGCACTGCCAGGTGTGAAGGCTCGTCTGTGTTCCCTGTGATCACTGTGGCAGGAGCCTCTCTGTGACTAGTTCATGGGAAACTGATGACCCCTTGTGGGAGTTATCTGTCCTGATGAAACACTTTAAAGTTTGGAGTGTGGGTAATTGTGATGGTGATTACAAGACAAATTCATTTTGAGTAACTGTTTTAAGTCACTTATAACAGAGGAGTGTATATATCAGATATGTATTCATACTGAGCATCTGTGGCACACATTTTTATTCAGGATGATTGAAGTTTTTAGATTTTCCTGTATTGTTACAGATGTCATCAAAGAAGCTGCCCTTTTATCTCTCTAACAGTTTGTGACAAATCTGACTCACACATATAAAACAAGATACAGCACATTCACATCACAGTACGACTCTATGAAGCACAAATTAAATAAACTGACACTACAAAGTTTGAAATATAATACAGTGGATTGAATTGAGCTTCACTACTGTCCCGGCTGCTCATTTATCACATAAATAAAACTATTTACATCCAGTTATTACAACTTCAGAAGCTTTCACATTCAGTCAGTCAGACAGTGAGGTCTGTTTGATCAGCGGATGCCGAGTATCTGCTTGCTCTTGAGCTGGCAGGTCTTCTCCACTTCGTTCAGTGTTTGAGCGCGCAGATTGGCCACTTGCAGCCTCCTTAAAATCAGCTCCTGGGACGTCAGACCCTGACGACTTTCAGGACGCCGGTTTTCTTTGCTCTCACCAGCAAAGTGGACCTTCTTCTTGCCGGGAGAGAGGCTCTCCTCATCTGGAACCAAACAGCAAGGAGTCAGTGACCGCTACATGGAAGATGGCATGTGTCCAACATGAAATGAAATCTTTATTTAAAGCATAAAAAATGCAGAGTTCATTGAATTCTTTATTAGTGTATAAAAGCATTATTAACATGATTTAAAAAGTAATAAATAAATTTGGTCCTGCACATTCTAAAACAGAAACATGATCCCTAAAAACATTGTTCAGTTCAGGAAGTCCAGAGGTCTTCGTCCGAGTCCCATACCTATATCTTTGCCACAGAACGGCGACAGGTTCCTCTGCTGCTGTAGACGGTTGTAATTCCTCAGCAGGCTCTCGGCTCTGAAACAGATTTGTACCAATCAACTGAGGACGCTGGCAAAGGACGACCATGTAGAGCGAGCGTGAAATGTTTCATTTGTAGCCTTCTTAAAGTTTTTACCTTGCAAGCTTCTCATTCGACAGTCGCTCACGTACACAGAGCTCCTGCTCTCGTTCTGCCATGACAAAAAAAACAACAAAAAAAAAACAAACTTATTTTTGGAATTTGTAGCACTCATTTGTCATGTGAGAAGCACCTTCCCGATTTGCACATATTTGAGATTCATGCATGCTGTATGTGTGTCAAAAACAAGTGATGCAACATCGACAAACCAGTTAAACTGTTCTGTTTACCTGCAGAACATGTGCTGTGACTGTGTGACAGTTAACGTTATACAACCTTACCTATCTCTAAGATAAACAGAAAATTATTTACAGCTGATCAATGACATACAAAATTTCACCAGCAGCTCTGAATGTTTTTCCAGGTCGCCACACTGTTCTGTGACCAGGCCACAGTGGGCGGGTCTGTGTGGTCACAATGGGAGTATGAATAAAAGCCTTACGCTCCAGCCTCTGCTCGCGTTCCTTCAGCGCCTTTTCTCTGTCTCGCAGTGCCTGTTCCCTGAGTCTGAGTTCTGCGGCCGAGGGCGGCGTCGGTTCAGCGGGCTTGTGAAGGGGGCAGTCAGAGTCCGCAGACTTCCTGCGGAGTCGTGCCTGTGCCCTCCTCTGCTCCTCGGCGACAGCCTCAGCCAACAGGCTGCTCTGGAGAATAGCCTCCACAGAGGGCCTCAAATAGTCCTTAACAGATTAATAGAATAACGGCAGCACAATTAAACTTTCTGACAAAACTGATTTAAAACACAAATCAGAGTGATAAATAGTTAATTTGTAACCTTCAAGTTGAGCATTTTGCTGAGCAAGGTGTTCAGTTCGTCAGAGTATCGGTACGGGATTCTTCGGTACTTCCCCTCTCTGATCTTCTCTGCCAGCTCTTTCTGGTTGTAAGCAGTAAATGGAGGCCTGCATGGAGGGAGAATGTCAGAGGCACAGTCAACAAACCAGCTGCTGGGGAAAACAGCTAAAGCAGAAGAGTTAGAGAACTTACGATAATGAACAGAGCTCATACAGCAAACATCCCAGTGACCAAATATCGGACTTCTCGTTGTAAGACATCCGGTTTATTTGTTCCTGAAAGATGTTGTAAATGTGGTTAATTAGGATATGGTCAGGAGGATCAAAAGGTCAGGATAAAAACCACAGCAGGATTCAACGACTCACTGGAGACATGTAGTAAGGTGTCCCGACAAAGGTCTTTGCAAAACTGGTGTCATGGTTCAGGATCCTGGCTAGGCCAAAGTCTCCGAGCTTCACGTTCTGTCTGATGTCGAGGAAGATGTTGGCTGGTTTCAGGTCTCGATGAAGAACCGTGGCCCGTCCATCGCTGCGTCGGTGGCACTCCTTCAGGGCTAATGTGAGCTGTGTCATGACTCGCAGGATGAACTGCTCCTCTAAATAACGCCTGCCGTGATTTAAAAAACACACACACGCACTCTTAATTCTGCAGCCCTGATGTGAGGTGGACAGACACACACTTCAACACTAAAGATCACACCGTCACCTTTCACTGATGCATCGGGTGATGAGGCTGGACAGGTCGCCGCCCTCGCAGTGCTCCATGACGATGTACAGCGTGGCGTTGCTGCGGTCTATGATGCGGTCGTAGTACCGCACTATGTTTGGGTGCTTGAGCTCCCTCAGGAGGTTCACCTCCGACACCAACATCTGCTTCTCGCTCTCCGCCATGGTGCCGTAGTCCAGCTCCTTCCACACGAGGATCTACAAGACGAACAGAAGTGGTCAATTTACACGGCGATGAAGCAAAGGCAGCAAACAGCAGCCATGTGGACATGAAACACAACTCAGGTGTGTCCAATGATACCAATTAAGGTTCGTTTCCATTTAGTGCAGCAGAGACTTTCCTCTTCAGCAGCACTCTGACTCCTTAACCTAAATCAGTGTCATTGGAAACACCTGTGTTTACCTGCTGGCTGTTTCACGTCATGAAAAAAGGCACATTGTCACATTAGAGGAGCAAAAATGTGCTTTAACGGGTAAATGCATCTTCACAACACCGAAATTATGAAGAGGTACCTGCCGACCGTTTAGGTTCACCTTCATATTACCGCAGTGCGGGAGGTTTGTGCTAAAAACATTAGCATAATGACATCTAAAGTGCCATTTAATGTCCAAAACATACCACACATGTCACTATATTATTATTATTATCGCTCGGTAATGTAGCTCAGGGTTTAAATTCAACTGCAGCTACCGTTTGTATGACGTTTTATCCGGTAACAAACGGTCTCCTCCTTCCAGCAAAGCGCTCCGGGCAGGTTAACGTTACCTGACGTTACAGGTGGGCGGATATAATAAACGTGAACGTTACTCACTTTCCCGTCAGATTTCCGCCTTATTTTCTGGCATTTTCCATAAGAACCGGAGCCTATCGTGTACAACACCTCGTAATCCTCAACACGGGACGGCATCTTACTTCTTCACACCGAGTCTAACGTTAAGTTACGTGACTTAACGTTGGTTGTTGCTAGGATACACTCGACGTTAGTTCAACATCAACTTAAACCGAGTTAGTCTCTTCATTTACTGCCCCGGTGATTTGTAACCGATAAAAACAAACCAAATGTTTCTCTTCCTCGCTCGCGCGTGTGAATCGCCAGTTAACAAAAACAAGGAAGCGGCCGCTGCTCGGTTTTTAAATCGGTGCCCAAATCCTCGATTGTAATTGGCCCGTTCTCGCCTCACGGTGACTCCTGATTGGCTAAGGGAAGGACACAAGTTGTGAGGTTGCTAAGCGCCTCAAAACCCGCGAGAGATACAACAGACAGAAGTTTGGATTAGTATCGAAAAATTTCTTTCAATATCTGCAAATTAGGGATTATATACGAAAAGCATCTGAAGGATTTTGAATCAGAACCTAAATCATTAATCTACGATTGTATGAAATTTTACCCAAATGAGACGAAACTGATATCTCGTATCTATAATACCCTCATTTCGCTAAGCTCCCCCTCTGTCCACATATATAAATCCAAGTGGGAGGTGGAAATTGGTGAGCCTATCGCTGATGAGATGTGGGAAAGGGGTTTGGAGAAGGTTAATACCTGCTCATACAGTGCAAAACACTGCCTAATCCAATTTAAAATCATACATATGCTCCATTATACTAAAGAGAAGTTGCATAGAATATTTCCAGAAGTATCAGACCTGTGTGACAAATGTAAATCCTCTGTAGGAACTCCTCTTCATAGTTATGTGTTGTGCCCAAAGATCTACTCCTTTTGGATTGATGTGTTTCATATAATGTCTGAGGTCATGAAAACTGCTATCAAACCAGAACCTTTGCCAATCATACTGGGTATACTTGACTCCTCTATTAATCTAAGCCATGCACAACAGTGCTTTGTCTCTTATGGCATCATAATAGCAAAGAAACTGATTCTCACAATGTGGAAGAGTGAGAGAGCACTACCTCTAAAATGTGGTTACAAGAATTAACTGCCACACTCACATGGAAAGAATCAGGCACATTTTAAAAGATAAACTCCAATTTTTGATAAGACTTGGCAGCCCCTGTTGTCATATCTCACAGCTACAATTCCACCTAACGGCTAGCAATTTAACACACACCGCACACTGTCGATTTAGGTATGTAGTTTAAGTCTTCTAGGGATGGACGGGGACCCTGGGTAGAGGGTCAGAAGTTGGGATGGGGTGGGATAATCCAGCCAACCTGTTTTGTTGTCTTTGTTTTTGTTCTTGTTTTATATGTCATGACTGTTTATGTTGATATTTTGCACATGTTGATTTTTATTTCATTTTTTCTAGCGGGTAGGTGAATGACATGCGCACAACTCACCACGGGGTGGCGCCAAACGCAGTTAAAGCCACGCTTCGGTCACCGTGGAAACCATGTTTTCTATTATTCTATTGACTAATAGAATAATATATATATATATATTATATAATATTATATATATATTATATTATATATATTATAGTATATAATATTATTATTATTATTATTATTATTGTTGTTGTGTTGTTGTTGTTGTTGTTGTTGTTGTTGTTGTTGTGTTGTTGTTGTCATTAATAATGATAATAATAGTAATAATAATAATTTATATAAATAATTTATTATTTTTCTTTTTAAAGTCTACTGTTAATTGTTCTAGGGGTGTTTGTAAGTCATGTCCGGTTTTACTGAAGATGAATATTTGCTGATTATTTTAGAGTAGCTGCTGGTTAGGTAACAACCAACGAGGATAATAAACAATAAAACTAAGATATAAATGTTTTAAACAGTCACATCACGCCCTTTAGGCACTAGTGACTGAGTTATGTTCACATTTTATTCCAGCTGAAGCGCAGAGTGTGAAAGTAGCTGTCTAGGACATTAATCAAGCAGATGTAAGAATAGCTCACTAAAAATATCCAAAAAACCAGTGAACATTTTCAAGTTTTATGTCTGCCAAAAATCTTCACTGTGTAAGTCGTTGCATACCCACTGACGAACAAACAGGAGCAGTAAAAACCTTTAAAAAGGACCAAAAACAAACTTTTTTTGTTTCCATGGATGTAAGCCACAGAGGAGGAAACAGCAGGACCTCCTGAAGAGTCGCCATCAGTCGCAGAGACCTCTCGCTCTGCTTGTATTTCTGGATATGGCATAGATCATCATCATACACAGCCTGCTGTGACATTAAGATGTTCTGTTTGTCATTTATCACAGACAGCTCGTTTACATAAGGATCTTACAGATCTTAACAGATTTAGATCTGGTTATTTACTGTAACATCATGCACATTCCTGATTGCCTGACATATTTCAAAGAGCATCAGGTTTCAGTTTGAACGTGCACAATCAAAGCCTGACTGGCACATGACAGATAAAAGATTATTTTTCTTGATAAACATGTTGGGGCAGCCACAGCAGCAGTTCAAATGATCCTCTCTGCTGCCAGCACCACACACACTGACACCAACCGCTCACGCCACCCGAGCCCGAGCCGGTCTGTCAGTCTGCCTCTGCAAAGGTCACTCCTACAAAGAGCTTGGAGGAGTTTGGACATCAGCCAGGAACAGTCGGGGTGGAGGGGTGGTGGAGCCGGAGCAGAAAACTGACAGCTAAATACAACAGAGACAGTCGGGTGCCTGAGGCCGCTCTGACGTCAGCTGCCTCTGTTAAAGGCCAGGAGCTGAGAGGGAGCGACAGGGAGGACAGACAGCTACATCCCACGACATCCTCCTCACCTCTGCTGGGGGTGACTGATGAGGGTTTACAGGATGCTTATGGTGCTTGCATCGCCTCTGATCCTCCTCTTTCTTCCTTCAGGTTAGCACACTGATGAACAGTGAACATCACTGTGTCAGGAACAAGCCCTGTGCCTGTAATTATTCATTCTCACTGTTTAAATCCAGTTTAAAACAGTCTACACATGTTGTACATACTGTTTATAAAATCATATCCACCTACCTCATGTACATCAAGCAGCATGCATGTGTTTTTAGCTGTAGTGTCCTTGAGCATTCAGAAAACGCTTATAAATGCATTATTATTATTAATATTATTTACGTATATCTGTGTACGTACACTGACAGCAAAGTAAAACTGGAGTCATATTCCTTACATGTGTCCACATACCTGGATAATAAAGCAGTTTCTTTGCCAATTCATTTCAGACCGCATAACTTAGCATTGAGCTAATAATAGTTAGCATTAAAGGTCAAGTGTGTTGGATTTAGTAGCGTCTAGCGGTGTTGTCGCCTCGCCCTCTCTTTGGCAGCTTGTAGGATAAACTACGGTGGCTGCAAAACGTGCAAAAAAAAAAAACCATAAAAAGCTCTATCCAGAGTCAGTGTTTGGTTTGTCTGTTCTGGGCTACCAGTAGCAACATGGCCGTTCAACATGGCAGACTCTGTGGAAGGGGACCCCCGGTGTCTGTAGATATAAAAGGCTAAATTTTAAAGTAAAGTCTTATTTTGAGGTGATTAAACATTAGATGAGGTTAGATGTGAAGATCTGTATGGTAAATATGAGGCCACGGCCAGCACCCAGTTAGCTTAGCTTAGCTTAGCATCACTGTAAACATGGGGAAACGGCTAACCTGGCTCTGTCTGAAGCAGCACCTTTAAATCTCACTAATGAATGTTATTATAACATTTACAATTTAATGAAGTGTAAGAGCGACACTCTGCTGTTTTATAAGGAGGGTTACGTGTCGGACCATTTCTTGGCGAGGACAAGGAACTTCCTGGAGTCTCTACTGGTTGCCAGGTAACAGCTAGCAGCCAAGAATAGCCTGGCACACACTCACTCAAACACACACACACACACACATACACACACACACACACCATCAAACGAAAGCGAAATGTTGTTTCAACACTTTGGTTTTTGTACAGATTAAACAAACAAGATATTCTGGGCTGATTAATTAAAGGAGCTGACGAGTCCTGTTTTCAGTATTTTCATGAGAAATATGTGATCTAACATCACTGATGGTGCGACCAGGCGTCACCGTCATCCTCCTCCCTTGTGACAGCAGGATGGGGTCCCCTGGAGGAGACTCAAGTGATGCCGGTGGCTGCTGCAGTGACATTCAGGCCCGGGCCCTCCTCTCTCCACAGCTGGGTGTTTTACTGCTTGCTGACTCAAGGGACAGCGTCACGAGGGAACAGGCATCAAAGCGTGACACCGAAGGACCTTTGGGGAGCGGTGTCCGTGAAATAGTTCATTGCAGGTGTCCGAGGAGGAACAGTGGTGCCTCTGCAGAGGACACAGGAGCTCCTCTGGAGGCTGTAATGTGGGTGACCTTGGGACGAGGCTTTGAGTTGCACCGAGGAGGAGGATTCTCCAAACAGTCGGGGTTGCTACACCTCCATCTGGACTCCACGCTGAGCTAACAGCCACTCTGGCTCCTGACTGTTAGGCCTTTGGTATGTTGGTGAAGCTTCGTGCATATTTAATCCCATTTTCCAGTTCACTTCCTGGTGTTTTCACCCTGGGATCCCATTGGTTGCCTCAGGCATGTGGCTCTTCTGCAGACCCGACCCTCCACATATCACTCCAGCTGCCTTGGAAATGTAACCTTTGGTTTCCTCTTATCCAACAATTTTAAAGCAGGAAGGAGGAATTCTTTCCTAGCCGCTGATACACAGTACCTATCTTATAGTTTAGCTTAGCATGAGAGTGGGAACAGCCAACCAGCACCTCTAAAAGAAAAGTGCAACAAGGGAACTATTTCTTGGCACGGTTGAGTCCCCACTGGTTGCCAGCCAAGTAGCTCGGTACCAAAAGGAAACCTCCGTGGCTGAAACTGCAGTTCCTCAAACGTCCACTTGAAGCTGGCTCCAGAAGTGAGTCAGTCTCCATAAGTCCCCATGTTAAAATGTCCAATAAACATGTTTACAGCCTGGTACAAAAAACTGTTTTGGTCTCTATAGCTAATTTCTGTGTTCATGACAACTGTACTGAGGGTGAATTTACATACAACTCACCTGTTCACATTATATTAAGGCTTACGGTGGAAGAGGCTGGACTACCAACCAGTGATTTTGAGCTTCAAATCAGGCCTGTTACTTGTAACGGATTACTCCGTACATCGATGTATCACTACTTTTACTAAAGTAAGTAAAACAAACCCGTGCCGCCGTAAGCAGATCTGTGCAGGCTTGAGCCGAGTTCAAACTGACATCAGCGCGCCGTCACGGCTGAAATCAGAGTGCCGTAACACAAACCAGTGACTTTCAACAGCGAGTGACTGACACCACGGTTAAACAATGGGCACAGACCTGAGCAAACGCAGGCTTTGGTTACCTGGAGACCATTTCCAGCCATCAACAGAGTCAAGAAAGAAATGTCATTTACCTCAGGGAGAAGATAAACTAGATTTTTTAAGTATAACTTCTATAGGAACAGTCAGGATTGATGCATTTAGCTTGTAATATTCTGACATTTAGAGGAAAATACTTGTTTCCTTTCTTAACGGTTCACTTTAACCGGCATACAGACAGGGAGGAGGGAGAAGCTGCTACGTCTTACTGAAGTGAAGTCCTTATTTATGAGTATTTTCCTATCTACCGTGTATTATGAGCTGTCAGGCTTGTCTTGTTAGTTGAGGTGGAGCTCATATTTTGGACTTTTGTTTGTAAAAATTCATAAAACAGAAGAGAGTGACACTTCCACACTGACTGTTCTGTCCAACAAACATAAATATTTAATTAAAAGCTTTCGGAAAAAGTTTGATTCATGGTAGAGTTTCCATGTTGGACACACTGGATTGTACGAGTGTACTTGAAGTATTTTGTATGGCAAAATCTTAATTTTTAAAGTAAACTGTCAGATAATTGTAGTGCATTTGCTGTTTTCTCCGCTTCACAGACTTTTATTAATCTTCTCATGTATTTCTGTTAAAAAACAAAAAACTGAATAACTGAAAATGTCAAACTAATCCGTACACGTCTCATCATCTGTCAACACTCTCATAAAAACACGTTAAAAGACAAAGCATTACACTGTTCGGATCTTTACGATGTTTTATTCCAGCACAAGTCTTTTGTGTTGTAAAATGGCTGTGTAGCTAGGAATTAAAGGAGAAGTACAAAATGGAAAATTACAGACAGTTCTAGTATAATTTGTTTAAATCCCTATTGTGTTTATTTCCTAAAACCACATCTAGGAAAACATTATTTCCCTGCCTTCTTTGGAAACATGGTCGGAAAATAAAATTAAAAAGAAAAAAAAAGAAAAAAAGAAAAAAGATGAAGCTTTTATTTCAAGTCACTCTCACGATGGAGGGGAATCTGAACGGGCCGCTGGATGAATCACATTTACAACCTGATTTTAACAGCTGTTACCTACCCAGACAGGCAGCCCTTTTTTTTTTTTTGTTTGTTGCGTTTCACACAGTTTCTACCAGACAGAGAGAGAGAGGGGCAGTAAACTACAACAATGCACCGTTTTCCTGCATTCAACGACAATCGCCTCTTCCTCTAGACTCTATTACAGGTGACCGACCTCCGTAAACCACAACAACCAGAGCGGCTGCGTCGATCGCAGGGCCCTGCCAGAGTTTCCCTCGTCGGTGAGGAGTGCGATCCCTCCTGAAGTTTGCTGCGAAACCATCAGCACAACGAGGAAAAAAAGAAAGAAGAACACCTCGGATGTTTTAGTCGGGAGTGCGAGGAAACAGATTTGAGAGTGCGGTCCACCGGGACATCAGGTAAGGCAGGCTCGACAGTCGAGGTTTTCCCCACTAAAAATCCTGATTTATTTAAAACAACGTACAAACTGTGAAACTGGTCAGTAGCTGTAATGTCTTGAAGCACGCATGAAAAACAAAAAAAATAAAATAAATAAAAACACAGGATAACACTGAGAAGTGAAGGGAAAATCCTTTGCTTTCAACATTTTTTTTTTTTTTTTTAAAAACATTCATGATATTTTTTTTTTTTTCAAACTAAAATTCTCTGAAATTATCACGGACCAAAAGAGAGAGAGAGAGAGAGAGAGAGAGAGAGAAACGCTGCAGTCATTTCCAACAATGAAAACTCCTTCCTCAGCTTTATGTACAAGATTTTTAAACATACCATGACGTGAGGAGACGACGAGTTTTTACGTCATTTTAAAACGAAATAAAAAATCAAAAAAAATCAAAAAAATTTTTGTAGTTTTTTTTAAATCCTCCTCGATGACTCGCGGGGGAAATCTGCCGCCGCGCTCCGACGTCACGGACGTGAAATCGTATAAAAAGAAAATAAAAATGGAGTAGGAGGAGAGAGGAAGGGGGGAGGAGAAAAAAAAAAAAAAAAAGACAACCACACACACTCACTTAGGCAGGTTATGCTGTAAATTTACAGTAATGACACCTATAGTTCTGTAAGCCAAAATCTCTATTTTAGAATGCTGAACATTAGGGTAGCTTTCTATAAAATAAAAAACAAATCATATTTTTTCCTCCTCTCCGTGTCTTTTCCCCGCCCCGACAACACTAAGCATTATGGCTTAAATATTTGTAAAACTATGTAGTCCAATGAGGGGGGGGGGGGGTAAGAGTCTCTGCCTTCCTTCTCAGTCTGGCTCGCTGAGACGATCCTTCGAGACGGACGTCTTGAACTCTGCTGCTGCTGCTCGCGTGTAGCTGCACATGGCTCTGTGTGCACACGTGGAAGTGTGTCGGCGAGCAGAGGAGTGAGAAAATCCACACACGGGACAAAAAACTTGTTTTTAAGCTGCTCAGACTTTTCTCGCCCTGCGTGCCGCCACTTAGTTTGTTTAAAAAAAAAAAAAAAATCAGCACTACAGCACCGTCTCCGTCACAGAGAAGCCATCCTTCAGAATCGAGCGCCGCGTCATAGCCGCCATCTCTTTTCCGGCTTTCAGCGGGGCCGCCAGTGTAAACATGATCCCCCCCCTTTTTTTTTTCTTTCCCTCAGTGAGCTCAGAATACTGCCTCGACAGACAGACAGGGCGGAGAAAGAAAAGAAGGACAACAACAAATACAATGGCCGTTGTTGTGGAGATATGCGGGTTAAGGAGGAGGGAACAAAAAGAGGAAATAAAACATTGACAGCTACCACACTCAGGAATATTATGTTCCTGGGACAGGGAGCAGTTAGGGCAGTATGGATCCTTAGTGCAATGAAGGCCAGAGGAGCGGCCACCGGCTGCGCGGCCTCAACGTTCATACAGCCGCCCACTCGCTCGCTCTGGAAGGTGTGGCCAGCCGGGCTGAAAGAGAGGTCCAGTGGGCTTCATCAACTCTCGCCAGGAAGAAGAAGTAGAACAAGGGCAGACATTTTGCTTCTAGTCACATATATTCACTCACTCACGCGTCCATACGTACTTTATACTCTGTAAAACTACGACGGCTAAAGCCTAAAAGGAGGAGACGGGCGGGGGAGAGAGAGAGAGTCCGAGAGTCCGAGTCCAGAGCATCTTCTGGACGAGTCCTGAGCCTCGTGTCGTTAACTTCCAATAAAAAGTCATGTTACGTGTGAGCGTCTACGTGTATGAGGACGTGTAAACATCAAAAAAGAGTGAGAGTCGTGACGAGTGCGAGAGATTATTCTGCTAGGCCGTTGGAGC